>OX387340.1:1200000-1915000 GCA_947562085.1 Eudonia lacustrata
ACTTATACCAGATGTAAATTTGATATATTAGATTTGTTTATTTTTTTTGTTTTTTTTTTTTTTTTTACATGTTGTGGTTGTCTTCTATATTTTTTTGTGTTTATTTGTAATGGAAAGTGTCCTGCTATGATAGGGCATTTTTCAATTTTTATTTTTTTTGACGCTGTAAGGGAGAAAAGAGCTGGACACTTGCTGAGTTTCTTGCCGGTTCTTCTCAGTGCAAGATCTCCCGCCCAGAGTAGACTTACGAACCGATGGCATAGCGACATTCATAAGAGCTACTTGTAGCCTAAACTGAATAAATGATTTTTGAATTTGAATTTGAATTTGAATTTGAAACCGAACAATTCCTCAGAGCACTCCCCATGATAAAGGCGATAAAATATACAGAGAGATGCAACGTCTCTCCGAAGGGCCAGTGGATCGAGCCGACCAGAGGTTACCACGTCGCCGACAACTCGAGCAGATCTGCGTTGAATGCGGTCAAATGGGAATAGTTAGTACTGGGGCGCTCCAGCCCAAAGATGGGAACAGTATTCCATATGAGGCCTGACCTGTGCTTTGTAAAGCTGTAAGCGATGGGTCGGCGTGAAATACTGTCCCGCTCTATTAAGCACACCCAGCTTTTTCGAAGCTAATTTAGCTTTACCTTCCAAATGACCGCGAAATTGAACGTCACTCGAAATATCGACGCCAAGGATTCCAATGGTCGGTTTGGTATCAAGGGGAGCTCCTTTAAAGTTTAGAGATACGACGAAGGGATGTTTTTTAGCGGTAAACACGCAAACTTGTGTTTTGGAAGGGTTAAAATGGACTAGATTAAGTCGGCCCCAATTCGAGACATGACTTAACATGTTCTCAGTGTCAGTCACAAGTTTATTCCGGTTCTCGATGACGCTTTCCAGAGAAATATTAGTACGTCCGCTGTAAAGCGTATCCCCAGTACTGTCGTCTGCATAGCAATGAATGCTGTTGTTATGCAACATGTCATTGATATGCAGAAGAAACAGTGTAGGCGACAGCACACACCCCTGCGGGACTCCAGCATTCACGGGCTTCAGGTCAGAGCATGATCCGTCAACTACGACTTTGATGCTACGCCCAGAAAGAAAGCTGGCGACCCACGCACACAATTTCTCAGGGAGCCCGTATGATGGAAGTTTCGAGAGAAGAGCCCTGTGCCTGGCCTGGTTTTCGCTATGTCCAAGCTAACTGCCAGTGCCTCCCCTTTCCTCTCGACTGCCTCCGCCCATCGGTGAGTGAGGTACACTAAAAGATCACCAGCCGAACGACCGCGGCGAAAACCGTACTGGCGATCGCTTATTAGTTGATTCTCTTCTAGGTACCTCAAGAGCTGGCAGTTTGTAATGGACTCCATTAGTTTGGAGAGCAAAGAGGTGATGGCTATAGGCCTGTAGTTGGACGGATCTGAGCGATCACCTTTTTTGGGAATCGGGTGGACAAGGGCTGTCTTCCAAGAACTCGGGACAACGCCAGTCGTGTAAGAGAGCCGGAAGAGGCGCGTTAGAACCGGCGCCAACTCAGGAGCACACGTCCGAAGCACAATGGGAGGGACTGGGACTGAACCGAACGTTTGGCATAGAACAAGCGCAATGCGGTATTGTTGGTGGCGAGTTTTCCCCATCGTCCAAGGTCGAGTTTGATGCGAAAAGAGTACCCAAGAGATCGGCTTTCTCTTTTGCAGTATGGGCAAGGCAATCATCGGTCTTGTGCAGTGGTGGAAGTGACGGTCGACAGAAATTCCCCAAGACAGCCTTGGCGAGAGACCAGAATGCACGCGTACCCGAAGGAAGACGCACTAGCCTCTCCCCAATTCTACCTATAAATGATGACTTCGACTTGGCAATGTCCTTCTTAAAAGACCTGGCAGCAAAGTTGTACTTCTTTTAGAGCTTGATTTAGATTAAATTCGGCATACAGATAGTTTATAACCGGGAATAACACATAGGATACTTTTTATCCAGATATTCCCACGGGTACGGGAACCACGCGGGTGAAACCGCGAGCGGGCGCTAGTTTAAATATAAATCTATTCAACGAAACGAAACTAATAAAAGGTATTTTATAAGTCGATAAATAGATTGATAAAAATTCTCGAACGCAACTTTGAGTTTTCCAACTTTTTACACACAAGTCACAACGCGGTGGGGGTGACAAATGGTGCCGGAATTTTTGGAAACTTCCAAACCATTTTTCATAACTAAAAGCGAAACTCGAGAGCAGATGATCTACGAGTATTAGGTGGAAATGTTTAATTGCGCAGCATTGACGCAGATTTAAGACGATTGTATTATTTATAGAGCTAGTTATGCACACAGAGATGCAAACTACTTAATTATGAGAACTATATAGTTACGTAATTATTATAAATCTTCCTAATTATCTATTTATAAAATCAAAGCAAATGGTGCTATGTTTTTGTTCAAATACGATTTAATAACTGCATGCCTTATCTTGTATTCTTGAATAATAAATAACTACATGGAGGAGCTCCATGGCGCAGTGGATACCGCGCCCGGTCTGCGAGAGCTGTAGTGCAACTTTCGCAAAAGCCGGTCATCGGATGGGTGACCAAAAATTTATCATCGCGAGCTCCTCCGTGCTTCGGAAGGCACGTAAAGCCGTTGGTCCCGGCTGCAAAAGCAGTCGTAACAACAACTAATCCGCATTGGGCCCGCGCCGCGTGGTGGTTTATGACCCTGAAGTGTGTGTACACCGTATTAACACACACGCATCATACTCCCTATATAGTATATTGTAACGTTAGTTATAAGAGACAGACCAATATAGACCTTTAAACCATCAAGTGCATTCTTATTCCGTTGCGCCGAACCACCACCTTTGCAGCCCGTTCTCCCTATCCATCCATAGGGAAGGCTCGTGCCCCAGCAGTGGGGACATAAAAATGAGCTGATGATGATGATGACGAAATATTTACACATTTGAAATTAAATTAATTAATTAAATATTTAGGTATTCGAATAAACTTAATAAATAAGCTTTTTTAAGATGTCAGAAAAGTATTTTAACTCCTACCCATTCAGTTAGAAAACTTCGTTAACAATTTTTAAAGCGATCGGGACCTATTATTAACTCGTGAATGTATTGCACCACGTAAAATAACATTTTCACGTTATATAAGCCATTACTATTAAAAAACTCCAACATTTACGCCATTTATCTAGCTTGCATGACCGTATATTAACGTGTTGAAAGTAGCAGGAACATGTGAAACCGTTCCACGTAAGTGAGACGTATTCAGTCCAAACGTGCTAGCCACAACGCCAACGATGCAACGATCTTCTGATAGTAAATTGTCCATAGAGTTTGTTTTTTTGAAAAATCAAGTGTCCACGAGCGGTTTTTTTTCAACACTTTGTAATAAATCAAAAATTATAACAAATTAGTTCGCAACAAAATTTACGTAAAATTATATATAACGTGTAACAGAAAAGTGTGGTCAAAATTAAAAGATTATCCGATCTAGATCTTGTATGTGTTGTTTCTGAGACATAGTTATTAACTTTATTTTGTCATACAATTATAAATTAAATATTTATATTAGTGAAGTCATGCGTGTCAGGCGTGCATAAGCCAGCAGCAGTGATTATAAATGTACGTACGCAGAGGTTCCTAAACCACTAGGGCTGAGACTTGTTTATTTTAATGTGACATCACAATAGAAACATATAATTGAAAATTGCATAACAAATTAAAGTTAATAATTATGTCTTAGAAACTCTGCATACCAAATCTAGATCGAATTGTTTATATTGTCAGATTTTGTGTGAGTGACACATAAAATAATAGTAATAGTATAAAATCAAAGCCATATTTCAAAACTAACAATTGTGGTACCTACAATCTATATCTATACTATATTACTATACGTCTCATTGTGCTCGCTTGAGCTGTGTATATTATTACTTTAAAATATTTTTTAAAAGTTTGTTTGTTTGTTTGGTTGAACGCGCTAATCTCAGGAACTACTGATTCGAATTTAAAAAATATTTTTGTGTTGAATAGTCCATTTATAGAGAAAGTTTATAGGCATACATCACGCTATAACTAATAAGAGAGGAGCAGCAATGAAAAATGTTGCAAAAACGGGAAAATATGTATTAAAAAATTATTTCTCTTTAAAAAAAAGTCCTTGAAAGCATATTATTATGTCTAACTTTTAAGGTTGACTCACTATAACCTTTTTTATGGTAATCAAATTAGTAGTAAAATAATACATTATTTGCGAAGGTGTTTTAATAAAGATGATATTAATCCTTATCCAAATAAATAAGTTATTTTAAAATCGTTTTTTAATAGATTGTTCGCTAATTAACGCGGGTGAAACCGCGGGGCACAGCTATAACCTATAATGTATGTAATAATAATATACAATAGCTTACTCACGAAACATAATCCAATGAGGTACTTACTATCATCATCATTTTTAACAAAACAATCAAACTCGCAAATTTTATGGAAATCAGGCATTCCCCGGCGCTACCGGATGCCAAACCTTCGGGCGGCGTACGCTGGAGGCTCTGCATGTAATTAGGAAAAAGCTGCCCAGCTTGTGGCAAAAGCACGGCTTAATTTCACTAATGAAAAATTCTGATTAGGAAGAGGCAGCTGGAAAGGTCCACGGTGATCCCCAATCCTGATTCTAAGTTTTATTCAGCTTATGCTTGTTTGAAAAGGACCATTCGATACGAGAATTTTGATGACGCAGCAGCTTTGCAATCGGTTTGCGATGTAAGAGATAAGCAACTTTCGTAATGGCAGGTTATCGGATGGGTGATCAAATTAAAATACCCCGAACTTCTCCGTACTACAAAAGACACGTTAGTGGTCCCAGTCGTTGTCGTAAGATAGCAGTCGTTTAATCCCACCATAGCAAATGCGCCACAATAATGATACAATAATACCTAGCTACTGTCACTGAACACTTTAGCACTTTATCAAACCAACTAAATAATAACCAATCTGACAGGCGCCTACCTCATCAAGTACCTAAAGCTATTGTAACATAGAACTGAAGCAGCCAGCGATTGCTGACTGATGCTGACTGAACCATTAATTATTTAGAAGGACTGAATACTATCAACAAACCGTGTGTCATGGTCAACGCAGCAACAGTCACCCACACCCTGCCGGCCCACAAGGTGCCTCTTCACGCTCCGTTTGAAAGACCCCATGTCATAGCAAGGTGGGAGAACGTGCGCTGCTATTTCAGCTTTTGGAAGTGCGACAAAGACCGAGTCACCAAATGTCGAAAGGTGTAAGGGATCTGGAATCCGTGTTTTCAATAATACACATTGGAGCTCAATGGGGAAGTAAAAAAAACTTTTCGCTTTAATGTATTTTGTTTTAAACACCGCATTTACCGCACCGTCGTTAATGAGTTCCTTTGCTCGTATTGACGATTTGGGCCACGTCGAGCGCGTGGCGGTGCGTAATCGCCGAATGTACCTCGGCCGAACTCCGTTCTGCCCAGGCAAAGTTAGCATGGTGCTTCCAAAATATATTAACCACTAAGTTTAAGAGGTATTTTATTTAGGTATATTTATTACTACTGGTAGTCGCCCAGTGGTCGAAATTTGACCGTAATTTTATTAAGGTTGCACGGATTGTATCCTAAGCAATGAAAAATTAAAAAAGAATGTGAGTTTGGATTGGCATTGACAGATTACGGCCGCTCCTCTTCCATTTTTGAAATTTTTTAAAAGAGTATTATATATACGTGTGTGTCAAATACATATGCGTGTGTGTCAAATACATGGTAGTGTGTGTAATGTTTGTTTTATTGATTAAGGCCCGACTTTTCAATCATCAGATAAAGTCTTATCCAAAGAAGAAGATTGTCATTGTGACATATTAGGTTGGGGAAAAAGTCTTTTCGCATATAGTATGTATGAACTTGTAATAAAATCTCTTTGGCTATACTATTTGTATCTGGCTGGTTTTCGTATCATTAAAAGTTTAAATTTTAAAGAAAATAATTCCAAATTCAAATTAGGAAAATGTGTGATTTTCATTTGTTTTTCTTACTGTCAAGATGAGTGATGAAGAAATTCTATACATTTTAAAATTTTACTACAAAAAGGTAATAATGCAACGAAAGCCGCGAAAAAAATTTGCGGTGTTTATGGACCTAGTGCAGTGTCTCGTCGCTCTGGTCGCCCTATTACGGATAAAATGGATGCCATTTTTGAAAAAGTGGAGCAAGATCGGCATATCAGTAGTTAAGACGTAGCTGAAGAACTGGGAATTGACCAACAAAACAGTTCTGGCGCATTCGAAAAAAACTGGGTACTTACACAAAAATTATTTGGGTACCTCTGAGCTCACTAAAAGAAACCTAATTCTTTATTACGACGTAATGAAACCGAACCATTTTTGAAGCGAAGCTGATATCTGGTGCTGAAAAGTGGATCACGTACGACAAGAATGTGCGAAAAAGGTCGTGGACAAAGGCCGGTCAGGCTTCACAGACTGTGGCGAAACCCGGGTTAACTCGCAACAAGGTGATGGTGTGTGTGGTGGGATTGGAAGGGCATTATTCAATAAGAGCTGTTACCACCAGGCAGGACAATCGATTCTGAACTCTACTGCGAACTACTGATGAGATTAATGCAAGAAGTTGAGAGAAGCGGCCGGAATTAATCAACAGAAGGGGTGTGGTTTTTCATCATGATAACGATAGACCTCACACATATTTAGCCACTCAGCAAAAATTAAAAGAGTTTGGCTGGGAGGTGTTAATGCATCCGCCGTATAGTCCTGACCTTGCACTTTCAGATTTCCACCTGTTTCGGTCTCTTCAGAATTCTTTAGGCGGTGTCAGGTTAACATCACGAGATGACTGCAAAAACCACTTGTCGCGGTATTTTGATCAGAAGCCCCAAAATTTCTATAGTAATTATCATGTCCCTACAAGATGGCAAACGTTATCGAACGAAATGCACCTACATACTTCAGTTAAATGTAAACAAACTATATTAAAAATGGTTTGGATTTTCTTAAAACATGCGAAGAAACTTTATCCCCAACCTATTATTTTCTAAAGAGAATCTGTCATTATGTCAAATCATTCAAAAAATATATTAATATTCGGATATTCTCTATATAAACTGTAAGTGTGCGAAATTTCATACTCCTCCGTCCGCGCAATTTTCGTAAAAAAGGGGTACAAAGTTTTTGCTTCACGTATTAATAATTATATAGATTATTATTATCGATTCAGGTAGTTGAAACTACTGATAAGTGCCTGTATTCTGCTATACATCAACTAGTTCTTTATTTTTTTTATTTAAAATATATTTATTGATTATTTTAAGTATAATTTTTATTGATTAGAGGCCGATTTTTCAATTGACGGATAAAACTCATTCGTTTAGATTAGATACCTAATCATTTTAAAAATGTATTGTCATAAGATGACTTTTCTTTATAAACAGGTGACATTTTAGCTTGATTGCGTAATACTTTATCAGAAGGATAAGTTTTAACCGATGATAGAAAAATCAGCCCTTAGGCGTATAACATATTGCTTTATCTACATTATAGCATTGACTCTCTCAAAAGGGGTGTAAAAAGGTTTTTCTCATGTTGGCAACACAAAAGCAACATTTCTAATGTTGCTGATGTCCATGGGCGGCGGTGACCGCTCATCACCAGGCGGCCCGCCTGCCAGCGAAGACATTTTAGATTGATCACCCACCCATTAACCCAACATTGCAAAAGTTACTTAACTTGCAATATCGCAACCAGAAAGTACTATAAAATCACCCTCTTCTTTTGAATGACTAAATTACTAACCAGATTCTTAACATGCCCTTTAAAGCATAGAGGAGCTGAAGATATTTAAATTTGGTCACCCATCTAGTGACTGGCCACGCGGTAACCGCTATACCATCGACTTCCTCTGTTACATGGTAGGTCACCCATCTAGTGACTGGCCACGCGGTAACCGCTATACCATCGACATCCTCTGCTACATGGTAGCTGCCTTGTTTGAATATAGGTACCATCGAGGTACATTGAGCTGTGGCAGCCATAGGTGTGAAGTGCCAACATTAGATCCGGCGCGGCCGCCGGCGCCCGACCGCCCGTCGGGGCATGCAAATCGGCGGCGCGGCGTAAGTGGCGTCAAACTTGTGCTTTATAAATTAGGACCTTTCATTTACATACTTTTTGGATGTTGTGTGATTTTCTTTGTTTTGATTTTACCTTTAGCTATATTGTAATGTATATTAAATAAAAATTTAATGTTTATTAATATAATTTAATGTATTAGTATTAGTTATCAAGAATTTACGAGTTTTAAATTTTCGCGTACATATTAATACCTATTATATAGTTAATTTCGTAATAAACGTCATTCCCGTCAATTTGAATAGTCCATTATACCTTTAAGAGATTGATAGTGTTCTTCTAGAAAAAAAATTAATTGTTAGATGCAAAGATTGGTGTTGAAAATTTTCGCCCGCGAATAAGTCAGTTTTTTTTTTAATTAAGCATTTAATTTTTTTTTCTTAGAACGAGGTAACGACCTTTCACAAGCAATTAAAAGCGAGACGTACTTTTAAATGTATTAGCGTTAAATATATTCCTCGAGGAGCTCGATGGCGCAGTGGATAACGCACCCAGTCTGCGAGTGCTGAGGTTAAGCAACTTTTGCAAAGGCCGGTCATCGGATGGATGACCAAAAATGTATCATCTCGAGCTCCTCCGTGCTTCGGAAGGCACGTAAAGCCGTTGGTCCCGGCTGCATAAGCAGTCGTTAACAACCACCAATCCGCGATGGGCTCGCGTGGTGGTTTATAGCCCGTTCTCCCTATCCATCCATAGGGAAGGCTCTTGCCCCAGCAGTGGGGACATAAAAATGAGCTGATAATGATGATATTCCTTCACAAATAAAAACCAGTTAGCAATCTTATCGTCTCAACAAACATTGATAATCAAATCATTAACTAAGCTTTGTTGTTAAATCTAACATAAAAATACTTTAATAATTTTGTTTTGTCACTAAATTAAACCGCGAAATCAAATCGAACGCGTCAGTCAATTACCCATCATCTTGTATCAAAAACGATAGAAAAGATAAAAGTTTAAATAAAATAATACAGTGATATTATTTTATAAGTTATAAAAAAATAAGTAAACGTCGCTGTTACGTAGTGTAAGTATAAAATATTAAAAATCCGTTTACAAAAAAATACAAAAAAATAAAACAGCTTGAACATAAGCAACAAAATCATATAGCAAAGCCACATTTTCGTTACACGCTTACAGATCACCGAAAAAACTGCCTGCAAAGAGTCCGGCTAAGAAAATTAAAGTTTCAACTCACCCATCCACGAGGAGTTCGAATTTCGAATTCAAAAAACACTTATAACAAAAAAGGTCGTGTTTATGTGTTGTGGAGCGGACCGGGCGGAGCGGGCGCTCGGGCGCGCGGCCCTGCGCTGGCTGTGGAGGCGCGAGAGGACGCGTGTCCCGGCGGCGCGCGTAGGCGGTCGTCTGCCGGCCGCGCGCCCCGCCCGCCCCACGCCCCCGCCCCCGCCGCGCACCCAAAAAAGGATTCCATAATGTAATGAGATAGATGCCTAAACACTATTAATGATAGGTATGCCTTTAGCGTCTGCTAGTGTTCTTTATTCGAATGCCTCAGATCGATTTTGTGTCTGAATACCTGAGTAATGCCGAAGAGTTTAGCTTATTTAGCCGCAGACGTAACTGAACAAAAGTAAGTAAAACTGAAGATACTTAGTCAATGGTTCTACCCACATTCCTCAAATTAAACAAGGCGACTTTACTCATTCCTACACCGTACTTTAAAAATACAGTGCGTCTGGTAATATCTTTCTAAGATGACTTAAGACTTTTTCACGATGAAATTTAAGAAGACAGCGTCATTTATGTAACCTTAGCTGTGAGAAAGTAATAGAGTTAGGATTGTAAAACTCTCAAAGCGTTCATTCAAATTCATTGCCTTTATTTGATAAAGTAGTCTTAGCTGATGAAAAGACGCTATTTCTTTACAATACTCTTCATACTACCTATGTAAAGAAATAGCGTCTTTGATATATTATGTATATGCACAGTGGCCTACGTGGCCTATTTAGTGGACTTGTATCAGTAAGTATTTTGTTTTATGTTTGCAATACTTTAACAGGGTTATGTAGGTACTTTATCTACCTAATGCCTTTAAAACACCTGTTGTATTTTTGTACATGTAATGTAGCAAACAAATGAATATGAAATATAAGTATCAATAAAAGTAAAAAATAAGTACCCATTTTTCTCAGTCAGACCAGTAACATAGTTCATACTTTATTCTTCGTGGATTACGCATCTGCCTGAGGGGACCTTGGCTCTCGGTCACCGTCTGTCGTCTGATCTACTCTGGTTTTTATTCTGTAAATAAATGCCGCTTCTCCCAAACACCCAAACCTTATTTCGGAGGCATAAAAAATGGACTGCTTACATTTTATTCGCGTTGACATGTTTCCTGGTTTTGAATAGAAAAACATACGAAAGCTGAGTGGTAAGACGTGTAGTACTTGAGAGCATGTGCTTAAGTAAAGGATTAACATAAAACTTTAAAACCAATCTCAAAAAATAAATAGTATGGTGGCTCGACAAGTTTACACAAACACGCGAAGTAAATATAGCTACAGGTTGGTTGGGAAAGTCTTTCCTGATCGGTTAGAGCTGTTTGTGTGAGACTTATAGCCATTTAGGCAAGTGTAAGTTTTCTTTGCCGCTTACCACTGAGTGTAGTGCAGTAATGAACTAAGGATGTTTTGCAAATAATAGATGTTACTATTCAATCCTACTAAAAATTATTGTAAATGAAACCCAACTAATATGTTTGAATATCATATATTATTATAACGTCAGTCATTGCGCTCGTCGTATTATTATTATTATTATTTTTTTTATATTAGAAGTAGGCAAACAAGCAGGCGGGTCACCTGATGGAAAGCAATCACCGCCGCCCATGGACACCCGCAAAACCAGAGGAATCACAGATGCGTTGCCGGCCTTTAAGGAAGGAATAGGCTCGTTTCTTGAAGATTCCTAAGTCATATTGGTCCGGAAATACCGCCGCTGAGAGCTGGTTCCACAGCACTGTAGTTCGTGGTAAAAAATTACGTGAGAAACGCACAGTAGTAGATCGCCATCCATCAAGATGGTGTGGATGGAAAGACAGTCGATTGCGTGTAGTGCGGTGAAGGAAATCAGCGGCAGGGATCAAACCGAACAATTCCTCAGAGCACTCCCCATGATAAAGGCGATAAAATATACAGAGAGATGCAACGTCTCTCCGAAGGGCCAGTGGATCGAGCCGACCAGAGGTTACCACGCCGCCGACAACTCGAGCTCTGCGTTGAATGCGGTCAAATGGGAGGAGTTGGTACTGGGGCGCTCCAGCCCAAAGATGGGAACAGTATTCCATATGAGGCCTAACCTGTGCTTTGTAAAGCTGTAAGCGATGGGTCGGCGTGAAATACTGTCACGCTCTATTGAGCACACCCAGCTTTTTCGAAGCTAATTTAGCTTTACCTTCCAAATGACCGCATAATTGAACGTCACTCGAAATATCGACGCCAAGGATTCCAATGGTCGGTTTGGTATCAAGGGGAGCTCCTTCAAAGTTTAGAGATACGACGAAGGGATGTTTTTTAGCGGTAAACACGCAAATTTGACAGCAACGCCCAATAAGAGGCGGGCAAAGTTTGCAAATAAATAATACAATTTGACATGAGCCACCGCTGCTGACATAGCCTGCTAGTAATCAATATTGGCGAACTCTGCCTAGAGGATCTGTGCTAAGTGGACACTGCCCGGGCAATGCCAACTGTGCCCATCCGGCCTAGCTCGCCCGCATTCACACACGCGCGCCGGGATTAACGCAAAAAGCAAATTTCCAGCGACACCTGAAGCAGTAAAACACATCAATTACGAAACTCAAATTCTGTAAATGGATTTTCCAACTTTTTTAAATCGGTGGGTGGCTAACGATAAAAACGTACAAAAAAGACGAGTGAAAAGCTCACAACCGCTCTCCTACAAACGTATCGCGCGTTCACGTCAGACGCGCCTATTGAAACGCCAATTTACAGCAGATAAAGGCGCGAAATGAAAGAATAACAGTGATCACGCGCGAGTGAGGAACGCGGGCGTCGATAACACGTGTCATGCTTTGACGAGACGCGCGGGTTACTGTTACCTTTTTTGTTGAAAAAGATAAGTTTATTTCGTAAAAGTGTAGAACCTTCGATGAATAAAATTCCCGAAGAGCGCTTGAAAACAGAACGCGACTAAGGCCACGGGCCACAAGAACGTTTGTGACCATGACAGTAAAAATTAAGTTTTAATTTAATTTTAACACTTTTTCAATTGATAACTATGATCTAACAATGATGTTATTGCGACTTAACCAGGCATGTATATACTTATGTGCATATGGTACACAATACTGGGTCGTATAAATAAATTTGGTTTTTTTTTTTAATTGGTTATAGGCAGGCATTTGTCTACACCTCACCTGATGTTAAGTGTTTTCCAACTGCAGCAGAGGTCCTGCTCGCGCTTATCCGGTGTGCCCTCGGTTCTGTTCATCTGGATCTTAGTTACTGCAAAAAGAGTTGATAAACACATCATTAACCACTTTTACTGAGGAGCTCGATGGTGCAGTGGTTAACTCGCACCTGTCTGTGATTGCTAAGGCTAAGCAACTTTCGCATAGGCTGGTCTACGGATGGGTGACCAAAAATTTATCATCTGTTGCCGTTGGTCCCGGCTGTATTAGCAGTCGTTAACAACCACCAATTTGCACTGGGCCCGCGTGGTGGTTTATGGCCTGTTCTCTCTATCTATCCACAGGGAAGGCTCGTGCCCCAGTAGTGGGGACGTAATATGAGCTGATGATGATGATGATGGTCCACTTTTAATGTTATATAAGTGGACTGTACAAAATATGGACGCAAGCAGTAATTAACTACAAACTACTTTAGTTTATTTGTCGTAGAGCTTTTTATAAGAAAGATACTTGGTGGGCCTCTGATTATGATAAATTATATATTATGAACTGGATGTGGTGAGAGTAGATCTGGTAAAGAACGATCTCGTCTCATAGAGGTTGCCGAAAACCGAACAAAGTGGAGGAAAATGAGTTAAAAAGCGGATTCTGGTGCTAGGCAAACACAAAGCTATCAGAAGAAAAATAAGAAGAGATGAGCTGTGTGCGCGAGTCGTATTCTTTTTTCTCCTGAATGGCTTTACTCGTTTAAAATACAAATGTAATTGTAAAATGCAAGGTTTACAGCGCAGATCCCACCGCGGACTGCTGAGTCGCCATTGTGCCGCGTTCTTGGAAACCTAGAGATTTCCCTTTAACGTAAACTCGGCAGTTCTAGTCCACGTTTGTCGCATGGCTCAACTCTTTTAATAAAATTGTATGGAACATCGTGTGTTTCACTCGCTTTGGAGTGCGGCATGTTCATTCGTTAAAAGTTCCAATCTAGACAGTAGGCACTGACATGATTACGTTTCACCATTTCGTAAAAAGTAATTAAAACTCAAATCTAATTTCGTAATCGTAAACGATGATCGTGATAGTTTATAGCAAAACGTAAGACGTAAAGCAGTTATCACTAGGTAGTACATAATTAGGTATTGATTAATGACCCGTAATAACTAACACATTATATTACAACTATGTGTTGATCAATAAGAGTAAAAACAGTCGGGGAATCTATATATCTATATATTAATGCGTGAAGCAAAAACTTTGTACCCCTTTTTTACGAAAATTGCGCGGACGGAGGAGTATGAAATTTCGCACACTTATAGTTTATATAGAGAAGGTTATCCGAATGTATTTTTTTTTAAATCATGCATAAAAATACATTAAATCAATAAAACAAACATTACACACACTACCATGTATTTGACACACACACGCTTACACTACATTCTTTTCAAAAATTTCAAAAATGGAAGAGGAGCTGCCGAAATCTGTCAATGCCAATCCAAACTTACATTGTATCTTTTTTAATTTTTCATTACTTAAGATACAATCCGTGCAGCCTTAATAAAATAACGGTCGAATTTCGACCACTGGGCGACCATTAGTATACTATTAATAAAGAAGTAAAGTTTGTGACTTCGTTTGTCTGAAGAGGGTGATTTCTGGAAATACTGGTCCGATTCCAAAAAATCTTTTACCGGTAGAATGATAAAATATAGGCAACATTGTATTTAAATAAAAAAAGGATTATTTTCTATAAATCTAAGAACTTTATTTACTATTTATTTGTACGGAAAAATACCAAATCAACGCACTCGAAGTCGACATAAATAAAGAGCTACAGAATAATCCATAGATCCGTTACACTTGTCTTTGTTGTCACCTTGAGTCATGTGTAGTGCTGTAAGAGCTGTGTGACGTGGATTGACGTGTACGAAAGGACTGGTTGCCTAGCTAGTGCGTAGTTTCAGAGGAGTTCGTTTTTGAGTTGACCTTTGCTGCATTTTTGCATTAGACATACCACGGTTATGTGGGACTCTCCCCTAACCCCCTTAAGGGTGATGGAGGGTATATCCACTTAATGCTCCTTCACTTCCCCTCACGTGCCACCAGAATGATCCGGGACCGTTATAAAAATCACGGGAGTTAAGAAATAGTCAACCTAGCTTTTAGTGTAGTTGGAATCTATGTGGGAAGGCCGACAGCTTATTTAACGCTTTGATAATCTAGATTCTGCCGCTGCCGGCCACGCGTTCGTTGGAAACGGCCGATTGTTTTAACATAATCCGGCAGCTGTGTGGCTTGACAGCAATTAAGCGCATTCAATTTGATACAATGAGATTTCATGGTATCTGAATTCCTTTATCTTAATAGTTAATGATACTTGATTGAATAAAGACTAATTAAATTTTCGGAAAATATTGGCAAATGAAAAAGGTTTCGATTTGCAGAATACACCAGTGTCTAATAGGTGGTAGGTAGTATTAAGTTATAAAAATATAGTAATGTGTTGTTATACCTAATGACATGCCGAATCGATTAGCATATCCTACTCTAATTTACTTTTTGCGAAATAGAACCAAACATTCAGTAAAAGATATTTGTTTACATGTTTACACCTGATACAGCATAACCAAATAAAACAAACCAGTTGAACGTGCAGGATCAGCTGGCGTGACGTAGCGGGCCGTAGTACTACGCCCGCCGTAGCACGCCTACGCGCGGCGCGCGGCGTAGCGGCGGCTGGCAGCGCGCAGTCTGTAGTGGGGTGAGGCGGTGTCTGCGGGATTCCACGAGAGGTGTTCGTAGCGTTGCTGTTTGTTTAACGTAAATGCATATGCCAAGTATGGGAAATTGTGTAGTTATACAATTTTTGGAAGTCATTTATGCCAACTTTTTATAATTAGCCTCCGCATACTATTTCCATGATCCAATTAAAAATAAAAATGTAGGAAATCTTTGATAATTTTGTAACTTTATTTGAAGTTATTCAGTTCACTTTTCAATACCTATAATAATAATTTTAAAAATATGATAAAGTTATAATTGTTTAAGTTCTAAATTATTATTATAACGAATAATTGTTAAATTGATTTATTGATTTATATATTGTTTGTGTTGTGACGTCTATTACTTGTAACCACATTGCATGTTACAGACGCATTTTTAAAAGTTTAAATGGATTTATACACAGGTTGAAGAATCTGAATTGTTGTATTTGAAAAAGTCTGAAGCTTTGACGGATGGGAAAAAAATGTTTCAAGGAACCACGACGCCACGTCACTTTGTAAAGAAAAAAAGCTTTCAAAGATTGTCCTCTCTTTATGATCACAATGAGATTATCATCATAAGGAACTTTTTTCTTACGAATCACAACGTTAACGTCACAAAGGTAACGTCATAAAGGTAAAAATGTATTCTCAAGCGCAAATACTAATAGTAAACGTAATATTTTTATTAATAACATAGCAACAATTATTATGAGTCTCAATGAATAAATCTCCTTATAACTCTTTACTAACCAGCTATACCTATAGCTATTATATATATATTATATAAGGAACCACAATTTTTAATTAGATACCTATCTAATTAAAAATTGTTGTTCTTTAAAACATACATAACATACATAGTTTGGATTCCATTTGAGTCATGTCCCTGTGTCAACATACCAGCCCGACAAGCTGTCGCTTATATTTCTAATGCTCCAATCCTTCCGTGTGAAAAGTATTAGATTGCTCCTACATATTGAAATTTATTTTTCTCGGGTCTCTCTCTCTCATTTCTGAAAACATTTCGTCGTTCGTCTTCGTGCTGTTTGTGTGGAACAATAAAAAACAGAACTGTAAACATGACATAACAAAGTGAAGTTTTAATAAGATTAATCCAGTATAGTTGCCGTCTAATGCTGGTCAAATGCTCGTCAAAATACAATACAGTAGAAATACAGCCTGTATTTTTAAAATGTATTACGGGTTCATTTTATTTATTTCATTAAATCATATGGCCTATAGTAACGTAAATACATACTACGTACAACAACTAACATAAAATACCTTACAAACTACATACAACAACTAATTTCTATTTTATAACATGAAACGACTCGGAGACGATGCTCATTTGTTAACAAACTTAACGTTAATAGTCTTAACCAACTTAAAACTATTTATTTACTTAAATCAGACAACAATGGCCCATAGAAACATAAACCTTACAGATTAACATAAATACAATCTATATACATATGTATAATGACTTGTCCTGACTGACTGAATCATCGTCGCCGAGCCTAAACCGCTGAAGCTAATTAGATGATTTTTGGACTGTAAGTTAATTGAGAGACGTAACTAGATACTCAGAAAGGATTTTACGAAAATCAGACCCTAAGGGGGTCAAATAGGGGTGAAAGTTTGTATGAAAGTCCGTCAGTTTTGAAGTAAAATACATGAAAATTGGTATTTGGGTTCTTAAAAAGAAATAAAGAATGGCATGTCTCAGGAATTTTGTTTATTACCCTTTAAAGAAGTAAAAAAGGGTTTTTTTTGGAGAAATCGTTATTTTTAAAATAATAACTATCAAAATGAATATTTATATCGATCTATAGATTTCAACAAAAATAAAGAATGACGTGTTTTAGCATTTTTCGAAAAACCTTCCCTAGAGAGGTAAAATAGGGGTGGAAAGTTTGTATGGAAATCTGATATTTTTAAAGTTTAATCTACGGACTGACTTACATGAATGTACCTTTAATAAGTTTGGCTTTTATTAGAAACAATCACAGCGTAGCCTACGAGAGCGAAGCCGCGAGCAAAAGCTAGTAACATATTAATCTTAAAACTAAGTTCCACGTAGGGACGGGAACGTATGGTGCAGCATGGTTAAAGTACCCATATGTCGTATCCAAATTTTTACCGATAAAGGCAAGCAATCAAAGATCTGATTGTACAAAATCGGATCAACACAAACTGTTCCCCCCTAAAGGATCGTACGGCAAAGTTGCCGCTCGCATGATGAATATTTAGCGACGAAACTTGGTATAAAATGATACGGCCGTTCCAGGAAAGGTGCCGATCTCAAACGACCCGCAACTAGCCTTCAATCACCGGGCTTTGTTGAACGTGGCCACAGTGCACAGAGAGGACGAAAGGCACCCCTGACTGATGTTTTTTTTATTACAGTGTTCCTATTTTCTTATTTTTTTTCGGTAACCATCGCATTTTCGAATGCAACCGAATCTTAATTTCCATGTACGTATAATAATTTAAATTCAGAACAACCTACTTTATGAGGAAATACCAAGGTCGACTGAATTGAAAAATATATATGAAAAGTAGACAAAATCAACGTTCTCCTGAACGTCCTCCTCTAAAACTGGACCGATTTAATTACTTTTTTCATTAAAAATTAAAGAAAGGCTTTGGCTGTGTCCCTATGTTTTGCTTATTTATAAATAACCTCTTCAAATTTCGAAAAAACAGCGGAAAGTCTGGCCAATTTTTAAGGTTTTTAACGGTTCGTATCTTTTTTTAATAATTAAGGAAAACATAGGGACACAGCCAAAGCCTTTTTTTAATTTTTAATAAAAAAAGTAATTAAATTGGTCCAGTTTTTGAGGAGGAATCAGGGGACTACGAAACGTTGATTTTGTCTACTTTTCATAAAATATTTTTCAATTCAGTCGAACTTAGTATTTCCTCTTATTGTTGTTTTGTTTTGATTTTCCGTGTGAAAAGTTCACATGAAAAATCATAGAGTTGAAAAGTAGGTAGGTAGTAAAAGGAGTAGCAGCAGCTATACGTATGTACTCTTCAACTGATAGAAATACGACGATAGCCGAAACACGAAGTTTGCCGAGAGACATTAAGTTAATATGCACTGTAGGCCGATTCTACTAAATAACTGCAACTACACTGCAGCGTCGCGTGTGTCAAAATGAGCAAATTTTGACGTTTCGGTATTCTGTTATGCAGCGCTGCTGCCGTAGTGTTGCAGGGACGGAGAAGTAACGCAAATAGGTATTCCACTAACAAAACTGCACTACACCTGCACGTTTACTGCAAAATAATCGTATTCCATTAAAATATTTTGACATTTGTGTAGTAATGACAGCAGTATTGGTGCAGTATTGGTGCAGTTTTTGTGCAGGTTTATTGAAGTAGATCGTGAGCAACTTTTGCACAGCGTATTATAAGCATTTTACGTATTTAGCGAATTGTGACATTAGTTCTTTTAGTTTTATTGCAGGATTCGTGCAGCTGTAGTGTAGTAGACGCGCAGTTGTAGTGTAGTTGTGGTGCAGAGAATTTTAATAGAATACGTCTATTTCCACGGCACTACTCCTACACGCCACAAATGACAGGCGTAAATGTGCAGTTGCAGTTTTCTAATAGAATTGACCTCCTGTTCTACTATCGTGTTAGTTGGTCTACATCTCATTGAAACGCACTTCACACGGAATCCTCAGTTACTAAGAAACAGGCTTATCTTAGCTCTAACTGCGCACTACAATGCAATTAACATTGATGTTATCGTGACATATTTTAGATAAGATGATGGTAGCAAGCCTAAAATAAGCCTTACCACCAACCAAACTGGGGATCGAAACCGGGACCTGGGTAACCAGACGGGTGGTCATATTCATATCCAATACACCACAAAGGCGATTGTTGTAAGGTTTGGATGACGAAGAAATGAAAATATTAAGGCAAAATCAAATTGGCATCAAATAAAGAAAAGATTACGATCTAGAGGCAGCGTTTTAGGCAATTAAGTTTATTTCCTTCAAGTTGTCGCGGTAAAACCTTTCAAGTCAATTGTTTTTAGTTCATCCTATTTGAAGACAAATTACTTTCGTAAAGTCGCATATTCTGCTCGAGTTTTCAAAGATTATTATTTTGTTTGTAATAAAAACGAGAATACTTTGTATCCTTTCGTCATCCAATAGCGGATTCTAGCCACTGTAGAATAGCACAAAGCAATTGGATAAGCCAAGCCGAGTAACGAGCGACTGGGCCGAAAATGTCGCTCGACAAAATCCTTTGTTTCACATAGGTACTTTTATTTTTACTGTCATGTCGCTATCATCGTCTCAACCTACTTTCTGCAAGAGAATGTTCTTCAGAATTTGCTACTGAAAATAGATTACTTATTACATTTATACTACACCACGTATGCGAGACGAGGCGAGAAGTAGCCGGGCAGACGTGACGGGAATAATCTCCATCAATTTCTGGCAGGTGATGCCTGTGCGACGACCGTAACGCCGTCGGCTAAAGTCGATAATGGAATGGCACGGCGGCCCTGAAAGGTTACGCCATATTGCTATGAAAGTGTATTCCTGTAAGTTTTGGTGGGCAATTCTGATAGAAATGCCTCACTTCCTATCTGGAGGCTCGATCAGTGGCACCTTTGTTGATTCTATAGATACAAGTCATTAACTTATTATACCTGATCCTGCAATATTGTATTTTCACTTAACAAACTGTGCATCTATCCCGTACTGATTGATTGAGTGACTAAGGCCCAGTTTTACAATACTCTGTTAGTTATTCTCTAAATGAGGCATTACCTAATCAGTATTTAAAAATAACAGGGATGCTAACGGCACTGTTAAATTTTTATGTCCAATGGTAATAATTTAACAGACCATTACGAAATCAACCATTAGGTGAGGTATTTTCTCTAGTCGTATAATAGTTTTGTGATATGTAAGGCGACTGATTTAAATACCATGTATTTCGTAGAATTCATTAGAAATCGGGATGCATTTCATTTTGCTGGTTGAATGAACGTCAAATACCTATTTTGTTTTCTGTTTTCTGTTTTCTTTCTGAGTTTGAGGTTATCTTGTGTTTTCGCATTGTTGTTTTGATTTTTTTGATTCCAGCACATCCAAAACAGATTCTTTCGATAGTCGAATGACGCCGTTCTTTGAAAGTTTTAGGACGTCGTACTATGTAGTCCAAATTGTCTAAAATTTTCAAAGGATCCTCGTTTTAGTAAATAAAATTGTACGCCATGGCCATCTTGTTCCTGTGTGGCAGTAAACTAACAGCCTGTTACCCATCTAACGGACCTGAGTAGCAGCAATTAAGTTTAACAACGAATTATGGATATTTAACATTCGTTAAAACATGATGGGACACTTAATGACCTTAACAGTCTGTTAAATGATTTAACAGGGGTGTTAACTAACTAACATTGTATGGCGAAACTGGATCTTAGTCATCACAAAATCTGACATAACATAAAAGTAACAGATTTGAAATTTGGCGAGTTGTAAGTTTATTGTAGGGTATAAGCGTCCAATATGAAAATATATTTTCCAAAATTTCCCTAGGGAACGCGGGATATGAGTGTTTACGCGGACGAAGGTCCGGGCATTCTGTTTGAAACTTATTATGACACCCAAATAGGATTTATGTGCCGACTTTCATCATCTGGCTATGGACGTACCTTTACTGAGTTCAGGTCCTTTTTCATGGACGACAAGTACTGGAGAACAGGTCATAACTCACCACACTGGTCCGATGCGGGTTAGTGGACAACAACGACTGCCTTCTCATGATACCAATATAAAGACTGGTTTGACTGAATTTAAAAAGCTAAGCCGGCAAGTATCATAAACTTGTATAATGTTGTTAGATAAAAAAAACTCATTATGCAGAACACAGAATAAGTCAATGAAGGCCATTGCTCTTTTAAAAAACATATCTCAATCGTATCATTGGACAATCGATACTAACGAATCGAGCTTTGATCGCTATCGCATCGATTAACGTTCAGGACTCGGCGATCGGTCCAAAATGAAATGTCATCACGTAGCCGGGCAGACTGCCTGCAGCCAACTGAAACACTCGCTGGAGGCACGAGACAACGAGACTGCAGAAGATAAGCTTCACACAGACACACCCGAACACGCACACATAGACAACCTGTGACTGACACGGAATCTCGAAACAGCAGCGCTCCGACTTTTTTTTTATTTAGAGAGAGTTTGCTGATTGCCTCAAACGGCATTTTCAGCTTCACCGGGCTTGTTTTGGGGCGGCGAGACACTTAAAGGGTTCCTCAAGCCGTGTGAAACGAATCACCTTCGGAGGTTTTCTAGAGGGAACGGAATTACGCACTAGTGCGTGTCCCCGTGCCCTACTAGATTCTCCGAAGGGTTCGGATCGGATCGGGGAGCGGAACAACTCGAAGGCGCCTCTAAAGGCTCGGACCTCGGCTCGGGTTGACCGGGCCGTGGTGGTGGAGAGAAGCGCCCAGGCACATGTCTGTACCTGGTATGTCGCGCGTGTGAACCGGTTCGTCGTACCCTTGTTCTACGAGTACAGTGTCTTGGGCCTAAACTAGTGTGCACGTTTAGTATATTCTGTAAATGTGTAGAGGCATTTAGACGATCGGGCGGGGGCGCGTTCGCACTGTTCCGAGATCCGTGTCAGTGCAAGGGGTCTATAGACATAGGGGTCTACACTGTTCCGAGATCCGTGTCAGTGCAAGGGGTCTATAGAGATAGGGGTCTACTGTGCTCGAGCAACTCAGACGAGTTGCTCGAGCACGGTATGTTTAAACTGACCAGGCGTTTGTGTGTGGTTGTACGAGTATATGAAACTTTAAAAGTATCACATTAGGGTACATCTATATGTCGGAGACGTGGCGCTAGCATCGCTTAGAAACGACAAGTATAGTCTATACTTAGTGTGGTCTGCGCAGCCTATGCTCTATGGTACGCGAAACGTCAACGTCAGTTGGCGCGACAACGGACTGGGAACATTCGAACGGGAGCGGTCGGAGAGTACGCACGCGCAGAACTCACTTCGTTTCTAAAATCCATTTGCATCAGGAAACTGTTTCTAAATATTGTAATTGTGATGTTAAAATAACATTAAAGTGACTGTAAGAAATAAGACTGCGTCTTTATTTTGAAGATCCAAGATGAACTGTGTTGTCGACGAATCCGAGTTTGCTCGACTGTCCTACTATAAACCAGCCTCGACGCCGACATTTATAATACTTTTAGAGGTAATTTTTTTTACTTTTTATTTTCAAGTGCTAATTGCTGCACTGAAGCTAAATTAAATATTTATATAACGTCAGCCTTCCCGGTAGCATAGCGGTCAGTGCAGTTGCCTGGATTGCGGAAGACCCAGGTTCGATTCCTGGCTGGGTAATAGAATAGAATAGAATAGAATAAAACTTTAAACTTTTTTTTGGGTCGGGTAAGCGTTTAATTTTTCTGTATTTTATAAATTTTATAAATATTTAATTTAGCTTCAGTGCAGCAAGTAGCACTTGAAAATAAAAAGTAAAAAAAAATACTATAGCGTTGTGTTATCAAATTTGTGGCATTTCATCTGCAAAGATGAATCTGCATAGCCATCGGTTGCAATTACCGTTGGATAGATGGCGCGCTGTGCCGCTATTAGCACTCAAAAGAATTAAAAAGCAGTGACAAAATTCAGCGCTTACGTCAGCCTTCCCGGTAGCATAGCGGTCAGTGCAGCCACCCGGATTGCGGAAGACCTAGGTTCGATTCCTGGCTGGGTCGGGTAGGCGTTTAATTTTTTCACTGTATTTTATACATTTTATAAATACTTTTAGAGGTGTTATAACACCCAGTAGCACCAAGTGGATGTATTATGGGTGCGCCAACCAAAAAATGCCAAAAATTCAGTCACGGTTAAGTTGATATAATTGAAAATAATATCGTATTACATAAACAAAATATATATTTAGTATCAAAGGGCACGGTGTTTACAATTAATCCGATCCATAAACATATAACACACTATAGTTTTTTCTATAATATCATTTAAAGTTGAAAACAAGTGGCGGGGCGTTTAGTTGATATCTTATAGTTTATCTAAAACGTTGTACCTCTGGTTTTGTCTAAATAATCACCAAAATGGTCTAAACTACAATTCGCCCGTCTCACATTTTCGATACCGACGATCTGGTGAAGGTCGCGGGAAGCCGCTGGATGCGAGCATCACAAAACCGGTCGTTGTGGAGTTCCTTGGGGGAGGCCTTTGACCAGCAGTGGACGTCTTTTGACTGAGATGATGATGATGATGATGATGATGATGAGCGGCTATTTAAATTATTATTTTCAAATTAACACGTTAAATTCCCCATACAAAATGAGTATGGCTGCGCGGCATCAAATAAATATGGACGAAGACATAAATGACACTTGTCACTTACGGACGGCACGCCCTTAAGCTTACCTTCTGGGCCCCCTTGTTTTGTGCTGAAGGTTTCTGTACAGTCACAAGCATTAACGTGTAAGCAATGTAAATCTAACTCCTAATACAATGGAATAAGATTCAAAACTAGTCAAAAATGTACAATTTATTAATATAAATATTATAATTTCGAGAAATTAAAAATATATAGAAATATACACATATTTTTTACAAATAAAAAAGAGACTCCAAATCGCTGCCAAGCGGGAGAGTGTCCAGGACGCTGGCGGCGTTGCCTCTTGGATGACCAAACGTAGGTGTACGCGCCAGCTCGAGGGTCACTAGTGGTCTCTATACGGCAAGCGGAAAATCTTGATAAAGTTTTCGAGCTACCGGTCCCCATGGTCCCAAAGTTTCAACCCCAAACGGCGCAAATATGTGCCCAAGGCCTATATTTGCGCCGTTTGAGGTCCTCAGCCGCTGAAACTGCCGCGCTAGCACTAACCGAGGTTGCCCTAATGTGGGATGGAGCCAGAGTGTCCACGCACGTCGCATCCCACACCAGGGATCTACCCTGCGACCAGGCAACGAGCATCGGGCCTCTTTAAAATGTACATATTTTAAAGCTCGTGATTTTTAAAGAGAGTTTGCTGTTGGTCGCTTACAGCTTATACAGCATCACCGGACGTTATGAGAGCCAGAAACTTAAAGGGGTCCTCAAGCCGTGTGATTGAAACACCCTCCGAGAGTTTCTAGAGGGGATGGCATCACGTAAGCTTTTTCCTATCTTCTTCTAGCTTCTCCCGATCTGATCCGAACTCTTTGGAGAATCTAGTAGGGCACGGGGACACGCACTTTTAAGTGTGTGATGCCGTTTCCTCTAGAAAACCTTCGAAGGTGATTCGTTTCACACGGCTGGAGGTACCCTTTGTTTATTTGGGAAACAAACGATATAAAATACACGTAGGTTTTACAAAGGACATAACACAGTTATCAGTAAAGTCTCCACAATTAATTAAAACACATAAATTGTTTCAGGACAAATGTTAATTATTATAAAACTATTTAAAAACTAAAGTGATAGCAAAAGTTACAATATAACATTAATTCATTAATTCTCGTATTTGATTTTTAAACTGTAAAATACTACAATTAAATACATTTACAGAATTGAATCTCTTGTTATAATCTTGACAAGATCTAAACAAAAAGGTATTACCAGCATATCTAGTGCTGGTAGTGGGCAGAGAAAACAATTATTTAAGACGTGAGCTTGTCCGAGGGCATCTGATACATATACTCTCCAAAAGAAATGGAGTGTCGACGAGGTTATTAAGAACCTTATAAAGGAAAACTTGGTCTCTTTCTATACGACGATTAATTAGAGGAGGAATGCAGATAGTTACTTGCTTGTCTCGAGTGGTCCTAAAAAGAAGGTGCTTCTGCATTTTTTATTGATTCTTTCAATAGACTCTATATCTACGTTATATTGCGGATTCCACACCACCGATGCATACTCCAGAATAGAACGGACATAAGAATTATAAAGAACTACAAGAGTAGAGCTCTGTTTGAAATCTCTACCTATTCTCATTATAAAGCCGAGCATACGATAAGCCCTTGACGTAATATGATTAATGTGCCCCTTGAACGTCAGCCTGCTATCAAGAGTTACCTCCAAGTCTTTCACCTCGGTCACCCTATCAATGTTTTTGTCATTCAGCTTATACTCAAAATTAATGACCTTCGATTTACGGGTAAAGGTGATAGTGCTACATTTGTTCGGATTAAGGTGGAGATAATTTAGATTACAGTAATTACAAAGCGCGTCAAGATCATTCTGCAGTAAAACACAATCTGTAGGTGACGCAATTCTTTTAGAAATTTTCATGTCGTCAGCATATATTAGTACATTTGAGTTTTGAAGTATAGTAACAACATCATTGACAAATAAATTGAACAAGAGGGGACCGAGATGGGACCCCTGGGGCACTCCCGAGGATACAGGGACAAACGCCGAGCAGAACTCCTTTATAGTTACGGCTTGGCTACGATCTCGAAGGTAAGACTCAAGCCAGCGCAACAGATCACCGTGTATACCGGCTTCTCCAATTTTTCGTATTAATGTAGAATGCGGAATTTTATCAAAAGCCTTGGAGTAGTCGGTATACACAGCATCTACCTGGCCACCCTCATCCATAGCCTTAGCAACTCGGTGCACAAACTCGCACAAATTCGTCTCTGTAGATCTCATATTTACGAAACCGTGTTGTTGATTCACAATTACGGGTCTCAACACTAGAAAAACAGAGTTATAGGTACACAATTTCTTCAAATAACTTTGGAATTGTACTAATTTTCGATATTGGCCTATAGTTTTGAATATTGTGTTTGTCGCCGGCCTTAAAAATAGGGATAACGTGACATTGTTTCCAAATTAAAGGCATTTTTCCGGAAGCTAATGACAATTTGAATAACAAATATAATGGGTAAGCCAATGCATTATTACACTTTTTTAGACATACATACAGTATACATACAATAATCGCCGGTTATGAGCGGATTGTAAACCGGGCATTGCCATAGCTAAGGTAGAATATGGACGTAAATCCAAGCTTAACAACGCACTAGTAAAATGCTTATTAGTAAAGCGTTATATCATACCTACTAATATTATAAAGAGGAAAGCTTTGTATTTTTGTATGTTTGTAACGAATAAAGTCAAAAACTACTAAACCGATTTAAAAAATTCTTTCAACATTAGAATGCTACATTAGCGTTGAGTAACATAGGCTATATTGAAAAAGGAATGTCCACCCGTGCAAAGTCAGGACGGGCCGCTAGTGGACTATAAATAGGCTAACTGCGCATTGAAGTAAGTACATTTATCTGTGAGAGTGCTTAGTAAAACGTAGTGATTACTTGCTCAGTGATGCTTAGCACTTAGACGTTAGACTTAGACGTTCACACAATTTCTTTTATTTAGTCAGGGGGCGCTCATTTTAGCGCAGCCACAAACAATTACAATAATGGAGTTTCAGAACGAATCTGTCTGTATAATACTGTTATTTTTTCTAAAATACTGTTTAATTTTCGTCTCAGACCTAAAATACTTAATTTCTTGTAAAAAAAAAGTTGGCATCCGTATGCACAGTGTCAGTAACGTACCTTAGTAGTGTTACAAAAACACCTTTCATGTACCTACTACGGAACCAGTGTAAGCACCGTAAGCCACCGTGTAATGCCGCGCGGCAGTCGAGCGGTGGCGGCATTGTGTGCCCGCCATCCCAGTCCAGTCCATTAAGATCGGCAGCCGATAGTGGCATTAATGGATAGAACGGATTGACTCCGCACTCATGCCGATTTTGTGAACAAATTTTATGTTTTCGGTTCCAGATTAATGTTGTACGCTGGCTAAAGTTACTTTTAAGCAATGGACCACTTAAGTAAATTTGACGTAAATTAAACGAGTAGGTACATTATTCATGGCAATATCTGTCTTGTTGTTGTAGATGAAAAAATGAAAGGTGTCCATTGAACTATTTTCTCATCATTATTTTTATTTTATTTTATTTATTGAGACAACAACAGCCACACTTAACTTCTAATTTGACAATCTTACTAAGACTAAACATATTCAGCTAAAAAGTTGTTTACACAAAAATAATAACAAAAACGCCCATAAAGGCAACTATAGATATATTATGTTAGACTTACATTTAAAGAACTTTTCCTAATAAAAGCAAACCGTCACTAGAGTATTGAATATTAAGGCAACCATGATATCAGTACATGCTTAGTGCTTAACTATGGTAAATGTTTATATTACTTTTTACTTTGAAACAAAGTAAAAAGTAAATAGTGTTGAATAATTTCGGCGGGCTGGTTAGAACCACGATAGCTCAATTGGAAGAGCACCTGACCCGTTATGTCAGAAGGGTGCAGGTCCAAACCCTGCTCGTGGAAATTTTTTCAACATTTGTGTTTTAGTAATTTGTTCGCAACAAAATTTGCGTTTTAAAATTATATAAACATTTATAAATAGCTTGCCTACTTCTTAACTGATCTTTAGTATTTGTAAAAATATTATGATCGGATGTTAATGACGGTAGTTGTTAACATTGAATGGGCGTCTTTGGCTTTCAAAGTAAAAAGTAAATAGTGTTGAATAATTTCGGCGGGCTGGTTAGAACCACGATAGCTCAATTGGAAGAGCACCTGACCCGGTATGTCAGAAGGGTGCAAGTTCAAACCCTGCTCGTGGAAATTTTTTCAACATTTGTGTTTTACTTAACTATGGTGTCAATAGACTATAAAATTATTTAAAACCCCTCAAGAGTAAAAAAAATAAATGAGTACAATACGTAGACTGATTGATACTGAAAGAAAGAAAGATATTTATTGACACACACACACGCACACAAAATACAATACAAAAAAAAAAACAATTAAAAGAAAAATTAAACAAAAAGCAGTGTGTGAGGCCAACAAGGACCCTGTCTCAGCATAATACCCCCACGACACTCAAAGATGGGCCGAGTACCGTAGGAGCGCTGTTATTCTGACAGGGCCGCAGGAGGGAGACGAGTGACGACGCACCGCGACGCCGACAAACAAAATAAGAACAATAAATAAATATAATAAAATAAAAGAACAAAGTAGGTAATTAAATTACTATATAAAATATATAAAAGTGAATAAATATAAATAAATATATTTACGCATATAGTATGAATAGGGCTGTATGGGCTAAACCCTGTGTGTCGTATAAGTTGTCAAGCTGACATGACATTTGAGTTGTGTGTTAGATTGATGGATAGTAAGATGCCACGCATAGAAAAAAATTTATATGCCACGTTAGCACGTAATGTTTGGCCACATGTGGGTCACATGGACAGCTACAGCCAGACTTGAGTTGTGTGTATACTGGATATAATTAAAACTTTACCTTTATTGCAAACTTCTATACCAACTGATTGGATGTAAAATCTGATCAGATCTATTAAAGTCTGATACCTATTAAGTTCGTATTCGTGGACAACGCTATAAATCTTTTATTTTAAGAAGTGGTATAATGGTTTATGGTGGCCCGTAATTGGTTAAATACCTTTTGCTTGTGAGACTATTTATTACTTTTATAGCAGATATCTGTATAAACTGGCCGGCTATTTAATTAAAAGCCAATTTATAAGATTTCAATTTGCAAATCCTAGAATTTTACTCTTTTTCTCTTTCAACAAAAGTTCTGCGTGGCGCCCGCCGCGAGCTGAGACGCTTAACGAACTTAAAAACAAGTAGAAACATTAGCTGCGGTGAAGTTATCTATTAAAGAAACGTTTAAAACTCGGAAGTTTCTTTAGTAAAGTCTACGTTTCTAACGGAATACAGTACATTTTGTTTTTATATATTTTTTATCACTTTTAAGGTGAGGAGTTCGATGGTGCAGTGGTTAACTCGCCCGGTGTGCGATTACTAAGTTTAAGCAACTTTGGAAGGTTGTCGGATGGGTGACCAAAGTTTTTCATATTATTTTATCAGCTTTTTATTGTTTTATTATTTATCAGCTTCAGAAGGCACATAAAACCGTTGGTCCTGGCTGCATTAGCGGTCGTAAACAACCACCAATACGCGGGCTCGCGTGGTGGTTTCTGGCTCGTTATCCAGAGGAATGGCTCGGGCCCCAGCAGTGGGGACGTAAATGATAAGGAACAGTTTTTAAGGGACCTACTACTGTTTTTGGAAGTTGATTTTTATTGTGTGTTTTTGGCCCTTTATACAATACAGAGTGGAATTTTGTAATACCACCTGAAGGGAAAGTACTACAATTTGGAATTGAATTCGTTAAAAGAATTAATTTGTGTGTCCAAGAAAATGGAGCCCATTTCGAGCAACTAATTAGTTAGGTTACCATTTTTTGTAAATAATTTAACATTTCATGATTTTCTTTCATTTGATTTATTTAGTTTGTTAGAGAATTTTATCCTTATAATTGACCCTAACGATTGATGCAATGAAAGTACAGGGTGTAATTTTTACAGATTTTAGTCGGTTAATTTCCCGGGTGTGGCAAGCGTTTTTTATGTATATAACGCATTTAGTCATGTTGTACGCACAAGCTATAATATTTATTTCTAAGTAAACAGTACACACCATGATTAACGTAATATGAATACCAAATATCGGATGAAACATACACAATACGATAAATATTAAGACTCAGTGGTGAGTGCAAGTTTTACTCGTCATTTAAATACGTTAACGAAAATGAGAATTTCTTGTAAGCCAGAAGAGCAATGCCATAGCAATGTCATGATTTTATGACAAACAAACTGGTACAATCAATTTATACCCCAGGGGTGGGTAACGTCGGGCGCTATACAACTCAGTACAGTCGCGCGGTTTTATAAGAGGATTTAGCTTCTGAGGATCTTGAATTCGCGTGCGCAGTTCGGCTCCTAGGTCAGCCTAGACCCGGGCCGTAGACTGCACCGGTGAACTCGAGAACCGAAGCTGGATAGCTGCAATAGCTGCCTCCGGAACGCAGGCGGGTAGGCGCGTGTAGATAGCTTCCGGAGGTGCAGGCAGGTAGTGTGACCCAGGGGTTCCGTTGCCCGGTAAAGAAAAATCTTCTTCTTCTTTGGAAAAAATCTGTTTTCCTAAAAATTATCGAATAGTATGTAAAACACTGTCTCAACACTTAGATACGCATGTTCGAGTATATCACACAAACACAGGCGTCTACCGGTAGTTCAACCCAGAACCTGTAAGCAAAAGCCACTAGCGTGACATCAAACGGCCATCCACTTTTTACAAGAAGTTTTATTATGCAGTTTTTTTTAAATTGCAAAAAAAAAAGTATCTGCAAACACTAAACATTGAAAACACTTGAGTAACGAATAACAACAAAATAATAGTAAAGATAGTAGGTACCTACTTAGTACTACACTAACCAGTGTTTTATTCCTAATTGTTTGTGTAAATCACTACATAGTATAAAACAAAGTCGCTTCCCGCTGTCCCTATGTATGTATGTATGCTTAGATCTTTAAAACTACGCAACGGATTTTAATGCGGTTTTTTTTAATAGATAGAGTGATTCAAGAGGAAGGTTTATATGTATAAATACATGCATAATATAGTAAAGAAACACTGATTATTTTAGAGGTTTCACATTTTTTAACCGACTTCAAAAAAAGGAGGAGGTTATCAATTCGACTGTATTTTTTTTTTTATGTTTGTTACCTCAGAACTTTCGACTGAGTGAACCGATTTTGATGATTCTTTCTTTATTTGAAAGCTGATGCTTCCCGTGTGGTCCCATTTTAATTTGGTCCAGTTCTGATGATGGGATCCTTAAGGAATTGAGGGAACTCCTCGAATATTGTAGGCATACCTATCGCGATTTTGGTATTTTCAGAAGTAAATCAAGCATTTGCATTCAGAAAGTATCATTTGATGAAGTATAATTGATGAAAAAGACCACAGATTGCCATCGGAACTCCTCAATGATAATAATTTCACGGGTGGCGATAAAATATCTCGATTAAGATAGTTAAGCGACTATGACGAAGCAAAAGAAGACAGGCATCGGAACTCAGTTTTTGATTTCCTACTTTGAGATAGGCGTTTCTCGTTTTCTTCGCTTGTCTCATTTAAACGGCGCTGTCTCATACGAGCAGCATGTTTAGTAGGTCTACCCATATTCGCTTTTGATAAATAGATCGAAACGAATCACTAAAAAGCGAGAAATAAACAAAAATTTTAACAAAAAAAAAACCGACTCCAAAAAATTAGACTGATAAAGTTGCACTAAAAAGTAAAAAATAAGCGTTAGACTTTTAAAGACAATTTTTTTTTTTTTAATTCTACCTCCAACATTATCGTAGCCATAGGTACAATTATTGTTACTTTTGGAGTCGGTGCCAGCCAAGGTAACTTTCACATAAACATTTAACGACATACTATATTATAATCATAATAGTACATTCAATCTTATGCATGAAATTTTGACTACAAACGCGGACTGGCACCGGCCCCAAAAATAACAATAATTGTACCTATATTTTTTCTTAATAAAGTTATTGTCTATATAAAAGTCTAACGCTTATTTTTTACTTTTTAGTGCAATTTTATCAGTCTAATTTTTTGGAGTCGGTTTTTTTTTGTTAAAACTTTTGTTTGCACTTACATTGCAAACGCTGCAAACCCTACGAGATAGATCAAAATAATGTACTACAGTACTGTACGCCTTAAAAAAGTCTACAAAAATGTTTGCGATGGTATATGTCTATCTCTTAGGGATAACCCACAATAATCATTTTTTATTCTTTACTTTTTACGAGAAATATTGGTTTATTTACGAAGCGATTTTAAGCAATACAGCATTAATCCTTATCCAATTAAGTACCTTAAATACATTGTGCATTTAATATAGTTCAATATGACCCTTTACAGCATGTAATTTAATTAAATATTTTTTTAAGATATTACAGATTTAAAATGCGGAGACATAGCGGTTGCGTGATCAGCATTGCACCCGTGTGAAGCCGGGGCGGGTCGCTAGTAAATATATATTTAGGTTCAGGAGTAGGAATTAATAAAAAAATAACAATCAAACGTACACTCAATGAAAAAGACAATTTTAATTATTTAACAAAGTCAAGGTTCTAACAAAATTAATCAAACAAAACACCAATTTTACCAAGCTAAACATTGAAGAAACACAATTCTCACAATCTAAATTATTTCTCTACACAATATTAAAAATAATTATAAGAATGCAAACCGACAGGAACGCGCCGATACGATGTTCACAGACCGAGCGTCGCCAAGCAAAAGGAGGCGGCGGTCCGTCTGCGTCTGCTTATATAGCCGGTGGAGGGGAGTGTCGCTTGTGAAAGCCGAGCTACGTCAGCTATGTGCTAACAATATAAATAATACAATTTCGGTGCTGTAAGTCTAGTACTGTATCATTCACAAGTTTTCATCTTATAAAAGACGATCAATATGTTAGGGTCCTAACTAAAGGACTTTAAATGAGAGAGAAGTGGACTGTATAACTGGTATATTGTATTATTATAATGTCGCGCGCGCGTCTGGTGTCGTCCGTGATCCGTGGCGAAGTGTCTCTGCTGGTGTGAAGTGTGGCGCCCGGCGCCTCCGGCAATCGTCCGAAGTTCGCACGGGAACCCCCGGCGGCGGCGGCGCCCGAGCGGTCTCGATGATGCACGAACAAATAAATAAAACAAAAAGTTAAAATGTATGCCAAAAATGTCGCATTACTGGCACCATCTAATCCTACGTTCAGTTCCATCCCGGCTACCATTAATGTCTGCAGGAAAACTGCTAATTATTCTAATGAATCTCGACGATGGATCACGGCGAGCACTCTTCAATTCACCGGCGAGACACTTGTATTTCCATCTTATTTAACAAAGGAATGAATAATCACACAATCAAGCATTTAAATACTACGACTTTAAGGCAAATTCTCTTTTGTGTAGCCATAGTATTATTATTTCTGAATAGACATGTTGTATTTATGTTTTAATCAATACTTTGTAATTAAGGAGGGGCTCAGTAGCGCCTCGGCTGACGTGCTCATGCTCGTCAATGGATGGGAGATCGAATAAAAATAAGACGAGAGGCACGTTAGGACGCTGGTTGCTAAATTCAACCTCTGATGAATTTCACTACGCCATCTGTCCCTAAGGGTGTCCGCTGCGTTAAGCGGGCGCAAAGCGCGCTGTTTTATGTTATTTCATAGAGCAGCGCTGCGTGAAGCGGGTCGTTATTCACACACGGCGGCGGCGCAGCGCGGCTACGGTCCACGGGACACACTCGTCCGCTCGCGGGATGGATCACTAATATGCACTTTGGCACATGACAGCTTCAAAACCGTCATATTTTTCCGCGACGAAGCACGGCGCGGCTCCCTGCGGCGAGCGTCCTCGCCGTTCGCCCGCTTGACGCAGCGGACGCCCTAAGTCTGCGGCAGGAGCCCTTGCACTACGAAGCAAATGCCTTTCCTTATATCCTTTCTTTGACATTGTGAATATATTGGAAAACTAACACCGCACTAACAGTAGAATGCCACTTTCCACCACAAAACAACAAACCAAGATACAACGGGATCAAAAGACATGCAAGCACTGTTGTGTCTTCTTTTCTCTCATTCTTCTTCTTCACACTGTTGTAGTCGACGTAACGGTCTATCTTCCTGTCGCATATGCTTTCATTATCCTCAATATCACAAGACTAACCGGAAAGGGTTTTTCTTCATGGACAAATAGTGGTTATTAGTCTAAGCTTCCCATACATAATTAATTAACTAGAACACTTAGAAATATGGATAACGACATCTCAACGTGCCGAAGCACCGATAGCTCCACTTAGGATATTAGTGAGCAACTCACGCCGTCCTGTCGGGCCTAATCAGGGAGGTAGACCTTCGTTAGCGGCGGACGAGGGCCAGACAGATCGCCAGACATCCTCTCGGAGGGATGACGTTGCCACTATCATCGCTCATTCACTAATCCCCGTTATTAAGTTCTCAGGAAAACGTTTTTGCTTTGACAGACCCTTGATGTGTTATTGTTGGCGTTATTAGTCGGATTTCGTTTGCCAATCAGCGTGCCGTTAGTAGTGTTAGCCGAAACCGTTTCCGATTAGCAAACGCATTAGTACGTGGAATGTACAGTCTGTTTTGTTCTGGAACGCGGTTTAAATTTCAACAAATTTTCAAACTGCGTACTAGTAAAAACTGGTTCTTGTATTAAGTGCTTAAATAATTAGGCTTCGTGAGCATACATTATTAAACTCACATAGTCACGACCAAACTACACAAAGTAAATTAAACATAAATCCTCATTTCTATTAAAATATGCAAAAGTAAATGAACCAGTCTCATAAATTATTAGGTCTATGTTATAGCAAACGCCTCGTGTCAGTACAAAACAATTAAGAATAAATACCTACTTGCTCAAATACAATGTATCAATATACAATAACACAGAGTATATTTGACAACGAAAAAAAACAGAGTGCTCGATTTTACGTTGGCTTGACGGAAGCTTTTCATTTCGTTGCTGAGGAAAACGTGTAAAAAAAAATAGACAAAAATAATAACACCTTTTATAACAAAAATATTTAAGTAAATGCTATGACTGTTGTATGTTGCTTAAACAATAATATTGGATACCCGTACTGGGTATTACTGAAGATTTTTATTTATTGAATTGCCATCAGAATAACGTACACAGTACTAACCAATAAATTATATTAAATCTAATCTTGACATCGAACGAATACATTTCTGTATAACTAATATGCAACGTTGCTGGTTAAAAAACTAACTGTAACACGATCTGTATCAATTACAAGGATGTCCCATTTAGATTCAAGAAGCAGAACGCACTTCTCAATGCCAGCCTCCAAGGGCGGCAACAGGAAACCCTTACAAATTGGCTGGTTTGCGCGCGGTACCCGCCACGAGAGGCAAGCGGTGTCACCATCTTTAAGTAACACACCATACGTTCCGATTCTAACAGTATTGTTCCCACATACAGGTAGACATTTTTAATTGATTTAATTTGCACCTTTTACAGGTTTAGAATGGTTTATTCATGATTGGAATAAATATACGTTAGGTATATTTATTGTAAGCCCAACATCGATGGTTACAATTTATGATCAAGTAGCTTACTTAAGAAGAGCGAAACTAGTGCATTATACTAGATCCTAATATCATAACTAATATTTTTTACATATATAAATACAGATATGCTCTATGTATACAAATAGAGCACATCTGTGTGTGTACAGCCAAGTGCACAAAAACGCATTCACAAACCATCTCAACATCGGGTACCTTTGTATCTATTACAGACGACTCATAGTGTAAGAGACAGCGTTTTTGGTGGCTTATTAGAACAATGCGTGAGCGATACCCTACAACAGGCCTAACAAGAAAAATTTACGGTGGTGCCGACCCGACGTCTCGTATCAATGCGATACACCAAGGTGCTGTATCGCAAGATTGCTTGATCAAGATCAAAACCACTTCTTACTTCTTATGTGTCTGTATGTTGTAAACAAACACATTACATTAAATGCTACTTAGGTTTTCTGGTGTTTGTTGGGGAGAACTATATCTATTTATCTAGCAGAGTCATCGTAACAAACTAGTTGTGTTGAAAACTTCAACCGCTTCCGCTTTTATCTTGAAAGGCAAACGCGTTGAAAAACTCCTTGTCCTTGACCGCGGATAACATGTGAATCGCCGAGTACCGATGAATATTGGATATAGTTTCGGTGCTTATTTATGCTTGTAAATTGATAAACAGATAAATACATTTTGTTTACTAAGGTATTCACGCATTCTTTCCTTTGATATGAAACACATTAGGGAAAATAATATACTTACCTTTTTTTATGTATCTATTATTTTAAGGAATACCTACTAAAATGTTCGTTATTTAATAGTTAATATAAATAAACTTAAGCCCTTCATCGGTTAGTAACTTAGTTTCTCAATCTAAGCAGACTCCAATTCGAATCTGTGAGCCAGTTTATAAGAAAGTACATTTTCTTTTACAAAAAAAAATATGACTTGGCCTTCAGCTCACCTGATGCTAAGTGATGGTAAGGCCGGAGGTGGAAGTCGGATTCCTCAACTAGTGAGGCACTGGCTATCTTATCTCTAGCTGCCGGAACACAACAATGCTACAAACATTGATGTTATGGCGACGTATTTAGATATAAAGCCAGGCGGACAAGTAAGCCCTGCCACCAATCAAACCGAGTACACAAACATGTACCCCCCGCTGGGAATCGAACCCGGGATCTTTGGCTAAACCGGTTGTCTTAACCACTAGCCCACAGACGCGGTAACTGCCTGCATATATATAGCTAGAAGATGTTTTAATAAATCTATAAATAATTGTTTTTAATAACCGTAGAGCATTAAACCAACGTTGGAAAAGATGGACGCTCGACAAATTCTGACGAATGAATATTAGTATTTTTTGATTAAGTGTCCTCTTTTTTTATATTTTCCGAGCAAATGGCTTTAGCAGACGGACACGTATCTAAAACTCCTTTTGAAATACAAGAAAAGAACAGAAATGACAAAGAGCTGTTACAAATGAGAAATTATTGAGCAGACGTTTTAATGTTGGTAACCAAATCGGCCCGCCATCAGCCCACTCAAAATGAAAAGTAAGTAAGTAAGTAATCATTTATTCAATGCTTCCAATACATTAACATTACAATAGGTTTCTTATATCTAAAGTAAATGAGATCATGTTATTGAAAATGCAAAATGTTCGTCATTAATTTTGTTGGATTAAAATAACTGTCACATCGTTTATTTGCTACGCTTGCGTTTCAAATTCTAATAAATGTTATAAATTGGAGAACTCCATAGCCATTTTTTTACAACCATGTTTATAAAATTTATTTAATATAACGTAACAAATACGTTAGCATTTTTTACAAAATGGTAAGTAAATAATATTTACAAAGCAAAGTAAAATATAATTTTGATTAGGTTATTTTTTTTATTTAGTTTGGATAGGCAGCCAAATAATAAAGATAATAGAATTAATAAAGTTCATTTAAATATATAATTATCATCATAATCACAATCATAATATTTATACTACATAAGAACTTTGTATAAGTTTGAATTTGTAGCTTGACCGGTGGTTTTTATTAATACCCCACTAAGTGGATGGCTCCATTATAATATTGATATCAATATAATATTTATAGCAATTAATTTGCATAACATGAACATGTCCTCGCTGTAATCAGTATGTCACATATTTTTGTTATATTTGAATGGAATTTATAAGAATAAGAATAAAAATTGTATCGTAAAAATACAAAGAGCAAAATATTATTTCCATCTTGTTGTAAAAAGGTATTTGCTCAGCATTATGTCGCGCCAAAGTGCCACGAACGACTCTGATTTTCTGTTAATCTTAAACACTGACAATTGACATAGTTCAATATGATTTTCTTTACTGTAGTGAAACTAAATATATAAAAGCAATAAAGACCGGCCCACACCCTCACACATTCTCGGCAAGGAGTTTATAATTTTAAGATAGTAAAGGCGAGTACTCATTTAATGCCAAGATTGACTTGGGACATCATAAACCGTGAAACAGGTAAATTTAAACCACGGGATAATACTTTCACTTTAAAAGTAAACGACAACTTAGTCAATTCAGATTCACAAATTGCTAATATTTTTGATGATTTTTTTGTAAATATACCTGTAATAACAACATCAAATTTAGATTCATCACCGGAAGCTGCACAAACTTTACTCCAAAAATATGTACCAAAATGTAATCTTTCCTTTCATTTTAAATACATTGATTCAATGAATATTATTAAAACATTCAAATCACTTAAAATGAAAAACACGAGTGATTTGTGGGGTATATCTATTAAAGTAATTAAGAATATTATTTATTCTATTGCACCGTATCTTGCTGAAATTTTTAATAACTGTGTCGATAAGGGAATCTTTCCTGATCTTATGAAGTTTAGTAAAGTTATACCTTTATTCAAATCAGGAAACAAAGAAGACCCCAGTAACTATCGGCCCATTACAATATTACCAGCGCTAAGTAAAATTTATGAAAAAATTATACTCGAACAGTTGATGTCATATTTTAACACAAACAACCTTTTACATAGTAAGCAATATGGTTTTACTAAGGGTCGTTCTACTACTGATGCAGGCGTTGCTCTAATAAAACATATATTTGATGCCTGGGAGAAGTCTCAAAATGCTCTTGGAGTTTTTTGCGACTTGTCCAAGGCTTTTGATTGCGTTGAGCACCGGACTCTAGTGTTGAAGCTACATTATTACGGTCTCGAAGATTTTTCACTAAATTTAATACAGTCATATCTCAGCTCTAGAACTCAAACTGTCGATATAAATGGTACTAAATCATCTGGTTCTCATGTAAAAATGGGAGTTCCACAAGGGTCGATTCTTGGTCCTTTTCTGTTCTTGATTTATATTAATGACTTACCATTCTTTGTAGAGAATTTCTGTGAAATTGTATTATTTGCAGATGATACTTCACTCATTTTTAATGTGACTAGGTGTAGGACTAATTATGAAAATGTAAAGAAAGCTCTTTCAGAGGTACTCCATTGGTTTACTATTAATAATTTACAGCTTAACGCTAAGAAAACAAAATGTATTAAATTTATATTACCAAATGTCAGAAATGAACCAACCAATATTAGAATAAACGGTGATCAATTAGATTTGGTAGATTCTACAGTCTTTTTAGGCATTACCCTTGACTCAAAACTTCAATGGAATCCTCATATATCGAAATTGGCCGGTAAACTCAGTTTTGCTGCTTATGCCATTAGAAAAATTAGGCAGTTAACAGACGTTGAAACTGCTAGAACAGTTTATTTTAGTTATTTTCATAGTGTCATGTCGTATGGCGTCCTACTGTGGGGAACAGCGGCTGATATTGAAACTATATTCATTTTACAGAAACGAGCAATAAGAGCAATATATAAACTAGGATCACGAACTTCCCTAAGAAATCTTTTTAAGGAGATTGATGTCCTGACAGTTGCATCTCAATATATTTATAATTGTATAGTTTTTGTACGTTGCAACATCAACTCCTTTACTAAACACGGTGACGTACACAATTTCAATACTAGAAATAAGACAAAACTTGTAATGCCACTGTTCAGGTTACAGAAGGTACTTGGTTCTTTCTTGGGGCAAGGTATACACTATTACAATAAAATACCAAATTCTGTACTAGATTTACCTTTAGATAAGTTTAAAAAACATGTGAAGTCTTTATTACTTATAAAAGGTTATTATACAGTCAAAGAATATTTAGATGATAAAACAGCCTGGTTATAATAAAAATCACATATTATATTTGAATCAATTTATTAAAATTATTTTTTATACTTTTTATACTGATATGACAGCCTTTATCAGCATTGTCCTACAGATAACAAACAGCGTTGCGTTAAATAGATCATTAAGTTTTTATTTAGAGTATCTTGAGTGTGTCATGCTCTCTTTACTGTCTCTGCGGTGGTGGCGTGTGCGTCGGGTCGTTACGTTCCCTAAAATATGGTTGAGCGAAGCGATGGCTGATTCATACGTCATGCTCGTGAACGGGTGCCGCCTGTGGAGGCTGGTCTGCTCTTGCATACTTATCTTATTTTTAGTATTATTAATTATAGTTTGACTTTGTTTTACCTAAACAATTTTTGACTTTTACTAGAGTACTGTAGTGGTGCTGTATGACATTGTGGAAATTGAAACTTTTACATAATTATCTGATGTAAATTTGTTAACTTACATTTTTTATTTTAACAGCATTGTCCTACAGATAACAAACAGCGTTGCGTTAAATACATCATTAAGTTTTTATTTAGAGTATCTTGAGTGTGTCATGCTCTCTTTACTGTCTCTGCGGTGGTGGCATGTGCGTCGGGTCGTTACGTTCCCTAAAATATGGTTGAGCGAAGCGATGGCTGATTCATATGTCATGCTCGTGAACGGGTGCCGCCTGTGGAGGCTGGTCTGCTCTTGCATACTTATCTTATTTTTAGTATTATTAATTATAGTTTGACTTTGTTTTACCTAAACAATTTTTGACTTTTACTAGAGTACTGTAGTGGTGCTGTATGACATTGTGGAAATTGAAACCTTTACATAATTATCTGATGTAAATTTGTTAACTTACATTTTTTATTTTGTTTTTTTACATGTTGTAATTGTCTTATATATATTTTTTGTGTTTATTTGTAATGGAAAGTGTTCTGCTTAGATAGGGCATTTTCCAATATTTTTGACGCTGTAAGGGAGAAAAGAGCTGGACACTTGCTGAGTTTCTTGCCGGTTCTTCTCAGTACAAGATCTCCCGCCCAGAGTAGATTTACGAACCGATGGCATAATGACATTCACAAGAGCTACTTGTAGCCTAAACTGAATAAATGATTTTGAATTTTGAATTTTGAATTATTTTAAGTTTTATACTTAAGGTTATTTAAGTTATTTATAACGCCTCGGTGGCCGAGTGGCAGAGCGCTCGGCCTGATACCCGAAGGTCCCGGGTTCAATTCCCAGGTCGGGTAAAGTGTGTTTCGGATTTTTGATGCATAGCCCGGTTTTGTAACCGGGTAACCAATCCGCATTTGGCAAGAGTGCTGATTAAGCCATTACCCATCTATTGTAGTGATGACTTGGTTTCAATGATGGAGGCCTTTGCCCAGCTGTGGGACAGTCACAGGCTATTTATTTACTTAATTATATTCAAGTAATATCTGTTTTTTACATTTTCTGTGTTTTGCATAGTTTAAACAAAATAATAATATATAAATTAAAATTTCATGTTTGATTTAAGATTTCAGCAATCTGTTGCGCGTTACATACAGCTATTGCTCTATGTTGTCTTTTTTTATTCTGCTACGATGACGTGCTTTTTTGACATTAATCTCATCATATTGAAACGCATTTTACCCGGAATCGGTAACCAGTCCTCACAGGCGATCCATTTCTAGCCACGAACTTACAACAATGCTTCTACCATTAATCCTAAGCAGAAATACACTGGCGAATCACTAGATCAGTGGTCTCAACTTATCTTAGTAAAACAAACAACGCTTTAAGTACATTACACAAATTCAACAAAAATCCAATAACCAGTGTACCTAAGCCGGCGCGGGCGGCGCGGCGGCGCGGGCGGGGCAGCCGCTTAAACTCTCGTCAGTTTTAATGGAGAGCATCTATCAAACACGAAATAAGCCCCGAACGCTGTGACAGCATAATGGCACCGAAATTACCTCATTTTAACTTATTATTTCTGCCTTTGTAGACGCGTGCAAAGTTTACCTGGTCGGCCCTCATTATGCTTTGCGAACGGTGTAACGAATTATTCTCGTTGTCGTTTAAATAATTAGAATTGTAAACTTTTAATGTGTTATAAGATACGAGATTTAATCCTCACATTATTTATTTTCGTTTTCAGATATTATACTAGAAGAATATCGGGATAGGTAAATGAGGACACAATAAAATCTAGTGGAATATATAAAAAATCCAAATGCTTACCAACACGCAATACAACTAGTGGCCACAGTTTACCTCCCTGTGGCACTCCGCTTAAGACAGCAAATATTAGAAAAGGACCAATCCTCTATCTGAACCACATAGCGTGCGTATCCACAGCTCGGTCGCGTCATAGTTAATATTAAATTCGTAAGAAGGCATTTCGGGAGTGAGAACTAGTTTTGATAGATAATATCGGTAAAGTTTGGCCTTCATGCAAATCTATGGAAGTGATCACAACTCAAACCTAGGCCACTCTATCCGAATCGACGCTTTCAACCAGCTCCAAGTTTTGAAACTAAACTGCGTCATCACTGAAAAACACTTACTTGCGTAGGCTGGCAACGCATCTGCGATTACTTTGGTTTTGCGGGTGTCCATGGGCGGCGGTGTAATAAATAAATTTTTATGCTTACTAGCTATTGCCCGTGACTTCGTTCGCGAGGACTACACTATCCCACAGGAACTTGTTAACGGGATAAGAAGTATCCTATGTCCTAGTCTGGATCATGTTCTGTCTATGTGCAAAATTACATCCAAATCCGTTTAGACATTCTCGAGTTTTGCGCTTAGCAACATTAATTTTTCAAATTCAAATTCAAATTATTTATTTGTAATAAATGTGGTACATTATATAGGTGGAACAGGTTAGGCTGAGCATCGCCCATTTAGCTAAAGTATTAGCATACAAATATTTAGTTGATATAATAAAAGTTAAAAATTTATAAATAAAATACATCATTACTCATTCATTACACATTACAATCATTGTTAATAAATTTTTTTCATTCATTGCGTAACAACTATTTAAATAACACGTTGTTTTGGGAATAGTGTTCAATATCAACCTACGCGGGTAGTGTGGTTCTATAATAATGGTCCTTTGCTTCTGTGAAATATTCATAATTTAATTTAACAAATTTCTCTATCTCCAATACATAAATAGAGGCTAATGTTAATATACCCATAGACAAAAAATATGGTGTGCATGATATGTCAGGGGCAATACTACTTAAATCTACTATACTGAATCGCGCTATCGAAGTGTCTTAATAAATAGCATATAGGCTACTTTGATAATAAAGTTGTTACCTATTTAGAGCAAAGATGATGGCGTCTTTCAGGGAAGTGGCCGAAGTGGGAATTTGCATAGTGGTCTTTCAGGGGAGTGGCCGAAGTGGGAATTTGCATAGTGGTCTTTCAGGGGAGTGGCCGTAGTGGGAATTTGCATAGTGGTCTTTCAGGGAAATGGCTGAAGTAGGAAAAGCCCGAACAAGGAAATGGCCGATGTAGGAATTTACAAAGTGATCGTTCAGGGATTTGGCCGAAAGTGACCGGATCCTTTGCAACAACTTTTCTGTCACCTTTCTTGAAAAGTGGTTTTACTTTTGAAAGTTTTAATTTGTCTGGGAACGTACCGATTTCAAAAGACAGATTTATATGATAGGTACGCTAGAACTGTACTTATTTCCTGCTTACACGCATTTAAACCTTTTGTTGAGATGCCGTCGTAACCTTCCGATACTGTGTATTATTTAATGACATGATTGTCTTTTTTACTATCCCAGCATCCACTAGCGATAAGTATATGGAGTTAGTTTGCCTCTGAGATCTAGGTAACTCCAATACAGCGGTGTTTGTTTTATTATTAAAATGTTCGACACTCATCACGGCAATCATTTTCGGATCGGTTTCAACCTTGTTCTCGTGTATATTTCAAGAATATATTCTCTTGTAGTTTTTTCGGCAGTTTCGCTTTTTATTATTCTTCTTATTCTTATTCCAAGTAGCTTCGTAATACAATTTTACTATTTTTTAATTTTTTTGCTTTGGTAAATACACCTTTAACGCCTAATACGCCTTAATACGCCTTAATACGCCTTTAACAATTTACTATATTTAAGATATTTAATTTTGTCAGATTTAGATTTACTAGTGTAATATTTATATCGATATGTTCTTTTAAATTTACAGCTCTGTCTAAGTCCTTTTGTTATCCAGTTTGTTTGTTTGTTAAACAGTCACCTGTTTAATTGTCACCTTGCTAATGGGAAAACATAATTCGTAAATAAGGCAGAAAAGTTCATGGAACTCTTCAATCGCCACGTTTATGCTTGTTATAGAAAATATGTTTGAAAACGATATTTGTAATAATTAATAAATTATAATAAATTTTATTTATAAAGATAGATTTTGTAACATTCAAATTATGGTATCAAAATAATAATAATTTAATAAATTACAATGAAAAAAATAAAAAAAAATACAGACATTATCATCATCAGCTCATTTTATGTCCCACTGCTGGGCACGAGCCTACCCTACGGATGGATAGGGAGAACGGGCCATAACCCACCACGTGGGCCCAGTGGTGGTTGTTAACGACTGCTGTTGTAGCCGGGACCAACGGTTTTACGCCTTCCGAAGCACGGAGGAGCTCGAGATGATAAAACTTTGGAGCCCCATCCGATGAGCAATATCATGTTAGTTAGTTAGTGGTATCGAGCACCTCACAGACATCATCTTATCTTATCTTATGACGTTGGTTATCATAACAACGTTTAAATTGCGATTTCGATACAAGTTCGTGGTAGGCGCTCTGTTTGCTTCTCAGCAGACGTGCGTAATGGAAACGCGCTCGCACTATCTCTATCGTGGCTCTGTGCGTTCTGCTTTAGCTGGTTGCAAACATGGCGAGACGTATAACCGAATATAAAAATATACCCGACGCTGAGTAAGACAATACAGCTAAGCAACTACGTCAGTTTTAAGTTGTCGTTTCTGTAAATAAAATAAAAAAGTTTTTGGCTGTCCAGCAGTGCTGTCCTATATCTATTAGTTCCAGTTGGAGGGCAAGAATTAATAAAATAATCTTATATATTAATCTTATCTTGTTAGCATGGCCATATTTATCGATAATTTATGTTTACTTGACTATTTTGCTGTAAGACTCCTGAATACAAATAAATAATTATCCCTACATAACACATTTTTGCAAACTTAGATATTATTATATTTTCTCTTTTGTTTTTTTTAATATGTGTGATTGTCCTTTATATTTGTGATGGAAAGTGTCCTTTTGTGATAGGGCATTTTCCAATATTTTTGACGTTGTAAGGGAGAAAAGAGCTGGACACTTGCTGAGTTGCCCAGAGTAGACTTACGAACCGATGGCATAATGACGTTCATAAAAGCTATTTGTAGCCTAAACTGAATAAATGATTTTGAATTTTGAACATAAAGTGGGATAAACAAGTTATTTAAACGGGGATTAACACAAACTAATTAACAAAAGGTTTCATAGCTTCTTTATACCCGACGTTTCGACCGAGTTACATCGGCTGACTGCTGCCGCGATATTGTGCCTCCGTTTGCGCGCGGCGGAGTCTTCATCCACCGTCACATTATTTTCCCGACTACCGCCACGTAGCTTGCGTTAATCCCCGTTTAAATTTCTTTGTTAACAATGGAACGCGAAAGTTTTAAAGTGTATAAACAAGTTATGTCATTACCCAATCCCTAACTTACAGCGTCATATTTCATGAAAATTTCAAATCAAGTTTGTTTCTTTAACCGTCATCATCATCACCATTTTATGTTCCCACTGCTGGGGCACGAGCCTTCCCCCTGAATATAAATCACCACGCGTGCGTAGTGCGGATTGGTGGTTGTTTAACGACTGCTAATGCAGCCGGGATCAACGACTTTCCGAAGCACATAGAGGAGCTCGAGATGATAAATTTTTGGTCGCCCGTCCGGTGACCAGCCTTAGTGAAAGTTGCTTAACCTCAGTAATCGCAGACCGGGCACGCTAACCACTGCGCCGTAGGCTCCTCATGGAGCTCCTCTTTTCTATAACAGTATATACTTTATACTTTAAATGATGTGGAGAGAAGGCGACAGCCGCGGCTGCTAGCGGTGCCACGAGGCACTTGCTACGAAAAGACCCTGAAATTTCAAACTCAAATTCAAAATTTTATTAATTTATGGAACACAGGTATAATATGCGGTCTTACGCAATTTATCAAATTACTGATATTTTTTCGAATGCTCTTAGTAAATTCGCAAAAGTATCATTATTATTAATATACTAGTGACCGCGCTCGCGGTTTCACCCGCGTGGTTCCCGTTCCCGTGGGAATATCTGGATAAAAAGTATCCTATGTGTTATTCCCGGTTATAAACTCCGTATCTGTATGCCGAATTTCATCCAAATCCATTCATTAGTTTTTACGTGAAAGAGTAACAAACATCCATATTTACAAACTTTCGCGTTTATAATATTAGTAGGATAAGAAGTAGGGACACCACATTACATATTATATATTTTATGCAGTAGGGACCACTTTATCCAATTAGGATATATCCCGTCATGATATTGTGTTTGTTGTTCAATAAATAAAAAAATAAATTCCATATAATGTACTAATATATTGTTAATTACTTCACAAAAGAAAGACAACTAAATATATTGTACAAAAAGCTCAAGTTTGGTTCACGAGAATAGATAAACTTCGTAATAAGCTCAAAAAATTCCCCCTTTGATTCGTCCGGGCTGTAGGGAATGCCGCGGTCGCTTTGACCGTTTGGTCTGGAGAATTTCCGCAGGACCGGGGGAGCCTTCCTACTTCATCGGACTGTATCTTGTACGGTCTCTATTGAAACGAATAACATTGAACTATAATCGTATAATCAATTCATTGATCTAATAACATTTAAATGTTTTGATGGTCTGGTGGACGTACTTTGAGTCCCCAGTCTCTGGAAAAACATTAACACTCCACGTTTATTATGGTATTTCTGATCAATATGAAATGTATTATGAAATGAAACAACTTTTACGGATCTACTCGCGTTTATTTTACACATTACTTATTTAATGTTTATCCTGACGTTTCGAACCCTTTGCAGGGTACGGACCACGGGGTCACAGGGAGACTCAGGACTCAGACAGGGACACTGTATTATGAATTGACAATTGGTCTAGTATTTACTGAAAAATCATTGGTTCCAAACTCAGATTATTCATAATAACTTTATGGATTATTCCGACTAATCACTTTTCAATTCACGCATGTTGTATATCTACTGTTATGTGTGTGTAATGAAGTACCAAATAAACTGTTTATCTATCTGGCAATATTTTTTTTGCCTGACACTGAGGAAGGCCTAGAGCCGCTGGCGTGTTGGTGTGAGATAGTGTAGTGAGATTTCTCCAGCAGTGGGACGAAATATATTTAAAAAAAAGTTTTCAATTTCTAAATTATGTTACATTTTAAGCCTTAAAGCCTTTGTAACTACTACCTACATAGTACAGTTTTGTAAACCATTTATTAAAAAAAAAATTCTTACTCAAACTTCGCAAGTCTCGCAGACCTCACTTGCTAAGTGGTGAGTGATGTTGCGGTCGAAGTATAATACGCATACCCATCACAAACTTTCCAACTCCAGACTAACAAACGACCAGATGGTAGTGCATCCAAGGAGTCCACGGATCGTGGCAGAACCCCACCGCAAAGGCCCACCCTCAATGCCCAGCACACGTACGCAAAGTGCATAGTTGAGAGTTGACCGATGCAAACTTAAACGCTTCGCAGACAGAGCCACTTTGCAGATACTATCAACTTAGTTGAAGAAACTATCAACTCTTTAAGAGTTTTCAGTTTTTAATAGTTACCAGTCGCAGAAACAAAAAGGCCCAGTTTACAGTTGCCGCGATTCTAACATACTTTTCAAATCCAGCAATTTGACACAAATAGTACAAATTTGACAGTTGCTAATTGCATTAGTTTGAAACTGATTTTACCACAGAACCGTTAATTATCTATTCCGTGGATTTTACCATCAACTGCAGCAACTGAAAACAGCTGTTGTCGATCATCAAAACTCGCAACTAAAATTACGATTATGATTTCCTATGATTCCTGCGTGGTTCCTGTAGGTTATATGGAAACAGCTAGGTACGAGTTGCCGGTTGCCGCATTACGGAAATCAAAGTTGCTCTGTCTGCGTAGCGCCATAAACAAGTAGAACCAACCAATGTGCCTCCACTCCACAGCAACGTTTCCGTCATCTCGTACAGTCGCGTTGAGTGGGACCAGCAATCCATTACTGGCTGAGAGCTTTCCACTCAAAAGGACCCCCAATTGTTCGACCTTTACTTTGGAGTAACGAGCACGCACACAAAAGCACTGAATTTCGAAACATTTACATGTTATGCATAATGATGATAATTCTAGATGTTATTTATTTTTAATATCATCCATATTTATTTCGTCTCAGATAAGTTTATCTCATGAGCGGTGTTACCAATACTTGCCAAGCGGGTTAGCGATCGATGGATCCATATATTTGGATGCGCCATCATTTGGATGATTACACCACTACCACCGGTCGGTTGCCAGGCTTCGTCAGATGATAGGAACAGGTGACTTGGAGATATAAGGTATCATTCGAACGTCCACTGCAAGAAGTGTATGAGTGTAGGTGCAGATCGTGCTAGTGGCGTTCACTTGGAGACCTTGATATGGAATAATATAGGGTGACGATGATAATGTTGATGATGATTTTTTTTTTCTTTTTTTATTCTTAACTGTTTGTAAATTACTGTTATTTTAGCGGTTATAACATTTTTAGGTAATTATTTGTAACTTTTAATGCATGATGTGGTTACCTATAATAGTAAGTACAGTTATGTAACCTGTATACTTAGAAGATATTGATATCACGAGTTGCTGTAACTTATGTTGGTAATCCAAAATAAAATAAATAAAACTAAATAAATGATGTTGATTAGAAAGTCTTTTCCTGCGTAATGAACAGAAACCTGCGCCCTATTCACCTTAATCGAACTAAACATATTGACATGGACCGTGATAAGGTCAGGGGTGTGTTGCCCCAGCTTTGTCTCGATAGTTCGTTAACCCAGACTAATTGCAATAAATGATCTGCCGCTGGATTGTATATTCAAAGGATTAACTACTGACGACCGGTATTTCGGGTTATGCCCCGAGGAGCCCGATCTCCCAGTCACCCGTAATGGAGTAATAAAAGGTTTTCATTATTACAATAATTAGTTTTTTATTTAAAATCCGTCTAAACGGCGCTTCGTAGGTAAATGTCACTTGATACATCATTAGGTTATGTTGTTAATTTGCATTACAGTGCAATATTTCGATCGAAATTTAAAATAGTGCTTTTAAAGAAAATTTGCCTCGACTCGGGTGCGACTCGAACCCACGACCTTTGTTTTCAATTCGAAGATAGCACTTCCAACTACATCAATTAGCTAACAGGTTGACTGCCGCAAAACCAGACACAATAGAAAATGTATTGTTCGTAGGTCACCGGTGACCTACCCGGCAGCTAACGTGTTAACATATATATTTTCAATGGCTATTATTATGAAATAAAATAAAAACATTTTAGTCAAAGGAAAGTGTTTTGTACGTTAAAACTACGCCAGGGCTTCACAGCCTTACCGGAAGCCTTGTAACATTCACATTTAAAATGAAAGCAAAAGAAAATTATTATTCTACTTTGATTCGATATTCAATTGAAATTAATATATTTTTGACATCCTCCCCAATAACCTTGACCTAATTAGTCAAGTTTGTTACTATGGAAACAAGATAACGAATAAATATTAAATTTAGCATTAAATAAAATAAATTATACATTTAAGTTTTAATTAATTGTTCACATACTGCTTGTCAAAATATTTGACACATATAAGTAAGTACCACTTAATGTAAGACACGAAGAATTTCATTATTGAAGGGAAGAGAGAAAGGGGAAGACCAATAAGAGCTTATTTATTTACTTAATACGATTAGTAAGAAAGAGCTTGTGGGCTGTATGAAAAAGACTATACAACAACAAGAGCTGGCCCTTAAGTTAATTAAGAAGGAGAATAATAGTTATACCGTCCCACTGTTGGGCAAAGGCCTCCATCATTGCAATTAAGTTATCGCTACCATTAATGGCTAATTGGTTTACTAAACTCGCCAGTTGTGGGTTTGGGTCAACCTTCCAAACCAATTTTTTTTTTTTTGGAGAGAGACTGCTGATTGCCGAGGGGCATTTTCAGCTTCACCTGGCTTGTTTTAGGGGCGGCGAGGTAAGTAAAGGGTACCTCAAGCCGTGTTGAAACGAATCACCTTCGGAGGATTTCTAGAGGGGTACGGCATCGCACACTTAAAAGTGCGCGTCCACGTGCCCTTCCAGAGTCTCCGAGGGTTCGGATCGGATCGGACCAAACCAAAGGTAGAATTGCCACAAACATTTGTATTGTTTATCTTATTATATAAATATAAATATCACAGTGTGTACATCGTGTTATTTGTTAAGCATATATTTTGTTTTTATCTTAATAATAGTAATAATAGTAATAATTCTTTATTGCTTACATATGTGGTACATAAGAGGTGTTAAAAAAAATAGGTAAAGATCAACACATGAACCCTGCAAGGGTATAACAACTTAGATATATAATATACAGTTAAACAAAGTAAAAACAAAAACTTCTTATTTAGGTATTACTTATGACACGTTAGTATAATATTCATTTAGTTTATAAAAGCATTTATCTATTAAATAATTATTTAAGGATGTTATAAATTTTTTATTATCTTCTATTTCTCTTATTGTGTTTGGTAATGAATTATATAATTGTACTGCCATGGAATAAGATCCTGATCTCACTATAGATAAATTAGTTTTAGGTAGAAGTAGCTTATTTTTTTGTCTGAGTCTTACGCTTTTGTTTTCAGCTCTCTGAAACAAGTCAATATTTTTTCTCACTAATTTGCATGATTCTAATATATATAATGAAGTTACAGTTAAAATTTTATAAAGTTTAAAATACGGTTTGCAGCTAACTAATGTGTCAATATTTGCTAATATGCGAATGCATCTCTTTTGGGCAACGAATAGCTGTTGCAGATTGGTGCTGTTGCCCCACAGTGGGATGCCGTAGCGCAGCCACGCGTGCGCATATGCGTGGTACGCAGCTTTGGCTGTGTTCGTGTCTGTGCATCTTTTGATTTCATTTAGAGCGTATGTAAATCTAGACAATCTGCCTTGTATATATTCTATGTGGCTTTTCCAGTTTAAATTACTATCTATTTTTATGCCTAGCAGTGAAAAACTATCGACACAATCAAGTTTAATGTTATTTATAGAAAAAATTATATTTAATGCTTTTTTTGGTATGGTTTGAAAATCATTAATTTAGTTTTATTGCAGTTTAATATTAAATTATGATCATTAAGCCAAGAGGTGATCTCATCTATAGTAGTTTGTAGTTTTTTATTTATTTCTGTTTCATTTTTAGTGGACAATATAACTGACATATCATCTGCGAATAATATGCATTGTTCATTTATATTTTTAGGCAAATCGTTTATGTACATTAGGAAGAGAAAGCACCCGATTACACTACCCTGGGGGATACACTTCGTCACCATTGCTCTCTCTGATCTGGCATTAGTTATGGTATTTAAGTTTGTATGTTGTATTTCTACAAATTGCATTCGATTTTTAAAACAAGAGGTAATCCAATTATGAGCTTCCAATTATGATCTTTATAATGAACATAACATTCATAAGTGCAATGTTTGTGTCTAAATTTCATTTCATATCATTTAATTTTTTCACTTCAGTAACTTTTACAGATGACCGTAAAGGGGTACCCTTTCCTACGGGGTCACTCGGGGCGACGCCGACGTTGTTGTCGCCTACCGTCTACCCAAACATACCTAAACGATACAAAGCCCAGCTCTATTAGAGTCCCAATTAACCCCGATTACTTGCATGATCTGCGGCGAAACCGAATACATAATAATACAATCGATAAGCCTTAATTGATCGTGCAATTTGGTTTGGGTTCTCGAGCTGTAATTTTCCTCCTTTCTGTAGTATGGGCCTTACGTCTTTATCGTAGACAGTAAAAGCTACCTAAAGAAGCTCTTAAGCCGATTATGTGAAAAGAAAAATGAAAATAATAATTTGATGTTATTCGGCAGTGAAAGAATAAAAATCGCGTAGAGTATTTATTACATAATTTGTTCTTTGTGGTATGATCAATAGATAAGAAAAGACTGAATTATGGCTGCGTAATTAAAAAAATACTTACATTACATAATTTGTTCTTTGTGGCATGATCAATAGGTAGAAAGGTAAAGACTGAATTATGGCTGCGTAATTTAATAAACACAAAAAGTCTCTACCGACTGAAATTGTAAAAGACGAAAAACGGCAAATATCAATGTCATGCCAATGATATAAAGCTCTATAATTCAGTTGCTGAGTGCAAATCGCTCAGCCCAATATCAGGAGGTCGTGGGTTCAATTCCCAGCTCATGTGAAGTGTGTTTGGTGATCTGGTGATAAAGCCAATACAAATAATGCAATACAATGCCTTTGCCAGCAATGTACTTTACTAACTGAAACTTTCAACTAGTTGAAGAAATTATTAATCTAGTATAAAAGTATTCGCTAACGGTTTCCTGTTGCAGCAACAGTTTACGTTTGCCGCAATTCTAACCAAACTTTTCAAATCCATAGCCAATTGTGTCCGACTGTATTTTGCCAGTTTGTTGTTTTGTAGTATTGTCAAACTAGTATAATATTAAAGTTGCTAGTTGCAGCAACTGAAAACTGTTGTTGATCATCGAAACTTGCAACTAGAGTTGCTATGTCTGCGCAGTTTCTTTAGGATAAATGGAAGTAGCTAGTGGTGAGTTGTCCATTACCGCAACACGGAGATCAATATTTCTCTGTCTTCAGAGCGCCTAAGCTATTAACTGATAAAATACTGCATTTAATTCAAAAAGTTAAAGTTAGCCTTCCGATTGTCCCAGCGTTTACAATAGACCGCGCTCTTTTTGTATTTAGCAGTGGGACAAATATCTATTGAATAGTTTGCGAAGTTCCGCCCATCGGATTCGTTCAGCGTTCGAATATAATGCAGTTACGCCATAAGCGCCTTTATACTCTACTATTTTGATACGACATTCATACACTAGGTACTTATTTCCTATTCGCTATAATACCTTACCGTTTTACTGTCCAGCACTTAGATAAATGATTGGTCTCACGCCGCGCGAGGCCAATCATGTATCTAAGGTCCAGCAATTGTGTTCTAGCTAGAAGACACAAGTAACAAATTCGCACGACGAAACCACTATGTTTCAACAACTTATAATCTATAAGAAAAGGAGTGCAGAATGCTAATATTTTTTTTTTATTATGCATAAAAAGTACTTTAAGTTCTGTTAAATATACATTGTTTCATACATTTTTGAAAATTTCAAAAATGGAAAAGAAGCAGCCGAAATCTGTCAAGTTCATTGCTTAGGATACAATCCTTGCAGCCTTAATAAAAATATTGTTTAGTAAAGAGCTTTTTATAAAAAGTTATTATTATAACATGAGAGTCTGCGGTCCGCGGATCGTGCTCATTGGCGTGCACTTGAAAAGGCTATTATTTATTCTGTGCCTATATTCAGCAGTGGAAGTGTATAGGCTGATAATGATGATGATGATGAAACATAAAATGTGGCAGGTTTTTATACGGCAAACAAAAAAAGTTTTTTACATTCTCTTACTATCAGTCAGAACGCTACTTTCAATTGTATATATACTCAATACTCTTTCACGCTTTCCGTTGAGGGTAGACTGAAACAGTTTGCCACCTACTTCTACTTAAATTGAAATTTTTCATTTCACTTACTAACTAACTTTTTACTATCAACTTATTTATACAAATTAAATCGTTATAAAATCGAGTCGTATCATGTAAATGGCTTTGATACCACCGGGGCGGTGTATCGGCAGTCCGGCGGATTAAGTTTTAATCGGTCCACGGAGCTACGACGCTTGGAGGCGCGCAACTGCACCGGCACAAACTACAGAATTCAAGGAAGTTAAAGGCCGGAATACGCTAAGTCTGTGGACTCAAGCCCAAGTAAGTAAAAGGCAGTTCACAAATGGTGGCGACGAAAGTATTTTGGACAAACACACGCCTAGACATCAAACTGCCACAAATTTTTGCCTTTACAGACACTCATTGACGTCAAAACTATATATTTATTTTAATTTTTTTTATGTTAAAAGGAGGCAAACGAGCAGGCGGGTCACCTGATGGAAAGTAATCCATCCACCATGGACAGCCAAAGCCAAAGGAATCGCAGATGCGTTGCCGATCTTGAGGAAGGAGTTGGATCTTGAGGAGTGATTAAGAATTGGGAGGGGGGAGGGGTGAGAGATGGGCCTCCGGTACTTTCACTCACCGGACGATACACAACAACAACGAGTGCCGTTGTTTCACGCCGATATTCTGTGAGAGGGTGGTATTACGCCGGACGAGCCGGCCCATTTCGTGCTGCAACGCAGCGTGGCTCTACCACTCAGAAATCATAAAACTAATAAATTAGTTTAGACTAAACGACTGAATCTTTCACCAGTTCGGATTTTGGGAGAGCCTTCGACCGAGAAGATCTGGCAACAAACTCAGGAGGCTAATTTCTTTTTCTCCATCTTTTCAACCAAGTTACAATCATGTAATATAATATACTAATTTTATACAATTTTGTACACATTAACAATAATATTCAAGCCAGTGCACGCGACTTATTTCCGCACGCATTTGTCTGCAATATAGTCATTTACCTTATAGTAAGCTTTCCTAATTAAAACATGTTTAACTTGCGTTTTGAATTTAATATCTGTCAACGCAGTTATATGATCAGGTATTTTACTATAAAATCGAGTTGAGTTACCTATACAGGATTTACTACTCTTGCTGAGTCTGAGCTTCGGTGTACATAATTTATTCTGATTCCTTATATTAAATGCATACATATGGCATGTGTATAAAGTTTATTGGAGCATTTATTGAAGAAATTTGAAAGTTTAATATAGGTTGATCTGCATCAGGCGTCTGTGTAAAAACTTTCCGTCTTCCGTACAGACAACTGAGTTACACCTTTCCTCGCCTAGAGTTGATGGTTGCAAGTCAACTCACACAGTCACACATACCTACAGTACACTTCAACTCATTGGGGTTCACCCCGTCAGCGCCACTCTGTATCACCCCTGAAGATGGCTGCCATAAGCTTGGTGATGACGAATTTTTCCATTAGTTGTTATTATAAATAATCAGACATGATTTACTTCTTTGTTAAGATACGTGTGTAAGTGTGCTTTAAGGTAATATAAGTGCAACGTTGCAGAACAAAGAAATAGAACGCCTTTATTGCTAACGTTATCCTAAGAGCTTAGAGGTGCCTGAAGCGTAGCGGCGGCGTAGGCACGACAGCTATTAAAGTACTCCACTGCACTAGCTGCCTAAGCTCCACTCTCCACTTAACAGGTGGAATAGGGACTTGTCTTGGTCTTATTCCATAGTTTTATTTAGCTCTTCGCCTTAATCTTATCTAATGGTAAGTGTCTCTAAGTGTAGGAACATACTATGCCGAAATTACGCGACCGTAGTTCGGCGTTTTCGGCTTCAGAGGTTAAAGGCTGTACGCTATAACGCAACGTAATTTCGGTATTATGTGTCCTCAGTAATTCAAATAGCATTGTGGGCGTAATCATGCCGAACTTCAGTCGCGTACCTTCGACATAGTGTGCTTTTACATTAAGGCAGAAGGTACCGGCACGCTTCATCAGGTATCTTAACTAAACTGGTTAACTATACTACAAACTCCATTACTGTGACACTTAGACTTATTGTGTAACAACTAGCAAATAACCCCTCACAGATTTCAAAAAAAATCCGACGGTCCATTCACTAAACATCATATTATACAACCTTATTTTTAGTTTACACGAAAACCGAAACACGGGTCAAATATTTTCAAATAAAGAATCAGTAGGTACAAAAAAAAAAATCTTGAAAACTCACGAAGTTACAAGCTTTTTGTGCTGCCCCGTTGTGTGTTTTTAGTAGGGTATACTATAGTTGAGATTTTGTAAATATTATTTGGTCAAAATGTAACATGGTATAAAAAATATTGAAATCGATTCTATTACTGATTCTGAACAAACAGTTTCAGGTTTCGTATAAACTAAAAATAACATTGTATATCATACTGATTTGTAGATAAAATGAAGCAACTATATAACCCCGAATCACATAAGTAAAAATGCATTGAGTAAGTTTTTACCGCTTGCTAATAGAACGGACAACAAATAAGTTGTGACACGTGATAAGTCGCCCAGGGTGTCCAGTGTGAGTTTTATATACTATCCGTATTCATTCGATTAACGAAAATGTGTATGGCATTGAAACAGCGCCTCCTGGCGACATACGAGACGATTTAAAGTTTTGAAATACAAATTCTCGTTTTCCTTAACGCGATCGAATTGCGAATGAAACTTGGACTAGGCACTCTGATGTTTAAGAATGGCGCGCGAGTTCGTCACAGCACCATTTAATCCATCGAACAGTCAATCCGAATTCAAATCACGAATGTCCGGCGACATTCCTAGACAAGTTTGTTTACAATGCCACTCGCACGTGCAAGATCAAGCGCGATAATTCATCCTCCCACCTCCCAACCCTCCCCTCCACTCCCCACCAGGGGATAGTGTCCGTGACAATGTACTCTTGCTGCTTTTTACTTTGTTTCGCTTTGCCCCCCCCCCCCCCCCCCAATATAAAATCCCCTGTGGCCGCCGCTACACGTTAAACTACATTTTGATTTGAAAATGAAAAATGATTTCGTCAAAAATAGGATAATACAGGATTATACAGTGTGCCATAAAACAACATAGTAGAAGGGAAGTAACGTCGGCCCAATCGAATTCCTCATAATGATCAACGATCTACCAAGAGTCGTCAAACACTCCAACTGTCTATTGTTTGCGGACGACCTAAAGTTATCACTTCGCGTCGACACAGCGATGGATTGTGAGCGGTTGCAGGGGGTATTAACCGAGTGGTTTTGTGGGCTCATGAGAATGGACTTCAGTTTAACACATCCAAATGTGTCACGATTACCTTTACGAAGAAACGTAAACCATTTCTATTGGTACCTATATACCGTTTCCGGTATATAGGGTGGAAAACATTACCATGAAGAGTAACGGAAGTTAAAGATCTCGGTGTTAACTTTACAGCCGACTTGTTATTTAGGAATCACATTAATAGCATTGTTAAAAAGGCCTTTAGAAACTTAGGATTCATTCTTCGTAGAGTGCAGGCCTTACAAATGTTACAGCTATTACTTCCTTGTACAATGCTTTAGTAAGAAGCCATCTAGAATGTAACGCAGTCATTTGGTCTCCACATGAAGCTAAATATAGTCTCATGGTGGAGCGTATTCAAAATAAATTTGCTAGATATTTATATATGAGGCTTTATGGTATCTATCCGTATTATCCTTTAATGTATCCTACCTTATTTGTCCTGGGTATGGTGGGATGCACTAAACTGAGTGTGCGGAGAAACCCAGTCCTAGCACTATACATTTTTAAGCTGATTCGCGAAACAGTTCACAACCCAGAATTGCTTAGTTTGGTGAAGTTATGTGTTCCCGATGAATACGTGGGGCGCCGCCGCCTACCACCGTTACTGTCGGTGCCCAGGGGGCGAACCGAACTCCTGCACTGTGCTCCGCTGACGCGCACGCTGCGCACTCTCAACCAAATAGCTTTAAGAACAGACATTTTTTCTTGTTCTTTGAACGAATTTACAAGAGTTGCATTATTTATAATATGTACTTAGTACCTACCTAGTGCTTTTCTATCGTATTGGTGTTGTACTGTAAAGATAGATTTAAGCTAAGATTAATAAATAAATAAATAAATAAACATTACATCCTAATTTGTTGTTAAGATATATCAACAGTTTACAGTTTTGTTTTAACAGTTTATACTAAATAGTTTTTATTCCGACTGTTGCTAAAAAATTAATTAATTAAGTACATATATAAACTATAATAAAGTAAATAAAATATAAATAAAAGATGTGAATTGGCATAACATATATTTGTCAAAATGTATGTGATGAATATGAACATAATATATATATATATATATTTGTAAAATAATAGTATATCAAATGAAATGTTAGTTTATAAAATTTATATAGAATATTTAATTTGGTGATTTGGAATTATGACAGCATTACAAATAATTTTTCTGTGGAATCGTAAGTAAAGGTTAAGAACCATTTTGCTACGACTTTTTTGGCGTCATATACTGTAGCAGATTTCAGATTACAAAAAGAAACAGCTTTGTTGTAAATCATACGATTTATAAAAGGAGGAAAACGTTGAGCGAAAGAGGTATTAACTGGGAGAACTGGAATTTTGAATACTCTCTTTAATAGTAATTGGTTGTAGTTTTCTGATTGGAGAGTTATTTTATGGGTAAATATAGTTGAGTTTAGGACAAATAACTGTCGAACGGTTAAGACTGAACTGTCCTTATACAAATCTACTGTTGGATACCTGTATGGTTTATACGACATTGTTTTTAACACTGATCTTTGGGCTCTTTCAATTGTAATCATTGTACTCTTTGAGAAACCGCCCCAGCTCATTATGCAGTAAGAAATGAGAGATTCACATAAAGCCCGGTAGACAGATCTGAGCAGTTCGAAGTTGGCTACGTTACGGAGTCTCTTATACAAAACGTTTGCAAAACCACGCATATAATGATATGCTTGATTTTGCAAACCTTCCCTGACAAATGACAAACATGTGCCTTGAAATTGAGATTCTCATCCAGAATAACACCAAGGTATCTTATTTGAATATGATGACAGTTACAAAAAGTGGCATTCTGGCAAATGTGGATTGGAAGGGATACTTAAGAGTTGGAAGGTGCTGAGGCTAATGTTTTATGAAAACAGATGAATTGAGATTTGTACGGGTTTATTGTTAAAATTTTATTCCAATCGTTTTTATTTAATAAAAAACTTTTTTAAGAATTTAACTGGCGGACTTTTTAACAGCTGATATACACGAGTATTTGAAAGTAACAGTTTTACCAGAATAACGAACGTTACTTGGAATTATATAAGCCTTCATTTTCCACCTCATGTTTCAGCTTTGTTACTTATACTTCTAAACCCGCAACGAGCTTCAAAGATTTTCCTTTTAGCAAATCGGTTTATATACTTCTACAACGGGAACTTATCATACTTTAGAAACTTTTCTGTTCGAATTTCAATTGTTCAAAAACGGTTTGACGACGTTTTAAATACCAGATTGTTTACTTTCACATTATTTTGTTAAATCATAAACTTATTTGACGTACGTTTAATTTTCCTGAAAAACAGTTTACCCGAACAACACAATATTTCTTTTCTTTTCACAGATGTCTTCCTCACAATAATCTTTATTTCCAGAAGTATTACGAGTATACTCGTAAATCGCAGAAGTCGGCACGCCGCCGATTTATTGACTATCGGCGCTCATATTTAATGTTTTATTGTATAATTTTATGTAAGGCGTGGATTTTAATTATTTATCAGACATAAAGTTGTTCAATTGTATATTTGGTAAAATAAAAGGTTAAAAAAAAGGTTAAAATAATATCGGACAAAAGAAATTCGAATTTAAGATAGGTAACTTTCTACAACAAGGTTGGCAATCGCTGGTATACTACAATGCTCGTATTACAAGACTTGGCTACACGTGCAATGGCTTAGCTCGCATACACGGTCGCCTCATACCGCACAATAGGATCGCATTATTGAAATCCTTAAACGATTTCAAGTGAATTTCAAAAGCGAATATTTTAAAAAAGGGGAGAAAATCTAGAGCGTAAAGTTGAATTCATATTTTTTGGTCGTTCCCTTCCACTTAATTATACGAAAACTGCTAACGCAACAACAAAACAAAAACCTCAGAAATAATTCTGGAGTCAAGGAAAATGGTGAAGAGTCACCTTTCAAAATCTTTTGAGACGTGCCTTTTTTCCGTGTGTTCAGAGTATAGAATTCTATACACACTTTGTCAGACCTGGGAACTCAATCCTGGACTATCGGGTGTCGGGACGAGCGCGCGGCCATTTGGCCACTGAGGCTTTTGCCTTATCTTCCAATTTATTATTTTTTACGTATTATGTAATAAGTTAGTTCATTGATTTTATTTCATAATTATAAGTTTATTTATTTATTTGTTTGATAAGATACACCATCGACAATATCATTTTACACAGTAATAAATGTATGAACTTAAGCAGGCGTATACAGTATTTAAAAATTAAGTTGCAATCAATGATAATATGAATTCTCTGGAGTTACATCATCTAGGTATTTCTTGTAGTTACACGCTTATTCCAGATTTGAAATGTAAAACCCCTTATGTAATAAAACATGATACTACCTACTTAGTTTCGCAATGCTAAATAAAATAATTTTCTCGAAAAGATTCTGGAGGCTCACGCGGCTGGTTACAGCCTTTCCGGGAGTGACGGCCGGATGCAGGTAGTGGGGGAAATATTTATCAGCGTCGGTGTATTTGTTATTATGAATGCTGCGAGAAACTGCTTGCGGTTTTCTTATAAAAAAATAAAATTTGAGGGTATCAGTTTCTGGTTCCTTAAAGCTAGAAATTACAACACTAATGTAGCGCCCGATAGTCAGACACCTACTTCGGGCTGAGAATAAACCTGTATTATAGAATTATGGGAAGCCATCGTGACCTACGCATAGGGTATTTTTATAACTAACTTAAACTAGCTTAAACGAAACTCAAAAATGGTTTAAACAAATTGTATACAGTAATTCACAAACTAGAGTTATCTATTAATTTGGATATTTGGTTTGTACGTGCGCGTTTGTGAATGAGCGTATAAGTTTGTGTTTGTGTGTGTGAGTGCGTGTGTATGTGTTTGTGCGAACTGTTAATTAACTTCGTCATCAACATTCGATCTTAATGCCAATGATCAACATTTACACAGCTTAGGTAAATATCTATAATCTACTACTACTACTAAGATAATACGAGCGAGCTACTACAGACTACCGATAAGAAGAGCTTCCATTTGGGTCTGTCTTGCGCCATCGCCACCTCTAGCCATTCGTTCGCGCGGAGCCCGCGCAAGTCCTTCCCGACCTCTGTCCGAAGTCTGTGGGCTTTTACCTCGCCGATGATATTCGGCTCGGCTACCAGATCTTCCAGTCTTATATTCTTCCTTTTTCTCCATTCCACCATCTTTGGTAAGTCGTCATCATCAGCTCATTTTATGTCCCCTTGCTGGGGCACGAGCCTTCCCTATGGATGGATAGGGAGAACGGGCCATAAACCACCACGCGGGCCCAGTTCGGATTGGTGGTTGATAACGACAGCTAATGCAGCCGGGACCAGTGGCTTTACGTGCCTTCCGAAACACGGAGAAGCTCGAGATGATAAATTTTTGGTCACCCATCCCATGACCGGCCTTTGCGAAAGTTACTTAACCTCAGCACTCGCAGACCAGGCGTGTTACCCACTGCGCCATCGAGCTCCTTGTATAAGTACTTGTGTAAGAATCCCGCCGGGTCCTCCGCGGCCCGTCGTCCCCTGTACGTATGAAACGGTCCTCGCCCCTTTCTAATTACAAGCGCCGTCGCCAACTTGGCCAATAAAAATATTACAGGTGTCACCTTGCGACGATCGCGGACGCTTGCAAGTTTTAATTAAACACCTTCTTGGTTATTTGCTAACCTTACAGATTGAGTAGGCACATTTATGTTACTGCTGGGGTCAAAAGTTTGCGCATTTACCAGATTTTTATATTAAAGTCTTTTCTAGATATTTTCTTTTTCAGATATTTTTCGTTTATGAATTTGTATAAGTACCGGAGTTCCACATAATGCAACTTGTAATCTCACATCGGTGGCTGGTGACTAGTGCAAGTGTGCAATACCACACTAGTATTATTGTAGTTACAGTGACTTATCTCGAGATTCGAAACTCAACACACTCAAATTCAAAGTCAAAGTCAAATCATTTTATTCAATATCAATAAGTACCTTCACAGGCACTTATTTATGTCAAAACTATAAATCATAAAACCAAAAAAAATTGTTTAGACTAAACTACTGAATCGGATTTTGGGAGAGCCTTCGACCGAGAAGAAATTCAGGAGGCTTATTTCTTTTTCTCCATCTTTATAACCAAATTACAGTCATGTAATATACTAATTTTATACAATTTTGTACACAATAATAATAATATTCAAGCCAGTGCAGGCGACTTATTTCCACATGCATTTGTCTGCACTGAATGTCAAATGATCGACCACAATATAAATGAAATGAAATTATTTATTTGCCTTTAAACACGGTATACAATGAGGCTGCCATAGAATAAACAAAGAACAAGCGTATTTTGTCAAATAGTTGACATGCAAAAATTTTAAAATTTAAAAAGATCTAACATTCTTTTATACTAATAATACTATGCAATACAATTTCAATTACAATAACTGTTGCAAATAAACAGGCATTTATTTTTGTTGGAAATAAAACTTTGATTTGTATTATGGACGAATCGATTATCGAGATTCAATTTGTTTGGTGGCATAATGGCCCCATCACTAATTGTTCTTTTTTTCTTTGTTGGTACACTTGTCTCGGGAAGGCAACAATGGCTGGTTGATAGGTTATCGTGTGTTGATAATTAAATAGATTTTATGTAGTAATAAGGGCATTTGGAGCCGTATTACTTTAATTAAGTGTATTGTGCAACCTGTGTTTTGTGAGTGTGTACGTCGTAAGCGAATCGCATCGGGAGTACAATTCGCCGCTGTCGACGTCACCGCTGCTGGAGTAAACAGGTATTTCCTCGGGGGAAAAAGTGCACTTGGGGTAGTTTGGGTGTGATTAGGGAACCCTAGAAGACCCGGAGTCGGATTCGGGCCCCATCGGACCATATGGATCCCGTTCTGGACGGCGGGAGCGGCATGGATCTGTGAGTGGATTTTGTAGATTTTTAGTTGTAACCTAATTTTAAACAGTAGCATAGTGTGTGTTGTGGGTTTCCGCAACATTTTGGTAGCAGAGCGTAGTTACTACCGGACCTCTAGGTTAATCGGTGTAATTTTGTGTATTTTGTTAGTTCGTAATAGGTTAAGCTCATTTCGCGTAAAATCGCACTTCCGGGACAGGTGCGGTTGAATTGTAAGGTTGGTAGTACCGTTGTATTTGGGCTGGGACATTTCTCGGAACGTTAATTGTTATTTAATTTCGTTCAATTGAAAGCATCGAGTCGATTCGGGATAATCGATTCCGTGTTTTCGTTGACTCGTTTTAATTTTGTGTTTAGGTTTATTTAGTTTAAATTATTTATAATGACAGCGTCACGGCAGGAGTTGGCTCAGCAGCTCCGGTGGTTCACCGGGCTGCTTGCATTAATAGATCGGCCTAACCGGGAGAACGCCTTGGAGACGCGTTCGAAAGAAATGCAGGGTCGTTTCTTGTTGGCCGAGCGGTCGGTAACCGCTCTATTGTCAACCGACCCGGTCGGGGAGAAGGAGCTGGCCCTCCACGCCCAATATGTCAAGGATCTGGAGCACATCCAAGACATCTACGACGATGTCCTTCAGCGGGTGAAGGACATCGAGCGACTGCGGGAGGGGAAGCCTGTTGCGCGCCCCGCTTCGCTCCACACCCCTGGACCAGGCGCCATGGGAAGATTGGGTGCCCTGGAGGTCCCGCATTTCACCGGATGTATGCGGGACTGGGCTGGATTCCGGAACATGTTTTTGGCCTTGGTGGATACTCGGAAGGATTTCACCAAGGCCGAAAAGCTGGCATATCTCCGTTCCTTCCTAGACGGAGAACCCAGACAGCTCGTACAGCATCTGGAGCTGCAGGATGCGAGCTACGACACCGCCATGCAGCTGCTGGAGAAGCGGTACGAGAAGCCGCGTCTTCAGGCGGACGCGCACGTGACCCATCTGCTGGGATTGCCGAGGGTCAACCATAGGGCTCAGCTGAGGGCGCAGCTGATCACCCCGCTCACCGTGTCCTTAAACGGGTTAAGGGCGCTCGGACTGCCCGTCGACCAGTGGTCCTTCCTTCTTCTGCACATCGTTCTGGCCAAGTTGTCGCAGGAGATGAGGGACAAGTTCAAGCGGAATCGACTGGTCCACAAGGATCTCGGCAGCGTTCTGCCCTCGATAGGGGAACTTCTGGAGTTCCTGGAAGAGGAGGCTGGCCTGCTGGAAAACCAGCTAGCCTCCCAGGAGGCTCCGACAAGTGCGCTGGCCCGCACTTCCGGAGTCTACGGCGCCCAGCCGCCACGCAACCCAGGGAAGGGTCGCGTCAGGCTGGTGGCTGCGGCCGCCATCAACCCCGGTTCTGGATGCCGGGTTTGCGGACAGCAGCACTTGGAACAGCTACAACTCGCGTCCGCTTTGTCCACTCTCCTCTGACGCAAATGACATGGAAGTCCTGACCCCTGGTCATTTTTTGGTCGGTCAGCCACTCACTGCCCTGCCTGAGTATCCCTGGAAGGATGAACGCAGACACCGGATGTCTCGTTTTCAAATGATACAACAAATGAGTCAGGACATGTGGCGTCGTTGGTCACTGGAGTATCTGCATTTATTGCAGCAGCGTGTAAAGTGGACAGACCGGACGTCGCCCCTTTCGGAGGGGGATCTGGTTTTATTAAAAGAGGCTAATTTGCCATCGTTATTTTGGAGACGAGGTCGCATTTTAAAGTTAATCTGGGGCGCGGACGGGACTCCGCGTGTGGCGCAAGTGTTGGTTGATGGATCGGTGCTAAATCGCGCAGTCGCGACCTTAGCTCAATTACCGGTTGACTAGTTTAAGATTTCAGGCTAGAAAGCGGTACGTCCGCTTTGGGTGGCGGGATGTTGCAAATAAACAGGCATTTATTTTTGTTGGAAATAAAACTTTGATTTGTATTATGGACGAATCGATTATCGAGATTCAATTTGTTTGGTGGCATAATGGCCCCATCACTAATTGTTCTTTTTTTCTTTGTTGGTACACTTGTCTCGGGAAGGCAACAATGGCTGGTTGATAGGTTATCGTGTGTTGATAATTAAATAGATTTTATGTAGTAATAAGGGCATTTGGAGCCGTATTACTTTAATTAAGTGTATTGTGCAACCTGTGTTTTGTGAGTGTGTACGTCGTAAGCGAATCGCATCGGGAGTACAATTCGCCGCTGTCGACGTCACCGCTGCTGGAGTAAACAGGTATTTCCTCGGGGGAAAAAGTGCACTTGGGGTAGTTTGGGTGTGATTAGGGAACCCTAGAAGACCCGGAGTCGGATTCGGGCCCCATCGGACCATATGGATCCCGTTCTGGACGGCGGGAGCGGCATGGAACTGTGAGTGGATTTTGTAGATTTTTAGTTGTAACCTAATTTTAAACAGTAGCATAGTGTGTGTTGTGGGTTTCCGCAACAATAACAAATTCCTAAAACTACTAAAAAGTTAACATTCAATTCCATAAAATACCATAAAAAAACAATAATGTAATGTCAAATCAATAAAAATAACTATTATCAAATATTAGTGGATGTCAAAATACTCATTCAGGTCATAAAAACATTTATCAATCAACCAGCCTCTAAGTTTAAGTAAAAATGGTGTTGTGGGTATATGTCTTATCTCGGTGGGAATTCTGTTATAAATACGTATTGGCATCACGTCGCAATTTCTTTCGTAAAGACTTGTTTTGCAAGACGGAACCTGCAGTTTGTATGGGTCACGCGGACGTAAACGTTGGTTGTGAACAGGTTTTTTGAACATCTCCGCATTATGTCGTATAAACTCTCCTATTTCATAAACATACAGACATGTTAAAGTAAGTAAATTATACCTCCCAAACATTTGTCTACAACTTTCAAGAGGACCGAGTAAACTTATGGCACGGATACATTTCTTTTGTAATATAAAAACTTTTTTCACATCTGTCGAGTTTCCCCACAGTATTATTGCGTATCTTAGTACTGAGGACACATAGCCATGGTATGCAAGAAGAGCCGTTTTTTCACCCGCATTAACTCTCAGGCGATAAAGAGCGAAAACGAATCGATTTAACCTGTTGCAAATATCAGATACATGACTTTTCCAGTTACAGTTGCAGTCCACCACAATGCCCAAAAATTTAGTTTCATTAGCCTCATTTAGATTTTCTCCTTTACATTGTATACTAAGATCATACTTTTTTGCTTTATAATTTGTGAATTGTATAAAATTTGTTTTTGAAGCGTTAATACTAAGACTGTTTGTTTGTAGCCAATTTTGAATTTTTACAATAGTTTCATTAATAAGTTTTTCATAATGGATTTGTCTATCGACGTATGGTATTATCAACGAAATATCGTCTGCAAAAAGAATGGTTTGGAAGTTAGTGACCCTAGGCAAATCATTGATGTATAATAGAAATAATAGTGGGCCAAGGACACTTCCCTGGGGAACTCCAGAGTTATTATGCAGAAATGAGGACCTATAATCAATACACTCATTGTCTTTATTAATTTTTGTAATTTGGACGCATTGTGTTGGATTTGTGAGATAACATCTAATCCATTGAAGTGCTGTTCCTCTGATGCCGTACCTTTCACATTTGGCGAGCAAGATGTTGTGATTAACGAGATCAAAGGCTCTACTCATGTCAAAGAATACGACTGTTATTGGATTCCTATTATCTATGTTTTGTGTAATGTTGCAAATCAATTTATAACCAGCAAGATTAGTAGATTTGCCTCTTCGAAAGCCGTTTTGTTCTACTGCTAATATTTTATATTTTTCTAAAAAATCCACCAGCCTATCTAAATAAAGTAAGCTTATCAGATATGAATATTCACTACATCGAAAGTTAACTAGAGTAGTGGTACCAGTGGTCGACGCAGTAAGCCCGGTGGTCGACACATGTTTAGGTCGCCAAAAAAACATTTTATTGAAAATTTACTGGATGACAGCTAGGAAGCATGTGGGCTGTATTCAAATGTCGCTAAAGTAAAAACTCTGTTGCTGACCCTGATTTTCAAATGTCGCTGAAGTAAAAACTCTGTTGCTGACCCTGATTTTCAAATGTCGCTAAAGTAAAAACTCTGTTGCTGACCCTGATTTTCAAATGTCGCTGAAGTAAAAACTCTGTTGCTGACCCTGATTTTCAAATGTCGCTAAAGTAAAAACTCTGTTGCTGACCCTGATTTTCAAATGTCGCTGAAGTAAAAACTCTGTTGCTGACCCTGATTTTCAAATGTCGCTGAAGTAAAAACTCTGTTGCTGACCCTGATTTTCAAATGTCGCTAAAGTAAAAACTCTGTTGACCCTGATTTTCAAATGTCGCTAAAGTAAAAACTCTGTTGCTGACCCTGATTTTTAATGTTGAAAGGAAATAAAAAGTGTAGATCGCTGGTTCCTGTCGAACACCTTATATCGAACATCATCAGGCCCATCTCTCACCCCTCCCCCCTCCCAATTCCTACTCCCTCCTCAAGATCCAACTCCTTCCTCAAGGTCGGCAACGCATCCGCGATTACTTTGGTTTTGCGGGTGTCCATGGGCGGCGGTGATTGCTTAACATCAGGTGACCCGCCTGCTCGTTTACCTCCTTTTAACACAAAAAAAAACATTTATACTTGACCGTTATAAAATCACAGACGGTTTATTAAATCGACATTGTGTTGTGTCAATAGTAATTGTGATTTATATTGCTACGAGTACATACTCGTGCACACTGACGCTGACGTGTAACAATTTCATGTGTCACTGATACTGACTGCTAACTTGATTTTATGTATAATCTAACCATAAAGTTACTTAGATCTGAATCAAGTGAATATATAGATATCAAAAATAATATATGTATATTATATTCACATTATTACATATTTATTTAACTTTAATTATTTATTTCAGTTCAATTATAATATAATATGTGTATTATTATATTATTAAGCATGTACTGATATAATGGTTGCCCTAATATTCAATATTGTGACGGATGCTTTTATTAGGATATTATATATTTATTGGTGAGGTTATCCGACAGAGAACGAAAGTAATCGACATAGCCCATCGGATCAGCAAGCTGAAGTGGCAGTGGGCCGGTCATATTAGCCGCAGAACCGACAACCGTTGGGGTAAACGAGTTCTCGAGTGGAGACCGTGTCGATCGGCAAACGTAGTGTGGGACGCCCTCAAACTAGGTGGAGCGACGATCTTCGCAAGGTGACTGGCAAGAGCTGGATGAGGTAGTCGCGGATCGTGCTCGGTGGCGTGCACAAGGAGAGGCCTATGTCCAGCAGTGGACTAATAAAGGCTGATGATGTTATTTATTATCTTGAAATGTAAGCCTAGCATAATATACCTAGTTGCCTCTATCGGCGTTTTTGTGATAATTTTTACGTGGACAACTTTCTAGCCGAAAATGTAGTCTTAGTAAAAAAAAATACAAAATAGAATTAGTTAGTAAGATTGATGGATGTTGTTGTCTCAATAAATAGATTACTTTAATTGTTCCCGTGACGTCCCAATCTAGGGTTATTAACGACCAAGTTTATCTATATATTAATACGTGAAGCAAAAACTTTGCACCCCTTTTTACGAAAATTCCGCGGACGGAGGAGTATGATAGATATTTCGCACACTTATAGTTTCCTCCTTCTCTATATTATAGAGAAGGAGTACAGAATGTTAATATATTTTTTAAGTTATGCATAAAAAATACATAAAATCATCAAAACAAACATTACACACAATACCATGTATTTAACACACACGCATTTATTACTCTTTTCAAAATTTCAAGAATGGAAGAGGAGCGGCCGAAATCTGTCAATGCCAATCCAAACTCACATTATATCTTTTTTAATTTTTCATTGCTTAGGATACAATCCATGCAGTAAGGCTGCACAAAATTGCGCTGATAAAATTACGGTTGAATTTCGACCACTGGGCGACCACTAGTATTTTTAATCCTGCTAAACTAGTTGATAAGACGTCGTTAGTTTTACACACTTATCGAACCGAGCATCTCCCCGTCCCACCGACGAAGGTAAGCGAATACAACGCATCGCTAACATTCGTAACATATTCCAAATCTTGTAAACTCTGTGTCGAAGGCTTCGCATTAGAGACGGGTCAGTACCAAAAGCCAACCTCCAACGATATCGGAGCCGCTCGTTAGCCGGCTTAGCTGTGCCGACGGACTTATTGGATCGCTGTACACACTCCAAGGTATACAGCGGCAGTTCGTGCGAGTAGTTCACAATTACATGGATACCGGTCGTCATTTGTTTTGTTGCTATGAACCCTCGGCATATTAATCTGGATGATCCTTTTCTGTGATATCATTTTAAAGGGGTAGGTAAAGTAAGTAGCCTAAAACTGTCCCACTGCTGGGCAAAGGCCTCCATCATTGAAATCAAGTCGTCATCACATTTGATAGGTAATGGCTTTATCACTGTCTTGATACTGATGGGTAAACGTTTGCCAAATGCGGGTTGGTGATTTAAAGGGTTAAATATTTAAAAAAATTGTAGACAAATTAGTTGAGTACAATATTTATGTGCCGTAGCTTGAGAGGGAGCTCGATGGCGCAGTTGCTAAGGTAAAGCAAAGACCAGTCTTCAGATGAGTGATCAAAAATGTATCAACTTGAGCTCCTCCGTGCTTTGGAGGCACGTAAAGCCGATGGCGCCAGCTGCATTAGCAGTCGTTAACAACCACCAATCCGCACTGGGCCCGCGTGCTGGTTTATGACCCGTTCTCCTCACTTATACTAAGGAAGGCTCATGCCACAGTGGAGTTTTTATACATATTGTAGCACGTACAAACGTCAAAGTTAAATTTTTTCAAAGCAATAAGCCAATTACTATGAAACTTTCTATGCTAATCGAAAATACAGAGAAGAAGATTATCTTTAAAGAAAATTCAATTTAATCTGAGTTTATGCGATTTGAAATATTTTATAGCGGACTTTAGATCATCATAATTCAAGTTGATATCTGTATTTTCCTCAGGCTTGGAATTAACTATCACAATAGATCTGTTTTTTTTAAAATTTGTTGTTGATAAAAGGGATGCCAATACGTATAAAGACTCTTTTAAGCAATAAGCAACTTATTGAGTTTTAATAACACTTGACATAGGTAAATGAAATTTAAAAAAAAATATTCAAAAGAGTGAAACATATTATTGTATTTTTACATGCAAACTCGTATTAATAAAATAAAATATTGAGTACAATATTTTTCTAGTAAGTCCGTGACCACTTTAATGAAACGGAACAGTCAAAAAGTTTTTAATACTTTTCAATCCCAATAATTACCTACTAAGGTTTTCTATTGTTGTACAGAGGATTGGAGTTTGCATGGAAGTTGTGGTTATTTTTAGTACCTGTTCGAAAATGAGTTAAAAACCGAAAGGTTTCTCTTCAACAAAGAGAAAATCTCATCAACAGCAACTTTTCCTTTGTTAGAAATTAGAAAGGAGGCTCGTTTATTTTTTTTCTACACATTGTGTCGAAAAATGGTTGAACAAAAAAAATGTGGCAGTCGTCGTCGTCGACATCGCTAATCTTCAACGCGTTAGAAACAGTGAGATAAAGGAGATAAAGAAAGAAAGAGAGAAACAGTAACTAAGACGTTGGCTACAGGTAAAAATGTTGAGGAACTAATCGTAAGGCCTTACAAATAAACAAATAATGAGCTTCGAATAGTTATTCCGTGTTTTGTCTCTTTTACTCTAATTTGAAATGAAATTTACATGACAGAAACAAAACACGGCATATCTATACGTAGTTTATTCTTTGTTTATTTGTAAGGCCCTATTCGTTTGACCAACTAGTAGTAAAGTGTGATCTCAGAACTTTGGTGAATCATGGTTATTTGTGTTTAAAATTTATAAGTGAATACCTAACATTATTTTTATAGTTTTCTGAAGCTTGTGGAAAAGTATACAATATAAAATAAATATATAATAAAATAATATAAAATTAAAGAACTGTCGTTGCTAAACTAATGATAATTTTATGTAGTAGAAATATTGCACTATGTTTGCTTAAGCGAAACCGTTTCAAGGACTCGTCATCTCGTAACGTGACAAATAAATCACTTTCGAAGAAGACTCTTCGAAAGAAAAACGGACTTTCTAAATATTCCACGATTTCCTCAACATTGTCTAATATCAAATCGTGATTTTTTTTATTTATTTTTTAGTTTTCTTTGTTCAAAACACCAACAGCACTTATACAATATATGGATACATTTCTTTAAATCTACTTAGCTATTAATAGGTATTCGCATATGGAAAATAAGACGTACATGGACCACATGAGCTCTTTACAGAATAGTATATAAAAATTATAGTAATATAAAAAAAAAATTAAAAAAAAAAACAAACAAAAACATCAAACGAGCAATCTTACTTACGTAAATAGCCCAATATTTAGTATTACTAAACAATAATAAAACTAAAATTATATAAAAAAATAAAAACTAACAGATATAAAACATGTTAAGTGACGGCAGCAATTTTGGATTGGGTGTTAAAAATTCTAAAGTATAAAACTTAATCAAATTTTTGGCTGCCGCTTCTTGACAAGTCATTGAAGGAATTACTCGCTCGAATGAAGAAAGAGTTATGGCGATAATTAGTATAAACTCTGGGTATTGCTAGTTGGTGGTAGTTTGTGTGGTAGCCAGAAACATCTGGAGCAACCTAACAAGCTTGCTCCAATAAAGAAGGGCAATCAATAGTACCACTCGCAATTTTTAACAGACTGATAAAGTCAATTACTTGTCGTCTTTTCTCTAAAGGTAAGAAATTATATCTCCTACACCTCGTCCCATATCCATGATCTATTATTTTGCATTTAAACTGCAAATATCTTAAAAATCTTTTCTGTATGGATTCAATTCGGGAAATATATATTATATTGTATTGTGGATTCCAGACCGCCGAGGCATACTCAAGGATACTGCCCACGTAAGCGCAGAAAAGTACCTTTATCGGTTTTATAGATTTAAATTCATGAGTTGATCTTATAATGAAATCGAGAGAATTTTAGGCTTTTTTAACTGCGTAATCAATGTATTTGTCAAATTAGAGTTTTGAATCTTGTATTAGTCTAAGATCTTTTAAAAATGTGATATTAGAAGGTGGCTGATTATCGATGACGTACGGATAATTTATAGGCTTAGGTTTACGAGAAAAAGTCATTGCATAACATTTGGAAACATTTAGATTTAGTTTATTTTGAGTACAGTATTGCACAAAATTATTTAGATCGCATTGTAGTTGACCACAGTTGATGGAACTGTTTACAGACATGAAAATTTTAGTGTCATCTGCGTATAATAAAACTTTGAAGCATTTAAAGCACAAGGCAATGTCATTGATGAATATGACAAAGAGTAATGGCCTTAGCAGCGATCCTTGCGGCACACCAGAAGGTACTGGCGTCCAAGCAGATGTGAACACTCGAAGAATACTCCATTTTCACAAATAAAGACAGACACAGAGAGAGAAAAATTATTAAACATTGACGTCGTCTGTCCATCAATAAAATCGAGATTTAACAACCTTAAGGCCCAGTTTTACAATACTCTGTTAGTTATTCTCTAAATGAGGCATTACCTAATCAATAATTAAAATTAACAGGGATGCTAACGGCACTGTTAAATTTTTAAGTCCCATGGTGATAATTTAACAGACCATTACGAAATCAACCATTAGGCGAATGACTCTCAAATCATTCACTCACATTCTAAACCAACCAAAACAAAATATCATTGTATGTAATGTCATTGCTTCAAAAACGAGCACTATTTTCTCTAGTCGTATAATAGTTTTGTTATATGTAAGGCGACTGATTTAAATACCATGTATTTCGTAGAATTCATTAGAAATCGGGATGCATTTCATTTTGCTGGTTGAATGAATGTCAAATATTTTGTTGTAGAGTTTAAGGTTATCTTGTGTTTCACATTGTTGTTTTGATTTTTTTGATTCCAGCACATCCAAAACAGATTCTTTCGGTAGTCGAAATCTTGTGCGAAAATCAACATCGTCATATTCTTCGAAATAATGATGCCGTTCTTTGAAAGTTTTAGGACGTCGTACTATGTGTATCGTGTACGCGATGCGGATCGGTGCAGGCAAACGCATTATATACAAATAAATAATATTACGCGTAGCGCGGCGCAAGCCGCTGCTCGATTAGCGTCATGAGTGACAAACTCGGCAAATGAAGCGGTTCTACAACAAAAGCTGGACGTCATGGACGAGGTGAGCGCAGTGCAATATTGCAAGTCCAGCTTCAGTGAAAATGAGGTGGCGTCTGCGAAGAAGCTGCTCTACGAGCCTGTCGGCAAGAGCGACCAGATGGCGTCCCGTCTCCGGGACGCAAAAGAGCCTACAGAGATCATAACACTGATCAAAGGAACCGATCCAGATGACATGCCGACGTTTGTGGCGAGAGGTTTCAAGCGAGAGGTTTCATGGTTCGAAACAAGAAATGATGTCGTCAGCGAGCAAGCAATGCCCAACCTCCTGCTGCTTGCTGCGACACCGACCACGGCCATGTACCTGTCCCGCCTGCATCACACCACCACATCGCAGGAGGTAGCAGAGTTCATACGAATGAAGTCTAACTTTAATTTGAGGATTGGACCGCTGGAGTCGCGCCATAATACAAGCTTCAAAGCGTTTGTGGTGCGAGTCCCGACATCAAAGCTGGACATCTTCATGAAGGAGGACTTCTGGCCGAAGGGTGTAGTCTACAGGCGCTTCCATGGAAAGTTGCCTGTTGCTACCAAGTTGGTACAGTAGGTGCCAATCAAATAATACTAACATAGTTATTAAGTTTTTTTTAAATATACTAACAATAATTGATTTTATTTTGTATGTAAGTATGTTAGTCCGTAAGGTATTTATTATATGGGCCGCTCTGTATTTTTACCATCTGTTACATTGTTTGTTGTCTGAAATAAAGATTTATTATTGTCATTGTCTTTATTTATCTGTTTTCTTAGCCTAGGTTTGTTATAATATTAATATAAAAGTAAAATACAAAAGCACATACAAAACATAAAAATATTATAAAAACCTAATCCTAGAGTACCGCCAGCAGCGGGGCAGGCCCAAGCTACTGGTGGTCAGGGCTGCAGAGTGAGGAACCTCCTGACAATACGGGCCGTGTCAAGGAGTACTGCCTTTTGCATCTGACCCTTGACCCAACTTATTATTATTATTATTATGTAGTCCAAATTGTCTATTTCCAAAGGATCCTCTCGTTTTCGTAAATAAAGTTGTACGCCATGGCCATCTTGTTCCTGTGTGGCAGTAAACTAACAGCCTGTTACCCATTTAACGGACCTAAGTAGCAGCAATTAAGTTTAACATCGGATTACGGATATTTGACATTCGTTAAAACATGATGGGACACTCAATAACCTTAACAGTCTGTTAAATGATTTAACAGGGGTGTTAACTAACTAACATTGTATGATGAAACTGGATCTTAACCAAGCTAGATGCTGGTTTAACTTTAATGTTTATTTAATTCGAGATTTAAGAAAAATTGATGATGTGCAAGACGTTAAGGGCGGCTTGCAGGAATGCTTTAAATCTAGATTTAGTAGAATTAAAACTCGATTTTAGCTTAATCATGATTTAACGTCTTGCACATCATCGATTTATCTTAAATCTCGAATTAAACAAACATCAAAGTAAAACCGGCATATACCACGGTTTTACGGTTGTTAAATCTCGATTTTATTGACAGACTAGCTGACCCGTCGGACTTCGTACCGCTTTGACAGTTTCCTTTTATGACAACAAAACAAACAAATCGTATTTCTATCTTATTTTCTAGTAATAAATATAGCCTATGTTACTCAGGGATAATGTAGCATTCTAATGGTAAAAGAATTTAAAAAATCGGTTCAGTAGTTTTGAGTTTATTCGTTGCAAACATTAAATTACAAAAATACAAAGCTTTCCTCTTTATAATATTATTATAGACGACGTTGCTTATTGTTTATTAATATTTCTCTCTGTGTGTCTGTCGTTATTTGTGAAAATTGTTAAAATTTTATCTTTAGTTGTAGCACCTTTCAGTTCTTTTATTTTCTATTATTGTATAGGTATTTCTCCACAAGCTTCAGAAGATGCAATAATTTATCAGTTGGAAAGTTTGATCAGTAGTGTACAAACCGTTAAAACTCTACATATAATGTTATTTACGTAATAGATACAAAGTTTGAACACAACAATAATTCACGATACAAAACAACTGTCAATACTGTCGTTGACAAGACAAACGAACGACCAAAGATTCAGAACTAGTTTTTTAAGCGACGTTTCTTTGTACGCAATTTTGTTTTGACATATTGTTTTTGGGAAAACGGAACCTAAAGAACGTACGGTGACTGAATGATGGACTAAATCTAGATTTAGTTAAATCGAACGTAAATTTAGTATGTGCAAGGCAACTTTGATGAGATTTAAGTTAATTCGAGTTTAGTACTAAATCTAGGTTAAATAAAATAGAGATTTTTACAATTTTACTGCAAGTGGCCCTAAATCAGGATTAAGCTAAAATCGAGTTTTAATTCTACTAAATCTAGATTTAAAGCATTCCTGCAAGCCGCCCTAAGGGTAGTAACTTCACAGTGACGTAATACCGCTGGCATGCAGCGTAAATCACAAAGTACTAGAACAATTCAACGAGTCTTCTGGGGTCTCGGTGGCTTAAGCGGTTTCAGCGGTCAGCAGCAGAGCATTGCACGGGTTATCAAAAGGTATTGGGTTCCATTCCTACTCGAGCTTCCTGAGACTGCTTGATTCTTTCTAGTAAAACATCACTGCATGTTAATTGTATTTAAACGTAACAAAAACATCAAACGAGCAATCTTACTTACGTAAATAGCCCAATATTTAGGACGAGGTCAAGCTCTTAACGCCCATCCACGCTAATTGGCGTGGGCTGATTAAGGAAACACAGAGGCTTCTAAATAGGCCCGTTATTGAGCCGTGTGTAACAAGGAACAGACAGCGCCCTGCAGGTTCAGGCCAAAGGCACCATTTGGTAGCCGGCTTCACGCAGCAGCAGACGACGTGTTGTCACGACACTACTGGTTTCTTTGTATTTCTGTGAAATTCGTGAATGACGCGACGACACGTCGTCGTCTGCTGCTGCTGCGTGGAGTCGGCTACCAACTGGTACATTATGGTTGTCTTGATGGAGTGCTGTCATGTTTTTTGACATCATTATCATATTATCATGAGGATGGAATTTCAGATTTAGAAGAACAGCTAGACTGAGGCCTCTATATGAAATTACGGATCAAACAAGACGGACGGGTCATCACGCAGCTGAGTTCAGGTCTTGTCTTTAATTCTGCAGCTTTCATTCAGCTTTGATCTGTTCTCGTTAAGAATTTCTATGCGTTACACGAGTCTGAAGGAGGGCTTTTTTATGAACACAACAATGCTGCTCAAACATTTATGCTCAAACATTTATGCTATGGCGACATATTTACGTTGGTTTGCCACAAGTCAGGCTTGTCCTAGTGTGAAAACCGTAAACCCATTATGTTATTTGTTCACGTCAATGTCAAATAGTATGTATAAGTTCCAATGGTTAATAAATATTATTTCTATTTCTACTTAAATAAGATGGTGGTAGCTAGCCAGGCGGACAAACGAACCCTACCACCAACCAAACTAAGTACCTACACAAACATGTGCCCCCGCTGGTAATCAAACCCGGGACCTTTGGGTCTGAGACCGATCTTAACCACCAGACCACAGAGGCGGCTTAAACTACCTCGGGTGTCTGGCGAGACGTTGCGGAGGTGGGACATAGTGCTTGTCATCCATGGCCCCGAGCCACCCTTGTGGCACAAAAGGAATGGTTTACCAGGGTTACCAAATAAACCCCAGCAAATGCATCACGTACCTATAGGCACGTGGTCCTCGTGATGGTGGTTTCGTATACGAAATAAAAGCCCAATTCAAGTTGCAAAATTTCATTAAGTTATGTTATTGGCTGTAACTAGACACTGCCGGCGCCAGGTCACTGTGTACAGAGTTTTACTTTCTCTATAAACACCCACTTGCTAATTGTTTGCTTAAGCTCAGATATTCCAAGAGATGAATAAGTCGTTGAGAGCTTGTTATGTATCTTCCGACGGCGGGGCGTGCTGGTTGCTTACTCATAGTTTTTAGTTATTTCCAGTGATATCATTTACATACTCAAAAGGAAAGCTCAACTTTAGCTTTTGAAGTAATTACTTGCGAAACGAGCGGCTCTGTAGTGTCATAGATGTTTCATTACATCATTATCAATCTATAACGTCTCACTGCTGGTTAGGCCTTTGCAAGGTACTGTAAGATAACCAGTGCCTCAGCCTTCGATCAATTATGTACTATAAAGTACCAATTTCAACACAATGTCATACAGTACTAAGCTAAGTCCGAAATTGTCTAAGAAAAACAAAGTTAAAGTATACGAGTATAATAATAATAAAAATAAGATAAGCAAGCAAGAGGTAATCTAAGAACTTAATGAATTGTTTAACGCAACATAAATATTGTTTGTAAACTGTAGGACACTGCTGATAAAGGCTATCATATCAGCGATAATGATAGATCCAAATAAAATGTGGATTTTTATTATAACCAGGCTATTTTGTCATCTAAATATTCTTTGACTGTATAATAACCTTTCTTAAGTAAAGAAGATTTTACATGATTTTTAAACTTATCTAATGGTAAATCTTGTACAGTACTAGGTATTTTATTATAGTATTGTATACCTTGCCCCAAGAAAGAGCTAAGAACCTTTGAAAATCCTCCACAACCTGAACTTGTATTGAAATTGAGTACATCACCGTGTTTAGTAAAAGAGCTGACATTGCAACGCACAAAGACTATGCAGTTATAAATAAACTGAGATGCAACCGTAAGAACACCAATTTCTTTAAAAATATTTCTTAGAGTAGTTCAGGAACCTAGTCTATAAATGGTTCTTGTAGCTCGTTTCTGTAAAATAATAGTAGTTTATGCAACTGTCATATAATGAAGGGTATTAAAACACGAGTGTGAGTTTATGAAACGAGCGCAGCGAGTTTCATAATAGTAACGAGTGTTTTAATACCCGTGTTATATGCAGTTGCATACACTACTTTATCTTCACTAATGCAATTAGTCAAACAACAAGAGTAAAAGCTGACAATAGTTTATTTATAATAATTGTTCAAATTTAGGATGGTACAATTTTGAAAGTTAATGTTAATTATTGATCCAGCAGCTGTAGCGGTCGCGGGGCAAGCAGTAGAGCTCTTAGACGGAGTTGGAATATTTATAATTACTTCATTCGTCTTGTTTTCTATACTGTTCAAGATCGTATTTGAGACTTGAATTTTATTCATTAAAGACTCATCAATGTAGCTTTCAGCCACAGTAGAAGACTTCCACCCCCCGTGTCGTTTCAGTGCGGTCAAATCACCACCGCTATCTATGAGAAGGGTCGCCGAGGTGCGCCGGAAGCAATGCCCCGTGCACAACGCTGGGTTAGGCAGATTCAAAAAACTTGCGATAGTTTTTCCCAGAGCACCAAATTTATTAATACCAGTTCTTTGATCGACGTACTTCCCCGATCTATAGCTCAAGAAAAAGGCAGGGTTTCGACAGGGGGTGGGTCGAAGTTCCATCTATTTTTTACATACGGCATAGCAGTTGCCCGTCACAACGAAAGGACGATCTATTTTCGTTTTTGTTTTCGAAACTTTCACCATGATTGTACTGTCGTCTATGTTAGAGACTTCATCGAACTGGATGTTTTATAGCTCTTGCCTTTGGCATGCCCCCATTATGCCGAAGATTAGTGCAACCTGCAACAATAAACGATATAATAAGCTTGAGGTACATAGCCAAGGCAAAAACTATGATTTATGAAGTAGTAAAGTGTAGGTACCTACTACCTAATTTATACACAAAGCGCTTAAACGGAGTGTCTAGATAACTTGCGTGTGTAGTACGTAAGTACTAGGTAGATTAAATAACAGAACTAAAATACACTTACCTTTTCAAAAAGATACAAAATATCTGGTGAATCTTTCAGGAACATCTTTATTTGACCTGATGTAAACGTCAAGGACTTTTTTTCCTTGTGTCCTTCTGAACTGCGTTTCAGGAACGCTATGACTTTTGAATACTTCGTGATATCAATATTGTTGTAGATACTCAGTGTGGACTTGAGCATAGAATATTTAGCCCACATAGAAGATGGCTTGAATTTGTCGGAGAGGTCTTTGAGATACACAAGAATGACATTTTCAGAAAATTATGTAGTTTTCTTTTCGATCTTCCATGCCAAAAAGTTATTATATTCTTTTTCATATAATTTTCTAGATTTTTCTGGCAAAAGATTGTGAGTTACTTTTGTTGCCAATTCTAGAATATCCGGAGGCGTACAAATATCATCGTCGCTGTCCATTTTTAACTTTAATTTGTATTTTAAAAACAAAACACATTGCGAAACATTAAATTCACGCGTACGTGTATTGTCACAGTGAACTTGCCGCCATTAAAATCTAACCAATGAGAGCGCAGCTGCGCGCGCAGGGCCAATCAGGAGCGAGCGCGCGCTGTTCTTTTTTTATTTAATTGGCACAAGATCTTACCAAAGAGTTTTGTGTATGTAAGTTTAGTAGTTTCGACGAAGTTTTCACGTATAACCCAACTGTTTTCAAAAGCCAGCCTAATATCAAAATTTTATACAACTTGTATGAGGATTTTGACATAAGGCTCGCCAGGTTAATTGGTCGCGTTTTATTGATGTTATAATGAGATTTTACGATATCAATGTGGATATTATACCATCATGTGAAATTGCTTAAATTGAGTGTTTTGTTGTCTGCGCTATAACAGTAGTAATTATAAGTCAAGTATTGGAAACATAAGTAGAATGTTACAACATTAGTGTAGATAAATATAGTTTCAACATCAGCCGCTGTAGCCCACAGTAAGATGACATACGACATGACACTATGAAAATAGCTAAAGTAAACTGTTCTAGCAGTTTCAACGTCTGTTAATTGTCTTATTTTTCTGATGGCATAAGCAGCAGAACTGAGTTGTTCCATTATCTCCACTTTTTTATAGTAAAAGCCCCACCCGACTTCAGTAGACATTTTTTTAAACTGACATGCGTATCTAGGTAATTAATAATATTATTTCAATATTATTTCTTGCTTTTTAGAGCTGTTTTAACTTTTTTAGGTTTCCTGTTTTTTGAAGTCGGTTTTTTTTTTGTTAAAAGATATTTTATTTTACGATTGTTAGTGATGGGTATACCTAACAAGGATGCTTCTCGGATGAGGAAACAACGGCCTAGTAGGTAGTGGTATTCCTATGTAAAACTTTAATCTTAATTAGGTATTATTTTTGTACGAACTAAACATTTTGACATATTGAATGAAGTATGAAGTAAGCCCAACAAAAGGTAACTGCTGTAAATCGTTGAGGAATTCCCTCGACTGTCTATAGCCTCCATCATCAGACCTGCAATGGCACTTATAAGCTATAACCAGTATGGGTGCAAAGTTCTTATCAATAGAAATGAATTAAAACCAAACACAAGGTAGCTACTGTAAAACGTTGAGGAGCTCCCTTCACTGTCCTTCGTCTTCATCATCAGACCCCTAATGACAATAACAACCCATCTAGGTGTAAAGTTCTCATCAATACAAATTAATCAAGCCTAAACACCGTGTAATTGCTGTAAATCGTTGAGGAGTTCCCTCGACTGTCTTTCGGCTACATCATCAGATCGACTTCAGACCTTCATTAAATAGTGCTGCTTTAAAATACTTAATGAAAACATTAACAAACGCACTAGTCGCCACTACGATTTTTTGAAGGTTCCCCTCGATTTCTCTGGGATGCCATTATCAGATCCTGGTTTCCTTTCCAACAAAAAAAGAATCATCAAAATCGGTTGATACACGACGAAGTTATCCGCGAACACATATAAAAATATATATATATATATATATATATATACGAGTCGAATTGAGTAACCTCCTCCTCTTTTGAAGTCGGTTAAAAAGCGCACAAAACTAATGCGCGTAAAAAATAGATTTTTTAGAAAAATAAAGTAAATAAATTATGATAGGTCCTTCCCGGAATGCCAAGCTCCGTGTTGGCAACAACACTCAAAACAGTGTAAGGTTCATACAGTACTTACAAAATTGTAATAGTCGAAGAACTAGAGAAAAGTTCCAACTTGAACTGCAACAATATTGCAAAAGTTCGTGCGTTGGGGACGGGCACCCACCTCCTTAAGAATTAACAGTCTTCGGATTCTTCGGATACTCAATCAATTTAATTTAGGATAACTTTCACAATTCAACTTTACATATATTAGTTTGGTCGTTATTTTTCACAATTTAATCACTGATGACAATGATGATGTGATTAAATTTTATAAGACGTCCACTGTTTGGAAACAACCGGTTTGGTGCTGCTCGCATCCAGCGGCTACTAGTGACCTTCACCGGATCGGTCATTAAATTAATAAATTAATCTAATTTAATCTCACGATGAGAAAATTTTAAATTGTTTATTTTGCACCTACCCATGTTACATTTAAATTAAAAGCAGCATTGAAAACAATTTATGCTAAATTACTGTCATGTCCCATTATGTTATGTCCTGTTATGGCCCGTTCTTCCTATCCATCCATAGGGAAGGCTCGTGCCCCAGCAGTGGGGACATAAAATGAGCTGATGATGATGACTGTCATGTCACGCTTGTCTGTGTGTACACGTGTTTGGGTTTCAGTCTAGTTCAACCTAATAGTGTTAATTTGATTGTGTCCTTATATGCCATAATAAATAACAAAATAAAAAACAAATTGAAGTTACTTGGCGCGCAACTCTCGACCAGTCAACAGCTCCTGAGGACGCCCCGTGGAGAGACGGAACACGTGTCGGGTATCGGTGTGCGGTGCATGTTAGCTTGCATGTATCGCTTCTCTGCATGTGCATATATTTGCGGATGAGAAGGCAATGCTTGCATGCTGCATTCGAGCTTGGCAAACGAATAAGTTAGCGAAATTAACATAAAATATTTTCATTGATTGTTTGTAAAACCGAACGCTTAAAGTCACTAATTTTCTAAGAAAATTGTTAGATAAATGGGTACGCATTGAAAACATTACATAAGTTTGTAAGAATCACCATATAATGTGGTTGAAAAGGTGTGAAGCCACCACGCTTTTATTTCTCGCTTTCGGTCAATTCTATTTCAATTCTAAGGCATATCTAAGGTGCCCAAAATGTCCAATTTATTACCTATTAAAAGTTTTAAAAAAATAGATTGAAGTAGTTCCCTTTGTAGTGCCGGGGATAAAGAATTGCACCACCCCATCTCTTCCCGTGGGTGTCGTAAAAGCCGACTAAGGGACCATTCCAGAGGATGGGCAGCAGCATCTCTCTGAGGTTAACCTCAACCTACTGCGATTGCCAACCCGCCTGCCAAGCGTGGCGATTACGGCAAATACCCCTCATATCCTTGGGGGAGGCCTCTGTCCAGCAGTGGACGTCTTTTGGCTGAGATGATGATGATGAGATTGAAGTAATTCAAATTTATCTCTATCTCACGCTGGCTTCATAATCATACCTCTCAGTAAATGTAAAAAAATGTTAGCTTTCGTCAATATGTGTGGCACAGAATTCGCTCAAATTCGTTCCACAGGCGTAAGTAACTGCAATTTTGCATAATCCTAGATTGGCCGTAATCGTTTTTCGTCAGGTGCGCGGCCACCATTAGTTTAATGCTGTCTTACGTCTGCTGATCTCGCCTGTAGTAGTCAAAACGATATTTAGACAGAAACGTCGAGTTACTGTTCCAACAGTGACAGCAAAAGGGATGTTAACACCAACAATAATTAATTCCATAACATCAAACGAATAAATGAAATCAAAACAATTCTTTAAAAAATTAACTATTTTTTTTAAGCATGAATTACTGTTACTTATATTAACTATATTAATAAACATTCAATTGACGGAACAAAATAGTGTCGTCATAGCTTGCTATTCCCATACAACTTCTATAAAAAGAATTGTTTCTCTATTGACTAACCAGTTGGCGCCCAATCCGTTACATATTGATCGTAAACAAAACTTTAATTGGTGGGAACGCTCGGCTCGTTTGCGGTGCGATACAAAACTAATTACTCACTACTGACTAAGTTCTCCTCAAACAGAAGTATCGCTGATTTGCCGCTTTTGTATTCAACATTAATTGAAAATGTTTTTCTTTCTCCCTTCTCGCAACTAAGTTTTTCACATAGGGAAATATCTGTGCGACGGTAACCGTTTTTGTTAAAACACTCGTATTTAAAAATTTAACAAAACAGTCAAAGTCAAAGTAAAATAAAATTTTATTCAAAAAAACTTACGAAAAGTTTTTTAAATCGTTCATACATTTTTTACCTACTATTTTAGTTAGTAGTAGTAGTAGTTCGGTTAGTTTTCACTAGTTTTAAGTTGTTAGGTGTTGTTATTATTAACAGTTCATCATCATCATCAGCTCATTTTATGCCCACTGCTGGGCACGAGCCTTGCCTATGGGTGGATAAGGAGAACGGGCCATAAACCACCACGCGGGCCCAGTGCGGATCGGTGGTTGTTAATGACTGAGAGGCTTTACGTGCTCTAAACTTATAGTCACCCATTCGATGACCGGCCTTTGCGAAAGCTGCTTAACCTTAACAATCGCAGACCGGGCACGTTAACCACTCTCCACCAGCTCCTACTATCAACAGTTATTAAGTGGTAATTAATAAATACTTTCTATTAAATTGTTATTTGAAATTTTACGAAATCCTAGGTCAAGTGTACCTTAGACCGTCAAGCATGTATGAAAACATTAATAGATAGTAAATGAAGCGAAAGAGTTATGTAAGAATCGTAGCATGTGGCAGGAAGTGGTATCTGTCTACCCCTTGGGACACAGGCGAGACTTTATGTACTTATGTATGTATAGATTATATTATGTTATATTTACAAACCCACCACCTTCTGTACATCTGGTGCCTTATGTTTCTTTAATAAATGTGTTTTTTATGATGGTACAATAAACTTTTTATATCTCAATTTCCGTTTCACTTAAAGAAGCAAGGCTGACAATAAAAAGAAATACTTATATTGTTACATTAAAAAAATACAAACCGTTATTAAACAAAAAACTTTCTAACTCAATAAGACATCAATCTGAGGAAATGAAAACGAAAGCTACAGCGGATAATTCGCGGAATATTAGAAAGGCAGGAAATAAGACGTCCGTCCGTTCGTCCGTCCGCCGCCGCCGCCGCACACCGCGCACAAACAATACGCTGACACTGACAATCACACTGACACTGTGGAAATACTTATTTATTCAATCAATGCTTCTTCATTCAAAAACATTCCAAATTAGTTGAACATAAACAATAGTGGATAAACAAACGATTAATTTATTTTGAGAGAGTTTGCGATGGCGCCGAAAATGCCGTCTGAGGAGACGGTTTTTTCAGCTTCACCGGGCTTTTTTGGGGGCGGCAAGAAACTTTTAAGTTTCTTGCCGCCCCCAAAAAAGCCTAAAGGGTTCCTGAAGCCGTGTGAAAGGAATCACCTTCGGAGGCTTCCTAGAGAGAACGGCATCACGCACTAGTGCGTGTCCCTGTGCCCTACTAGACTTTCCGAGGGGTTCGGATTGAATATTGAATATAAGTTAAGAATCGATGGTACCTCGTATACATAAGTCAAATTATGTGGTGTCTGCGAAGCATCCTCCGAGGAAAAGACATGAATTTATTATTTGTATTCCTCCAAACGATTTCATCCACCCATATATGAGTACGAGTATATAGGTCTATAACATAACCACTAACAAGTAGGTATATAGATATACAAAGAGGTAATAAGATCGACAACAGAGATAAAACAACATTGATTTGTTAAAGCTGCAATCGAGTTTCTTAAGTTAAGATCACCTTAACTTGCTTGTAACAAGTTAATGATTAGTTGACGACCAACACCTCAGTTTGTGACACAAAACATTATATATGGCCGCGTCTGATGGTACTTAAAGTGATGCCCAAATAATATAAACGGGAAAGCAAGGAAATTAACCCCAACTTTAGGTCCACAGCTGCCCGCGCCAATAAAATACACCCTGTGTTTTATGCTAATATTTTTTGCGAGACCAAAGGATTAGTAAAACAGCAAACCGCATTACGCCAGTCTGTTACGACATAATTAATTATGTTTTAAAAAAACAATTAAAACATTATTTTAGTCTTGTGACCGGTGCTACTGTGCTATTTGTGCAGGTGCTATTTAGGCGGGTGCTCAAAGCGGATTACCTCGTTATTTTGTGATAAAAAACTTAATTTAGATCTTACTCGTATTATACGTTAATTATGTCAACTTCATCGCACGGGCAACCTTCAACACCGCCTCGCACAAACATAGATAGTGTAAAAACCATAATTTGTTGTCATATATTTTAAATGTATTTTGTAAAGGCTGTGTTTTTTGTTATGAAAATAGATGAAAGTAATGAGACAAAATTCTATGAAAATTTAATAATTTTACTGGTTCGAGTTTTTTGAAATGAGAACTTCTTTAGCGGCGTTGTACACTTTTTTTGTAATGGGTAAACAATTTTAAATTCGCGTCAGGACACGTGAACTGATCGAAAATTCGTAAGACGGATGGAGAGTAGAGAGCCGGCGCGGCGTAGGAGAGGAAGTATCCCCCTCTCTTTCTACGGCGCGGCGAAAATGTATGCCTGCTGTTTCGTTTAGGCGGCGCAGGGCGCTTGCGCGAATAAATTGTCATGTTTGTGTACGATAGCGCAATAAATAAATATTGTATTCTACCACATAAATGATAGTACTTTTATACTGATAATTGAAGCAATTCGTGCAAAATTATTCCCTAACCATTCCAAAATATAAAAAATGCACAACGTTAATATTCTAGTTTTCACTTCTGCCAGCACTCCCGGAGTGCAACCCGTCGTTTTTTTTTTCTTTGACATTTGCACGCTGCAACCGGGATAGAAATATTCTAAGAATCATCAAGTACTTCGGTAAGTCTTTAGAATGAGTGTGAACAAGGGTCTAACGCTTGTCCAAAAGAAAAGACAGTGTTACCGAAATAACTTACCGGTCGAGCCGTTCTCAAGTGATGCTCTGACTTACATTATAGCAATTGCTTTTTATTAATATAAATAGATTCACCGTGTAACGAAAACAAGTGATGACAAGGTGATGAGTGTAAGTGTTTGATTTAAGGTACCTGTTGCAAGATTTACTTTGAGTGATGCTAGACAGTCCGGCTGGCTTACCGTTACAGTGTTTTTTTTACACAAATTTATTTTACTGCTTCAATGAATTATGACTTCATCTTACTCAACAGCGCTTCGCGTTATTTCTCTCCAACAGAGGAAATAACGCGATAACATCAATAACTAGAGGAGAATCGAGCACCGGGATTGTCTTCCGTGAATGATAGATCAGATGACGAGCTGATCGCACTAAATACATAGGTAGGTACAGAAGGCTCACTCCGGATGTTCTTGAGTAAAATTATATTAGCTCAAGCGTATTGCTTTGGCAACATAGAGGGAAATAAATGCCAATACTCACAGTTCAGGGTTTAAAATCTCGCGGTAGGTTATAAGCACTGCTGGATGTTTTGAGAGCTGACAATATTAGAATAATAATAAGAATTGTGATTTTTTAAGAAACATTTATAAATATATTATCATTTTATGCATAATTCAAACCATTTTAACGACCACTTCTGTAAAAGTTGCTTTAATTCGGAGCTTCTTCCCCATTTGTTAAGTTTTTTAACCTTACGTTCAAGCCCTAACAGCGCGCAGCGTCTGCCAACCGAACGTGTGCTTTCGGACAAAGCCTAGAATAATATTTAATTGAGATGTCACACCAAACTTAGCTGATCATTAACTTAAATTAACACATAACAAAAAAGCCAAACACTAGCAATCGAGACTCGTTCTAGTTAGGTAATCCAAGATCGCACGCACGGTTGTGTGTGAATGCGCCTGTTCCGCTGCGTTGTGTGGAGCGGGCCTTCTGGACCTATCTATTCGGTGCAGACCGCCCGTCGATTGCTTCATGGCCGCCCGGGAACATGGAAGCCAATTTATTTTTTATTCCCTTCCACTTTGTCATCAGTTTCCTCCAAATATTATTTTGTAACGAAAATTATTTCCAATAACTTCATTCGACAAGCTTTAGTAATTTGGTTAATAGTTGGACAGACAAATTGAATTTTTTTAGGGAGCGTCAAATAATCAGAATAATAACTAAAGCTAGTCAAATATCAATTACGCTGTCATTTCTTTGTGAAAAACTGTAGCACTTAGTAAAATTATAATGTTTTTGTAAAGGAGAATGACCAAAACCAAAATCTTTTTCTTACTTTGCGTCTGAAGCATTTCATCATCATCATCATCATCTCAGCCAAAAGACGTCCACTGCTGGACAAAGGCCTCCCCCAAGGATCTCCACAACGACCGGTTTTGTGCTGCTCGCATCCAGCGGCTTCCCGCGACCTTCACCAAGCATTTATGCATTATAAAAATCTCCTACATTATGGTATTTAATATTTAAAAATGCAGTATAAAGAATGCGGGGTATCAAAATTATTATTAAGAAATGTTAAACTTGTAAGGGAGAATATACACCTATACATATATGTTTACCTTATATTATGTACCATGTTAGCCTAATATATAACCGTGTGTTGCTATTCAGTAAACAGTCTATTACCAACGTTTGTCTTTCAATCATCTCCTAACACCGCACCTTACATGGCGACCCTGCCTTAAAAGTGCGACGCGTCCCTTATAAGGACTAAGTGTAAACAGCCACGGCGAGCTTCCATTCTAATTAAATAATGGATTACGTAATTGAAGCTGACTTAGTCCGCCGGACGCGTTTCTATCTTCTGAAGAACAACGCAAACATTTTGTCAATTAAAAATGGGCAATTATAAGAGCACCGAGAAGGAGCAAGTGGTAATTGCTCAGACATCAGGTCTGGGGCAAAACGACGCAGCTGTGCAGCAGAGTCAGAGGCACGAGACGACCAATGTGCTGCTGATGGTTATTTGCGTGGTGTTGGCGTTGGGCATACTGGGCTTGACGTACAAGTTCGCAAAGAGATGTCACGATAAGCAGATTCAGCGACGTCTGGACGATCAAAGGCTCTTGAGGTATTCGAGCATCCTGCGTCGACATCAACTGAAAACCGAAAGTGTGTGAGGTTGTGTCAGTGAGTGCGGAATAAAGGTGTTCCCGAATGTGCGTACCCATAATATTACACAGTGCGTGTTAGGCATAAACTGTAAGTAATTAATAAAAAACCATATAATATTCAACTCTATCTGTAACTTGTAATCAATAGCATAATAAGGAAAATATAATCGCATTTATTAGTAATTTACCTGCATTTTATAGAAAAAATGCTATTTTATACCTTTGTACTCTTATACACTTTTAGTTAATTATATTTTATACACGCTTAAGGGCATGAGAAACTTATTTGTGAATCTAATGTCTGGTTATGGCAGAGGAGTTAATTTTAATTTTAAATGAATTCAAAGTCATAAGAACCTATTTAATAAAAATCGGCCCTAGCCGCAGAGAAGGCAAAATACTAGAAGTAAAAAGGAAAGAAGCCAATGAAGTTTTAAATAAATATAACAAGTGGTTAGAATTGTCGAGATTGAGTAGGTCTCAAGGTCAAGCATCATTGACAACAAAAATTTGCTTGGAATTTACTAATTTGTATAAAGAAGTTATTTCCTTGTGTACAAATATGGCGGGAGAGACATTTGACTTGCGAATTGCCTTAAACCTCCTTCCTGTCATGACTGATACTGAGGATAATACAAAACAACTAATCGAGGGTATTGAGTACTACAGTTCAGTTTTGTCTAAGTCGGAATGTAAAAATAAATTAATTTTGTTTGTCTTAAAAAACAGACTATCGCAGCAAGCAAAGTTAAAGTTATCATCAAAGTATAACGAGGTCGATGAGCTTATAAAGGACATGCGTAAAATACTTTTGCCACGAAAAAGTCATACCGCTTTACAAACAAAACTACAACAGTGTAAACAAAATAACAAATCTGTATCAGATTTTGGGAAGGACCTTTCTGAACTTTTTGTGGACCTGACAATCTCGCAGGCTGACGGAAACCTCGCTAGCTATGACATTTTACGACCTTTAAATGAAAAACAAGCGATAAAAAGATTTGCCGACGGACTGCGAGATCGTCGTTTAGGTACGATCATTTCTGCGCGTAATTATTGTTCTTTGACAGATGCTATTCAAGCGGCACAAGATGAGGAGCTACAATCTACTTCAGGCGACATGCTCAGTATGTATAAACCTAATCATAGATTATACTCTAGCAGAAGACCCCAGCGAGGACAGTATAGGGGACTACGCGGGTTCCCGAGCAACCCCAGAGGTAATATGCCGCATACCTATAGGCGCATACCAAGTCAACGATCTCAGGTACCGTATTTAAGAAATAATTATCGTGGTAATGGTTTCCAAGGAAGAGGCAGATTTTTAAGAAACCGGGACAATAATCCTACTGCATATACTCGAAATAACGTGAACTTTATGACATCAGGTCAACGCGAACACGATGCCGACACGAGCCAGCCTAATACGGATTCGCTAGATCATTTTTTTCGTGCGTAATTATATGTTGACATGTAATAGTTTAAACAAAGTTTCATTTAAGATAGACAAATATGATTATGATTGGCTAATCGATACTGGAGCATCGGTTTTAGCAATCAAATACGAATTGATAGAGCGGTTACAAATACCTTTCCAAAAAGAGTCCGTTAGTATAAAAGGAATCGGAGGAGACGTACTTTCAGAAGGGTTTGTCTACTTAACTTTAAATTACAATGAAAGTTACTTTACATATACATTCTTGATATTTAAAAATTTACCTTGCAAAGCGATCGGAATTTTAGGACAAGATTTTCTTAGAAATTATCAAGCTGTGTTGAATTTTGAACTAAATACTTTACGTTTAACAAATAAAAACGAACAGACAGTAACATTAGGTTTTGATTACTTATCGCCGACTTACAACTCTTACTTAGTTATTCCAGCGCGCAGCGAATCAACGCATTATATTAAATCAGAATTAAAAGAGGATTGTGTAGTATCATCTCAGGAATTGTGTGAGGGAGTCTTTATAGCTAACACGATTACACGGCCAAATAACGGAAAAATAGCAATACGTATTTTGAATACGAGAGAAACGGATATCAAATTAAATTATTTTCAAGTCAATACTAGTAAATTAAATGATTATTTTATTTGTCAATTTAGTAAACCAACAGTAAATGCTAACAGAGTTAAAACATTATTCTCATTACTAGACTTGCAACATTTAAATGTGAAGGAGCAAAAGTCAATTGAAAACATTTGTGCTAAATTTCCCGACATTTTCCACTTGCCAGGCGACAAATTAACCACGACCCCATTGTATGAACAGAAAATTGAATTAAAGCCGCACACTACTCCAATTTATACTAAACCCTATCGTCTACCCCATGCTCAAAAATCAGAAATTGACAACCAAATTAAAAGTATGTTAGACGCTGGTATTATAGAAGAAGCCAGGAGTGCGTGGTCTAGCCCTTTACTGTTAGTGCCGAAAAAACAGGACTCTAGCAAAGAAAAGAGGTGGCGCGTTGTTATAGATTACCGTAAATTAAATAATCAAATATTGGACGATAAATTCCCGTTACCCAATATAACAGATATACTAGATTCATTATCAGGAGCAGTTTATTTCACACATTTAGATTTATATCAAGGCTTTTACCAGGCAAACTTACATAAAGATAGCAGACCTTGTACCGCGTTCACAACTGGTAAAAATTAATACCAAATGACTAGGATGCCGATGGGACTTAAGTCCAGTCCAAATAACTTTAGCAGAATGATGACTATTGCTATGTCCGGCCTAAATTATGACAAATGTCTGATATACCAAGACGATTTATTAGTATACGGTCGTAATTTGTCTTCCCATAACCAAAATTTAATGGATATGTTTACTAGATTACGTAGTGCTAATTTAAAGTTAAACCCGCCCAAATGTAAGTTTTTGCAAAAAGAGGTACTTTATCTAGGACATATTATCTCAGAAAATGGCATTCAACCCGACACGGAAAAGATTAAAGTTTTGCAAAATTATCCAAGACCAAGTAATGTAGATGAAGTCAAACGTTTCGTAGCCTTTGCCAATTATTACAGGAAATTTATACCTAATTTTGCCAATATTGCCCTCCCTTTAAACAAAATGTTTTGTAAAAATGTATCGTATTACTGGACTGACGAGTGTGAAAACGCCTTTAAATTTTTAAAATCATCCTTAATACAACCACCAGTTTTACAATATCCTGATTTTTCAGAGGAAAACGAATTTTTATTACAGACCGACGCATCAGGTAAAGCTATCGGTTCGGTATTATGTAATAAGGACGGTCGACCTGTAGCTTATGCCAGCCGAAGTTTAAATGAGGCTGAAATTAACTATCCTACTATTGAAAAAGAGCTCTTATCAATAGTATGGAGTGTTAAGTATTTTAGACCTTATTTATACGGGAGACGGTTTAAAATACAGACTGACCACAGGCCACTTGTTTATTTGTTTGGCATGCGCGACCCATCGAGTAGGTTGTTAAAATTTAGGTTACAATTAGAAGAATATAATTTTACAATAGAATATTTAAAAGGAAAACAAAATTCAGCTGCGGATGCCTTATCACGAATTATTCTTTCATCAGACGAGTTAAAAACTATGAGCGAACAAATAAATATCAATGTCATAACAAGAGCGCAGCATCGTAAATTGCAAACTACGGGAAACTTAAATGGCAGTGATAGTGATTCGGTTGATAATATTGACACGAACTCGAGGCCTGATCAACCTAGAGTAGTGGAAATTATTAAAAAGCCAAATCACATTACTGAAATTTCACTAATTAATAAAAAAGACTTAGAAAAATTAATAAGAAGCGGTGTTTTTATGAAAAATTATAAGTATTTTTTTTATGTGCCAACTAAATCAAGTATATATGTAGATACAACTTCTCGATCACCAATAACGCGAGACGGATTGGTGAGAGATTTGTCATATTTATGTCAGAAATTAAATATGGAGCATGTATGCATAATAAGAAATAAAAATAATAAAGAATTTATTGCGGGATTAATACAAGAGGTACGTAAATATGATAAGTGGTCCGGACCACGTATTTGTGTAGTAAATGAGGTACAAAAAATAACAGACTTAAATAATAAAAAAAAAAAAAAAAAAAAAAAAACTGAAAACACGCGCTTCTGTGGCACTATGTGTATTGCCACAAAAGCATTGCTGAGACAGCTACCCGTTGGCCTTGCACATATCATAGTTATTTATAGTGTTCTTTCTCTTTTATTTTATTTCTATTTTTTTTTTTTTTTTTTTGTGACTGTGTTAATTGTTTTAAGATGTTCTTCTGTTTTATTTTATTTTTATTTTTCTCATCTGTTTGTATTTGTTTTTGTGCAGGTCAATAAATGTTTCTTATTCTTATTCTTATTCTTATTCTTATAATAGGCGAGTAATATTAAATGACTTTCACCTATTGCCCAATAGTGGCCACGCGGGCATTAGGAGAATGACAAATAACATCAAAAAATATTATTTTTGGCCTAGTATGCAAAAGGATGTCGCCGAATATATATCTAAATGCGACCAATGTCAAAAGCAAAAATATTCTATAAGCATTAAACAGCCTATGGCAGTGACGAGTACCGCAAACTCGGCATTCGAGAAAGTTTTTTTAGACATAGTGGGACCGCTTCCCAGGGATAACCAAAACCACAGCTATATTTTAACATTGCAATGTGAATTAACAAAATTCATAGAGGCGTATCCATTACACAACAAAGAAACGGTAAGTGTAGCTCATGCTTTTGTTGATAATTTTATTTTAAGATTTGGCATACCTCGTGAAATTGCTACCGATCGCGGAACTGAATTTTTATCAAGTACAATTAAAGAAATATGCCAACTCTTAAAAATTAATCAATTAACATCAACGGCCTACCATCACGAGAGTATAGGAGCGCTGGAGAATTCGCATAAAACTATGGGTGCGTATTTAAGGATACATTGTGAGAATAAGACATCAAGCTGGAGCAGTTGGGTACCGTATTGGTGTTTTTCCTACAATAATACGGTACATACTGAAACCAGATATACGCCACACGAGTTGGTGTTTGGTAAGAAATGCATTATACCAAGCAATTTTAGTGGTGACGTAGTAGATCCATTATATGCTCACGATAATTATGCCTTAGAATTAAAATATCGCCTTCAGCTAGCTCAGAAAGAAGCTCGCGATAGTTTGCTTCAAAGTAAAATTAAACGTAAGAGTAAATATGATATTAATGTAAACCCAATATTTTATAAGAAAGGAGACTATGTATTACTACGAAACCCATCAGATAATAAAATGGATCCAATATACTTAGGACCATATTTAGTTTTGGAAGATTTAAACTATAATGTAAAAATTTCTAAAAACGGAAAAGACGACGTAGTACATAAAAATCGTACTAAATTGTACTATTGTTGACAGTTAAACGTGTAGAAGTGTAAGAACTTATTGTATGTACTATTTGTGTTATATTTACATTTTATTATTATAAAGAAAATATACAGTACCTATAGTAGTAAGTTTATTACATCATGTATCGTAAAATAAATGTATAAATTATGTTAAATGACGTCTTTAACATTTTTGTATAAAAAAAAAAAAAAAAAAAAAGAGGGAAGGTGTAAGGGAGAATATACACCTATACATATATGTTTACCTTATATTATGTACCATGTTAGCCTAATATATAACCGTGTGTTGCTATTCAGTAAACAGTCTATTACCAACGTTTGTCTTTCAATCATCTCCTAACACCGCACCTTTACTATAATTTATTACGATTAAAGTTAATATGATCATAGACTAAAGTCTATTCTATGTTCTGTTAAAAAAAAACTTATTTCTAGAAAAAACACCTAAACATTATTTTATTTGGTCTGTGGCATCGATGTTTGAAATTATCGATGTTAAAATATCAATTGCCTAGAATTATATTATTGTTTCTATTTTCGATCTAGTTATTCAATCTCTCTACCCGTACTTATCTATTTCTTAAAAATGCATTAGTTATGTAAATAAGTAGGTACATAAGAAAGTATATTTATTATATATTATTAATAATTAAAAGACACTAACTACCTATATACATTTTAAATAAAAAATTCTTGACTAAATAATACAGTTTAGCCCAAGCTGGCTTTGATTCTGTCACAAAGTGGCTTAGAACAAACATGTTGACTCTAAACACAGACAAAACCAAATACATGACTTTTTCGTATAATTTACTGACCCAACCATCCCATGACTCACATGCAATAGTGGCACATCACTGTTTTGACTCGACTGATAATGACTGTGTATGTCCTAAACTCAGTAGTACAAACACAATAAAATACCTAGGCATCATCATAGATAGATATCTGAATTTTAAAGCATATGTAGAATCTCTTACTACTAGAGTTCGAAAATTAATCTATGTCTTTAAAAATTTAAGATATGCCGCTAAAGGAAAGCTCCTAAAAGAGGTTTATCTAGCCCTTTGCCAATCTTTGCTAACGTACTGCATTTCATCTTGGGGAGGCGCTCATGAAACCACCATGCTAAACTTAGAAATAGCACAGAGAGCCATTTTGAAAGTTAGCACATTTCGTCCTTTCCGTTTCCCTACAGCAGAACTCCTAACTGAATGTAATGTCCTTTCTGTTCGTCAGTTGTTTATACTACAAACTGTAACAAAGAAACATTCACTAACGCCCTATAGTCCTGCACTACAAACCAGCAAAAGGCGAGTAGACATTGTTTGTTCCACTGAGCTATATCGTACAGCTCACTCTCACAGATTCTTTTGCTTTCTTGGAAGTTTTTTGTATAATAAACTTAATTTAACACTAGGTATATATCATATGAACAAAATAAATTGTAAGAAAACCATACAAAATTGGCTTATAGGGAAACCCTACAATGACACCGAACATCTATTATTAGTTATTTTACATAAGTTGGTATACAATGGCAGCAACATGCTGCTTAAGCAAAATGTTATTAAAAGTGTTATAATTTATTGCTATTTAATAAAATGTTATGTAAGCAATCGCTAACACACTCACCGATTAGATGCCTGAGATACGGGTAAACTAGTTTACTTAGTTTAGGTATCACCTGGTTATTCTGCACTACTAACCTTAATTTTAAAACTTTGCATTATTCTTCAATGATTTCTTCTAATGCATTACATTATTATGTAGACAAATGTTATTTTGTAAGTTTTATGTATTTAGTCTTAAGTTTTACACAGCAAATAAATTTATTCTTATTCTTATTGTTATTCTTAGCTGTCATAACCTCAAAATACCTGCTTAAAATAAAGATTGCTACAGTTTTCCGTTTAAAATTAAACTGCAACTTTTTCTTTACTATTTAGAGCAAATTTTACTATTGTTTATTACTGATTTCATTAAAGCGCATAGATACGCAAAATTACCCTAACGACCCATAGTAAAATGGTCATTCTCCTTAGCTTTACTGAAACGGCAATTGGTTGTTGTAAATATGGTTTTGTGTTACTATTTTTTATAGAACGCAATAAACCTTATATATTGTAATAAATTGTTGACATGATAATTTAATAAGACTTACATTTTAATGGGCAGGAACTGCAAACAAGTGTACACCTTGTAAAGTCATGGGTAATGGGTATTACTCGCACGTGACCGACCTTGACTTCTTCATTATTCATCATCATCATCATCATCAGCTCATTTTATGACCCCACTGCTGGGGCACGAGCCTTCTCTATGGATAGGGAGAACGGGCCATAAACCACCACGCGGGCCCAGTGCGGATTGGTGGTTATTATCGACTGCTGATGCAGCCGGGACCAACGGCTTTACGTGCCTTCCGAGGCACGGAGGAGTTCGAGATGATAAATATTTTTTTGGTCAACCATCCGATAACCGGCTTTTGCGAAAGTTGCTTAACTTCACCTCTCGCAGACCAGGCGCGTTAACCAATGCGTCATCGAGCTCCTCATTATTATTATTGTCAGATTATTCCATATTTTAGGTATTAACAGTATTTCATTGAAACTTGTCACAATTAAAACAAAACAACACTACATTATTATGAGCTGATATTATGTTTAGGTTTAGCCGGGTACAGGCACGAGCAATAACATGTACACACTATTGACTTGTTTTAACTCGTATTCCGTTGTATTGGAAGTTCTATTGTTTACATAATGCTCGAGACTGTACAACTAGGTGCGGCCGATCATATTCTAAGTCAGGAGTTAATGAACCCTGTTGATTGATGGCTGAATAAACACAGCAGAAGGCAAGGAGAGCTAGTTACTAGGCAGTAGGAAATGTTGGGAAGATTAGGGGCTAATGGAGACTAGATGTCTTCTGTAGACAGGCTATATCAAAATTATGTTAAGTTTGTATCTACGGTTTTCGTTGTTTTACAATGCAAACAAATAAAGAAAATAATATAAAATTTTAAAATGAAATAACTTGATGCATATGGTCAATATGTGGAATTTACATCTGTTTGTGGTGGGCCATTACAATTAGTTTTCGAATATACAAATACTAAGTAAGTACTTGTTAGCCAAAAATATATTTACGTTTTAATGTTTGTAAGAAAAGGTATCTTTTATAATATTACACCAAATATTACTAGTTTCTGAAATAAATTTACACTGACTATTTCGGGCGCAAACCCCGGCACCAAGGTCGAGTGTGGGTGAGCGTGGGTAGACAAAGACTCTCGGAGCCTTCTGAGTTCCCACTTATCTGTTTGATCTGTGTTCGAGCCCACGATGCATCTGGCTACAGCTTATTTTATATTTCAGAGCCACACTGGGTAATGTAGGACGACGATACTTCGCTTTCCCGGGCTGGCGCTTTTCTTCGAGAAGCTCGACGGGATTAGTGTACGCCTACTTACAAAAAACCCTAGTTCCATCCGTTCTCAGCCACAAAGGTTGCTCGGGCACAACGGCCAACCACCGCCGCCATTAGATGCGCAGGATAGTTTGGGCAAAACAAGAGAAAACGCTTTGTCGCCTACCATCATTATGTGGGGCTCTTCCTGTGCCTATGGAGGCATACCCACGAAAACCACTCTCTTTTTCGTAGTCTTTACACTCTTGGCAGAGTGGACGAGGTTGTTACTTCGGACGTAGTAGTGATCCGCCTAACTAGCCGTCACCATTCCCCACTGACCGATACCATCTTTGTGCACGCGTATAAGGGGTTCCACTTACAACCACTGTACTTCCTCTAAACAGTATTGTTAGGGTAAGCCGTAGTATTCAGCCGGCCCAGGCCCAGCAACGGTCCTCCAGAGAAAGCACGCTCGAAAGCGTGTGCCGTCTTACTTAACCTAAGTTCTAGTATCGGGTTCCTTGCCAATGGAGTTGTAATGATGCAAGTAAAAAGGATATAAATCACAAATCACAAGCCGGGGCAGCGAGCGCGGCAAATGGCGGTCGCTGGGCCGAGTGGCGGCCATCCCTCACTCCCGGCCAGCTGCGGAAATTAAGTCTTGCGTGCGCAGTCTCTGCGATTCGGACGTTTTTCTGTTTACGACATGTTACGTTGTTATGATGGGCAAGCGTGATTTTAGTTTTATGACGTACGCAACGTTTTTTATGACTCCAGGGCGCCTTGTGCGAGTTTTATTTGCCATTCGTTACGTTAACGAAAGTGAGAATTCGTGTGGCATTGAAGAAGCGCTTCCTTGTGACGAACTAGTTTTAAAATTTTGCCCTACAAATGGCATATACCTAAATAATAAGACAAAAGAAGTCGCACTAGGCACTCAGCTAATAAAGATCTACATATTCACTTTTTCAGATATTGTAACCAAAATTGTAATGTTTTTTAAATACTTTTCTATCAAAAAGCTAATCATTCATTTTTTTATAATAATAAGTAGGTATATTTATTTGCCAAAAAAACATAGACAACAAGGTCTATGGCTCAGTGTTTCAGGAGACCCACAAACCCTGTTATTCTGCCATAGCCATTTTATACATGGATTAAAACATAAATTGTAGCTATATATAACCTTACAATATTTAATCTTCCTACAAAATTATATATATTATTTACCTATAATTGTAATAATTGTAAGGACTGAATCTGATATAATCTTACTATATAAAAAAGGAGATCCAAATAATATTAGTAACTACCGACCAATAAGCCTTCTGTCCTCAATATACAAATTATTCTCAACAATTCTAGAAAAGGGATCAGAAGAACTATTGAAAAGCACCAACCAGTAGAGCAGGCGGGCTTTAGAAGAGGTTTTTCCACGGTGGATCACATCCACTCTATCGAAATGCTCATAGATAAATATCAAGAGTTTCACAGGCCTCTCTACCTTGTGTTTATCGACTATCAAAAAGTTTTTGACACTTTGTACCATCACTCAATATTGGAGTCTCTACAACTGCAAAATGTTGAAATGTCATATATTAAGGTACTACAACATAAATACCAAAATTGCAAAAGTAGAATTAAACTTGAGACGACCGGGCCCTCTATACCAATCAAAAGAGGAGTAAGACAGGGAGACGTCGTCTCTCCAACAATATTCATAGCAGTCTTACAACGAGTAATCGGACAACTAAACTGGGAAAAGATGGGCTTAAATATAAACAATCACTATATAAGTCATTTAAGGTTTGCTGACGATATTGTTCTACTTTCTGAAAATACAATGGAGCTACAGTCAATGATAAACGCCATCCACATCGCAAGCCTACAGGTAGGCCTGGAAATTAACCGCAGCAAAACCAACATTATGACGAACTACATTAAACATCCTGTATACTTTGAAAATGAAACGTTACAGTACGTTGACACCTACATATACCTAGGTAAGCAAATTTCGTTTAAAATGCAGAGAAATGAGCAAGAAATAGAAAGGAGAGTTTCAAATGCATGGAACAAATTTTGGAGCCTAAAAGAAGTTTTGAAGAGCGATATGCCAATCTTAATTAAACAAAAGATTTTGGATACCTGTATACTACCATCATTAACCTACGCTAGCCAAACCCGGAAGCTCACACATCGCGTTAAATCCAAAATTAGATCGTGCCAGAGAGGTATGGAAAGGAGTTTATTAAAGATTAGAAAAATTCAAAAAATATCACATAAAACTATAAGAAAAAAGACAAAAGTGACTGACGCTCTCTATCACTGTAAGAAATTAAAGTGGCGCTGGGCTGGCCATATAGCTAGACTAACAGACAACAGATGGACTCACAGAATAACTTGCTGAAACGGACCACCGGGCACTAGGAAGAGAGGCAGACCAGCTGCCCGTTGGACAGATGATATTGTACAAGTGGCTGGCAAACAGTGGATGGAGATAGCGAAAAACAGGGTACTTGGAAATCTCTAGAGGAGGCCTTCACCTTTGAGAACAAGGGGTTCTTACTTAACAAAAGATTAAATTAACGTATTTATTTGTTTTTAAGAATTTAACATAGTATTTAAATATAACTAGGCATACTTTAACATAGTATTTAAATATAACTAGGCATACTTTAACATAGTATTTAAATATAACTAGGCATACTTTTGTCTTTGTTAGTTATTTTAGTAAGAAATAAAAGGCATTTTTATTTTATTTTATTTTATTATTGTAATTAGCCACAACTGTCACAACTGGCTGCTGCTTCATGAGCAGTCGCTGGCCTAGTGCTAGCGACTGCTCATGGAGCAGCCAGTTGCGACATCTCCCGCGAAACGTTGGTAGCGAGAGATTATTCCCTGAACGAACCGGCGGCGGGAGGTCATTCCAAATTTTGGCTGCACTGTGCTTGAAACAGCCTCTAGCACTAACCAGTCTCAGTTTGGGGACCAGTAACTGATATCCCCTATCTCTTAAAGAATTAAACGATTTGTGTTTCTGGGAAAGCTTTTTATACAAATAAGTTGGCTTTTTTGTGTGATGATGCGTTTTTTTTTATACCTAGCACGGCAAATGACTCCATACCACCTGATGTTAAATGGAAATGGAGTCCAGACGCGAAGACAACTGGTGAAGCGTGGAAACAATGCAGCATCAGTTAACCTTGCTCTGCCGGCCCACGAGGTGCTTCTTCACGCCTCGTTTGAAGGACCCCATATCATAGGAAGGAGGGAAAACGTGTGCTGGTAGACTATTACATCTTTTGGAGGTGCGACAAAGAAGTAATCACCAAATTTCTTTGTGCGTGACGGGATATATGTGACAGTGAAGCGATGACTCCGGAGAGCAGCACGTGTACTCTTAGCGTATGCAGAAAGCACGCATACTTTAAGATGGATTGTCTGGACATACAGAGAATGTTCTTAATTAAGTCCGCCATGAAATACGTTGCATACATAAAGTAAGTAAATAGCCTGTATTGTATACTGTCTCACAGCTGGGCAAAGGCCTCCATCATTAAAATAAAGTATTCGCTACAAATAATGGGTATGGCTTAATCACCACGCTTGTCAAATGCAGGTTGGTGTTATCAAACCCGGGCTATACATCGTAAAATCCGAACACACTTTGCCCGACCTGGGAATTGAATCTGGGACTTCGGGTGTCGGGCTGCCCGCTTTACCACTCGGCTTCGAGGAATTTAAATACCTTATTAAGTGAAATAAGTAAATATCTGACACAATCTATGATGATAAGTCACGGAATACTAATATAAATGTTAAGTGAAGTTGTGTCCTCCAAATCCAACGACGATACCTTTAACTACTACTACTACTTATCTAGGAAACTAATTAATAAGCCTATTTTTACTCTATACATTTATTTTATGAAAAATGTAGAGTAATTCATCAACTCGTCCCACATGCCTACGGCCCATTTGGGATGAGTTGCAGAAAAACAAAATATATTTTATTTTCATACCAATATGAGAAAATGTACAATTAATAGCAAATCTGCTAATGTGAAACATTAAAAAACCATCCAACTGTAAGTCGGACTCGCGCACGAAAGGTTCCGTACCATTATCTATAAAAACGGTAAAAAACAAAGACGTTTGTGGTATGTATGGGAGCCCCCTTAAATATTTATTACATTCTGTTTTTTTTGTTATAGCGGCAACAGAACTACATCATCTGTGAAAATTTTAACTGTCTAACTATCACGTTTCATGAGATACAGCCTGGTGACAGACGGACAGACAGACTGACAGACGGGCAGACAGCGGAGTCTTAGTAATAGGGTCCCGTTTTACCCTTTGGGTACGGAACCTTAGAAACGAATTTGTTATAGAATATTTAACCATTACAGCAATGACACATAAACAGAAAATATAGCCTGTATGTTCTTGGTAACTGGTACTTGGTACGTAAAACTGTAGTGTCCACGATGTATATAATAATGTATCGGTATGTAGTGCATGCGGAACCAGGAATTTGGCGCGGGTATTGCTTCGATATGTTGTCGACACAGAGCTACGAAATATTTATAAAGTGCATTTATTCTCTTTCACACAGGAATCCTTAAGTGTTTCTATTTTCTCAATGTTATGTTAAAAAGTCCACAATCTATGTTATATAATATATTGGGTAAAGATGGAGAATATGGTACAACATCACTCAAGTGTTCTTGCGACAAAAAACGAAATATGTATGTAAAGACGAATACGAGATTTATTTGTCAAGGAATGTTTTTTGTCATTATTAAACTAGTTAGGTCAACCCTTAGGACGAAACTTCAAGTCTACTATTGCACAGAGGGGGCTTGAATTTACTTATGTAGGTACCTATTTTATAATGTAATAAAAAATTTGTAGTTTTTTTATTATTTATTTAATACGATAGCCAACGTTTATGTACAATGAAACTTAGATCTACGTACTAATTATACAACTAATTACCACTAACAGTTAAAGGCAAACACAGCATGCTTTAAAAGGAGTAATATTAAATAAAAGGACACAATTTTTTTAACTAAGTAGTTAAAATTAATATATAAAACTACTCTATTAAATTCGACGATTCAACGGACCCTAGAATCAGGCGCTACTTTGCGGGAAGCCATGACACACAAAAATGAAATTAAAATAATATGTAGCGTTCTTGGGTGATCTCTCTGGAATACCTCTTAATTCCGCTTACTTATTCGTATCAAGCATGGATGCAGCAGTCTGCACGCAAGCCCCCCCGCCAGCAAGTAAATGCAAAAACAAAACAAAACTTCCACAAAACAAAGGAACAACAATGTAAGCTTTTATAATAATAAAGTGCCAGATCCATCCGTTTTCTGATTCTGTTAAAGAATCCAAATAGATAGTATGTACGGAATGCTGGAAATGAAAGCGACCGCCCGTCGGTATTGGCTGAATTAACCGCTGCGGGACCGCTGCGGGACGGCTGCGGGCCTCAACCCGCCGCTACACAACTCGGAAATGACTAGCGCATACTCTGATGGCGCAACGGCACACGGCGAAACAATAAAACAATTGAAATGCAACGCTTTTTACACTTTCCATCACAAAATATAAAGTACAACCAAACAACTACGACAAAAAAGTCAAAAATAAAAGTATTTAAGTTTGCAATTTCATCAGGTACCAATTTAATTTTCCACAATATTATAAAGTACTGGTAATAGTAAAAAATTGCTTACTTTATTGTTTAAATTATTTAGCTTAGTAATTAAAACTAAAGTCGTTGGCAACTTGCAGTGGCACTTGAAAAAACACGACTTGCGTTAGATCCAAGACGCGACCTTTCGCCATCCGTGCGACAGCTTTCCCAATTGAGCTTCTCTTGTATATTAAAAATCCGCGTTCGACCTCAATCTCACCTGATGGTAGGTGAAGAGAACGTCGAAGATGGAGCACGGGGAACTAGTAATTAAGTAACCATTACAAACCTAGATTGCATGATTCCGGAAATACATAATTATTCTATCAAGTTATCACAATGGCTTCCATCACTAGAGATACTGTTAATTCAATAATTCAACAAGTTAATTCGACTCACACTGCCTTGTCCAATATATTCTGCTAAACCCACGCGGCACCGCCGTTTCACCGCGCGATTAATCAACGATGAATTTCAGGGAAGCAGTAGGTAGGTTTACTAAAATTAAATTTTAGAGTTGTGAAGATTTTATTCGTTGAAACTATTCACATGTTAAAAGAGATAGCACTCTATCTCTTTATTTTAGCTCAACAGCTTAAAAATTTTTTGGTGACGTAGGTAGTAATAGTAGATTATACAACAAGAGCATAAAACGAGTCATTTTACCCGAGTCGTGCATATAGCCACCCGAGCCGGTACGGCGAGAGTGGATAGTCACGTCGAGGGTAAAATGGGTTTTATACTCGAGTTTTACACTCTGCTTTTCACTTCGCCGCAACACAACAAAAGCTTCTAGTTTTGTTTGACGAACAATTAGCTTCCCGCCACACAATTTTTTTTTTTAAATTTTCAACTATGTGACGTTCGACTATGGTCTGAGCCGTAATGCCAAGTTATTATAAATATTTGCGTTATATTTTTTTTACGTAAATGCTAATTGCCTTAGTCTTAAAAGAAGAAATCACTTTATGCACAAGAGCATAAAAACACATTTTATGCAGCCTTCTCTCGACATAAAGAACAACTTTACGAGCATGAGAAGTGAAAACATATTTATATTTGTATTATTGAAATTTAGGCATTCATAATGCAAGAAACAAGTGCAGAACACAAATGAAGCAAACCGTGGTCCAGAAGAAAAAGAATTACCCAAAGAGTATATCCAACCCGTACCCGAAAAACCATAACTTTCTCTTATTTCAACCCTTGGAATACAATAGGAACCTTTCTTTATTAAAAATACGGAAAGTTTCTTCTGTGACAGATAAAAAGGTGTGATTCCGTGTGCGGCGCGGGCGGCGCGTTCGCGGGCGCGGCCGACCCCTAAGCGCGCGAATTCTTGACAGTCAATTAAGATGGCCGCCGATACGCGCCCAGCCGCAGCGTTAAAAATCTATTATAATTTCGTTCCCGTGAAATTGGTGATGTATTTTTTCTTACTTCGCGTACATTCGTTTGTTCATAAAAAGATTGATGGCAGGTGGTAGGTGTTAAGCGAGATTTTTTATTGGTTGCGTTTGTGCCTCATAAGAAATAGGCGCAGGCCACGATTTTCATATCCAATACTTACGATAAGTTGGTATTTTATTAAACAGCAACAATTTCAAAAATATTATGTTTTTCTGTTTTTATTGTTTTTCTATTTCCAGCTCATGCTACATTTCGTCTGAATTTTTCAACTAAGGAAGACCTTATAAATGTCATTGTTGTTAAAAATGTAATGATATCAAAAGGTGTCATGAATACTGGATCGCTTCTCCAGATCTCTCTCTCGGCGCCGCGTCCGGCGGGCGTCACTATCATCTATCACCTGTCGCTGTGTCATCCCGGCACAATTTCATAGCCACTAGATGAGTTTTATTATATTTTATTAATAGGATTTTACACCAAGTCTAAGATGTTTTCTATAGAAATGTTATAAACAACTTTCCTATTATTTTGTTACTTTTATACGAAACATGCGTCATCATTATCATCATCATCATCTCAGCCAAAAGACGTCCACTGCTGGACAAAGGCCTCCCCCAAGGCTCTCCACAACGACCGGTTTTGTGCTGCTCGCATCCGGCGGCATCCCGTGATTTTCACCAGATCGTTGGTCCTACTTGTCAATCAGTCACATAATAGTAATACCACAGTCTATCTAACTTCTATAGTTATATGTATTTTTATATCACTTTAATTTAACTTCAAGTCTTATTGTTCATAAATCTGTATAAAAAACTATGTTACTCTGAAAAAATTAAAACAAAATAAATCAACGATGAAAGAAGACGAGCGTTAAAACTTTCAAGGATGCCAGTATAAGTTTAACCTTTTTAAGCCAACCTTGTGTGGATAAGTTGTTGACGTTCTTGCTTGTTCATAATTTCCATACGCATCCGGTAACGCCGTTAGGCTTTTTGTAACAGCCAACATTGAAGTCTGAGTGTTTTACACATAGATAAAAATAAAACGGAGTCATTGAAGTATGGACGGGAATAAGCTTTATCTATTAAGGTGACAGAAAATCACACAGGTCTTGAAAGGTTAAATATGAGCCAAAACAAATAAAATTAAAGAATATATTAAAATTGGCACCGCACTAATCGACTGCGTGAGAATGTTAGACATTCTGGTTAGATCAACCAGCCCCACTACCCTCTAATAGGTCAAGGATCAAGTGTGGGTTTCATATATCAACCCAAAAGATTGCCCAGCAGGTGGTATGAGGTATAATGTAGGTACATAATATTATTTTGCTAGATTAAAGTCCTAGTTTAGTTTTCGTAAACTAAAGTAAGTAAATATTCATAAAATTTATAAAATACAGTGAAAAAATTAAGCGCTATTTACTATAGCATTGTTATCAAATTTGTGGTAATTCATCTGCAAAGATGAATCTGCATAGCCATCGGTTGCAACAACCGTTGGATATATGGCGCACGCACTGTGCCTCTATTAGCACTCAAAAAATGAAAAAAGCAGTGACAAAATTCAGCGCTTACGTCAGCCTTCCCGGTAGCATAGCGGTCAGTGCAGCCGCCCGGATTGCGGAAGACCCAGGTTCGATTCCTGGCTGGGTCGGTTAGCGTTTAATTTTTTCACTGTATTTTATAAATTTTATAAATATTTAATTCTGCTTCAGTGCAACAATTAGCACTTGAAACAAAGCGTTCGCTAATACGTTTGGGTTGCGATCTTGCGACCAACTTTCGCATCGACGGATCACTGAATGGGTGACCAAATAAAATATATCTACCTCCTCCATGCTTCAGATAGCACGGTTAACCATTTATCGGGATCAATTAATTGGTAAGTCTCGAGGTAGTTGTCGTAAAGTGGCCATCATCAACCCTCATTGACTACGGGACGTTATATGGCTTAATTTACCAAGTGCTCTGATAGGCCCAATTACATGCGCAACAGTGGGACGTAAATAGGCTGATGATGATGATGATGATGATGATGATTAATTGTAATAGTAGTTTTGCTAAAGCGTTAATTTGTTAAGCAAAAACAAAAAAGTCCTTAAAAGTGCCAGAGTTTTTATCGGATCCCAAAAATGACGTTAGCTTACCCCGCTCCCGCCACCCAAGCAGCATTCGGCTTTTTGCGCTGGCCGGGTAAAGTTTTTGCTACACGCCCGTTGAAGGGACACAACCGATTAAGAAGTGGGCACACCCAACTAATGTGCTCGGTGCAATAAAAGTTTGCTGAGGTTATTTAGGTTATTTAATACCAACGGATGTCTCTCTTACAGATATGTACCTGGGCGCTTCTCTCCGCCCCCGCCCCCCCTGTTCCGCTCCCGATCCGATCCCGAACCCCTCGGAGAATCTATTAGAAAACTTTTGACGGAGTTTCGACCACACGGCTTAAACCCTTTAATTTTCCACCCGCCCTCAAAAAACTGTATCTAAATCGGACTGTGAATCATACAGTGTAGAAATAGAAAGTGGTGGTGATGGTGAGGATCCAAACGTCAGCTCGAGCTCTGATACCGGAGGAAGTGACTCTGAAGATCAGGTACTGCTTTCAACTCTACGTTTATGTCAAAATGTAAATATTGAAAATCATGGTCGCGATAGGGGTAGGGGAAGGGGGGCGCTCCTTGCTCTCGACCACTAGTCAAGAACCTATGATAGCCACTGATGGAACTATTTGGACATCTCAGTCGATATCAACTCAAAGTGGTCGTTGACCACGACATAATATCATAACAGAGCAAGTAGGCCCTACATCCTACGCAAGAAGAAATTTCAAAGAGAGTATATTAGATGCATGGAGGCTCTTCATCGATGAGTATGTTGAGACACATTCAAAAAAGTACAATACTAGAAGCTCATAGACAATTAGGTCATGATAATTGGGAGGTCACTTTAGAACAGCTAGAAGATTTTATTGTTATGGTTGCGGTGCTTACGGAGCCAAAAATAGTCCAGTAAACGATTTGTGAAGTAAAACATGGGGAGTAAACTTTTTTTCAAAAACGATGGCTCGGGGTAGATTCAAGGAAATCATGAAATATATTAGATTTGATGTCAGATCTGAAATAAGATCCCTTCACCTTCCTAGGCTTCACCTAGCGAGCATCAACTCCTATATTTTATATAAGAAAATGACAAGTAAATCCATAGAACGGAAGAAGTTTATTTTAGCGAGTCAACTAAACATGAAAACTGACACTGATGGAGATCTTTCGTCTACTGAACCTTTGCTGGAACCACCCATGCTTCGATGCGCTTCGACTTCTCTAGCTTCATTACCAATAACCGTGGAGATTTGAAAGAAAAGGGAATGTTATGCAAAAATAAAACTAATAAAATATGTGATGGTTGTAATAAGCCAAGTGGATCTTGTAATGTTAATAAAACACTAAAATGTAAAAAATGCTTTCAAATATAAAAAAATTCTCAGACTACTTTATTATTTTGTAAAACCTTTATAACGTAAATAGTGTAAGAATATGAGCGCAGTCATATGACCGGCGTCTGTCCTTCTAGGTACTGGGTGGCGCAAAAGTAATGCCCCTATTTGGTTCAGCTACAATATCTTTTCTAAATTTGAAAACTAGAATTAGTTTTTCATATATGTATATTTAGGCCATGAAATTTCATCGCATTACGATTTGAAGATGATGTCTCTTAAATGTTGACCTCCAGAGTTGATGCACATTTAAGCCCTATTTATGACATTTACCATAACTTGCCGTAACACTTCCTGCGATATGTTCCTTATTTCTTGATGAATGTTTTCTTTTAGGGCTGCGAGAGTCTTTAGCTTATTCACATAAACCACAGATTTCAAATAACCCCAAAGAAAGAAGTCGGGACAGGTGAGATCGGGTGATCTTGCAAAATCGTCGACGAAATTCACGTTGTGTTTTTATCACAGATTAATTATTCCGTAAAAACATTGACACGATTATTCCTCGTTCTTGGGGAGTAAAACGGTCCATTATTATTTTTAATGAATTTTACATTTATTTACTACGAAAGTTGAAATATCAAAATCACAGGAGATGTCATATAAAAAAGATATAAGTGATTTCTATAGTGCCAGTACTTTTGCGCCATCCTGTAGATAGATTTTGCCGTCTTTCTAGTGTTAAGTTGCCGAAGACTCTCTCCAAAAAAGGATATCTGTCAGTGCTGTTGGTATACTCGTATTGTTATGCCGCACGAGCCGCAGTTACTGAATAAATAAACTGCTTCACAGAATGCACATCTCAACAAATAGCTTATGAAGGGCATGTGGAGAGGAAACGGAGTCAATACAACACCTACTGTGTGACTGCGACTCTCTGGCTAGGAAAAGAATGGGACTCCTGGGGTCGGCCTATCCGAAACCGGAGGACTTCAGGCTCTTTGCTCTTAAGGACGTTGCCAAACTTATGGCATCTATCTTTACAGAGCAGGAAGAGTGAAAGGTTGGGGTTGCACAAAAGATCCCGATGGGTCGAAGTGTTACTGACAGAGGGAAACCTCAGCAGGCCCCACTAAGATAAGATAAGATAAGATACTGAATAAATGCAAAGTACCTGGATGACCGAGCATTGCTCGTTATTTTTTATATAATGTTTTCTAAAAATGAAACCTAGCTAGATCGATTTATCACCCCCGAAACCCCCTGCATACAAAATTTCATGAAAATCTTTGGAGCCGTTTCCGAGATTCAGGTTATACTTATATATACATATATACAAGAATTGCTCGTTTAAAGGTTTTAGATCAGATAGATAACACTTTATCATAAATTGTTTGTTTTTATTCAAAGCGTTTTATGAAAGTCAAAACTTTGCAAAGGCTAACCTTTATCATATAAAATATCTTAGGAGATAGGTCCTTTTCTAAAGATATTTTAACTTCTCGAAAGGAAAGTTAAATCCTTATTTTTTTTAATCAGATGACTTGGTTGTCTCATGCTCATCCCAAATCAAACAAAAGGACATACTTGTGGGAGAGCGCCAAGATCAACAACAGCTCAGCCAAATGATATACATGTGAGTAAATACTTTTTTCTAAAACTTTTTGTAAAGTATATTAAAAAAATCTAAGTAAAATATTAACCCAAGAATGAGAACCCACATGAGATCCCGAAACTTGGGACGGTGTCTTTGTTTTTCTTTACAAAAGTGTGACGGTCATTGTATTTTACAAAAGCCTTGTGAAACTTATTAATATGTACAATGTCTTCAAAGTACATTGTCTCACTATACAATTTAAAAAAAATTGTCTTTTAATAACTCTTTAAATGCGTCCTTAGACGCAGCTTGTATATGGCTTCACATGACAAACAACATAAAGGAAACGTCATTACCTAACAACAAAGGCGCATTTACGTATGTCTGTAACAGATAAAGTTAAATTTCGTCCATTCTGTTAGTCCTACAAGTGCAAGAAAGTTGCACTGCGTGTCTAGTGTGAATTTTGTTTCCTATCCGATTTCATTCAATTACGTTAATCCTCAAGTCTTGAAATCAACAGACTAAAACTGAGGCTTATTTGAGTCGAATTCCTTTATCCACAACTCTTAAAACTAAGTCGTAAACCAAAAGGTTTATAAACCAAAGGGTTTATAAGCCTTTTGGTTCCTCCGAGGGAGTCGTGAGTCTCGTGAGACGTGTGCGCAGCTAGTACTGTATAGTATTCAAACATCGCCGGAAAGTTGCACCTCTGAATAGCTTGTATTATAATAAAATTAGTGTATATTTAAATTCTAGTGTACTTGAACCACACCTAACCATAGATCCATCGCATTATAATCTAAGAGCTTGAGCTGTATTGAATATCTAGCACACAGATCAATGGCCTGCGATCTAGTACGACTCAGGCGCTAAACCTTTTATTAACAGCTGGAGTCGTTTAAGTCTTTAATTGTAACGACTGAGTCTTTTTACTACAGACTGGACTACAGACAACTCTAGTCTTCTTTCAGACTTGAGTTGTGTAAAATTACGTAGTCTTTTTTAAAGGCCTTTTAGGACTGAGCTTCTTGAATCACTAATCGTAGGTAAAACTTTGCCATACAAATGATCGTTTTCGTTAACGTGAACGAAATAGGAACCCAGTTGTGATTGTAAGGCGTGCGTTCATGTGAGAGAAACAATTGGTTGTTCAACTACTTAGGATAGTGGCGCCAATGTTCTGCAGGAATCAGTGACCGTCATTTTTTTCCTTTGATCATTAAAAATAGGAGTCGGGACTTCTTAGCAGGAAAATGAAGAGTCATGTCTGCGGTTTTGTTTTATCTTCTAAAATTTTTGTTATGTCGAATAATAATGTGAAATAATGGTGGACTATTAACCATTAAGTGTTCGTCAGTGTGGTTGAGCGTTGGCAAATAAAACAAAACAGTGCAACGGCACTTTTCAAATTCTCACAAGAAGTCCGCGTGAGGACTTAGTAAAGCGCCTCTCTTTCTTTCTTTACTGAAATACTCGAGGGGTTGGGGAGTAAATCATTTCTCACTTCTCTTTTCTATTATATTCATCATCATCATCATCGTCAAGGAGGAAATATATATTGTTTATTTGTGTATTACTTGTAAGAAAAATTATTTTGACACTGGCTAAATGTGCTAATTGCACGAAGCCATCTACTAAAGGGGGCAACCTCATTTTTTTTTAATAAAGCAACAATTATACCATTTGCTTCCTAACTGTCATCCAGTAATTTTTTAATTTTATTTTAACTTTGGCGACCAACACTGGTGTGAAACACTAGCCCCCTTTTTCATAAAATCTACAATATGCATTTTGACTCTTTCTCAAATTCAAAATGACGTTTGTGTGACGTTGACAAAACAATATCTAAACAAATAATGCTTAAATAGTTTTTATGAATAGTTATTATATTATTTATTAGAGATTTTACGATACCGACGAAATGAAAATGGGCAATAATAAAAACTTGAAAGAAACGTCTACTTATTTAATCGTATGATAACATGAAATAGGCGAAGAAGGAATATACATGTCAAAATTGCTTAATACTAAATATAATAAAATTCTAATTCTAATTATAAGTCAATGTCCAGATCCCGGAGCCGATCGATGAAGTCGGGTGGCAGCTCATTCATATCATTTCTAGGTCCTGGGTACGCGCGGATAGGGCATCGCTGCACAATGTGTTCCATAGTCTGGGCCTCCTCACCGCAGTCGCAGATTGGGCTATCCGACCATCCCCATTTGTGCCGACAGGCGTTGCAACGACCGTGCCCTGTTTTTAACCGGTTGAGACGGCACCACAACTTACGCGGCAGATCAAAACCCTTTGGTTTAGATGTGGGGTCAGTTGTCTGGGCATGAATGCCATCCGTCACTGCCTCGCTCCACTCTTTCTTCCAGATGTCGTTAGTTTTGAAATGTTTAAGGGATTTGGCTGATGCATATGGAGGGTGCCTTGATTTTAGTCTGTGCGGCGGTGGGCAGACAAATTCCTTATGAACCGGTAGTTCGGCCTGGGATTCAACGTCTACTTCAAGAGGGACATCGATCGACGAGTATTAGCAATCGAGACAACTGCTCTTCTAATTTAGCTACCTGCCGAGACATTGGATTCCCCTGACGAATTCTCCAAATGCTTGTCTCTTACGCTATTTAGCCAGCGTTACTTCATGAATGTTAAGGTCAATGTTAACATCTGAAAAAATCTTTGGAAGAATATTTAAAGGTAAGCTAATATGAAAAAGTAAAATCTTTTATGTATTTTTGTCCCATTAGATTACAGCTACAATATTGTTCTGATTTTAAACTAAGAAAATCACAAAGAGCAGACACTAGTGACCCGAGAACTTAAATATTAATAATATAAAATAACCACAACAGTTTAATGGTGCTTACACATTGTCACCTGGCCCAGAACGCCAAAGGGTGCGGTTACAAAGACACGCGTGAAAAGCTTTTAAATCTTTTTCTGTATTAAACTAGAAAATCTATTTTAAATAAAGGTTACTTAAAAAACGCTATAGAAACGTCGGGAAACATTCTAAAGCCGAAGTTTCGACCGAGTTACGACAAAAAGGTATGCCTAGGAGATTGGCGCAGCTTACTTGTAACAACTCCCGAGTTCCCGTTCCGAACCCGTCGCAGAATCTAGTAGGGATATTTCGGAACACGCACTAGTATATTATGCCATTCCTTCTAGAAAACCTCTGAGGATGCTTCGTTACACACGGCTTGAGGAACCCTTTTAGGTTCCTCGCCTCCCCCCAACGCTGAAAATGACTAGGCAGCAAACTTATTTTACTTAGGTAGGAACCTACTTACTGATTTAGCCCTCTGATAAGAATGTGCCGTTGATAATATAATGAAATGGTGCGTAGTAGTAAAGACATTGATATTTACTTGAGGTTGCCCAGTGGACGAAATTCGACGTAATTTTATTAAGGCTGCACGGATTGTATCATAAGCAATGAAAAATTAAAAAATAGATAGAATGTGAGTTTGGATTGGCATTGACAGAATTCGTCCCCTCAGAATAATAACTAAAGCTATAGAAACCGGACTAAAATAGCAAAGGTGTCACCAGATTTATGACGTCATATTTGAGGTAATGTAGTGAGTGACTTTATAAAGGACTCAAGATTTTTTTTGATCACCGATTATCTGATGACCGTTTGACATAACAATACAAAAAATAAAAACTAAGTGTCAAACATTCGTTGCACCCCAACCTCCTTTTCTAGCCATAAGATAGAACGGAACTAAACATAGTTGCACGATTTTTATTTTAGCCATCCTTCTATAGCTTTAGTTATTGTTCTGAGTTCGGCCCCACCTTAGCTCCATTTTTGAAATTTTTGAAAAGAGTATATATATGCGTGTGTGTCAAATATGGTAGTGTGTGTAATGTTTGTTTTATTGATTTAATGTATTTTTATACATAATTTTAAAAAAATATTAACATTCGGATAACCTTCTCTATTTAAATTATAAGTGTGCGAAATTTCATACTCCTCCGTCCGCGCAATTTTCGTAAAAAAGGGGTACAAAGTTCTTGCTTCGCGTATTAATATATAGATAACGCCAGCTTTACATGATACAAAAAGTTTGTATCGGACCTCTTTAAAGATGAGCAATCCTCTTCTTCTCCTTAAACTCATAATCATTGTTACAAATCTTTTGTTGTGTATTTGTTAGTGTTTAAGTAATAATGTTATAATGTTTCAATAATGTTGTGACTTGTGTTCACTCTTTTGGATTATTGCCTAGCCTTCTTAACTTATTTAGCGTTACTACTATAGTTTGTGTACCTAAAAATAAATAAATAAATAAAACTCTCTCCAAAAAACTGAGCGAGTCGTGCAATGACGTCGACTTCACACACCATTTGTGTGGTCCTGGTACAGTGAGCGGTCTCCCTAACCCGGTTGGTTCTTGAATGTGTAATTTCACACCGGTTGCTTTCCTTCAATAGATGATATTTTCGCTTAAATTTTTTATGCGCCTCGCTATTGTGCCCGCGCCTGCCGAGCGACGTGATAAAGGTATTAGCAATATAATAAGCTTGAATGTTACATGACCTTCTATACAGATACGATCTAAAGGAACCTTTTAATGTAAAGATTATATAACTAGTCGCACATTTTATCCATTAATTACATGTATTTGGCACGCGATCTTTTGTGATATGACAACGCATGTAGTTCGTGAATACACAACCTTCCATTGGAGTTACGCAGGAAGCCGAAAGAAAAAAAACCATTAAAGACAAGTAAGTTAGATATCTTCAATAGTTTTTTTTTATGTGTAACATCTTTCCGCTCGCCTTCTATATATACAATTTGTGGGAGTGATTTCGTGAAATGTGACGGAAGTTGGACGTAACAATGTGCCATTTTGTAAATTTAAAATCGATATCAAGAACAAGACATATTATTATTATATGTGACATATTGTGTCATTTGTCAAATGTCATCTAATGAGTATTTACTGCATTCTCTTCATGATTTGTAAAAAAATATACGTAATTGTTAACTATAATTTTATTTTCTATTGTAATATTGATTTCAACCATTTCGTGTCTAATAGACTTTTAAACTATATTAATAAATATTTACTGATGATAATAAGCTGAAATCGGAATTAGGTAGAGTTATTTATGTACTTGCATCAAAATGTTGATATTAATGTGGATCTTCCCGGGATTTCCAATTGCATTTCCGCTATTGTTTTCTTTAGTTCTCACAAGCTTTGTTGTGCGAACTACAAATGTGGCAACATCGTGCATGCATGGAATTTTGCAACTTCGGACATCCGATGTCGTTGATGTAAATTTGGCGTAGGTAAACGTCGCGCGTGCAGTGGTTTAAATTGTGTAAAAGTAAATAACTTTTTTATTTAATATGTTGCAAATAAACAGGCATTTATTTTTGTTAGAAATAAAACTTTGATTTATTATGGACGAATCGATTATCGAGATTCAATTTTGTTTGGTGGCATAATGGCCCCATCACTAGTTGTTCCTTTTTTATACTCTTGTCTCTGGAAAGCAAATATGGCTGGTTCATAGGTTATCGTGTGTTGATAATTAAATAGTTTTGTGTAGTAATAAGGGCATTTGGAGCCGTATTATTCTACTTAAGTGGATTGTGCAAATTGTGTGTGCGTCGTAAACTAATTGTTTCGGGAAAACAATTAGCCGGGATATCGGCCACACCGCTACGGGAATAAAAGGTATTTTTCAGGGGGAAGTGCACTTTGGGGTAGTTTGGGTGTGTTTAGGGAACCCCAGAAGACCCGGAGCCGGATTCGGGCCCCATCGGACCATATGGATCCCGTTCAGGACGGCGGGAGCGGCATGGAACTGTGAGTGGACTTTGTTAATTTTAAGGTAATTTTGATGTGTAATTTTAGTGTCTGTTGTGGGTTTCCGCAACATTTTGGTAGCAGAGCGTGGTTAATACCGGACCTCTAGGTTAATCGGTGTAATTTTGTGTATTTTTTGTTAGTTCGTAATAGGTTAAGCTCATTTCGTGTAAAATCGCACTTCCGGGACAGGTGCGGTTAAATTGTAAGGTTGGTAGTACCGTTGTTTTGTTCGTTCATTCATTTGGGCTGGGACATTTCTCAGAACGTTAATTTAATTTAATTTCGTTCAATTGAAAGCATCGAGTCGATTCGGATAATCGATTCCGTGTTTTCATTGACTCGTTTTAATTTTGTTTAGGTTTATTTAGTTTAAATTATTTATAATGACAGCGTCACGGCAGGAGTTGGCTCAGCAGCTCCGGTGGTTCACCGGGCTGCTTGCATTAGTAGATCGGCCTAACCGGGAGGACGCCTTGGAGACGCGTTCGAAAGAAATGCAGGCTCGTTTCTTGTTGGCCGAGCGGTCGGTAACCGCTCTATTGTCAACCGACCCGGTCGGGGAGAAGGAGCTGGCCCTCCACGCCCAATATGTCAAGGATCTGGAGCACATCCAAGACATCTACGACGAGGTCCTTCAGCGGGTGAAGGACATCGAGCGACTGCGGGAGGGGAAGCCTGTTGCGCGCCCCGCTTCGCTCCACACCCCTGGACCCAGCGCCATGGGAAGATTGGGTGCCCTGGAGGTCCCGCATTTCACCGGATGTATGCGGGACTGGGCTGGATTCCGGAACATGTTTTTGGCCTTGGTGGATGCTCGGAAGGATTTCACCAAGGCCGAAAAGCTGGCATATCTCCGTTCCTTCCTAGACGGAGAACCCAGACAGCTCGTACAGCATCTGGAGCTGCAGGATGCGAGCTACGACACCGCCATGCAGCTGCTGGAGAAGCGGTACGAAAAGCCGCGTCTTCAGGCGGACGCGCACGTGACCCATCTGCTGGGATTGCCGAGGGTCAACCATAGGGCTCAGCTGAGGACGCAGCTGATCACCCCGCTCACAGTGTCCTTAAACGGGTTAAGGACGCTCGGACTGCCCGTCGACCAGTGGTCCTTCCTTCTTCTGCACATAGTTCTGGCCAAGTTGTCGCAGGAGATGAGGGACAAGTTCGAGCGGAATCGACTGGTCCACAAGGATCTCGGCAGCGTTCTGCCCACCATAGGGGAACTTCTGGAGTTCCTGGAAGAGGAGGCTGGCCTGCTGGAAAACCAGCTAGCCTCCCAGGAGGCTCCGACAAGTGCGCCGGCCCGCACTTCCGGAGTCTACGGCGCCCAGCCGCCACGCAACCCAGGGAAGGGTCGCGGCAGGCTGGTGGCTGCGGCCGCCATCAACCCCGGCTCTGGATGCCGGATTTGCGAACAGCAGCACTTGGAGCAGCTATGTCCAGCAATTCTCGGGCTGCCCACAAAAGAGCGCCGAAACCTCGTTCGGACACGAGGATTGTGTTATGCCTGCCTGGGAGGACATAGGTACAATGAGTGTCCCCAGGCGAGGCCTTGCGATGTGTGCGGCGGACCGCACCATCGCTTACTGTGCACCCGTAGTGCTGAGGGCTCAGCACCGGTTCGGGAGAGGGGATCTCCCACGGGTGGCGGTTTGGGGCCGGGGTCAACTCCGCCTCCGGAAAGACGGAGTCCGCCACGGCCGCCTCACTACAACCCCTCGTACACCCCGGCTCAGGTGAGTTGGGGACCGCCGGAGCGGAGCCGGGTTCTGGCTACAACCCGGCACCCGGCGCGACCAACACCAGGAGTTGGTGCCTCTAAGGGCCACTGGGTACAGGGAGCCCCACCTCCGGACCCAACACCCGGATACTCGTACGCGTATCCTCCGCCGCCGTTACCGGAACAACAACGACGTGAGAACCGTCAACAGTTCTCACCGGTACTGCACGAGTACCCTAGGTTGGAATACCACCCACCCTATCACCGGTATGGTAGGGTAGCTGGATACGCACCACCCCGGATGGTGGCCTGCACGCGTCCGACTTACTGGCCGAGTCATCACGGTTCGACAGGGTCGGCTGCTGGCTCTGACGCGTGACTAGCCTGTGGTCGGGCTACGTCGGAACCGAGGACGGTTCTTTTGCCCATCGCGCAGGTACGCGTTTGGGGACCTAGGGGGGACTTCGTCCGGATACGAGCCCTCCTAGACACTGGGGCACAGGGCTGCTTAATTACTACGAGGGTAGCGAGGCGCCTACGTCTGGAGTGCGCGCCTCCCTCAGTTCCGATTCGGGGAGTCGGAGATACAGAAGTGGGGGGTCTGTCCGGTCAGACCCACATTTCCTTCTCTCCTGTGCATTCCGCTTCGATACGGATTGCGGCGGCCGCGATCGTACTCGACAATCTGCTGGGTTGGCATCCACCGACAGACATTCCGCGGGACGCAATGCCTGACACATCAGGTCTCATGCTGGCAGACCCTCATTTCGAGGAGCCGGCTCCGGTGGACCTCATATTGGGAGCGGATGTACTGGGCTGGATCCTTTTAGGGCCTCAGCGGAGTCTGGGCCGCTCTTCGTTGGTAGCTATACCTACCATCTTTGGACACGTTTTAATGGGACCGGTTTTCGACCAGGAGACGCGGGATGTCTCACCTGTCGTCGCTACTACCTCCATCGCTAGGACGATGCAAAAATTCTGGGAACTGGAAGAGCCTCCCATGGTCTCCCGTCTGGATCCGGAGCATGTGGAGTGCGAAACCTTTTCTAAGGATCACACACGCCGGATGGCGTCGGGTAGGATCGAAACTCGACTGCCCTTTATCGACTGTCCCCCTCTCTTGGGAAAATCGAGGGCGTTGGCAGAGAAACGACTCTTGTCCATGGAGCGTCGTATGTCTCGCGATCCGGTACTTCGGGAAAAGTATATCGAGTTCATGCGAGAATACGAGGCCTTGGGGCATATGTCGCGGGCGACTGTCGACTGGACAACGACAGATCATTTTTTCTTGCCTCACCATGCGGTGTTGAAGACATCATCTGGAAAACTACGGACTGTTTTTGACGGATCGGCACCGTCGTCGACTGGAGTTTCATTGAACCAATGTCTCCATTCTGGTCCGAAGTTACATCGGGACATTGTCGACATCATTTTAAATTTCCGAAGACACCAGGTGGTTATCGGTGCGGACATCCGGATGATGTTCCGCCAAACAGTAATACATCCTGCGGACAGGAGGTTTCAGTTAATACTCTGGAGGGAACGTTCGGAGGATCCCATCACCGTCTACGAGCTCAACACCAACACGTACGGCCTGAAGTCGAGTCCCTTCATTGCCATCCGGTCACTGCTGGAACTGGCGGAGCAGGAACGGGCTCGCTTTCCCCGGGCAGCCGCTGTACTGACACGTGACGTGTTCGTAGATGATATCTGCACAGGGGCAGCCTCTCTGGAGGAGGCGCTCATCATCAGGAATGAACTTATCGGACTCCTCGCGGCTGGTGGTTATGAGTTGAGAAAATGGTTATCCAACGAGCCACAGCTTCTGGTTGGGATTCCGGAAGATCACCAACAGAATCCTCAGCTATTCGAGGACGCAGGAGACCCGAACTCTATCGCCGTTTTGGGAATTAAATATCAGCCGGTTCACGATATTTTCACATTCCGGGTAGAACTGGAAACTACAAGAGTTTGGTCGAAAAGGACGGTCCTTTCCACCATCGCTCGGATGTTTGATCCAAATGGATGGATCAGCCCGTGCATTTTTATGGCGAAGTGTTTATTGCAAACACTGTGGACACTCGGAGTCTCGTGGGATGAGCCACTGGTAGGGCTCTCACTCGACACTTGGCTCGCTCTGATCTCTACGATCGAGGCGATCAATCAGGTGGCGTTGCCGCGGCGGATCTTGCCGCGGGGCAAATACAGGGCAAGCCTACATGGCTTCTGCGATGCGTCAGAACGAGGGTATGCCGCAGTGGTGTATCTGCGAACGGTGGACTCGAAGGGTCGAGTCGCCGTCTCCTTGCTTCTGGCTAAAAGCAAGGTGGCTCCCCTCAAAACTAGGCTGACAATCCCGAAGCTGGAGCTTTGCGGGGCGCATCTATTGGCCAAACTGTTGTGCCACGTGCACAAGGAACTGACGTCTACGGTGGACATCCGGAATGTCTACGCCTGGTCTGACAGTCAGGTAGCTCTGGCATGGCTACGCGGGGCACCCCACGTATTGGAAACGTTTGTGGCCAATCGGGTATCTCAGGTACAGAACTCGGGCATCGAAATTTGTTGGAGGCACGTTCCCGGCCCCTGGAATCCTGCCGATTGTGCCTCTCGGGGCTGCACCGCGCCGGAATTGGTGCAGCATGCCCTCTGGTGGGGTCCAGAGTGGTTAAAGGAGGGTGAGTCATCATGGCCGGTCACCATGATCGATGGCTCTCTAGGGATGCTCCCTGGAGTAAAAGTTTTGGTGACAACAAACGAGTCAAGGCCAGATCCGAATTGGTTGACGGCTCGATACAGCAAACTGGACAAATTGCTAGGAGTAACTTGCTGGATCCGGAGATTTCTACATAACTGCCGCCATCCAGACAAGAGGCAGTTATCACCCGTGGCGGGTGCTGAGGAACGCAGGAGTTCACTGTTGGCCCTGATACGGCTGGTTCAAGCTGACCGGTTCGAGGACGAACTGAAGAGTTTGCGCGTCGGTCGCGCAAAGCTCAAGGGAGCGATCTCTCGGCTCAACCCATTTCTGGATGCGGATGGACTGTTACGCGTTGGAGGTCGCCTCAAAAATGCCGACCTGCCCTTCGGTAGCCGTCATCCTCTGCTACTCCCCAAAGGAGGACCTTTGGTAGAACTGGTGGTCTCGGATAGACACCTGAAAAACGCTCACGCGGGGTGTAATGCGTTACTGGCGATATTACAGAGGGAGTTCTGGATTTTGTCCTCTCGGAGAGTGGTTCGCAGCGTGTTATTTAAGTGTGTGGCTTGTTATCGGGTGAAGGCCTCCACTATGCAGCCACAGATGGGGGATCTCCCTTCTGACCGGGTTTGTCAGACTACTAGGCCGTTCGACGGGGTCGGTACGGATTTTGCTGGACCGTTTCTGGTGAAAACCACAGCCTATCGTAACACTAGGGTCACGAAAGCATACCTGTGCGTTTTTGTCTGCCTGGCCACTAAGGCCGTCCACCTGGAAGTGGTTTCGGCTCTGTCTACGGAAGCCTTTGTCGCCACGCTGGATCGTTTTGTTTCGCGACGGGGTTTACCTTCTCTCATTCGGTCCGACAACGGTACCAACTACAGAGGCACTGCCAACTACTTAAAAGATGTGAACGATTTTCTGGATAAAAATTGTAATAGCATAAGTCAAGCTCTCGCACAGCGGGGAATCACATGGCGATTTAGTGTGCCAGCCTGTCCCCACTGGGGCGGGATATTTGAAGCCGCGGTAAAATCGGCAAAAACCCACTTGCGCCGGGTAGTCGGGGAAACTACCCTCACGTATGAGGAACTTACAACTGTGTTTTGTAAGGTTGAGGCGGTTCTCAACTCGCGTCCGCTTTGTCCACTCTCCTCTGACGCAAATGACATGGAAGTCCTGACCCCTGGTCATTTTTTGGTCGGTCAGCCACTCACTGCCCTGCCTGAGTATCCCTGGAAGGATGAACGCAGACACCGGATGTCTCGTTTTCAAATGATACAACAAATGAGTCAGGACTTGTGGCGTCGTTGGTCACTGGAGTATCTGCATTTATTGCAGCAGCGTGTAAAGTGGACAGACCGGACGTCGCCCCCTTCGGAGGGGGATCTGGTTTTATTAAAAGAGGCTAATTTGCCATCGTTATTTTGGAGACGAGGTCGCATTTTAAAGTTAATCTGGGGCGCGGACGGGACTCCGCGTGTGGCGCAAGTGTTGGTTGATGGATCGGTGCTAAATCGCGCGGTCGCGACCTTAGCTCGATTACCGGTTGACTAGTTTAAGATTTCAGGCTAGAAAGCGGTACGTCCGCTTTGGGTGGCGGGATGTTGCAAATAAACAGGCATTTATTTTTGTTAGAAATAAAACTTTGATTTATTATGGACGAATCGATTATCGAGATTCAATTTTGTTTGGTGGCATAATGGCCCCATCACTAGTTGTTCCTTTTTTATACTCTTGTCTCTGGAAAGCAAATATGGCTGGTTCATAGGTTATCGTGTGTTGATAATTAAATAGTTTTGTGTAGTAATAAGGGCATTTGGAGCCGTATTATTCTACTTAAGTGGATTGTGCAAATTGTGTGTGCGTCGTAAACTAATTGTTTCGGGAAAACAATTAGCCGGGATATCGGCCACACCGCTACGGGAATAAAAGGTATTTTTCAGGGGGAAGTGCACTTTGGGGTAGTTTGGGTGTGTTTAGGGAACCCCAGAAGACCCGGAGCCGGATTCGGGCCCCATCGGACCATATGGATCCCGTTCAGGACGGCGGGAGCGGCATGGAACTGTGAGTGGACTTTGTTAATTTTAAGGTAATTTTGATGTGTAATTTTAGTGTCTGTTGTGGGTTTCCGCAACATAATAAATCACGGGAATTTTCGGCTCTTTAAAATTAATCTCGGGATTTGAGGCATATCCACTTTATTCTTTCGTTGTATGAAATCAGTGTAAGTACATAAATAACTCTACCTTATTCCGACCTCTAATAATAAGTCTCAATAAAGTGCAGATCATTGATAAAAAATCCAAGTAAGTAATAATGAATAATTATTCGATTATAATAATTCAGTACCTATATAGCTTATTAATTTTGAGGTTACTTTCTGTCACTGCTAAATCGAAAAGTTTCCGAATTTTTTTAGGTTACACATCATATGCGACTACTGGGCTCGTTCGTTTTTTTTATTTTACGTTATTTTCTTATTTTGACGTTATGAAACCTTACTTAAAGGTGAATTGCTTCGTTTCGATGTGTAGATACCTTGTCATATAGTGGTCGCATAAACTTTAGAAGACAATATATCGTAGTGGTTCTAGAGTTCGACACTAAGCCCTGTGTCCGACACCAGTCTACATCGCCACATAATCTAGATCTATACTATTACCAACTGACCCGGCGGACTTCATACAGCTTTGACAGTTTCTATGTCAACAATACAACCAAATCGTTTCTATGACAGCAAAACAAACAAACCGTAGAACATTTTGTATTGGAAAAAAAGAATGTTTAAGGTGGACCACCCTTATCACTTAGGGGTATAAAAAATAGATTACGACAGATTGTCAGACCTATCGAATATAAAATTTCATAAAAATCTATCGAGCCGTTTCGGAGGAGTATGGCAACTCACATGTGACACGAGAATTTTATATGAAAGCTTTGTATTTTTGTTTGTAACGAATAAACTCAAAAACTACTGGACCGATTTAAAAAATTCTTTCACCATTAGAATGCTACATTAGCGCTGAGTAACATAGGCTATATTTATTACTAGAAAGAAAAAATGTTTATATATGATAAATAAATAGAAATACCTACGATTTGTTTGTTTTGTTGTCATAGAAACTGTCAAAGCGGTGGGAAGTCATATAGAATTTCATTGGTTTTTTTTACTGGATGATAGCTAGGAAGCAAGTAGTCGGTACAAGTAGCGGCACGTAAGTCTAGCACTGACCGTTTTTGCGCAGAAGTCAAAATTATAGTATCAGAGGGGGCTGGGGAAGGGCGGGCGTGCGTGCGTAGCGCCAATTGGCTCTTTAGTCGCATTCCGTGCCCCACATTGGTCGCGCGACAATACTCATGCGCAGCTATCTCCTCGACGTTTCGTTCAGCGCTAGACTTACGTGCCGCTACTTATATTCAATTTCCTTTCAAATCGGTGCGCATGCGTACACGGACGAGGTCGCGTTTGGCTAAAAGTCACAAATCACTTAGTCTTGTTGTCCCCTATTTCTAACGATTTAATGAAATAGTGTCGATCATCGGTTCCTATACGCCCTTTCTCGCCCTCATGATTTAGAAGATTTGGACATTTTTCACCTCAATGCACGTAAATACAAGGAAAATGTCAAAGTTATTGGTCGTCACGTGAACCGAACCGCCTTTAGTATGTTTAGTATCTATAGTAACACTGTAATTAATATTTAATTAGATTTTAGATTAATAAGATTTGTTTTATTAATGATATAATAAGTCCACAACGCATGCCGTGGCTGTCTAATTGAAAACTATGCTTAGATAAGGCTTATGTTTGTAACAGTATTATTGTTTTTGCTAGTATATGTTTTTGTTGACTGTCCAAATAATAAATAAATAAATATAGAATACTGGTGCTACTCTCAATCATGTCGAAAAGAAATAATTTCTAACTTTTTATCATAATTACAATTCATAATTCATTTTTTCACTTCATTTTCCAATTATTTACAAAATTACCTTTTTAAGGCATTAGTGACATTCGATTCTAATTAATTACTATAATAATTAATTCATTAAATTAATAGGCATAATAATCATAGTCAGTCAAATATCATCATCAGCTCATTTTATGTCCCCACTGTTGGGGTACGAGCCTTCCCTATGGATGGATAGGGAGAACGGTCCATAAACCACCACGCGGGCCCAGTGCGGTGCAGTGGTTGTTAACGACTGCTAATGCAGCCGGGACCAACGGCTTTACGTGCCTTCCGAAACACGAAGGAGCTCGAGATGATAAAGTTTTGGTCACCCATCCGATGACCGGCCTTTACGAAAGTTGCTTAACCTAAGCACTCGCAAACCGGGCGCGTTAACCACTGCGCCATCGAGCTCCTCCATAATAAAGTAATGACATTACAAAAACACAAATGTTGAAAAAATTTCCACGAGCCGGATTTGAACCTGCACCCTTCTAACATACCGGTCAGGTGCTCTCCCAACTGAGCGATCGTGGTTATAACCAGCCCGCCGAAATTATTCAACACTATTTACTTTTTTACTTTGAAAGCCAAAGGCGCCCATTCAATGTCAACAACTACCGTCATTAACATCAAATCATAATATTTTTACAAATACTAAGATCAGTTCAGTAAAAGATCAGTTAAGAAGTAGGCAAGCTATTTATAAAATGTTTTTGTTTTGTTTATATAATCTTTAACGCAAACTTTGTTGCGAACAAATTACAAAAACACAAATGTTGAAAAAATTTCCACGAGCAGGATTTAAACCTGCACCCTTCTGGCATACCGGGCCAGGTGCTCTCCCAACTGAGCTATCGTAGTTCTAACCAGCCCGCCGAAATTATTCAACACTGTTTACTTTTTTACTTTGAAAGCCAAAGGCACCCATTCAATGTCAACAACTACCGTCATTAACATCCGATCATAATATTTAATGACATTAAATTAATTATACACACAAAACAATAAACATATCAAATAAATCAATTTAAAACATCCTTTTCAAAGTTTGTCCTTAAAATATTTTTTTAAATTATAATAATAGCGCACACCGCACCGGCATCGGCAACCCATTTCATTCGCGTCACGTCGTACCCACTCATACAATTACATTGACCGCTGGCTTTCTTGGAAAACAACTGAATTTTAATGGCTCGCGCCGAGTCACGAAATAAATATACATTACACTGAGTGATTTGTCCTGTACGCCGCCATTTATGGCGGAGGTTTGGCATTCAAGTATTAAAAAATGATTTGTCAGAGAGACCGTATCTAATGATTTTCTAAATAGTAAGCTATTTCTTATTTGGTACCCAGGGAACTGAACAGTTATGCCTAGATGGGATGATGACATTATATATCGCTATAATAGATAATCTCTAAGAAGGTTCAGAGACTGGGCATGTTTCCTATGTGGCAATACACTTATACTATTAAACATTTCTATTTCTTAAGCCGCATTATCACGAGCTGAAATGGCCATAATAATAGGAGATACCATTAAGAAAAAGGAGAATTAAACCTCTCCGTGGTCTCTTACTACACCATCGGGAGAGGATGAGAGTTGATTTTAATAAAAAAACACTTTATTTAAATTCTATTTATGTGTGTCAAGAAGCAAAGCCCATTAAGCTTCTTTTTTTTATAGTTAGCTCGGCACATGACTCCATCCCACCTGATGTTAAGTGGAAATGACGCGAAGATAACTGGTGCAGCGTGGAAACAAACGTAGCATCAGTTAACTTCACTCTGCCGGCCCACAAGGTGCTTCTTCACGCCTCTCTTGAAGGACCCCATATCATAGGAAGGAGGGAAAACGTGTGCTGGTAGACTATTCCATCTTTTGGAGGTGCGACAAAGAAACGAGTCACCAAATTTTTTTGTGCGCGATGGGATATTTGAGACAGTGAAGCAGTGACTCCGAAGAGCTGCACGTGTACTCCTATGAAGAAAGGGAGAAGGTGGGATGCTAAGCCATTTTGATAAATTCACAGCTATTTAGTGTTAATTACAACTTATAAATTTCGGTTTAAAACGCGCCATTTCGCAACGAAAATTATCTGAAAGCTGTTGCATATATCGGGCTTGGTGCACAGTTTCGGAACAGCTAACGAGAATTTAAAACTTCATGGCTTTAATGCTTTAAAATACAGATTAAATGGCGCTACCTCATTTGTATGGTAATTTAGTTGGAGTTTTGATACTGTTCGTTAAGTACCACCTGGTTTATGCTAAGCCAACTAGATAACGTCTTTATCAGCATTTTCAACAACAACATGAATTTGTCCGTGACTTTAACCGTTTGTTGATATTTCGTACTTTTGTCGTATTTTTCTTTTTTGATTCAAGAAAAAATGCATTGCGTACTTATACGATTGTTATGTGGGACTTTCCCTCCGACCCCTTCATGGAGTATGAAAAGAGGGTATACCCACTAGATACCTACTCCTGCACTTCCCCTGCGTGCCGCCATGATGATCCGGAACCGTTAAAAACAATCTAACCACCTATGTGGTCTAGTGGTCAGCAAGATCAACAAATTCTGAAGCATGGAAAAGCTAGACATATTTTAATTTGGTCACTTAACATAGCTAAGGCTCGCAGCACGGCAGAGAAGGAAAAAAAAATACAAAAAAATATATAAAAACAATATAAAAAAACAGCAAAAGAGACCCAGCTCGACTGAAGTCGACTGTGATGAGATCTCGGGTAAAGAGATAACATCTCGCGACCCGAACCGGCCCCAAATCAGGGGCCGAAGACTACAACATTCATTCTTTCATTAATATAGCGAAAGTTGCTTAAATTGCAAGATTCGCAACCAGAACCCAACAGCTCAAACATCGAGCCGCTACGTTGTAATCCCAATGTTAAAAATAGCGGGCAAATTTTCTGATTCATTCATAAAACTTTTCCTTCACGAACATTTGATAAGACATTACCTAATCAAATAAAAACGTCAAATCTAATCCTTTCGTTTTGTTTTGACTCAAAGGGAAAGAACTTGGCCTTTATCAGACTTGATAGTAGGGGACGCTATGGCTGATGATGGAAGCGCACTTCACCCGGAAGTTTATCTTGAGCTGTCGAAATCAACAATGCTACTGACGTTGTTGTTAGGCGACAGACTTAGGGGTAGGTAACAGGGCGGACTTGGTTTAGACTAGATTAGAATAGAAGCTGTCATCAACCAATCAACCAAACGAGAACAATAATAATATTGATAATTAACACCTAATCATATAAACCTGGAGGAGCTCGATGGCGCAGTGGTTAACGCGCCCGGTCTGCGAGTGCAGACGTTAAGCAACTTTCGCAAAGGTCGGTCATCGGATGGGTGACCAAAAATTTCTCATCTCGAGATCCTCCGTGCTTCGGAAGGCACGTAAAGCCGTTGGTCCTGGCTGCATTGGCAGTCGTTAACAACCACCAATCCGCACTGGGCCCGCGTGGTGGTTTATGGCCCGTTCTCCCGATCCACCCATAGGGAAGGCTCGTGCCCCAGTAGGTGGGGACATAAAATGAGCTGATAATGATGATGAATATCCTAACCTAAATCAAAGCACAGAGGCTAAAATATTTATTAAAATTTTGGAATCAAGCGTTACTTTGTTTAAATCTATGGCATATAAAAATGAAATTTAAAAATGTAGTGCCAATTTCGCTTACTTATTAGTTGTCAAGCTTAAATACAGCAGCAGCACGCAAGCACTGCATGCCGTCCCGCACTCAAGCATATGCAAATGCAGAAGGAATGAAAGGATCACTAAATGGAAACAAACATGCACACCAAACCGACATATGACTAGTGTTTCACGCCTCAACGGGGAACTCTCAGAAGCGGTTGGCTGGTCGGTTCGCAACTCGTGACAATTAACATTCTTCAAGATTAATTTAGTTTTTAATAGTCAACTGAAGCTGTCCATGCAAGAAGACATTCTTTCGCTTAGACTTTTTTCATGTCCCACCCAGTTCTAGTCTTCGCGCAAACGATGACACACGGCGGGCCGCACCGGGGCCCAATTAATACTGACTTATGATCCTCCAGGGGGATCCGATGGCTCGGAGCGAACTCGATCGATCGTAGGTTCAAGCTTGATAACTTAGTAAAAGAAAAGTAATAGCGCTGCTGGACAAACGCCTCCGTCATTGCAATCAAGACGTCGGCGTCGCTACAATTGTTCACCACGCTTGGTGATCACAAGCCCGAACAATGCACCGATAAATACGAGTCAGACTTTGTCCGATCTAGGAATTAAACCGAGGATATCGGGCTGAGTATGTAGCAGAGTGTTTTGCAGAAGACCAAGAGGGTGCAGCCTAATGAGTGGTCTGATCAGACAAGATGTGAGAGATGATGATGATGATGATGATGATGATGATGATGTGATGAGATCGTGTCAAGGGTGGTGACCCTTGACACGATTTTAGGATGCCCTCCATGTCGTCGCCTCGGACAGAAACAAATAGCGGAACATCGTGCGAAGATATGTCCAGAAGATCACAGCCCTCAGCAAAGAGGAATAATTCAAAATTCAAATCCGCAATGTGCCAACGAGGCGAGCTATGGCCCCATCTCCCCAGAAGTCTAAAACTTATAAGTAACGATACCTACTTTTGATCATTTGGCTACATACATATTTTTTGTTTTATTTTAACATTGAACAACTGAATGCCATTCGGATAGGTCATCGCAAAAACAGATATGGAAATAGAACGAGACTCTATGGAGTCGATACTTAAGATTATGATTATCTACTAATATCCTCTATATTATCGTAATTTAACATTTGACCTTTTTTTGTTGCTTAACCGACTTGGTTTTGTCAAAGTGGCATTCTTGAAACAGTTTTGTGGTGACAATTTAAATTAGTAAATATATTTACATACGGTTAATTCATCAGACCTGTCTAAACTGTATCGGAGAATAAATAAAGGTGTTCTGACAAAGACGGCTTACATAATGTCCAAACATACATTAATTTTGATCAATTTACTTTATAATGAAATGAAATAAAAATAGTGAATAATAATAAACACAAATAATTAATAAAAACATTGGTTTGTTCCAGAAAATGCAGTAGTTGAGGGTTGCATATTATGTTCAATACAATCATCAGCATTAAAAATGTTTTTGATGGAAATACCTTCACAAACATATGGTGAATTTTGGGTGACCGTTATTAATGTTATTGAAAAATATAATTAAATAATTCTGTACATAATGCAGCTCTATTAATCTTGTTCTGTTACCGTGTTGTAATTGTTTTGCGATGACCTGTCCGAGCCAATAACTAATGTCCTGTAAATTATGACATTCAGTTGTTCAATGTTCAAATTAAACAAAAAATATGTAACTAGCTAAATGATCAAAAGTAGCACTTTAAGAAGGTATCGGTAGTCTTTGAACTGAATTAAGACATGACGGGCAAATACAAACGAAACAAAACAGTATTCGGATAAATTTGCTCAATAAAAAAGACGTTGATTTGGGGAAAATCTATAATACAGTCAGCAACGAAATGCCTGAAAAAAATGCCTGCGCAGTCAAAAATAGCTACGCCTTTCAGAAAAAAAACTTGCTATAACGAGATCTACAAACACTGTCAAACTTATAAGAAATATATTTTAATTGTCTTAATTTATACAGTGTTAGTATTAGACGGATACCTACTTGTTTCTTACATTTAATTTGAAATACTGTATGTACTGAGTTATACTCGTAGATGAGGAACTGGATGTCTCATCTATATCTGACGGGACGGTAAAACAACCAAACTACTTACATTGTTTATGGCGACAAACCTACACATATCTATATGAGTAACTAACTTTCTATAAATCACACATTAGATTTGCAATACGTCTGATTGGCTCCCTACATAGAACGGCGGCTCTTCATGGAAGTTTTCGTTATGCTGCAACGAAGTGTTGGAACAATTTACCACCACCACTCCGTAACTCCGTTTCAGTGGGTTCCTTTAAGGTTAACACAAAGAGATATTTTTTGAATTTGCAGATCACTGATAATGTGTAAAATGTCGGATGAGGTTTTAATTTAATCTTATCTTAGTTGTATTCAACTGAAATTGTTGGGATATCTCCAATAACAGTAACGAGTATTATAACTAGTAACTATGTGATCATATTGATGTTTATGTCACTGTACTTTTAAATAATGTTATGTACAGCGCGACTCCGCGCCGCCGCGCACATTCACACAAAACTGGGGTCTCCACGGAAGATCAGCGTTGTAGTTTTTGTCCACTACTGCAACAAATGTTGAGTGGAGTTTTAGAACACAATTTTAATTATGACTTGTTAGTTTTGTTTTAAGTACCTACATAAGTTTGTACTGTGTTCTAATAAATGTATTTCGTTTCATTTCATTTCATTTATAAGATAGTGGTAGGTACTTAAAACAAGCCCTGCCACCGACTAAACCGAGATCAATGATATGTACTCTCCGCTAGGAAACGAAGCGTCCTGGGTTCCATTGTTCTGGGTCTGAGTTTGGTTGTTAACTAACCACCAGACCACAGAGGAGTTTCAAAGTCGAACCAACAAACAAACAAACATTATCACAAACGTTACCTCTTTATTAATAGTATAGATTAAAACTTTATAAAAATAGAGCGCGGAAGTTTATTGTTGTTCTCAATTTAAATTTAAAAATAGAACGATAAACAATACCGCTTAATCTCTGTTGAAGCGTTCGAAATATGAATATTTTATTTATTTGTGTTTCGATTATTTTACTGCCGACTGTACTTTAACATAAAGGAGAATGAAAGAGCAGTTCATTAGCTCAAATAAACGTAGGTAAACGAATGCAAATAATCTTTTTTTCGTATTGCATCTTACATAAGAATCGAGTAGGTAACCAATCGAATTCGTCATTCGAATGAGTCGAATGTACGCGAACAAGGATGGCCGTCATTAGGGTCTACAAAGACAGATGGTGTTGTTCTCAGCCAGTAGATGATAATGCCTGTTTGCGCGCGCCCAGTGAGCTGGCAAATCGATATGGAGCCGGGAATGTTTCACCATTGGCGAACCTGAATTAGTTTTAATTGCTACAATTGTACATAAGCTTTACAAAAAAAAACCAATACTTTGCTTGGTTTTAACCGCCTCGGTGGCCGAGTGACAAAGTGCTCGGCCCGTTACCCAAAGGTCCCGGGTTCAATTCCCAGGTCGGGCAAAGTGTGCTTCGGTTTTTCGATGCAAAGCACGGGTTTGTGATCCTGATCACCGACTCGCATTTGGCAAGCATGGTGATTAAGCCATTACCTATCAGTTGTAGTGTTGGCTTGATTTCATTGCTGGAGGCCTTTGCCCAATTGTGGGACAGTTAGGCTACTTAACTTTTTTATTTTTTTACTTTTTGTTTATTTTTTATAAATTTATTTAAGAAATATATTATTCTTCCAATCTAATGGAGGTACGCAACACAGTGTCTCAAACAGAAATTTCGCAATAAGCTTTTACTTTGCATTGAGCCGCTTTCTTTATTCTTTTATTTATCAAGATATCAATCAAAAGCACAATATTTTTCATTTTATTTTAACGATTCTTGGCAGTTCTGTTAACGCCCTTTGCTTGCCCTTGAGAATAAATACTCTGAGCTGTTTTTTGTTACTTACTGAGAAAATAAACAAACAGGCCGACATTTCAACTTAATATTGAATTTCTATAATGTTGACATCTACCCTCAGCCGGTTACCAAGGGCGGTTTGCGGTGCGGCGTGCGTTTTGTCTGCTCTTGCGTTATTTCAATTACTTTGTTGACTGAGACTGTTTAGTTTATCGCGCAATAAGGTGGATTTTCGCTTGCCGCGTCGCAAAACGCAGGTGCTCGTGGCCGAGACTAAAAAGAAAGTCCACGCCCGATTCTCTAAATGCCTCTACACATTAAGCCTAGGTACTCGTAGAACAAGGGTACGACGAGCCGGTTTACACGCGCTCTATACCAGGTACAGAACTACAGATTATGTACCTGGGCGCTTCTCCCCACCACCACGGCCCGGTCAACCCGAGCCGAGGTCCGAGCCTTTAGAGGCGCCCTCGGGTTGTTCCGCTCCCCGATCCGATCCGAACCCTTCGGAGAATCTAGTAGGGCACGGGGACACGCAATAGTGCGTGATGCCGTTCCCTCCAGAAAGTCGTGACGTGTCGTGTCGTGACGGGGTTTCGTTTCACACGGCTTGAGGAACGCTTTAGGATAAAGAAAATTTATTAAATTTGAAAATTCCAAGTGGCAATCGGATATTTTAACTTTTTTTTGAAAGAGTTTATCTTTCAAAATAAAGTTAAAATACAATTATTAAAAGCTGTGTTATGGACTAATAATATTGTTCATGGCTGTGTTAGGCGCTGTCGACACCGCTGTAGGCAGAGTAATTTTCTTTCAATGTTCCTCCATACAGAGACACGTTTACTTGTTATTACTATTACGGACTGTTATTTAGAAGATTTTAGTAGCAAATCTTTGACCTAACGGCAAGCTTGGGGCCGTAACACTTAACTTATACCTAAGTTAATTTAAGGCGACACTTTGAAAAAATACATCTTACTTTCATCGAAAGTTGTAGGAGTATGACAAGACCAATAAATCTGAAATTTTGATATAGATAACTTCATGCCTTTGCCTTTATAACCCTTACTCAAAAATACGATTGTGCAATTTTGACTCGATCGTAATTCTTTACGAAAACACCTCTAAAAAATCATTATTGTTAAACTTACAATGAAATTACTTAAGGGTGCGCCGACCAAAAAATGCCAAAAATGCAGTTACGGTTAAGTATATATATTTGAAAATACTATCGTATTAAATGAACAAAATATATATTTAGTATCATAGGAAACGTGTTTACAATTTGTCAGAACCATAAATTCTTAGCACGCTATAGTTTTTTCTACAATATCATTTAAAGTTGGGCAAAAATCATGAAAACGAGTGGCAGCGTTTAGTAGATTTCTTATAATTTATCTAAATTATTGTACCTCTGATTTTGTCTAAACAATCATCAATGGATAAACTACAAATTGCTAGACTACATTTTTGATTCATCAAGTGGTTATTAAAATAATTATTTTTTATTAAGCACCTTAAATTCCCCATACAAAATTAGTATGGCCGCGCGGCATCTAATAAATATGGACGACGACATTTCAAATAAAACATATGACACTTGTCACTTACGGACGGCGCACCCTTAATCTATGTTTTGAAATCACTCAAATATATTGATAACATCAATATTCGAAATTTGTTTGCTGCATATTTTGATAACTAAAATAAAACCAGTAATTTTATAAAAATATTTTTTTAGATTCTGTTATACGTAGCGCCTGCGACAATTGAGACCGCAAATTAAGCAGAATTACTGGTTTTTGTTATCAAAATATGCAGCAACTAAATTACGAATATTGATGTTACTAATATGTTTGAGTGATTTCAAAACATATAGATTAAGTAATTTTAATGTAATTTTAGCATTAAATGATTTTTAGAGGTGTATTCGTAAAGAATTACGATTGAGTCAAAATTGCACAATCGTGGGTTTGAGCAAGGGTTTTAAAGACAAAGGCATGAAGTTACATATCTATATCAAAATTTTAGATTCGTTGGTCTTGTTATACTCCTACAAACTTCGATGAAAGTTGATGTATGTTTTCAAAGTGTCGATGTCGCCTTAATCTCATAAAACAATTTTATTCGAAGTATTATTAAATTTATAAACCTTATATAGTAGCGGTGTGTGTATTTGAATTATAGATATTAAAAATTAGTAACTCCCAAGCTTTTTAATTTTAACTTTTATATTAATCAAAAAGACAAGCAGCTGTACTGTACATTGAAACAAATGTTTGGCAACCAATCTTATTACTATGAAAATCAAACAATTCATTCTGCTGGCTTCGACAAACATTTAAACTATTTGGTTATTCAAAGCATAAAACTGATGTCGACCATCCATGTCACATCAGCCCGTGTTTAAGTTTCTGTCCTTTATCGAAGAGGGCAAGCAATTTTTGAGACATGTAAATTCTTAAGCATACAGTGTAAGAGAAAGGGTTTATTGACCCAGCACCGTATCACGCAAATGGTCGTAGCTTGTTTTATCTATCTATATATTCATACGTGAAGCAAAAACTTTGTATTTATCAAAATTGCGCGGACGGAGGATCGCAGACTTATATAGTTTATATAGAGAAGGAGTACAGAACGTTAATATTTTTACAAAATTATGCATAAAAAATACATTAAATCAATAAAACAAACATTACACACACTACCGTGTATTTGACACACACGCATAATTATATACTTTTTTCAAAAATTTCAAAAGTGGAAGAGGAGCGATATCTGTCAATGCCAATCCAAACTTAAATTCTATCTTTTTTTAATTTTTCATTGCTTAGGATACAATCCGTGCAGCCTTAATAACATTACGGTCGAATTTCGACCACTGGGCGACCACAGGTAATATTAAAATATCAATGTTAGCAATAAAAACGAATAGGTATATTGTTTTATACCTAAAGCAACTTATATAAAAAATAATGTTATAGAATGTCACCTATTGATTGGCCCCTGTCTGGTTTGATCTTTGCTATATAATTTGATATTTTTTATGGGTAAAGAAAGACTCGTCGCAGTGAGTAAAGCCAGAGCGCAATTTGAGAAGTTCGCTACTCAAAGTGACTAGTAAGTACCATTTGACCGAGTTAGCGTAAACTAGAATTAGTATGTCATCAAAGCAGTTCCAAGTCGATTACACAAGTCGTCAGGAGGTTATTATATCATACAAATTGTAGTTGACTGCATCGTCCGAATATTGAAATAGACCAAGGGTTCGATTCTGAAATAGTAAAATTTTGCGACACAATTGCTAACAGAAACTAAACGTTCCTCAAGCCGTGATGATCGTGATGATGAACTATCCGTATTCATTCGTTTACGTTTCATCATCAGCCCATTTTACGTCCCCATTGCTGGGGCACGAGCCTTCCCTAGGGATGGATAGGGAGAACAGGCCATAAACCACCACGTGGGGCCCAGTGCGGATTGGTGGTTCTTAACGACTGCTAATGCAGCCGGACCAATGGTTTTACGTGCCTTCCGAAGCACGTAGGAGCTCGAGATGATACAATTTTGGTCACCCATCCGATGACCGGCCTTTGCGAAAGTTCGCGTGGTTGCGCGTTAACCATTCCGCCATCGAGCTCCTCGTTTACGTTTACGAAAACGAAAATTAGTATAGCCTTGAAGCAGCGTCTCCTGGCGACATACGAGAAGAGTTACAATTTTGCCACACAAATTCGCGTGTTTGTTAAGGGTGCGCCGTCCGTAAGTGACAAGTGTCATATGTTTTATTTGAAATGTCGTCGTCCATATTTATTTGATGCCGCGCGGCCATACTAATTTTGTATGGGGAATTTAAGGTGCTTAATAAAAAATTATTATTTAAATAACCACTTGATGAATCAAAAATGTAGTCTAGCAATTTGTAGTTTATCCATTGATGATTGTTTAGACAAAATCAGAGGTACAATAATTTAGATAAACTATAAGAAATCTACTAAACGCCGCCACTCGTTTTCATGATCTTTGCCCAACTTTAAATGATATTGTAGAAAAAACTATAGCGTGTTATGAATTTATGGTTCTGACAAATTGTAAACACGTTCCCTATAATACTAAATATATATTTTGTTCATTTAATACGATAGTATTTTCAATTATATTTACTTAACCGTAACTGCATTGTTGGCATTTTTTGGTCGGCCCACCCTTAAGAGGGGGTATAAATGTAAATCGCCAGTCGTAGATTTGATTTTTACACTTTAAGAAAAACCACGATTTACCCGAAAAAAATATAATAGATACTACAGCATACTTGAAAGGGAGTGAGAGCACAAAATAATAAAGTTTTATCGATTAAAAAAATCACGAAATTAGGACTATTTTTCAACTATTATCAATTTATTTTTAATTTGATGCATATTACTGAGCCAATATTTTAACACATAATATCAATTTATATTACCAAGCGACCCTATTAGCGATTTGAAAAAATTATGTATATTTTACGAGTAATTAAACTAAATCTTATTCGGCGCTTGCGACATTCTTATTCCGCGTAGAACGCTCCAGTCTGTCGCACGCACCTGACCCGAGGTAACAGGCATGTTTTGTTTCATCGAACGTCGTGGTTTACCTTCTAGTGTAGTGTAGTGTAGTTTACCTTTACACCCCCTCTTAACGTGATCGAATGGCGAACGAAACTTGCACAAACGAGATCCCGCTCTTAGCGCGCTGCAGCCGCAGCAGCGTGCCGACCGCCGCCGCGCAATTTGCTAGATCGCCACAGCTGATCGCCCTTTTTTTGATGAAACGACCGAGTTGCGTCGTATAACTCGCTTTACGACGCCATTCCGTTTCTGCTCGGTACTTTCTAGAAGCTATGAATGTTATGATACCTTTACTGCTGTAAGTGGCCCATTGGCTGCGTTAATGAATTTTCTTTGAGTTACATTAAAAGATGCAATTCTGTAGGCTCATGGTTTGATTCGATAGATTGTTTTTTGTTCAAATCTTATAGACTATGACTTGACTTGTAAATAATTTCACATATCAATTTTCCAAAAAAACTATAACTTATGGTGTAGTGAAATGATTGACTGGAAAATCGACTTGAAAATTCGTTTCATTTCATTTCAGTATCCCACACATCTGCTATCAGGCATCGACCCTGCGAGGTTTATATCGCGTAGGTAAATCGTAAACAAACAGACACTCCTCGCGATTAGTTAGTGCGAACGGAGGCGGCTGCTTCAAGTAAAGGTAATTTCACACTGAAATAATTTTAACAATTTTCGCGCAGCACCAGGTCATCGCATGTTGATTAAAACATAGAAAAACTTATTCAAAACTTTTTGCAGAACTTTGTGTAGTCTCTTGTAAAGACCTCGGCAAGTAGCATATTTTGGTTCTTATCAGTGGAGTGCGAAACAATCGAAAGTGTTTATCTCCTGAAAATACTACTCACAATGACAAACATCGCTCTTTTTCAATGAACGAATTCGAAGGAGGCAATGAATAGTTGACCTCATCATCCAGCCTGCTAGGCAATGCTTCGGTAGCCTAGTGGCAGAGCGCTCGACCCGATACCTGAACCTCGGGTTCAATTCTCAGGTCGGCTAAAGTGTGTTTCGGATTTTTCGATACATATAGATTGAGTTTGTAATCACTAACCCGCATTTGGCAAGCGTAGTGACTAAGTCATTACACATCAATTGTAGTGATGACTTGACAGTGATGAAGGATACCTACACTACCTACTACTATTTAGTGTAGATACCAACACTAATGAAACATCACATGAACTCAACAAAAAGCGGCAAAACCTCAAACTCCACGTGTGACCGTGACCTTAAGTGCCTCCGCTGATGAACTTCTAAGGCAGACACAAATTGAAGCGCACTAATTAATTCCTCTGATACAAGCAAAATAAGTTTTATCATCCAATAAGTTGGCTGTATCTCGCCTAATTGGTCCGCTCCTCGAGGGCTTGGCATTTAATTAAAAGTGGTATTTAGTAACTGTGATAAGTAACCCTTTTGATTGACTTTTGAAAGAATTTAGATAGATAGATAGATAATACTTTTATTGCAACACTATGAAACATAAACATGAACACAAATATAAGTAACTTACAAAGTTACAATTTAGCGGTCTTATCGCTTTAAAGCTATCTCTTCCAGACAACCAGTCGGATGGAGAGAGCTAATAAATTGTTAGATCAGAGGTGAAACTATTAAAACATACTAGTGTAGTTTGCATTTTATAAATTAAGCAAAAATAATAATAACGATAAATATACCATAATAATATAAATAAATGAACCTACATAAACTTAATAGTAGTCTCAGGTAGGAAAGTAGCGGATATGGCAGCTTTGTAGCAGGATAGGGTTAAATGGAAAGGTAGAAGTTTTTCACGAGCTCCTTAAATGTGTGAATAGATTTCGCACGCCTGATCGCAAGTGGAAGTTAATTCCAGAGACAAACAGCTTGGACGGTAAAATAATAATCATAAAAGGTGGTGCTGTGTGGGGGGTTTTAAAGCTTAAATTTTCTGATGACCGTAATGAGCGCGAACCTGAACAATTAAGAAAACTGAAACGTTTCTTAAGATATTAAAGGATAGGTGGGATTAAACAATATGTTATAAAGAAGGGAGAGTATATGAGTATTCCTGTGTGTGTTTTGGTATCTCAACTCACATATTTTGAGTATCATAGACTTGGCACATCTACGTTTACATTAAGGCCTGTCAATGACGGCATGGTATTGAAGATCATCAAAAGCCTCAAATCTAACGTTAAGGGCTGTGACGGGCTATCGCTGGATATGCTATTATTGACACTTCCTAGCACCCTATATGCCATCACAGTTATGATTAATAGATCGATAACAGAGAGCTCATTCCCTATCACCTGGAAGACTGCTGTCGTCAAGCCCTTGCCTAAGGTTAACCCACCAACATCTCTTCAAGATCTACGTCCCATAAGCATCCTGCCATGTTTGTCTAAGGTTCTGGAACGGGTGGTCTGTGACCAACTTACTCAGTATCTTGAAGAAAATGACATTCTACCTTGCTTTCAGTCGGGCTTCCGCAAGAGCCACAGTACTGCATCTGCTCTAGCTGATGTAGTTGATAATATTCTCTCAGCTCAGGATCAGGGTGACGTCAGTATCCTCGTGCTCCTTGATTTCTCGCGCGCTTTCGAAACCTTAAATACAACATTACTGTTATCTAAACTTTCCTATTATGGAGCAGACACAGCTACAGTGAAATGGTTTGAAAGTTATCTCAGTCAACGTCGACAGTATGTCCAATTAGTGGATGCCCAGGGCACTAAATCCCAATCATCTTCCATCTCAGTGAACCGGGGAGTCCCGCAGGGGTCGATACTTGGCCCAATTCTCTATATTTTATATAGCGCTGACCTCATCCAAAATATAAAACATTGTAGGTACCACCTTTACGCTGATGATTTACAGCTTTATATTTCTGTTAGTCCTGAAAATCTTGATAATGCTGTCAAACTAATCAACAGTGATCTATCAAGAATAGCTGATTGGTGTGAGTCTAACTGTCTGGTTCTCAATCCAAAAAAATCAAAACTAATGGTGATAGGTACTAAAAATAACATAAAGAAACTGGATAACATAAACATCAACATAAAACTTAATGGCGAAGTTATTGATTGTGTGGATAAATGCAGAAATCTGGGTTTAACTCTGGACAGCCATCTTAATTTTGAAAGCCATATCGCTGAGTGTGTTCGCAGCTGTTTCTATAGACTCAAATTACTTTACAAAATACGTCCGTATCTTAATGAACAGCTCAGAGTCAGGCTTTGCGAATCACTTATCCTTTCAAAACTTAACTACTGTGATACAGTGTATGGACCATGTCTTCTGGCTAGAACAGCTAAGCTGGTACAACGGGTGCAAAATGCCTGTGCACGCTACTGTTTTCAAATACCGCCACGATCTCATGTTACTCCTTTCCTCAACAACTCAAATTTATTAAAAATGGAGGCTCGCAGAAAGCTCCATCTCGCTATTCTGTTGTTTGGTGTCATTAAATCTGGGAAGCCAATCTATTTATTCAATAAACTCACGTGGGCTCATAGTATCAATAGGAACCCGATGAGAGCCTGCAAACATATTTTTACGACGCCTAAACATCGTACTAGTGTGTTCCGTGGGTCGTTTAAGTTCGCAGCCACTCGGTGGTGGAACGATCTCCCGCCGCCAATGCGTGACCTGAAGACAATCGTTACGTTTAAGAAATACTTTAAAAAGCATTTACTTACTCTCCAGCTTACATCAACTGCGTAAAATTTGTTTTAATCTTTTATCTACTTACAATCTGGGTCTTCACGTCGCGCGGGCGCATCCTGGTTATATTACAAGGCACTTTGTGATCCTGGCACTGCTGCGCGTTGGGCGGTTGGGCCTCAGTTACATACACTGTTGTGAGTGAACGTGGGGGATCTATTGTTTTATCACTCCTTATGCACGGACCTGTCCTTATGTTATTCAGCGCTTTTAGTTTGTCAAAGTGTGGAATTAGATATTGCTTTCGTGGCAAACACATGGATGGGAGACGAGATGGCGGACGTGCGCGCGTGTTTTAGAGCTGCCTACGTGGGCAAATCATGTCAATGTCACATATGACAGGTGATAGTTTGACTGCGTTCAGTGTGCAGTCCGCCTCGCTAGTTTTTTTTATTTTTTATTTTTTTTACTTAGGATCTGTTTTTGTTGTACGATGTCTTTTATTTTGTATAATCTGTCTTAAATAGTGTTTTATATGTTTATTTTAGTATGTATATTTAAATATATTTATGAGTATCTAGGTTTAGTTATAATATAAGTATTTATATCCAAATATAATTATATATTCTATTTTTCTTATATACCTATTGAAACGATCGTCACCTCGCACAGGCCCTGCCAGAATACCAGCGCCGTTGCGATGTGACTTGCTCACACCGTAGCGGCATATGCTGAGGTAGGGTCCTGATTGGCTCGTCACCTGTTGTCTTTGTTATTTTTTGTTTTTATTGTTTTTGTATTCCATGTCTTTTTTTTTTCTATTTTTAATCATATTATGTGATGTGAGAGTCAATAAATGTTTTTTCTTTCTTCTTCTTTCTATTCCGGCGAAGACGAATAGGAAGCCACTTGAGTTATAAGCGGTACTCAGAAACATTGTCATATTTGCGTAAGCCAAATATGAACCGAATACAAACATTTTGAAGACGCTCAAGTTTATTTAGCTGGTCCTCTGTGAGATCAAGATAGCAGGCGTCAGCATAATCTAGTACTGGAAGCAGCAGAGATTACGCTAGCGCAATTTTAGTGGCAGTGGGTAAGAAGTTGCGCAGCCTCCTCAAGGCTGCTGACGATGCGTAAAGCTTGAAGCTTACACCTTGCAGTTGCCCCCAACTCAAACAAATATCAATGACCACACCCAAATTTGTGACAGATTGATTGAAAGGAATGTCCACGCCATCAAAGTTAACTTTAGGAAGGGTTTTCCAGTCGATGCTTGAGAGCAATGTGGAACTGCCAAATACTAGTCTGCGTTTTTCCAGGATTTACTCGTAAGTCCGAAGGCTTGACCCCAATCAACGATAAGTTTCAGATTTGCATTGGTGGTCATTAAAGCTTCGGAAAGATTGACGAGTGGTGCCTGACAATATATTTGCAAAAAGTCTGCAAAAATCTAAAGCTTTTCTGAAATAGAGTTGATGAAGGTTGCAAACAGAAGAGGAGACAATACGCCACCTTGAGGAACACCAGCCGTTGAGTCACACCATGAAGAGAACTTCTCCTCAAGACGAACTCGCTGCCTTCGCCCGTACAAATAACTATGAAGCCAATCAGTTGCCGTTGGAGATATATATGATCGAAGTAAACTTAAAAGAATTTCAAAATTAACAGTGTTGAAGGCATTGCTAAAGTCCAGCAGAGTTAGCACAGTTAAGTGGCCGTTTTCCATTCCAAGATGGATGTCGTCGGTGATCTTAACCAAAGTGGTGACGGTGCTGTGGCCTGGACGAAAGCCGGCCGTATTGAAATGGGTTATTTAATGTAAAAAGAGATGTACCGCTCGTTAAACAATTATTGACACACATTGTTGTTGTGCGTGCCTCTTTTGTTGCTAATCAACGTGAAAGAGCTTTTGACATAATTATACTTCTGCCGCATGCCTAATTAAAAGTGTTTCATCAAATAGGTGTCAAGCCAATTAATAGAATGTGAGCACGTAGTAGGCCTCAACGGCAGTGGAGCAACGACCTGACACTGATACAGAGGACTTATATGTTAGACAGCTGGCAACAGTACTATAGGACCGAAAAAGTTAAAAAAGGGGTATAAGCCTTTACCCTGAAGTAGAATTTTGCATGCTCGAAGACAGTCAAACAGGCCAGCATCGATAGCTGGTGGCGACCAGCCCCCCGATTCTCATAACAAAACCGAAACGATATCGTAGCGACTTTGTCATTGAAATCATTTTCATACGACGAACATCCGGTTTTAAAGTCGTTCGAACGAAGTTCCAACCAACTGTTTATGGTAGATCTGTATACGGTAGGTTGGAATTTCGTTCGAACGACGACGTTGAAATCGGCTCAATTGACGGATGTGAATACAAAAATGGTTTCAAAGAATAAAATGCTACGATATCGTTCCGGTTTTCATTACGGGAATCAGGGCACTGATTGCAAGCACGCCTTCTCGATGGGTAGCCAATTCTGCGAACATGCGCTATCTGTACTTAGAGTACGTACCTAGTTGTTTAGTAGATGAGCTTGATGGCGCAGTGAGGAGTTCGATGGCGCAGTGCAAACCGCGCCTGGTCAGCGATTGCTAAGGTTAAACCACTTTCGTGAAGGCCGATCATCGGAAGGGTAACCAAAACTTTATCTTATCTAGCACCTCCGTTTTGTATTTTCTTATGTCACTGGGGAAATTGTTTATTAACTGTAACCAATATGGTCTTAGCATAATAATGTTTTTCTTGACGTATCGAAACGAACCTTTTATGAGAGCAACTTAATTGGTAAGAGTATTTGTTATAAAACCATTGTTGCTCATCCATAGTCCATATTTTGAAGAGAAAAATATTAGGATAGTATAATATCTTTATTTATTTATTTATTTATATATTTCATTTTACATGCTAGTTATGTTTTGTTTTTTTTTTTTTTTTTGTTTTTTTTTGTTTTTTTTTTTTTTTGTTTTTTTATTGTAGCGATTAATTTTTTTATTTTATTTTTTTTTATTCATAGCTCAGCAAATGACTCCACTCCACCTGATGTTAAGTGGAAATGGAGTCCAGACGTAAGGACAACTGGTGCAGCGAGAAAACAACGCAGCATCAGTCACCCTCACCCTGCCGGCCCACAAGGTGCCTCTTCACGCCTCGTTTGAAGGACCCCATGTCATAGGAAGGAGGGAAAACGTGCGCTGGTAGACTATTCCATCTTTTGGAAGTGCGACAGAAAAACGAGTCACCAAATTTCTTTGTGCGCGATGGAATGTTCGAGACAGTACAGCGGTGACTCCGGAGAGCAGCACGCGTACTCCTATGGAGAAAGGGAGAAGGTGGGATGAGGTCAAAAAGCTCTTCAGAGCACTCGCCGTGGTATAAGCGGTAGAAGACGCTGAGTGACGCTATATCTCTACGCAATTGCAGGGGCTCGAGAGCATTAGTGACCTCTGCACTGCCGATAATGCGTATAGCGCGCCGCTGCAATCTGTCCAAGGCATCGAGAAGGTACTTTGCGGAACCGTCCCAGAGGTGCGAGCAATATTCCACGCAAGATCGCACCTGTGTCTTGTACAAAAGGCACAACTGATCCGGCGTGAAGAATCGCCGCACCCTGTTCAGGACACCGAGTTTACGTGACGCAGTTTTTATCACGGTTTCAATATAGTCCCTCTGGTTCAGATCGCAGCGAATCTCCATACCAAGCATGTTTATACTGCTCTGCAGGCCGAGTGATGTGCCTTGAAGAGAGGGAAGGGGTAGGAATGGCGACTTTTTTGCCGTGAACGCGCAGACCTGTGTTTTCTTGGCATTGAACTCAACAAGGTTATTGGAGCCCCATTTAGATATGAGGTCCAATACCCGATTGAGCTCAATGACAAGATTTACTCGCTTCACTTCAGTCTCGACCTGCCCAGCCGCTGGGTGACCGTTATACCCACCGTGCACCGTACTATCATCTGCATAGCAATGAATATTTCCAAGTGGAAGCATATCATTGATATGCAAAAGGAACAGCGTGGGGGATAGAACGGACCCCTGAGGGACACCAGCGTTCACTGACATGAACCGCGAAGCACATCCGTCTGTGAGTACTCGGATTCTACGCTCATGTAGGAAGCCAGCGACCCAGTTGCAGAACTGAGCAGGCAGACCGTATGCCGGGAGCTTGGACAGAAGGGCTTTGTGCCAGACCCGATCAAAAGCCTTGGCTATGTCAAGGCCAACAGCCACCGACTCGCCACGCTTATCAATAGCCTCACCCCAGAGATGTGTAACGAACGCTAGAAGATCACCCGTTGACCGTTTCGGCCGAAACCCGTATTGGCGATCGTGAATTAAGGGGTGTTCTTCTAGGTAGCGGATAAGCTGTTTATTTAGAATCCGCTCCATGACTTTACACAAAACTGAAGTAACGGCTATTGGGCGGTAATTAGTCGGATCTGATCGATCTTCTTTTTTCGGAACCGGTTGCACATTAGCATCTCTCCAAGATTCCGGCACACAACCTGAAGAAAGCGAGAGACGGTATAGACGAGTTAAAACGGGGGACAACTCCGCTGCACACATTTTTAAAACTATTGCTAGGATGCCATCAGGGCCATTAGCTTTCCGAACATCGATTGACTGTAGCTCCGCACGTACATCACACTGATTTTAATATCAGGCATTGTGTGGCCACAGTGAGGAATTGTTGGTGGCTGTGCATTGCAGTCATCGATTCGGGAGTTAGCCGCAAAAAGTCCGGCCAGGAGATCGGCCTTCTCCTGCGGCTTGTGAGCTAAAGATCCGTCAGGACATCTCAGAGGTGGCAGCGAGGGTTGGCAGAAGTTAGATTGCACGGCTTTGGCAAGACGCCAGTAGCTACGGCTGCCCGTAGGATGCGTCAGTAATTCTTGGCCAACCCGTGCAACGCGCTGGGCATCCGCTCTTATGTAAGCCTTCTTGCAGGACTTGGTGGCATTGTTATAGGCTGCTTTCAGTGTGCTGGTCTCAGGATCTCCTTGGGCTGAACCTCTGATCCAAGCGCGGTATGCCGTCTGCCTGTTAACAACAGCGTTGGCACACTCGCGATTGAACCATCGGTTGCGCCTGCCTTTGCTGATGACATAGGAGTGCGGAATATAGTACTCCATTCCTAAGACTATCTCATCAGCAACTGCAGTCGCACTAGCTGTCGGGTCCTTCCCGCTGAAGCAGCGCTGCCCCCAAGGAACGGATGCGAAATAGTCCCGCATACCATCCCAATCTGCCGACGAGTAATGCCAAATCTGGCGTTTCGATACCGCTGAAGGCGGTAGCGGGGCCAGAGGCACTTTGCTGGATACCAAGCAGTGATCCGAGGATCCTAAAGGAGCTCGAACCTCCACTCGGTAGCCAGCTGGGCGACTCGTCAGCAGAAGGTCCAGCAAAGAGGGCGCGTGACCGACTATATCTGGGATCCTGGTGGGCTGGTTCACCAGTTGAGTCAGGTCGTGCGTGAGAGCGAATGCGTGGGCAGTTCTACCAGCATGGTCAGTTTTGGAGGAACTTAACCACAACTCGTGGTGAGCATTGAAGTCCCCCAAAAACACCAATTCCGCCGATGGAAACCGCTCCTGCGCTTCATCTGCTACCCGACTAAGGTGTTCCATAAGTCGAGTTGTCTCCATGTCGCCATTATGGGATCGGTAGACGCAGACGTAGACACGGCTATGAGAGCCCAAGTCGACGTGTACCGCAAGGAGGGAAAAGGAAGGGTCCTCCAGACAGCGCAGACGGCGACAGCAAACATCCGTCCGAACGAACAAGCAAACTCCGGCTTTGGCTTTGAAGGACTCTTCAAGCACAAAGCCCGGATAGTGCAGGTAGCTGGTGTCGGCCGGACAGATTATTTGCGTCTCCGTCAAAAACAACATTGCTGGCCGCGCCGTCTCAAGATGGTGGTGGACGGCATTGAGGTTTACATGGAGTCCGCGGATGTTAGCGAACTCGACCTCAAACGGTAAGGTTGTGGTGGGGGTGTGCACCGCTGTAAGACCAGTTTTAGTGTTTGGCGCTGTCATGATGAAGAAAAGGAGGGAGGCGTGAAACGAGGGAATGCTACCGCGATGCAAATGGTTAAAGTGTGGCGGCCTGTTTCACCAGGGAGCAGCCTACAGATGAGTATCATTAACCCGCCGAACGGAAGGGCCCCCGAACCCCCCCGGGAATGGCCGCCGGGACCCCACCTTCCGGTCACCAACCGGCACGACGGGCCACCCCGAGATTATGCGTGGCATGGTGAGGCAGCCTCACGAGCTGGTTAGGCTCGCTTGGGCCCCTGTACTGTGCCACGGGCGGCCAGTGGGACAGCCGTTTCTACGGGTCTCCCTGGTCGGCGGGTTAACGAAGTCCTCTTGGCACTGGTTTGACGGAAGCCTCCACAGACCAAATGCATCGCAGCAACATCCACTCGAGCTCTGGTTATACGCTGGCTGATCCCGAAACGCGACCGACAAGCGGTCACTTGACGGGTTTTACACCATGCGTACGGTGGTCACTAACCAGACGGGCCAAGCCCTACCACGCAGTAGAGCATATGGAAGCTCGAAAATCCGTTAGTCGCCTCTTACGACACCCACCGGAGGAGAGGGGCGGTGAATAGTATTCTTTCTCCGTCACCGCACGGATAGAATAGCGATGACTTGATTTCAATGATGGAGGCCTTTGCCCAGCAGTGGGATAGTTATAGGCTGCTTACTTACTTACTTACTTTTATGTTTTGTTTCATTCAACAACTTCATAACTGAATAACTTAATTACGTATAAAGAAATAAAGCATGGTGCTTATCGGAGTAACTACATCGGCATTAATTTATTCATCAAATCATTTTCCTCTCATAAATATCGTTAAGCCGGAGTTTGTTTCGAAGTCCAGCGCGCGCCCAACTTTTGCAATATGGAATCGCTCCTTAAAATTACTCCTCGGGGCTTACGGTCGGTCAGAAATTTTACACTCTTCCATATTCTAGTTATATGTACAAGTTCTTCTGATAAAGTTTTCCGATCCGATGGCATGGCTTTATTGACTTTCAAAAGTGTATGTTAATACCAAGGTTTTCTTTCCAATCTTTAACGTTGTGGAAGAACCAGCAAGTAATAAAAGCTTGCCATCGAAAACTAGGGAGATGTAGCGCCAAAAACAATTTTCAGAGAATGACACATTTTTTATTGCCTGAGTTGTTTACCAAACTTGACTCCTCTATGAGGACCTTCATGTTTAAAATCCTGCCGGTTATTTAAAAAAATATAAATGACAAAAAATACCTCAAGACTTAGTATAATCTTCGGGCATTTTCGGAAGACCAGGATCGAAGCATTACTAAAGTGCTATGACATAATGCTGAGAAGATAAAAATAAATTCTCCTTCAAAAAATAATTTAAGGCATCATCATCATCATCTCAGCCAAAAGACGTCCACTGCCGGACAAAGGCCTCCCCCAAACCATCATGGGGGGTATTTGCCGTAATCGCCACGCTTGGCAGACGGGTTGGCGATCGCAGTAGGTTGAGGGTCACCTCAGAGAGATGCTGCTGCCCATGCTCTGGAATGGTCCCTTAGTCGGCTTTTACGACACCCACGGGAAGAGATGGGGTGGTGCAATTCTTTATCCCCGGCACCACACAGGGATATTTAAGGCATATACAACCTTATTTTTAGTTTATACGAAAACCGAAACACGGGTCAAATATTTTCATTTAAAGAATCCGTACAAAAAAAAATAAAACAATATCTTGAAAACTCACGAAGTTTCAAGCTTTTTGTGCTGCCCCGTTGTGTGTTTTTAGTAGGGAATAATTTATTTGAGATTTTGTAAATATTATTTGGTCAAAATGTAACATGGTATAAAAAATATTGAATTCGATTCTATTACTGATTCTGAACAAACAGTTTTCAGGTTTCGTATGAACTAAAAATAACATTGTATATAAATAAAAAGTGTGATAGTTTCTTAATTACACAACACAAACTAGTGAAACTGTAGTATGTTATAGATGACTGACTTATACATAAAAGAAAATACATAACACGTTTGTAATCTGTATAATTTTATCTATGTTCTAAAAAATACAAAAAAAAAACACTTCTAACTTTTGACAACAAAAATATACAACACAGTTAATCTGCAAAATGAAAGCTTTTCTGTAAATTTAATATCTTGTATTTCCTCCACGAGCCCGTATCGCTTCATTAAAACGATGTGGCATGCTGGAAATCAAATTTCTAATACGGTTTTGGTCTATGTTTGACCATTCTTCTACTAGCGCACTTCTTAACTCACGTAAGTTAGCTGCAACTGGAGAGCGTTGTTTAACGCATCTCCCGAGCTCGTCCCATAAATGCTCTATGGGATTTAAGTCTGGGCTGCGAGCTGGCCACTCCATGCGGGTGATACCGACGTCTTGAATATACGCGTTGACCAAATGTGCTGTATGTGGTCGCGCATTATCGTCCATAAAAATGGAATTTGCGCCCATATTCACCAAGAAAGGACCAGCATGCTCATTTAAAATCTCCTCTACATATCTGGGAGCTGTCAGAGAACCGTTTTCTATAATTACTAACTCCGTACGATCCTCTGAAGATATCCCAGCCCAAACCATTATTGATCCTCCACCGAATGGCTCCTTTTCCTCAAAACACGCTTGAAGATAACGTTCATTTGGTCGCCTATATACTCTTCGTCTCCCATCGTGTGCGAATAAATAAAATCTTGACTCATCGGAAAACATAACCCTGGACCAATCTTCATCTGTCCATCGGACGTGTTCTCGAGCAAACCGCAACCTGGCAACTCGATGTTTTCTGAGCAATTTAGGGCCATTTGCTGGCTTATAAGGCTTTATATCAGCTTCCCGAAGTCGCCGCCGGATCGTGTCAGAGCTTACATTGTTGTGGTGAATTTCTTGAAGGCTATTTCGGACCTGAACAGCCGTGAGATGTCGATTTCTTAACATAGTGCTCACGATGAATCGGTCTTCTCGTGTAGTTGTACACCTTGGCCTGCCATTCCCTGGTCTCCTGATGTTCATACCGGTCTCTTGAAATCGCTGGAGTACTCTTTGCACCGTGGATAAAGATACACCTACTGTTCTAGCAGTACTCCGCTGACTCCTTCCTTCTTGTACCATGGTGATAATTCGTGTACATTCTTCAGTAGATAACGACATGTTGGTGCATGGTTGATGCACAAAATACTGTGACCAGCCAAAAAAACTGTTTATGATAACAACTCGGTTTGAAACAAAAGCAAGAAAATTTTCTATTCCAAAAATTAGAATTTTGATATTTTTCAAAAATCGGAAATTCTTTTTTTGATGCTGTAACTTGAACAAATGCAATGCTCTTTTGATATGTATAATAAGCGTCACAAATCTGCCTATAACATATTATTTATACGAAGGATCTATGTAAATAACTTTGGGAGATATCGCGGTTTTTCTAAATGACCCGTTATTTTTGCTGTCCAGTGTATTTCAAACATTCCCCTGTAAAAATTGACATAAAAGTTACATTACGTATCTCTGAAAACTCCTAGAAGTGTGTACCTAAGAATCTTACATAGATATACAACATCAAGCAATTAAAGTTGCGGCTTGTCTCGGACTAATGGGGTTCGCAATTACGGCTTTGGCCGCCGCGGACAGAATAGAATACGATTAAAATAATGCCGCAAGTGCAACTTGAAGCGGCTGGTAATGAATTAAAAATCAGTCGATTTCAAAAAAGAACAAAACAATACTTTTCCACATCCCCTGCCCACCACCTTCACTAGGTCGTCGTGTGTGTAGGCAGCCGGGTCTATGCCGCGGATCACATCACATCACACTAATCACACTAATATCACAGTCTATATAATTCTGACAGTCGGCCAACGGGCACGTCTAGACAGAGCAATCGTGAGGGGTGTGCGGGGCGAGCGGGGCGCGGTGCGACTCGGGCTTGCCATACACCTCACTCGGTTTGTTTTGTTGTCATGAAAACTAAAGAGAATTTAATCACTTGATGGAAACTGTCAAAGCGGTACGAAGTCCGCCGGGCCCACTAGCTATTATATAATTATAAAATCCAAATAACATAACAATGTCGCATTCAACACTATCCAGAATTTATCCATCGGATAATGTAATGATAATGTCGTACGAGGGAAGAGGCCTTTGCCCCGCCGTGGGTGAAAGTGGGCTGATGATGACGATGATGATCATTTAATTTTGTTTCATGAATTAAACCAATATGTATAATTATATAACTATTATCTATACTAATATTAAAAAGAGGAAAGCTTTGTATTTTTGTTTGCAACGAATAAATTGAAAAACTACTGGTCCGATTTAAATAACTCTTTCACCATTAGAATGCTACATTAGCGCTGAGTAACACAGGCTATATTAAAAAGAAATGTCCACCCGTGCGAAGCCGGGACGGGCCGCTAGTGTAACTATATATTGCTTCAACACATACCCGCCGAAATTTAACAGAAAATAACATTTGGATTATTTGACTATGCTATGATAGGAAGACTAGATATATTAGATACCAACCATATCACAAATTAATTCATCGATAGTTGTTGTGATATGTTATTGGATAAAGAATCCTAGTTGGCCAGCGACCCATTCGTGATTGCAGGAGATTGCTACATAACAATAAATGAATATCAATCACGCGTGTCTAGCTAGATCCGCAAAAAGTACTTATTTAATCAATTGATTGGATGTCAACGTTATACATTTTTAAACACTTAAAATATTAACAACAACATATACTTACTATACAGGTGTTTGTTAATAGGTGTATAATGCCGAAACGTAGGTAACTGTGCCGTCAGCACAATATTCATAGCACGTAATGTTCGTGATATTTAATAGAGATAATTAATAACGTGATTTAATATAGAGACATTTTATGTAAATTAAGCAAAACTTATTAGTTCCTGTTTCGTGACTTTCTACAGTCAACTAATCTTCCCCGCCAATTTCTTTGTTTATAGATTAATATATATACTTGTATTTTTAGTTATTAAAACTAGTCAGAAATTATACTCCGATACATTAACCAGTTGTGTTATTATTTAACCACGGAGCCCTGCAACAATTGGTGACCCCGACAAAAGTCACGCCTGGAAGAATCACCCAACGACAGTCACGCCCGGAAGAATCGCCCGACATAGTCACGCCCGGAAGAAGAACAACTACATCACGCTGGTACGAATTAAATAACATTTCTGGCTCATTTTCCACAATGGCTCCTATACTACCAACGTGCATCAGGAGCAGTCTTCTCACAGAAACACCGGAGATAGCAGCAATTTCCATTGGCGACCGCATTCCCGATTTTTGGACAGACTCACCACGGCTATGGTTCACCCAGTTTGAAGCGATCGTCGCACCTCAGAAACAAGGCGACGATTACAAGTACAACTTGGTCTTCGCGAAATTGGGGAAAAACGAGATACAGCAAGTTAGCGATTTACTCATTAATCCACCGGCAGAAAAAAATTACGATGGCATTAAACAACGCCTAATAAATTGTTACGAAGAAACAGAGCAGAGGCAATTCCAGAAGCTTCTTGCCGAAATGGATCTCGGCGACCGACGGCCGTCTCAGTTGTTACGCCGAATGAAGCAGATAAGCAGTGGGAAAATGAATGACGACACAATTCGATTGTTTTGGTTACGTCAATTACCTTCGTCAGTAACCACAGTTTTAGCCGTCACAGAGAACCTTACTCTGGATAAGATGAGCGAGATGGCTGACAAAATTCTAGAGAACTCTAGGCTTAACTCAAGTTCAAGGTCGTCACAAGTAGACATAGTTACGCAATTAACATCGCAAATAGCTCAAATGCAGTTGGAAATTGCAAGTTTGCGTAGCGAGCACAGTCGACGTAGCTCATTTCAGCGTAGACGCTACGACCGACCGCGATTTAGGTCACGAGGCCAGTCATTGTCAAGGTCCGCATCGAATGAAGTATGTTTTTATCATCGGCATTTTAAAAACCGCGCGCATAAGTGCATACAACCGTGCGTCTGGGAAGCTGGCAAGCAGTCGGAAAACTAACTACAGTACGGACACCGGCGTAAATCTGTACTGTTAATCCTTCAAACCGCCTTACCGTCAGAGATACTGATAATGACATAAGGTTTTTGGTTGATACAGGAGCAAATATTTCGGTTATCAAGAGACCACATAATATTACAGAGCAAGTTGACAGTTATAATTTATACGCAGCTAATGGCACCCCTATCAAGACATACGGTGAAAAGACGCTTTCACTCAACATAGGGTTACGACGCCCCTACCGCTGGACTTTTATTATCGCAGACGTAAATATGTCAATATTGGGCGCAGATTTTTTGGAACATCACAAACTTTTGGTAGATATTCATGGCATGAAATTGATTGATAAGCTAACACAATTATCAACTCCAGCCACTGTTTCTCGAGCGGAAGGATATAGCAGCGTCACTACTATTAACTCCCGCCTTCCGGATAGCGTTAGGCGGATCATTGAGAAGTACGCAGACGTGACCCGCCCGACAGCATTTAAGTGCAAACCAAAGCATGGAGTGCAACATCATATTGTAACGGAAGGCCCTCCAGTATATGCTCGTGCGCGACCTCTACCCCCGGATAAATACCGGGTGGCCAAGAAAGAATTTCAAACAATGATGGAGATGGGAATATGTAGACCATCCAATAGCCCCTGGGCCAGTCCTCTGCATATAGTAAAGAAAAAGAATGGCGACTGGCGACCGTGCGCTGATTATCGCATGCTTAATAAAGCCACAGTTCCAGACAGATATCCATTGCCAAGGTTAACAGATTTCACGTACGTCGCACAAGGAAAGTGTTTATTTAGCAAAATTGATATCAAAAAAGCTTTCCATTGCATTGAGGTTGCAGACGTAGAAAAAACAGCGATAATTACTCCATTTGGACTATTTGAGTTTCCCAGAATGCCATTTGGTCTATGTAATGCTGCACAGACATTTCAAAGGTTTATGAATTCAATATTTGGCGACTTAGACTTCGTGTTTGCTTACGTAGATGATTTACTGATCTGTTCTACAGAATCAACGCATGAGGAACACTTGGAGATTATATTTAAGCGACTTCAAGAGAACAGCATTACAATAAACTTGGAAAAGTGCGAATTTTGGAAGAAAGAATTGGATTTTTTGGGCTACCACATTTCAAGCAATGGTATCAGCCCCACAAGTGAGAAAGTGCAGGCGATCAAAGATTTTCCTAAACCTAAAACCATTAAGGAGCTTAGAAGATTTTTGGGCATGGTCAATTTTTATCGAGGAAGCCTACGTTTAGCTGCCCAACATCAAGTTCCTCTCAACAACTATTTAAAGCAAACAAAGAAAAACGACAATTCTATTATTCAATGGACGAAGGAAGCGGAATCGGCATTTTCGAGTTGCAAACAAAACATTCTGGATACCGCAATTTTGACGCACCCTTCTCCAACAGCTGAACTTGCCTTATTGACTGATGCGAGTTTAAAATGTATGGGCGCCGTGCTCCATCAAAAATGTAAACAAGGTTGGAAGCCGCTAGGATTTTACTCAAAAGCATTTACTACAGCTCAGATGAAGTATTCAACCTACGACCGGGAGCTGCTAGGAATTTTTGCAGCAGTCCGATATTTTCAACGACTACTAGAAGGTCGGCAATTTATTATTTACACGGATCATAAACCGTTGGTTCATTCATTTTCAAAAAAGCCGTCACTAAATGACACACCACGTAGAGTGAGATACTTGGAATACATTTCGCAATTCTCTACCGATATACGTCACATTAGCGGTCACGACAACGTAGTTGCAGATGCACTCTCAAGGACAGTTGATGAAATAACTATACCGTCCAACATAGATTACAAAGAGTTGTCTATTAAACAAAAGTTAGATCCCGAACTCCAAGAACTTATTAAAAATCCGAGATTAAAAATGATTTTGGCCTCATCAAATAAACACGGAATACCGGTGTATTGCGACGTTTCTACGGGAAAAACAAGACCGTTCTTACCTCAGGAATTCAGAAAGACCGCATTTGAGGGCATACATTGTTTAAACCATCCCGGAAAAAATACATCGAGAAAAATGATTAATACAAAGTTCATTTGGCCTAACATGAATACGGATATAAACAAATGGTGTGAGTCATGTTTACAATGTCAACGCTCAAAGGTGCTTAAACATACAAATCCGCCACTCGGAAAGTTTATGCCTGCTCAACGTTTTGCTCACGTTCATTTAGACATTGTAGGACCGTTACCTGTATCTCAGAATAAAAGATATTTATTTAATCACGATGATTGACCGATGCACTTCATGGCCCGAAGTTTTTCCAGTTGAAGACATTACAGCCGAATCAGTAGCACGTCACGTTTACGGAGGATGAATATCGCGATTTGGATGTCCTGAGATGATCACAACCGATCAGGGGAGACAGTTTGAGTCAAACCTTTTCAAAGAATTAGCCAAGCTAATGGGTATTTATAAGATACGGACTACTCCATATAATCCCAAGGCGAATGGCATGGTGGAACGTTTACATCGAACGCTAAAGACAGCATTGATCGCAAGAGGCAATACAACCAACTGGATGGAAGAGTTACCAACCGTTTTATTGGGACTTCGTGCTTGTTTTCGTCAAGATACTGGTTTCAGTGCCGCCGAATTGGTATATGGCGCCACGATTAAACTACCAGGAGAATTTTTCGGTTGCGAACAACAGGAAACGTTTAACGATTTCGTTACCAATCTGAGAGAAAATATTACAAAAGCAATATCTATTCCCAAAAGAGAGAGCTCGAATAACAATACTTTCGTTCATCCTCACTTGTCAAAATGTTCACATGTGTACGTGAGATGTGATCGTTTGCGTCCTAGTCTCAGTCCTCCATACGATGGTCCGTATCAAGTCATTGACAGAAGTGATAAAAATTTCGTAATATTGCAAGGCGACAAACGCGTAAGAATCTCTATAGACAGAATCAAACCAGCGTTCGTACTGAAAGCCGATCAAGAACCACTGACAAAGCAGATAGTAAGCACACGACCAGATAAGAACGTTGTCACACGAGCTGGTCGTATCTCTCGACAGCCTGTAAGATTCGCTTTATAATCACGTTCCCGAGAGTGTTATAAGTCGCACCTATCATATTATGTCACACATTTGCGTTCAGAATAAAGAAGTATTATCGGCGCTAGCGAACAGAACAAGACGCGGAATCAGCATTATTCATTTACGCGCAGTCTGCAAGGTTGAAATTACTATTACTATACCACTAAGTTATTATTCGTAATTTTAATTAGGGTTCTTTGCATTGTTTTTATTAATGTTATTTTGTAATTTATTATTATTATTATTATTATTTTTTTCTAAAGGGGGAAGTAATGTGCCGTCAGCACAATATTCATAGCACGTAATGTTCGTGATATTTAATAGAGATAATTAATAACGTGATTTAATATAGAGACATTTTATGTAAATTAAGCAAAACTTATTAGTTCCTGTTTCGTGACTTTCTACAGTCAACTAATCTTCCCCGCCAATTTCTTTGTTTATAGATTAATATATATACTTGTATTTTTAGTTATTAAAACTAGTCAGAAATTATACTCCGATACATTAACCAGTTGTGTTATTATTTAACCACGGAGCCCTGCAACAGTAACCATGCAACCAAGGAAAGAGAACACCTTGATAATATGCAAATTGAAAAATTATATTAACGTAGACTTACTTTACCAATAATAACAAAAAAATTATTTATTACATTATTTTGAGTTCTGTTTTTTTTACTATGAGGTCAACGACCGAGAACAATGTATCAGCTGAACCTTGGCTTGTCACTTTGCAATTTTTCTTTGTAACTAACAATTCCTCAATATCTCGGCCATGAGGCGCTTTTCAGGCATGTTTATAATTTTTCATTCCATCTATTCGAAAAGGATGACTTGGTTCGCCTTTAAGTGCACCCAAAGGTGGTGTTTTCTATAAGAAACTTTTAGCGGGCAGTAATGAGTTTTTAATCCTCTTTATAAGTGCGCCGCAATTATCTTTGCCGCGCACTTTTTGAATTTGGAACATCTTCCGTCTGTTCCGTCTGTTCCGTCATCTGTTCAGCGCCAAAGAAATCGAACGCAAATATTGTTTGAATAAAGACTGGCTGGTACCTACGACGGCCCATAGTCGCGCCGCCGGCTGAATAAAAAAAGGAATCAAATTAAAAACGCGCGAACTACAGCCCGCGTTTTCGTCAATTTTCACGGATTGTTAGAAAATTATAGTTTTGTTTTGAAAAATGATTTCTTCAAGTGACAGTGAAAGTATAGAATTAACTCCTGAAAGTATTAGAACTGACGCAAGAAATGTGATGGATAATCTATTACCTGCAAAATCGCGGAAGAAATATATGAAAGCCTATGGTAATTTTATTGAATGGAGAAATGCAAGACCCTTTTGGCAGATTCCGGAGCGGACTTAACTGTTCACAAGCGACATGGAGGATGGAAGTCGAGTGCTGTAGCAGAGGGGTATATAGAAGATTCCATTGAGAACAAGGCAAAAACGTGTGAACGCATCGTGGAAAACATTAAATTGCAACCATCAGTTAATCCATCCATGCCACTGTCGCCGCGCCCATCTACATCCAAACAACAAGATTCACCGTCACATTTTCTTAAAAATGAGCCAGATTCGGACATTATTTCAAACACGCAGAATATAAAATCTACAACAATCTCTATTCCTAATAAAACTAACAATAAATTTTTATAATTGCGAAAATGTCTTAAATGTAAATATAAGTTTTTAGTTGTTTTATTATTAGATACTATTTAATTTCAATTTAGTTGTTTTTTCTCTATGTTTTATTAAATAATAATAATATTACAATAAAATATGAGGCGCCTTCTATTTTCTCATAGAGGGTGATGAAAAGTAGAGTGTATCACTCGGGCGCAAAACATATTTTTGGCTCGGGCGATGTACTTTGAATCCCTCGCTACGTTCAGGATTCTACTAAAGAATCCCTCGCTACGCTCGGGATTCTACTCTAGAATCCCTCACTTAGCTCTGGATTCAAAAAAGCGCCCTCGCCGTAAAAATATTATTTTGCTCCCTTACGATACAATCTACTATTCTGGGGTTCAATGCACGGGGCCCTATCTGCATGTTCAAGATTTTACAGCTATGACCAAACCCCTGCATAAATATACAATATGTCTTAAGAGCGTTTACGCCGCTCACTAGCGCCGCCAATGAAAAAAAAAACATATCTCGTAATTAGAGATAGAAAATCAAATTATGCTCAACAAACTATTTCAATGAAGTAATTTAGCATTTTTACGTCACCTAATGAACACCTGACATGTTATGGTTTAGTTAAATATGGCGTTATAGTTAAAAGTGGCCGTAACGTCTTATTTAACTAAACCATAACATGTGAGGTGTTTATGAGGTGACGTAAAAATGCTAAATTACTTCATTCAAATAGTTTGTTGAGCATAATTTGATTTTCTATCTCTAATTACTAAATATGTTATTTTTTTCATTAGTGGCGCTAGTGTGCGGCGTAAACGCTCTTAAAAACAGGTGATACTTTATAATGAACATATTACTTATAATTAAACACAAAAAAATTAACTCTCTCTTTGAGGTAAGATGTATACTATATTTTTTTTAAATCATAATCGTCATACTTGACCTTGCAATATAAGAATAAGAATAAGAATAAATTTATTTGCTGTGTAAAACTTAAGACTAAGGGCTGATTCTTTAAAATTAAGGCTAGTAGTGCAAAATAACCGAAGTGATACCTAAACTAAGTAAACTAGTTTACCAGTAGGTATCTCAGGCATCTAATCGGTGAGTGTGTTAGCGCTTACTTAAATAACATTTTATTAAATAGCAATAAATTATAATACTTTTAATAACATTTGCTTATGCAGCATGTTGCTGCCATTGCATTGCAACTTATGAAATAACGGAACCTTTTTACAAGTATAAGTTGCTACAACAACGGAGTAAATTACTATTAACTCTGACAGTTCATCGCTGATTACAACAATGAGCCTACAGAGAACACCACCTAAGAGCGTTATTTCCGTGTCTGAATCAGACCTAACAACGATCCCGGATGATTTGCAAAAAAATATAACGATTTTTCGTAAACGGAAAATACCAGAAAATGATGATTCTTCTTTAAGTGAACTGAGACGAGAACTCTCAGCTTCTTTGTCTGAGAACCGCGAAGAGCTGATGAGCAATTTGGAGGAATTTCGGCAAGTATTAAAGGATACCTTATCGTGCTTCCAACGTGATATGATGGCTTCCCTCAAAGATCTTATAGAAAACCAAAACGTGACCATTAATAAACTGTGTGATAACGTTAATGACATCAAATCTCAAGTGACCGAAATAAAGAAAAATCATGATATCTTATTAGCTGAACAAAATAACCTAAAATCGGTCACCGCTGACCTAAAAAGTGAACTTCAAGCTACTACCTTGAGAGTGGGATCCCTAGAACAAGAGCTTAATTTAACTCAAAAAGCTGCTTCCGAACTTACTACACAACTACAGTCGAAGGAACAATTAGGAAGGGTAAATAACATCGAGATCTCTGGAGTCCCGTTCACTAAGGGTGAAAACCTATACAACATCTTAAACAGAATAGCAGCTAAAGTGGGATTCTCAATAACCCAAACAGACATCGATTATATACACCGAGTCAAAAGGTATCCACCGCACAACAGATTAAGCAATAACGATGATCAACAATCAACCCTGATCCCTAATATCATAGCTCGATTTACACAGCGAAAAAGAAAAGTTGATTTACTTGCATCCATACGAGCACGCCGTGGCCTAAGTACAGCCGACTTAGATATCAACGGCCCGGCTAAACCAATTTTCGTCAACGATCATCTGACGCCGCACAACAAAGTACTGTATGGCCGTGCCCGGAAACTAGGAAAAGAACTCGATTACAAATTCATCTGGTTGAACGACTGCAAGATTTTTGTTAGAAGAAACGAATCATCAAAGGCCGTTTTAATTGCCTGTGAAAACGACTTACTTAAAATGAAATGACATTCGTCTTTAGTGTTCCAAGTTAAGATTTATAGTTTTAATCTAGGTTATAATATAGTCAGGAAGTTTTATTTCCGTAGAATAAAGTTCCTTATTATGTCGGAAGTGCTATCTCGTTGTTTTACAGCAACTATATTAATAACTACATTTCACGTGAGTACTTTCTTGGTTACTTCAAATATACAAGCCTTATATTATGTGTTCATCTTTTTACAAATAATCAGAAACTATTCTTGTCGCCAATGCATTAATAATATTATATGTGTCTTTGGTAGCCTCGTAAGGTGCTTAAGTGCATATCTTTACAAAGAAATGCATTCACACACATTATATTTATGCTTAGTAATAATATACTTTATTTTACCATTTTTATGCGTAAGCAACCTCTTTGCATTGTTATTTGGATGCTATTGGCTAAACACAAGTAATCTCATTTCGGACATCGGTAAATTGTAGTTTCTTCAGGTCTCGACAGCAATAAAACAGCACAAAACGAGCAAACTATTTTATATTAAAACGATTAAAATTACGATGATAAAACAGTATGCGGGACAATAGAATTTTAGTAGCGAGAGGGCGCGGGCGTTCCTTGCGGTGCTAGTGGCTACTACCCGACAAATTCAAAATGTTCGCTTTATATCCGCAAGGACGCACCGCGCTCGGCCGTTAACAAACATTTTTGCGACTGCCTTACAAATAAAAATAACAAAATAAAACACAAATTATTACAACTAAAATTTAAAAGTGCGTCGCCTACACGCCCCACCCCAGTGCTGCCTTACCAGCACTCATCATCCAAAAGTACTGGGGCGACGCGTGCAACCGACCGGCGCAGCACATTTCCAGACTTAATTCTAACATCAACCATCCTTATACGTCCGTCCCTGCCCGGGAAAACCGACTGAACCATGCCCCTCGGCCACATGTTTCTGGGGGAACTAGGATCTACGATTAAACAAAAATCGCCAACATGTAAAGGTCTACTCTCCTGATTCCATTTCTGCCTTGGTAAAAGAGTAGGTAAAATTTCTCTTACCCATCGTCTCCAGAACATGTCTGCCAACCTCTGCGAAATACGCCACTGCTTGCGTAAAAACAGGTCCGAGTCGTCGAAGATCCCTATAGTAGGAAGATTAGAGGTAGTGCCGAGAAGAAAATGGTTTGGTGTTAGCGATTCCGCACTGCCCGGTTCCACAGAGACGTGTGTAAGCGGTCTGCTATTAACCATACTTTCCACCTCTGCTAACAGTGTACTAAGTACCTCGTCCCGAGGGGCCTGCTCTTTCAGCGTCACCTTTAATGCTGTTTTTACACTTCGTATGAGTCGTTCCCACGCCCCACCCCAATGAGGACTCGCAGGGGGGATGAAAGTCCAAGAAGTGCCGTAATTTAAAACTTCTGATTTTAAAACGTCCTGATCTAAACCTTGTACGGACTGCCTGAGCTCAACATCTGCACCTCTCAGATTAGTACCGTTATCTGAGTACAGATGCTGAGGCCACCCGCGTCGTGACGCCATGCGGCGCAATGCCATAATCATGGAACTAGAAGTAAGCGTAGGTACTACTTCTATATGCACTGCTCTAACGGTTAAACATGTAAATAGAACCCCATACCTTTTTTCCCTGCGTCTACCAACCGTCACCTCAACGGGTCCAAAAAGGTCAACGCCACAAAAGGAGAAAGGTCGGTGCCCGTGAGCGACACGAGCTTTAGGTAAGTCACCCATCCTTGGCAACAACGGAGACGCCCTTTTTATGCGACAGAACATACATTTGGAGACAACATTCTTAACCGTGGGACGCAGTCTAATGATCCAATATCTTTGTTTCAGCTCGTTTACTACGGTTTCCTGACTAGCGTGAGCAAACTTTTTATGATATTGCATAATTATTAATTTTGACAAATGGTGGTGCCCATCTAGAATTATGGGATTCTTAGTTTCAGTTGAAACTTCAGTGGCGGCATCGGCACGCCCGCCAACGCGTAAGATCCCTTGTTGCTCGTCAAGATAAGGGGACAAAGTAAGTAATTTACTCTTACGGTCAACGCATTTGTTGCTAATTATGGCACCCAACTCATCGACAAATGATTGCTGTTGCGCCTTTTGTATAAGTAAATATTCCGCTCGCTTCATTACTTCGACATCATTTATATTATACATTTTTCTACACTTGTATATAAACGTAAGAACACGAAATGTAGCTTTCAGTAGACGCAACCAACTAGAAAAGCGTAGTACATCGGGTACAGGTAAGTCAATTTGATTAATTTGAATATGTGTAACAATTTCTAATTTACATTTATCTGTTTCAGGTGTTCGCGTATCTACCGGCCACGAGCTCTCAACGTCTCGAAGAAATGAGGGTCCGTTCAACCACTCATTTTGTATAACAGAACAATCGCATGGTTCCCGAGTACCTACATCCGCTACGTTTAATTTAGTTGATATATAATTCCATTCGGACGCGCGAGTTAACTCGTCTATTTCTCCCAAGCGATGAGCGACAAAAACCTTATAATTGCGCGCGTCGTTACGAATCCAATGCAATACTGTCGTTGAATCACACCAAAAATATCGCCTGGTAACGCATAATCTATGTTCTTTTGTAACTGTATCTGCTAATCTCGCCGCGAGTAAAGCAGCTTGCAGTTCTAACCTGGGTATAGACACATGCTTCACGGGAGCAACCCGGCATTTGGCAGCAACGAACGCTATGCGACTCCCAACGTTACTTATCCAACGCCAGTACGCTACGGCACACATAGCCTTAGTAGACGCGTCGCAAAATATATGTAACTCTAAGTTATTATAACTATTTGCTACGCCACACGCCTGCACGTCTGCCGATCGTCGCAGGAGACGAGGTGGGGATGCGCGCGCCGGCGCCGGCGGCGGCGCCGGGGATGAGTCAGCATTTATGCGTGCTAAGTGAATATCACCCGTATTGTAGTATCTAGGTAAACTAACTTCACTAATGTCTTTTAATTGACTAACCCAAACGCGCCATTTATTATACACGACATCGTTCAAACAATCATCCCACTTTAAGTTTGACTTCCAAGCTTCTTGTAGGATAATTTTACCGTTTATCGTAAACGGTGCGAGAAACCCGTAAACATCGTAAATGGACATTACAACGCGTAACACCTCCCGTTTTGTAGGTCGTTGCGTTCCATCAATAATTTGTTTTGGTATATTTTTAAAAGATAAATCAAAACGCAACGTATCGTCTTTCGGTTCCCACAATAATCCGAGTGTTCGTTCACTAACGTTTTTCTGATCGAATTTAAACCTTACGGCAGCTGTTCCGAGAGATTCTTTTGGAATGCTATCTAATACTGCATTACTGTTGCTATTCCAGTTACAAATATGAAACCCACCCTGTGCATGGATATATATGACTTCCCTAACCAAATTTACTGCAAAACTTTCATCGCATATACTATCTATATAATCATCCATATAATGTTGCCTACAGATAGCTTCTACCGCAGATGGCATGGACGACTCAAACAGCTGTGCATTTTTATTTTTCACAAATTGTGCTACGAAAGGTGAACAGTTAGCACCAAAAATTAATGACGTCATCGCGTAGGTCTTAACAGGGTCCTCGTCATTGCGCGAGTGCCGCCACAAGAATCTAAGGGCATCTTGGTCCTCTGACCTTATTTTAATTCGTAAAAACATGTCCTTTATATCACCCGTCACGGCTATAGGGTTCTCACGGAACCGCAACATGATACCAAACAAGGACATAAGTAGATCAGGGCCCTTCAATAAACAATCATTAAGAGAAACTCCATTCGATTTTGCGGCTGCATCGAACACTATTCGTAACTTTTTTTTGTTTGGGTTATCGACCCCAAAATGTGGCAAGTACCAAACCTTTGGTGACGTATTTAAATCGATCACTTCCTTGGCAAAGTCATTTTTAAATAAATGATTAATTCGTTCTGTGTATCTAAGTGCGTAATCACTATTAACCTTCATTTTCTTCTCGACATTACGCAATCTATAAAGTGCCTGCGAAAAGGAATTGGGCATTGAACCCTCTTCATTTTTCCAAGGCAGTCCAACACACCATCGGCCACCTGACAGAACAGCCGTCTGCTCCAACTGAGCTATGGCGCGTACCTCGTCTGCGTTCTGTCTACACCTTTCACTCACTCCCATAGACTCAAGAGAAAAGAAATCACGTACCTCGTCATGAAGATCCTGGAGCGCTGGGTCCTTGCTGCTGTGCGTATTCAGTAACATGGAGTGTTGAACCTCATTAGCCAGCGACGTCTGAGCTATCCTACCATGCACGCACCAACCCAAAGGAGTTCGAGTGGCATTAGGTTCATTCAGTTTTCCCACAACAACATCTAAAGGCAAAAGCAAATGATTGTTATCTTGTCCTATTAAAACTTGTGGTTTACATTTTTGATAAACAAAATACTTTCTTAATTTTTGTAAATGCAAATATCTATTACAATCTATGGTTGACAACTCTTGGCAAGGTAAGTTAAGTTGATTTACACTTCTAGCTTTTATGTTAAACATTTCATCATTTTTATTTGACACATTAATATTTACAACTTGCGATTCACAAACAATATCGCTGTTACTCCAAGCCCCACTCACGCGTAGGGTCTCTTTATGGCCGGCCACGCCCACCTTCTCCGCTAGACTCAAGCTAATCAGCGACACAGTCGAGCCATCGTCGAGGAGCGCGGTTGTGCTAACAGTGCCGTTTGGCCCGTGCACTACTATTGGGACTACTTTCAAAAAAACTTTAAAACTACTTACATTTAAATTAGTTACCGTCTCCGATTGCATGATCATTCCAGATGGCTCGGCTTGCCGCTGCTCATTAACATGAACGGCCGCGTTATCAATAACATTGTTTACAGGTTTTGTAACTTCATAATGCAACAAACGGTGGTGAGATTGGCCGCACTGATCTTTATCGCACACAGGTGCGGGATACATATTACGATGGTGCCGCTCAATCAGACACTTAAAACATACACCTTGACGTTTAACAAATGTCCATCTGTCTTTACGAAGTGACTTTTTAAATTTTTTACAATCCGGAAGCGAATGATTTGATGTACGACAATACCTACACTTGTCACTGTCTCTTTGCGCACTTTGCACTAATGCCGTTTCGGATTGCACGAAATTAACAGTCTCTTGTTTACGCCTAAACGAGTCGTGATGGCGTATGTTGACAAGGTTCACATTGGATGAAGATATTTTCACAGCTTCCTCGTTCAAAAAATCGCATAGTTTTGTGAGCTTTGGTTGTAAATTGCCTTTTGCATGACAATAATCTGTCCACTTCGACAACAATACGGTAGGCAGCTTCGACAGTATATTCCTCGTAATGTTGTTATCGTGCAGGTATTCATTGCGGTCTAGGGCACGCACAGCTGCAACGAAGTTCTTTATTTTTACTGAAAAGGTCACTAAGCCTTTATAGTATTCTGGTGACAATGGGTGTAATCTAGAAATATCCCATTCTATGCGAGATAAGATGACATCCGGGTTACCAAATTGTAGTTCAAGCGTGGACATCACCTCTTCTGCGGATGCACTTGTTATTAACAGCGCAACAACAGCTTCCTTAGCAGCTCCACGAAGACATTTTCTTAAGCGCCACAGGTTTTCTATGGAGCTAAATTGACATATAGTAGAAGATTCTTCGTAGGCCTGTTTAAACTGAAGCCATTCCATTGGATCTCCAGAAAAAGACGGTAGTTCCTTCGGTGTGCTTAGACGACTTAGCAGATTGGTGCCTGAATTGGCTGCTGCCGTTGAAGTGACAAGGTCCTTAAGTGCGCTCGTCAGCTGTTGCACTACTTCCTCAGTACCGTTGGTGACGTTGTTTGCGGCCACCAGCGGTGGGCACAGGGTTTCCCGGTGAATCTTACCATTATCGTGGGTAACCTGTGCTTTCATTTCGCGCTGACTGCGGTCGATCCACTTGCCTACTTCGCTCATGGAGCACCTTGAACTTGATTGTGGACTGTATTCTTCTACTTCAGCTAAGTCTGCAGCCAGTCGCTTATCAATGAGCTCCTTGTCAATCCGCGCTTTTTCCTCCGCCGCTTTTAATTCTAGTTGCAATCTGCGCGCCCGTGAAGAAGAACATGAAGATCTTTTTGAACTCGTTTTTTTTAACGGCGGTAGTTCAACTTGCTGTTCATTTTCAAACTTCATTTTCTGTAAGCTAGGACTGCTTTTCAATGCACTAGTGCCTGCTTTTACACTTGCAGCGGCTTGCAGGTTGCTATTTTCTTCACCCTGTTGCTGTTCTTTACGAGTGACACTGCGAGTGTTCACCATTTTTCCCGGCGGCGTATAGAACAATGACATTCAAAATTCGGCTCGAAGACCACTTTGTAGTTTCTTCAGGTCTCGACAGCAATAAAACAGCACAAAACGAGCAAACTATTTTATATTAAAACGATTAAAATTACGATGATAAAACAGTATGCGGGACAATAGAATTTTAGTAGCGAGAGGGCGCGGGCATTCCTTGCGGTGCTAGTGGCTACTACCCGACAAATTCAAAATGTTCGCTTTATATCCGCAAGGACGCACCGCGCTCGGCCGTTAACAAACATTTTTGCGACTGCCTTACAAATAAAAATAACAAAATAAAACACAAATTATTACAACTAAAATTTAAAAGTGCGTCGCCTACAGTAAATATCATCGGGCGTGGTACATAATGTTTTCCCCATATTTTACACCACTACCTTCAGGGTTTTCCTATTACACTTACACTTATACTAATACTTGAAATGGCCCCTGATAGCTGTTTAAATATTTACTATCAGAATGTTAGAGGGTTACGGACTAAGTCTCATGAATTTTTAAATAACGTTTTAAATTCTAATTATGACATAATTTGTATCACGGAGTCATGGTTGAATGAATCATTTTTTAGTGCCGAATACTTCGATGGCAGTTATGATGTGTTCCGGTGTGATCGAGACTCGCAAGCTAGTGGACGCCTGCGCGGTGGCGGTGTTGTTGTGGCGGTGCGGCGCGAGTTGTGTGCGCGTGCGATCGATGTGCGTGGCGGCGGCGCTGGCGCCGGTGGCTCCGAGGAGCTGTGGGTGAGCGTGCCGTCGCGGGGTCGACCCCGCGCGTCTCGAGCCGCTGCCACCACCGGCGCAGCACTTTTAGATGCGGATCCACCGAGCCTCTTTATTGCATGTACATATATACCGCATGGTGCTCAACATAAGTCCACTCTTACATCTTTTTACGATAAATTATCCGATGAAATTCAATCTAATCCAACGAGCACTTATCTAATCCTCGGTGATTTTAATATCACAAACGCAGAGTGGTATTATGATGATGAAACCGAGAGTTTGAATACACGTACTAATAGTTGCCCTCTAGTTTGCTTAACTAATGATTTTATGAACTTGTCACTTTTATCCCAGTACAACTTTGAGTTTAACGCTAATAACAGAGTTTTAGATTTAGTTTTTTGTAATGAAAAATGTGAAATTAGTGCTTGTGAGTTCCCATTACTACCCGAGGACCGACATCATAAGGCTCTGGATATTAACTTATTATTATCTTTATCCAAACCACTTAAAAATAATACCTTCGTAAAAAAAATGTTTTTTAAATCTGACTTCCCCTCAATAAAAAATGATTTAAATTCCATAGATTGGCAATATATTTTCTCGTCTATGACTGATGTTGACAAAATGGTTGAATATTTTTATCATATTCTCGACAAACTCATACAAAAATATGTTCCTGCACGCCCCATCTCTTATGGCAATAAGTTTCCTCCATGGTATACGCGACCTCTTATTAAACTCAACAAAGAAAAAAGTAAATTTCACAAAAAATGGAAAATTTATAGCAACTTAAAAGATTATTACATTTTCTCTAGTTTAAGAAAGAGACTGCGTAAAATGGAAAAAGAATGTTATGATAAATATAATGTTTACTCTGAAGATAAAATTAAGGAAAGTCCTCGGTTTTTCTGGTCATATGTTAAATCGAAAAGACAAGCTTGCGATATACCAAATAAAATGTTCTATGACAGTGAAGCCCTCTCTGATGGTATGGCTATATGCGAAGCATTCAATAAATACTTCCACTCGGTCTTTGTTGGTACAGCAATCAACAGCAGTGCACATTCCTCACCTTTTGATGGTAATGCACTTTCCGGTGTTGATATTGGCACAATATATTTAGATAAAGAAAATGTTGGTAAATTGTTAAAAAACATTAATATAAACAAGGGCGCTGGCTCTGATGAAGTTCACCCCATCTTTATATCTACCTGTGCTGATGAACTAGTCACGCCTGTCTATCTCATATTCAAAAAATCTCTCGACACAAAATGGAAAAAAGCACTGATCACGCCCATTCCAAAGAATAAACAGACTCATCTTATTGCGCAATACAGGCCGATTTCAAAATTGTGCGTTTTGGGCAAAATATTGGAAAAGATCGTTACCACACAACTGTTTTATGCTGTTCATAATTACATCTCCCAGACGCAGCATGGTTTCATCAAGTCACGATGCGTCGAAACCAACTTGATTACTTTTACCAACTTCTTACTCGAGAAGATGGATTCTGGTGGCCAGATTGATGTCGTGTATACTGATTTCTCTAAAGCCTTTGACAAAATCAATTTTGATCTACTAATTGACAAACTTTTTAGAATCGGTATACACGGTAACTTGCTGAGATGGATCGACTCATATATACGGAATCGTAGCCAGGCAGTTTGTTTGAAAGGTTTTCGTTCGAATTTCTTAAGAGTCCCTTCAGGGGTACCCCAAGGATCTCACTTGGGACCTGTTTTATTTACGCTTTATATCAACGATATTGGCAATACTCTTGTAAACACAAATAACTTGCTTTATGCTGACGATACTAAAATATATAGAAGTATAACTACCTACAACGATTGTCAAAAACTTCAGTCTGACCTTGATTCCTTTTCTGGATATTGTAATTATAACCAGCTCTTCCTCAACATTGATAAATGCTCCGTAATAACATACTCACGGAAACGATCGCCTATTATTTATAATTGTACTATCAGTGATCATTCTCTTAAGCGCGTCAATAACATACGAGACCTAGGAATTGTGATGGATCACCAACTCAATTTTGATTCGCATATTGAAACTGTTATCAGTCGAGCCTTCAGGAGTCTGGGTTTCATTACCAGAGTCACTAAGCCTTTTAAAAATATATTTACATTAAAGCTACTTTATTTCTCTTTTGTAAGATCAATTCTAGATTTTGGATGCGTAATCTGGAACCCACATTAAAAGCATCATATTGACAGAATCGAGAAGGTTCAAAGAAAATTCATCAAAATCTTGAACTATCGTGGTAACCGTACTAACTTAACATACGAAGAATCTCTTTCTTATCATCGAATATCATCTTTACGTAATCGCCGCAAACAATTTGACCTTGTATTCCTCTATAAATTGCTCAATAATGAAATAGACTCTCCATCCCTTTTATCTAAAATTAACTTCTTATCCAAGGTCCGTCTTCCTCTTCGTTCCTCACGTTCCCTTACTACATTTGTACCACCCCAACGCAAGAAAAATTACACACGTAACTGTTTTTTGTTCCGCTGTCCCAATATGTATAATAAAGAATTTTCGAATCTCGATCTATTCAACAGTCCTCTTAGAACATTCAAACGTTTGATAGCTATTAATCTGCAAGATGCAACATGAATTACACTTATTTTTAGTATTTAAGTTTAGCTAAAATAAAAAAATAAAATAAAAAAAAAGCGGCGGTATTTGAACCCCACCGTGGTTTGGGTGCATTTTCAAATGCTGTCGTGGCTCTGGCTCTGTCCAGCCAGCCCTTGTAAGTCTATCGTCACTATATTGTTAATTTGTAAGCCAAGCGAGACTTATCGAATTTCAACAACTGTGTCATTCGACATCCGATCTTATATTTTTACCCGACTGCATCAGAAGGAGGGTTATTACAAGATCGGCTAAGAATAGGCAAGCTATATTTGTAATTATAATTATAATATATTATAAGTTATTTTGCTCACAAAAAATATATAATAATAATAATAAATAAAAATGATTGTTTGCTCTTCGGAGCTCTAAAATTTTCTCAAATTTTGTTACTTTAAATTGTAAATGACTTGTATTCCTTTTTTTTTTTTTTTTGATTCAGTCTCAATGGACATACCTACGAGTATAATACGCGCGCCCTGTGTCAACTATAATATATATTATTGTCGGCACTGTTTTGTCTATTACCAGTACTACTCTAATTATAGAACTATTGTATGTAATGACTGTTTTGTGCCAAAATAAAATAAAATAAAATTAAAATAAAATAAACTTATAATAGATGTTCGGTGTCGTTGTAGGTTTTCCCTTTAAGCCACTTTTGTATGGTTTTCTTATAGTTTATTTCATTCATATGATGTATACCTAGTGTTAAATTAAGTTTATTATACAAAAAACTTCCAAGAAAGCAAAGAATCTGTGAGAGTGAGCTGTACGAGCTCAGTGGAACAAACAATATCTGCTCGCCTTTTGCTGGTTTGTAGTGCAGGACTATAGGGCGTTAGTGAATGTTTCTTTGTAACAGTTAGTAGTATAAACAACTGACGAACAGAAAGGACATCACATTCAGCTAGGAGACCTGCTGTAGGGAAACGGAAAGGACGAAATGTGCTAACCTTCAAAATGGCTCTCTGTGCTATTTTTAAGTTTAGCATGGTGGTTTTATGAGCGCCTCCCCAAGATTTATTTATTTATTTATTTATTTACACATACAAACTTACAACTATCATTACAGGTTTTTTTTTTGCCCCCCAATGCGATAGATGAAGCGATTGAATTTATTTGTAACAAATTATCCCACAAGCTAATTTTGTGAATTCGCTCAATGAACACATGAATAAATCCGTCTCCCCATCGACGAGGTTGATCGTGCAAAAGGCGCGCGTTAGTGGCGCCTCCTTCAGTAAATTAGTTCGACTTCTAGGGACGAGTAGTAAGTTCGGCCGTCGTCGGCCTCTTTTGACTCTAAGATGAAATGCAGTACGTTAGCAAAGATTGGCAAAGGGCAAGATAAACCTCAGTTAAAAGTTTTCCTTTCGCGGCATATCTTAAATTTTTAAACACATAAATTAATTTTCAAACTCTAGTACTTAGTAGGTAAGAGCTTCTTTAAGTGCTTTAAAATTAAGATATCTATCTATGATGATGCCTAGGTATTTTTCTGTGTTTGTACTATTGAGTTTAGGACATATACAGTCGGTATCAGTCGAGTCATACAGTGATGTGCCACTATTGCATGTGAGTCATGGGATGGTTGGGTCAGTAAATTATACGAAAAAGTCATGTATTTGGTTTTGTTTGTGTTGAGAGTCAACATGTTTGTTCTAAGCCACTTTGTGACAGAACCAAAGCCAGCTTGGACTAAACCGAATGTGTCTTTCCAATTGTCGGCACTAAATAGTAAGGCTGTATCGTCAGCGTATGATATTATGTAACTATTGTTTTGAAAGGGGAGGAGGCACAAATCGTTAATATAGATAAGGAATAGTAAAGGTCCTATGATACTTCCCTGGGGAACACCATATTCGACTGTTAGTTTTTTACTTACTATACCGTCTTTCTTAACTAGCTGGGTCCTGTTTGTTAAGTAATCTTTTAAAAGACTATGCGGTATACCTCTTATACCTAGCTTGTGTATATTTGAAGGAGGATTGGGATTGAAACTGAGACAAATGCCTTGGCAAGGTCTTGGAATATAACTAAGCATTTATTCCGGGAATCAAGTTGTCTTGTAATATAGTCTGTAATTCATGAACTGCGTCATCAGTCGATTTGTTAGGCCTACAGGCCTTTTTTCTGTCATGCGTATTTTCACCCGCATGCGGATCTCGTCCGCATAATACGCTCCGGGCCACACGCAAAACAAAGATTTCGTTCGCCGCTGCAGTGTCGTGCGTGTCGCCAGTGAGTATACTCGTGCACAGAGATGAACGTTAAAAAAGTAATTATCGCCTATATATTTTCAAAAATAAAAAAATGTAAAATACAATTCAGAGTAGATCCTTATCTTGAAACTAGATCATTTACTGGAATGTTTAATGTAATTTATCAAAATTAAAAACTTAAGGTCAAATATAGGTTTAGAAATGAAACGCAGTGTTCAAATTCAATGTCAGAAGAAGAAGAATTTAATAAAAAAGAAAGGCAAGCTACCCCCATACATAATAATCATTGTTTTTTCCAGCCAAGCAGCCATCCTTGCATCCCGGTTTTTGTAAAGGTCGTCCTGCTTGTTCCACAACAAAGGGCGAAAATGCACTTCAAAAGTAAGTCTCTCTGTATCAATTTTCATTTTTGTTTGCGATTGTATGAGTACAATGACGATGCGTGTAACCCGCACGACAGTAAAAACTACACTGGCAGTGGCAGTAGAAGAACGCGCCCCGCAAGCGGATGGCGCGCGTGCGGGGCGCGCGCCCGCAGCCAATCCGCGTCCCGCGCACGTTTTGCCCGCGTGATAGGAAAAGCATGTATGAAATGATAGGATGCGGGCAGCCCGCATGCGGACCAGATCCGCACGCGGGCGGCTATCTGCATGACAGGAAAAAGGCCCTAAAACCGTATTGAGTCGTGGCCAAGAGTCCTTTTCCTTTTATGTATTTAATAAGGCGGTTATATATTAATCTTTCTAGGATTTTGGAAATGGAAGGTAGTAAAGCAATGGGTCGGTAATCTATACATATAATAAGAACGTAGGGATAAAAAAATCTGTAATTGCAAGATATATAAAAAAAATTACACAGGTTGCTTTAAATTCACTTACGGAACACGATAGAATAGTTTAAAAAAAATTGTTTGTTTGTTTGTTTGTTTGTTTGAACCCGATAAACTCGAGAACTACTGAACGGATTTTGATCCGGTTTTTACCAAAATGCTAAGAAAAATCCGGAGAATAATATAGGCTACATAAATACTCGAAAAATACAGGGTGTCTCATTTGAATCGGTCAGTATGGGAAAGTCTGAAACTATAAGACATACGAAGATCTGTCCTTAGGAACCATGTCATCGATTTTAATAAGAAGAAAAACTGCATTCATACTTTTTAAAAAAACCTGTACTCAGCTCGGGAATCGAACCCGGTTGTTTTGAAAAAAATAAACTTATACTATTTCTATTTAGATATCGATTGTGTAGGTCTTAAGCAGTAAATGGCTCTTTGAAACATGATGTCTAAAATGAATAAAATGCATTGTTTTCACGTACTTTAATTTATTTTAGTAAGTGTTCGAAGTGACCACCTTTACATTCAACAAGTTCAGGCATGTAAAATTGTCTCTATGGTTGTTTGTACCTCTTTGCTGGTTTTGTAATTGTAAGATCGTTATGTAAACGTGTTGAATATTGTATTGAAAAAAACGGTGGTCACTTCGAACACCTTCTAAAATAAATAAAAGTATGTGAAAACAATGCATTTTATTCATTTTAGACATCATGTTTCAAAGAGCAATTTACTGCTTAAGACCTACACAATCGATATCTAAATAGAAATAGTGTAAGTTAATTTTTTTCAAAACAACCGGGTTCGATTCCCGAGCTGAGTACAGGTTTTTTTAAATGTATGAATGCAGTTTTTCTTCTTATTAAAATCGATGACATGGTTCCTAAGAACAGATCTTCGTATGTCTTATAGTTTCAGACTTTCCCTTACTGACCGATTTAAATGAGACACCCTGTATAATAAGAACGTAGGGATAAAAAAATCTGTAATTGCAAGATATAAAAAAAATACTTTAAAATCACTTACGGAACACGATAGAATAGTTTAAAAAGAAATTGTTTGTTTGTTTGTTTGTTTGTTTATTTGTTTGTTTGAACACGATAAACTCGAGAACTACTAAACGGATTTTGATCCGGTTTTACCGAAATGCTAAGAAAATTCCGGAGAATAACATAGGCTATATAAATACTCGAAAATTGTTAAATTTTGATTTGGTCTAAACCGGGATTTAATCCTTGGTTGCTTGGCAGCTGTTGTTTATTATGTAACATAGGGGATTTTTTTTAATGAGTTTTACGGCTCTGGCATTTGAGGCTCTGGCTCTCTATTGCTATCGTGTTTTAGGGCTCTGGGTTCTTTGCCCTTTTGAGCCTGTCATTGATAGTTGTTGTCATGAGAATACCGATTTTGATGCGGTTATCACCAAAATGCTTAGAAAATTTCGGAGAATAACATACAAGTCGAAAAATGTTAAACAAATTTTAATATACGTATTTACGCGACCAACTGTTAGATACGTTCGTTGAGTTATTATTTTAGAAAAGTTTTGTTACTCTCTAAGGTTACCTAATACCCTTTATAAATCTGTGAGGCACCTAAGCGAACATTAGCACCGCAGTAGTAAAGCGACGGAAAATAAAAACAAGCTCGAAATCACGCACATCATTAAACTTGGCTGTACATAGGTACACCTTTTGTTTCATTTTCCAAAATAACCAATAATAATATGGCTATTTAGTCGCGCCTGCGCGCGGCGCTTATTGCAGTTTTCTAATACACAGAAATGTTAAAAGTTAAAACATTACCTATATTTGGCGGTATAAACCTCTGTGTCGTTGCCCAAAATAATGTCTCTTTTTTTAGTTATGCATAGAAATGTTACCTACTCATTAAATTTGGCTGTATAAAACTTTGTATCATTGCCCAAAATCATGTCTCTATTTTTTTAAATATTGCACATAGAAGATATCTTGAATTACATAGCTTGGCTGTATAAACCTTTGGGTCGTTGCCCAAAATACTTAATGTTATTTTTTTAAATCTATTTGGTAAAAAAACGCGAGAACATGAGAATTTAAAAAAAAATTGGCGCGCTTTTATGAAACATTTGATGCAGGTAAGTTAAACACTTATTTCAGTACTAATTTTACATGTAAGCGGTTTCTTACTTTGGTTTCTTAACATGTTTATAGGATAAATCTGTGTTCAATGATACAATATAAGCAAGTAAGTATCATAACAATTTTAATATCATAAAACCTATAAATAATGAATTTTGTATATACTTCTAGATTACAGAAAAATGGTTTTTCCATTCTTCTATCGCATAAGACGATGGCTACCTCTGGTATCAGAGTTACAAAAATGTTTAAGTTTGCAGGGTACAACTGTATTAGAGGCACGGACTTCAGATTTTTTTTTATTAGAGGTAACTTCTTTCTGTGTCCTGTGATCTACCTCTAAAAAGCCTACCTAACAAGATGCCACGAAGAAGTTCAAATTTATCGCAAGTATGTAACATAAAATACTATACTGTATTACCTAATAGACAATAATATAATTTATTACAGTTCTCAATTTATTCATATTTTGTATCTACGAATAAGAACATAGTTGGTAAATAGTTTTTTGTGCCTTCTGGCCGACAACCAATAATCCTGGACCGCTACCTGCTACTCGATATCCAGCTTCGGTGGACAAGGCAAAAAATATTTTGAAGTCCGTGGTTGGACAGTATAACAGTAGACACATCTTAGCTAAGATACACCAGTGCCTAGGACGACTCCGGACGAGTACCTAAACTGTAAAATACCAATTTTATTACATATAATTGAGCGTCAGTAAACCCATTTCAGGTTTGTATGACGTAGCAAATACGCGCAACCCACCGAGAAACGGTGTTGTATACTGAATGTATGTGGAGGGATAATTGAAACGGGAAACTGAGTGAGAATCTGTATGAACGGGACGATTCTGTGCTTCAAACTAAATATATGTATGTACATGGCAGAGATGATAGTCGAAAGAATAAGAGATAATGTATGAAAATAATGATGAACGTAAAGGAGGCACAGGAAGTATGCCAGAACCACACTAAAAGGAGATCGATTGTTTTTGTCTATCTCAGCATTCCCAGCTAAAAGGATATTAAGAGTGAGTAGGTGTACGTACTTATGTCGGTAAATACAATGTCAATTTTCTAAATTTCCGAAGCATATAATTTTATTATACCCTAATAAGCTTAAATAGATACCTACATAAAAATTAAACTGTACAGACTACAGCCTTTAGCTCACGCGGACGAAGTCGCGGGCAACAGCTATTTAGAATAAGTGTCAGTATCATCTTTAAATATAAAAATCAATTGCTGTTCGTTTGAGTGGCTAAAACTCGAGAATGGCTGGACTGATTTGGCTAATTTTGATTTTGAAATATTTGTGGAAGTTCAGGGAAGGTTTAAACGGTGAGAAACATAAATAATAAGTAACGGAAATTAGTGAAAAAAAAAAATTAATTTCCAATAAAAAATGTTTCTTTTGTTGTCATGGAAACTGTCAAAGCGGTACGAAGTCCGCCGGGTCAGCTAGTTATTAATAAAACTTTTATCTTCATTTTTGTGAATCGGGTGAACAACGGTCACATGAGATTTTATCAATGCCAGTGACGCAGTCATTTCTAAGTGTAGGAACATCATCATCATCATCATCATCTCAGCCAAAAGACGTCCACTGCTGGACAAAGGCCTCCCCCAAGGAACATACTATGCCGAAATTACGCGACCGAAGTTCGGCGTTTTCGGCCTCAGAGGTTAAATGCTATACGCTATAACGCAACGTAATTTTGGTATTATGTGTCGTTAGTAATTCAAATAGCATTGTAGGCGTAATCATGCCGAACTTCAGTCGCGTAACTTCGGCATAGTGTGTTTTTACACCAAGAGTCAGGATAATTTTTTCTTCTTCATTTTCATCAGTGTTAAATAAAGCAAATGAGTGCAGTGTTGGCAACGGCGATGGGGGCAAAGTGTAGGAGAGTGAATTATTGTTTTGGTGTTTTGCTTTCTCAGCTAAACTTTTCCCAATATAAATAAAGAAACTATTTGCTGCGTCAACTGATTGTGCCGCAGTAGCTGAGTTTGCGATGAGTTGATGTGCGGATAATTTAGTATTATTGGTGTTAGTTATGGTTTTGATAACAACTTTCCATAATTTTTTCTTGTTTTGACCTGCGTCTTTTATTTCTAAACTTTCATACTGGCGTTTAAGTCTCTTCAATAATTTATTACAGAAATTACGGTATCTTAAGAGCGTTTACGCCGCACACTAGCGCCACTAATGAAAAAAAAAACATATCTAGTAATTAGAGATAGAAAATCAAATTATGCTCAACAAACTATTTGAATTAAGCAATTTTGGCCACTTACGGCCAATTACGGCCACTTTTAACTATAACGTCATATTTAACTAAACAATAACATGTCAGGTGTTCATTAGGTGACGTAAAAATGCTAAATTACTTCATTGAAATAGTTTGTTGAGCATAATTTGATTTTCTATCTCTAATTACTAGATATGTTTTCTTTTATTAGAATAAATATTATTAACGGGATTATTACCATGTTTATTGTCGTGTTTGAGTATCATCGTGTTTGAGTATCATGAGTATCATGACAGTACATCCGTGATCATGGCGCATGCAACTGTGCCGAAATATCGGATACTCAAACACGACAATAAACATGGTAATAATCCCGTTAATAATATTTATTCTAATGCAAGTGACCATGATAGTTTAAAAAGTTATGTTTTTTTTTTTCATTAGTGGCGCTAGTGTGCGGCGTAAATGCTCTTAATAAAATATTGTGTAAATGTTGTCTGTAAAGTGATATTTTGTCAAAAATAATCCGTCAGACATCAGGGGCTCAAATATAATATAACGATATATCGCTGTACGTTCACATCTGTATAAAATTAACTCTGCGAAACAATAACGGAACCATGACATAATCTCTAGACCCCTAAAATAATCGTAAATAATGTTATCAAGTGATCTCATTATTATGTTAATTCTTAGACGTCAGTGAATTGTTATAAAAATGTGGCCCTCTTCACTGTTTTGTCCAGTGACCGCGGCACTCGGTGTGCAGACGTCTTTAATTACGTGACATAATTTGAATTTGATCTCGGATCGGATACAGTACCTACAGGTACAATGATCCTCAGCTGTGGATTTTTGGTATTATTAGCATTGATACAGCATACGCTAGCAGGTGATAATGATCCCATCGATTACGTTAGCTTGTTCGGGGATTCGCCAAGAAGACTCCTTCCGTTCGCTGAGCTGGTCAAGTATGACGGGTACACAGTCGAAGAACACAAGGTCACTACGAGCGACGGCTATGAGTTGGCCTTATTCCGCCTGCCCCTAAAACAATCCTGCGCTGATAGCGACGGCGCTGCTGACAGGGTTCCTATCATCTTCATGCACGGCCTGTACCTGAGCGGCGACGACTGCATCATCCTGGGTCCCGGCAAGGCGCACTGCTACGTCTACGCTGACGCATGCTATGACGTCTGGGTACCAAACGTTAGAGGCAACAGGTACAGTAGGAACCACACAACTTTAAATCCTGACAAGGACTCTGAGTATTGGAACTTCGCAGTTGACGAAATGGCGCTTATCGATTTACCAGCGTTTATCGATTACGTGCTAGAACATACCGGAAAATCACAAGTTGCCTACGTGGCCCACAGTCAAGGAGCCGGCATGCTACTGCTGCTGTGTGCCAAAAAGCCAGAATATAACTCCAAGATCAAAGTTGCCTTTGGGCTTTCTGTAACTGCTTGGTTGGAGTACGCTAGATTTTTCGTTATATCCGGTGAAGCGTTAGCATCTAGGCTTTTGGATGGATTCAATAAAGGGAACGACTTCGAAATTCTACCTCACGGTGGGTTTGTCCAGAAAACTGGTACGCTTCTTTGTGGACTCAGCAAGCTTCAATATCCTTTTTGCTCCGTTTTGATCTTTGCTCTCCTAGGATATAACAAGTTTCAAATTGAAGATGAGACCCTCAGAGTTATAACAGGACATACGCCAGCGGGAACATCGATGAAGGACTTCCTTCGGTGGGGACAGATGAAGAACAATGGCTTTGCTGAATATGATTATGGGCTTATGAAGAATATTAAAACTTATGGCACGGTAAAACCACCAATTATCGATTTGTCTCCGATCACGATGAAGTGGTACTTCATAAGCAGCTTAAACGATTACGTTGCAGATGTCAGGGACATCGCGACACTCAAGGAACACCTCAACACCAATGTGACCGAGTGCATCCTTCCTGACAAAACCTTCGGCCACTTGGACTTCATCTACGGCAAAGACGTGCCAAACTACATCACCCCTAAGGTGCTCTCTGTTTTGAACGGTGGAGCTTTTGAATGCAAATAAAGTACGATGGAACTACAAATAATATTATGTAGGTATAATACATACAATAAAAATAAAACTACAATTGTGTTATCAGCTGTATCTCAATACTAACATTTACCTTACTCGACTATTTCGCGAAAACAAGCGTATGGAATGGACTATGTGCACTTGACTTACACATTTACATACATATTTACGTGCATATTTACTTTTACTTTTATCAAATATTATTGTCCCTGCTAATCCGTAGTTTAAAGATTTTTATAATAAGTGACAATGACAATTTATATTAGTGAAAAATCTTTGTAAGTACCTACTTTATTTCACTTCGAGAATGCCTATTTTATTCGTATTACTTTGATTAAGTACTTAGAATAAAACCTTTGAACGTTTGAACATTAGATGTTACACATTGATCTAATTGAATTATGTTAGTTCCATCCATCCATTCATCATTAATCATCCGCATCATCCATCCATCAAACATCCATCGGTTCGTTAGTCTTTAAGGAAAAATTTTAAACCTTGTGTTGCCTGTGGCACAAGCTCTTCTTATTTCTAGTACTTAGTTAGGAAATTAGTTGATTGCAACGAACTAAAAGAATCATAATTCGTCGGTGGAAAGGTAAAACTGCTTAAACACCAAAAGGGCATTCGTGGGAAATGCACTTTAGAGTTTAAAATTTAAAATGCATTTCCTATCAATTGATTTTTGGCGCTTTTCTTTCCACCAACGAATAATATATATATTTAAATATGTATATGTATATTTCTCAAACAAGCTCGTGATTGTATACATGTGATTGTGATTATAAATGCTTATCAGCCCTTCGCAAGCAAACTAATCCAGGCAGGGATCCATCTCCATATTATATCATCATCATCATCATCTCAGCCAAAAGACGTCCACTGCTGGACAAAGGCCTCCCCATATTATATAATAGTCAATATATCTCAATATCAACACAACCCCAGGAGTCCCGGGTTCGATTCCCAGCGGGGGTACATTTTTGCGTACTCGGTTTGGTTGGTGGTGGTAGTGCTTGTTTGTCCGCCTGGCTAGCTACCACCATCTTATCTTAATATGTCGCCGTAACAATAATGTTTGTAGCATTGTTGTGTTCCGGCAGCTAGAGATAAGATAGACAGTGCCTTAGTGCAAAACTTACGGGTTCGTTACTTACTTACTACTACTACTAAGGTACTTAGGGAAGGTGAGGATGAGGACGGCTCGTGAGGCTCCAGCTCTCCTCGCATATCTGGACTCTGCTGAACATTAGGCAGAGCAAAGTCAATTGCCTAAATTTCTAATAAAAAAACAATGTTTGCTTTGCCTTAAGTATACATAAAGCGTTTGTGATTATCTTTAAAGCTGTCAGAGTGAGCTGCTGTGCTGAGCTAAAGAACTATAAGACGACATAATTGTGTTATTATTATTGATTAATGAATATAATTAATGAAATTATTATTTAATTATTGAAAAATAATTCAATTTGGTAAATTTTAATTAAGTTTTAATTGTTTTAGTTTTGAAATTATTACTATGATGAATTATGTTAAATTTATTTATTGATTTTGATATTGTTTGTGTTGTGACGTTTATTACTTGTAACCATAGTTCATGTTACAGACGCATTTTATTGGGATAACCCACCATAAGGTCTGGTCCAATTTTTTCAAGTTTCCCCAATATTATTGTATTTACTGACTGTAATCTGTTATGTGTTGTAATATATAAATAAATAATAAATAAATTAATAAATTGATTATATTGTCACAATTAACTTTTCTTTTTGTCAGTTACAGTTTGTTGTTGGTCAAGCGAAGTTGTTGTTAAATCACCAGCTCAACTGCAAACCCCACTGCTGGGGCACACGAGCCTTCCCTGTAGATGGAAACACCGCAGGAAGAACGGGCCATTAACCACCACGCGGCCGCGGACCCAGTGCGGATTGGTGGTAGTTAACGACTGCTAAAACATCTGGGACCAAGAGGTTTACGTGTCTTCTGGAACACAGAGGAGCTCGAGACGATACATTTTTGGTCCCCCATCCGATGACTGGCCTTGGCAAAGGCTGCTTAACTTTAGCACTCGAAGACCGAGTGCGTTAACCACTGCGCTATAGAGCTCCTCAGTTTAAGTTGTTATCAAAAAAGTATAAATTAAATTAATAATAAGTTATATATAATTTTACGCTTTGTTGCGATCTAATTACAATATGAAAAAAGACAAAATGTTAATAAAAATATATGTTTGTCTTTTTTCTTTATCAATTAAAAAAAATCATAGAAGTAAAGTTCTGTTACCAAGTGCTTAAATGTCCAGTGATGTTAACTGTACTCGTACAAAGTTCGAAACGCACTAGGCATAGAGTACCTAATGCTGAAAGTCTTTAAAAACTCGTTAGAGTAGGTACATGAGCGGCGCTAATGACGTCCAAATGATTTCACGGACTGTTATAGCACCAACTATATCCTATAATATTTGTGTAGGTGTTACTTATGCAAACATAGCATGTGTATGATAGAGACCGCATTCAAGTATTTTTAGCAAATATTTAACCTTAAAAAAAACAAAACAAAAAATAAATGTTTATATAATTTTTAACGCAAATTTTGTTGCGAACAAATTACAAAAACACAAATGTTGAAAAAATTGGCACGAGCATATTATGATCGGATGTTAATGACGGTAGTTGTTAACATTGAATGGGCGCCTTTGGCTTTCAAAGTAAAAAGTAAAAAGTGTTGAATAATTTCGGCGGGCTGGTTAGAACCACGATAGCTCAATTGGAAGAGCACCTGACCCGGTATGTCAGAAGGGTGCAGGTTCAAACTCTGCTCGTGGAAATTTTTTCAACATTTGTGTTTTTTTTTTTTAAAACAAAGAAATGCCGAAATCTAATGAAATGATATTTTGCTAAAATTCTTGGCGGTACTTCTCAGTACCACATGTAGACTTACAAGCCGATGGATGGCGTAGTGACATTCATAATAGTTCAATGATTGTATCCGAAATTGGATAAAATATTTTGAATTCTCTTTTTAATAATCTAATAGTACATTGCATTCATCAATTAAAATATATAATAAATTACCATCTTCATTAATTAACGAAAACAAATATTCTTTGTTTATAAACCAATTGAAAAAATTTCTAATAAATAAATGCTATTACAGTTTACATGAATATTTCAATGATAATATTAAAAAAAAAATACATTTCAAATCTCTCACCTAAAATTACTTTTATTACTCTTGTTGAAAGTAAAAACTTGCTATCATTATAGCGCCTCCTCTCTTCTAAACCCTATTGCGTGCCCGCCAGGGTCCATGATGATCTCTTATTTATGTTCACCATCTATTGTTTACATTGTGGAATGCAATAAATAATTGAATTGAATTGAATTAAGTTTATACAACCTATCTATATAATACGCATTTTACAAAGTACAACTAGTACTTGTTGTATGTCGTCCTATCCTACTGAATGGCGATCATCCTAATACCTTATGCCGCCAAGTGCTTTATTTTGCATTGCTGCGTTCATTGCTGTGTTGGTTTGAAGAGTTGGTACCTATTATAATCTAGATAAAATTACAGGTAAATGACAACTAAGCTTCAAGGACGGTAACGCTCGCGTGACGAATTTAATACCTATTATTGTTAGTTTTTCTCATATATTATTATTTTATGATAGAAAGTTTTCTTCCATGCCAGGGAGGAGGACATTTTCCAAAGGATATGTGACGCTATAAAAGAAAGGGCGAAGGAAACGTCCTTGCTGAGTCTCTTGCTGGATCTTCTCAGTACAAAATCTCCCGCCCTGCGTAGACTTACGACCCGATGGCATAGTGATATTCTTTATGAAATAATGTTTGTAAACTGAATAAATGATTTTGTTTTTAATGTCATCGGTGTCACGCCCACGGTGGCCGCTACACATCAAGCGGGCCGTATGAAACTAATACTAAATGCGTTACTACTGGATAGAAGTGGTAGACATCTGGTGGCTTGTGTGCTTAGCGTGTGTTATTAGCAAAATGTAGACTGCTATGAGTTCTGTTGGAATTGTTTATAAAAATTGTTTTTTTACGATTGTCTTTCTGTAACAACTGTTGTTTGCTCAACAGTATTCCTAAATAGCAATTTGATTCACTAAATACTTGGAGCCCGATGTAACCACAGTGCCATAGAACAATTGAATTTCTATTGTGTTTGGTTAAAGAACTATTAAGTCGCTAGTGATTATACATGATCAGATATTATTGTAATTTTACTTTCAACTGTCTCAATATAATAAAAACTTTATTCAAATGCGTAGTCATGTAGAGTCTTATGTAGAGTCTTATGTAGAGTCTTATGTAGTGACTTATGTAGAGTCTTATGTAGAGGCTTATGTAGAGACTTATGTAGAGTCTCATGTGGAGTCTTATGTGGGGTCTCATGTAGAGTCTCAGGTAGGGTCTCGTGTAGAGCCTTATGTGGAGCCTTATGTGTATCCTTATGTGGAGCCTTATGTGAAGCATTATGTGGTGCTTTATGAGGAGTCAATTGTTGTAAGGTCAGGATAGACCGAACGGAAAATACTATGCTTGGTTAATTTTGTTACAAAGAAAAACACGAGGACGTGTGTCTATCAGGATGGCCGTGTCGGAGACTTGGCGCTAGCATAGCTTAGAAACGACTAGTATAGTATATACTTAGTGTGGTCTGCGCAGCCTATGCTCTATGGTGCGCTAAACGTCAACGTCAGTTGGCTTGGCGCGACAACGAACTGCCCCCTGACTATGAGCTCTTATAGCAGTATTATTGCAGTTGTGGAAAAGAGACGCGAGTATATTCGCCGCTACACGCGTCTCGTTTTCACAACTGCAATAATACTGCTATAAGAGCTCGTGGTTACCCCCCTGGACACATTTAAACGGGAGCGGTCGGAGAGTACGCACGCGCAGAACTCCCTTCGTTTCTAAAATCCATTTGCATCGGGCAACTGTTTCTAAATATTGTAATTGTGATATAAAAATAACATTAAAGTGACTGTAAGGAATACGACTGCGTCTTTATTTTGAAGATCCAAGATGAACTGTGTTATCGACGAATCAGAATTTGCTCGACCGTCCTACCTACAAAACAAACCTCGCCGCCGACAAACAAATAATTTTGTAATGGAAAATTTAATTGTCGGTTTTAGTATATTTACAGTGTGATTCCCGTGGGAATATCTGGATAAAAAGTATCTTAAGAGTTATTCCAGGTTATAAACTATCTGTATGCCGAATTTCATCCAAATCCATCCAATCCATCCGTTGCAGCGTGAAGAAGCAACAAATATACGAAAAGACATACACACAAATTTCGCATTTATAATATTAGTAGGATAAACGATTAGTCTTAAATCGTCATGCGCTGACACAATGTAAATTTTAAAATACGATGATACACTATCATCATTTTCTAATCTAGAAAGTGCTTATACATTTAGATAAGTTTTTATGACCGAAAAGTAAGTTTTTAAAGGTACCTTGGTATGTGAACCCTTTTCCTGGTAAGTAAGATTGTTGTAATTACTTTTTTTTTGGATATAGGTGCTGTTGGCCGTCTAAGGCAACGGCCTCTGTAAAGACAGAATCACCGGGGCGGCGAGAAACTTAAAAAGTTCCTCAAGCCGACTGATCAAAACACCGTTAAAGGGTTTCTAAAGGGGATGGCATCATAACGCAGGCGCGGCCCCCGTCCCCTACAAGATTCTCCAAGGAGTTCGGATCGGATCGCGAGCGGCGCCTCTTATGGCTTCTGCTCGGGATGACCAGATAGTGGAGTAAGCGCCCAGTGCGTTTTAACCAGGGTGCTTTACGAGTACGGTGTCTTGGGCCTATTTCTAGTGTGCATGTTTAATGTATTTGAGTGTGTAATGCCATTTTGAGAGTTGAACGAGGTTGGAATAATTAACATTAAGTAGGTATTGTTTAAAATTTCAAAGATCGAAGTACTTATTATAAGAACCTATATTAAAAATTAATCCCATAACATGCACGCCTCCGGGGCCCGCCGCGGCTCCGGCTGGCGCGGCGGTCTTTGATTGAATACTGGTTTCTCGTTTATATTAAATGGTAGGTACATGTTTTGCTTATTGCTCATAATAAAACTACATAATAAAATATATAATGTCATATCAACTGCTGGGCAAAGCTTCATTCATTGTATTACAGCGCTTTCGAAATGTGAATTGTTGATGATGACATAGCCCGGGCGGGCGCCTCGAAAACACTAGATGTATACCTACTACTAGTAACTACTTTTATGATCATTTTCAGCGTTCAATACTATTTTAATATTGCGGGTTTGCAACAGCCCGGTGAGACGGTGAGATGGTCTGAAAGCAGATTCCATTCGTAAAAAAACAACTATATATAAAACAATAATATATACTCGTAAAAACCGGACTAACATAAAAAATAACTGCAAAGAGAAATAACTGAAAAGAAAAAAAACAAGCTCTAAGATCCCAGAATTCAATTTGAGCAATGTTGAATGCAACGTGAATATTTCCTTGTCCGATACCTATCCTATATACCTGCCATCATCAACCAAAGAGAGTGCTGTTTAAATTGAGCTAGCCACGGCCGCTTGGTTGATTGGCCACGCCTGCGACAACTATCAATATTCAATGTAATTAATGGAATCAGGCGTTATTTTGCGGAAATCCATAGTACAAAAAAATGTAATTTAAATAATATGTAGTGTTAATTCCGCTAACTCACTCGTTTATACAGCTTGGATGCAGTACGCATGCACCGCCCTCCCGCCCGCAAAAAGTATGCACATGCAGGAGATACAATGCGTGCAAGCGAAAATGCACACCAACACCGATACCCGACACGTGTTTCGCCCCTCCACGGGGCATCCTCAGGAGCTGTTGACTGGTCGAGAGCTGCGCACCGACTGTTACGGCTACGCAGCTCCCGGCCCCTTTTATAAAGCGCCATCGTTAGAAATCGCGATTTGATAGATCTATCATATCTATCAAATCGCGATTTCTAACGGTTATTCAAAACAAATTGTTGACAGTTTAATTAAAAATAAGCAGAATAAAAGGGTTCGTTCACTACTTTATGCATGTCCCCCAGAACACATCCACAAATATGTAGGTAGTCTGACTTATGTAGGCCCTATTTCAGATAAAATCGCTAATATCCTTAGGAAAAACAAGATCTACGTTACTTTTAGAACAGACCAAAATGTACGTCACCTTTGTAACGGTAAAGATCGTTTAGAAAACTCAAAAAAATCCGGTGTTTATAAATTAATTTGTAACGACAGTGATGGGGTCTATGTAGGTCAGACAGGCCGAAATTTTGACATTAGATATAAGGAACATATTGCCGCGTTTAGGAATGGCCATCCAGATAAATCACATTTCGCAAAACATCTAATTGATACCGGCCATTCTTTGTGCGACAATAACAGCTATAATATTTTGCATGTTTGTAATAAAAGTTTTCGGTTGTGTGTGTTGGAGCAATTAGAAATAATGAAACATAATAATGACAGTCATGCGCTGTTGAATGACCAAACAAATTTAGTTCCATCCCCATTATTACGTATTGTCGCGGGTAGTACGTCACAAATGTCAAACGATGGCGCTTTATAAAAGGGGCCGGGAGCTGCGTAGCCGTAACAGTCGGTGCGCAGCTCTCGACCAGTCAACAGCTCCTGAGGATGCCCCGTGGAGGGGCGAAACACGTGTCGGGTATCGGTGTTGGTGTGCATTTTCGCTTGCACGCATTGTATCTCCTGCATGTGCATACTTTTTGCGGGCGGGAGGGCGGTGCATGCGTACTGCATCCAAGCTGTATAAACGAGTGAGTTAGCGGAATTAACACTACATATTATTTAAATTACATTTTTTTGTAATATTCAATGTATTTATAAATACTCATTTCTTGATTTTATTATTTAAGTATAGGTATCGGACAAGGAAATATTACACGTTGCCTTCAACATTGCTCAAATGGAATTCTGGGACCGTTTCAGTTATTTCTCTTTACAGTTATTTTTTATGTTAGTCTGGTTTTTAAGAGTATATAATTCAAAATTCAAAAAGATTCAATTCAAAATTCAAAATCATTTATTCAGTTTAGGCTACAAATAGCTCTTATGAACGTCATTTTATGCCATCGGTTCGTAAGTCTATCTACTCTGGGCGGGAGATCTTGTACTGAGAAGAACCGGCAAGAAACTCAGCAAGCTCTTTTCTCCCTTACAGCGTCATAAATATTGGAAAATGCCCTATCATAAAAGGACACTTTCCATCACAAATAAAAACACAAAATGTAAAGGACAAACACAACATGTAAAAAAAACACAAAAAATAAAAAATAACTAAATAAAATATTTAAGTCTGCAAAAACATAATTTACCAGTTTAATTTTTTACAATATCATACAGTACTAGTAAAAGTCAAAACCTGTCTAAGAACTATAGTTAATAATAATAAAAATAAAACTAATTGTAATGTTCAATGCAACGCTATTTTGTTATCTGCAGGACACTGTTTATAAGTAGTATTATGTATATGTTTTTTACTATAGTCAGGCTGTTTTATCTTCTAAATATTCTTTGACTGTTTATTAACCTTTTTTAAGTAAAGAAGACTTTACATGTTTTTTAAACTTATCTAAAGGTAAATCTAGTACAGTATTTGGTATTTTATTGTAATAGTGTATACCTTGCCCCAAGAAAGAACCAAGCACCTTCTGTAACCTGAACAGTGGCATTACAAGTTTTGACTTACTTCTAGTATTAAAATTGTGTACATCACTGTGTTTAGTAAATGAATTGATATTACAATGTACAAGAACTATACAATTATAAATAAATTGAGACGCCACTGTCAAGACACCAATTTCTTTAAAAAGATTTCTTAAAGACGTTCGTGAACCTAGTCTATAGATTGTTCTTACTGCTCGTTTCTGTAAAATGAATATAGTTTCAATATCAGCCGCTGTTCCCCACAGTAAGAGGCCATACGACATGACACTATGAAAATAACTAAAGTAAACTGTTCTAGCAGTTTCAACGTCTGTTAACTGTCTTATTTTTCTAATGGCATAAGCAGCAGAACTGAGTTTGCCGGCCAATTTCGAAATATGAGGATTCCATTGAAGTTTTGAGTCAAGGGTTATGTTATACCTAAGAAAACTGTTGAGTCCACCAAATCTAATCGATCACCGTTTATTCTTATATCGGTTGGTTCATTTTTGACATTTGGTAATTTAAAATTAATACATTTTGTTTTTTTAGCATTAAGCTGCAAATTATTAATAGTAAACCAACTGAGTACATCTGAGAGTGCTTTGTTTACATCGTCGTAATTATTCTTACACCTAGTTACATTAAAAATGAGTGAAGTATCATCTGCAAATAATACGATTTCACAGAAGTTCTCTACAAGAAATTGTTTTTATATAGTTGTTTTAGCAGTCGGGTTTTTGTTTTATTTTATTAATTTGAAACCAAACATTTGAAAACCTAAATAAAAAACCATATTATTTAACAGAACGTTTTATTACAAATAGCTAACCCGATCATTCTTACACTATGTATATTATTGGGTATTATAGATGTACCTCTCATAGGAAAAAAAGATGTACAATAGATGGCGGTAGTAGACGTTTGCGCCATCTATCAGGAAGAAGCATAAACACGCACCGTTTACGCTTCTTCCCGATAGATGGCGCTACTTTTACGTGTCATATTTTGTCACTTATCTTATTCCCGTTTCCACATTCCGGATTTTTTTATAGCCTATGTCATTCCCACAGTCAAAACAAATCTAACGGACACCTCATATGTTAAAATCCATCATGCCGTTTGGGCTGTAGGGCGTGCCAAAGAAATAGACATACATACATACACTCGAAAAACCTAACCCTCCTTTTGACGCAGTCGAGTAAAAAAGGCTCCTAGATACTTGGACGCCCAATGTAACCACAGCCACAGTGCCATAGAACAATTGGATTTCTATTGTGTCTGGTTTAAGAACAACTAAGTCGATAAGGTGCAAGGGGAAAACATTTTTGTATGATGAACTCAAGAATATGGCGTACGTACACATCATTAATATCTCTCTCGCATAAACCCGATCATCTTCTATCCGTTCGACCACCGACACGCTTTACTTAATATTTATGTTTTCCAACTATTCATGATTAACATCTTTAATTTAATTTAGTGTTAATTTTGTTGGTTGTCCTATTAAATAAAATAAAATAGAAATAAATTAACCAAGGATTGTTTGATAGGTGTTTACGATCATTTTCAGCGTTCAATATCAGTGACATGCATTAGGAAGGAGATCGAGGCCTATGTCCAGCGGTGGACTATAAAATTTAAATATAAATATATCCTAATTCAGTCCACCGTTGGACATAGGCCTATTTTAACATTGCGCGCTTAAGATGGCAATTATTGGCAGTCTGTTTTCTATTTGACTTCTTGGCGGGAAAGTAAAGAGTCATGTCTGCGGTGTCGTTTTATTTTCTAAAATTTGTGTTATGTCGAATATTAATGTGAAATAATGGTGGATGAACGTCACTTTTTCAAAATCTTTCAAGAATTCCTCGTGAGGACTTAGTAAAGCCCCACATCTTTACTGAGATACTCGACGGGTTCATCATTCATCATTCATCATCATCATCATTTGAGAAACGTATAAATTAAGTTTTCGACTGAAGGACTAGTATCCATGGTCATGAATAAATTTTAAAAGAAATGTTTTCTATTTACGGAACACACGGAACACGATCTCAGACCAAGATGCTCTGAAAAAAAATGTTGTCAATGTCAACAAATTGTCAGTGTCAAATTGACAGTGTCAGTTGTTGCGATCTATCTGACTGATCTTACTACCACAGTGTTGCCAATTTAGCGACTTCGTCGCTAGATCTAGCGACATTTCGTTTTCTACAGCGGCTTAAAATATGTGTCTAGCGACAAAAAAAATCTAGCGACTATTCTAACGACTTCTAGGGCCTTACAAATAAACAAAGAATAAGGTCCGAATAGCTATTCCGTGTTTTGTTCCTGTCATGTAAACTTCATTTCAAATTAGTTCCCTGTTTATTTGTAAGGGGACTAGAGTTTAAATAATAAAAATAAATAAGTATTTTAACTATCTTCCTAAAATATGGCAAGATCTCAGCCCAGAAATCTATATTCGGAACTACGTTCCGAAATCGGATATCATTCTGACAAGTCTGTCTTTTTCCCTTCGTTTTTCTTGACTTTTCGTTTGTTAATAATTGTTTTTTTATAATTTTCAATTGCTTTTTACCGGTTACAAATATTATTCTGTGTAAGGTAACAAATTATTTTATTTTATTCTAACATACCAAAAAACTGTGCCCTATTCTACCGTGCGTAAAACAATATAGAATTAGAGGTACGTGAAAGAATTGCGCTGTTTCCATTCCTAGCGCTCAGTCTACTGGGATAATTTAGCGACTTCTAGCGACTTTTGATTTTTGTCCATAGCTAGCGACTTCTAGCGACTTTTCAAGCGTACGTTTAACGACTTTTTGACATGTTGAGTTGGCAACACTGCCAGCATTGCCAGAATGTTACTTTTGTAACATTTTACGTTACTTTTGACCATCTCATGTTACTTCCATGTTTCACGACTCAAAATGTTACTTTTACGTTACTTTGAGAACTTGATAAAAATATAGGTACCTATAATTAAATATTTTCCAGCATACAAAGATAATCGTGGAACGGAACGCAAAATATCTTCTTTTGTTTATTTACTTTTTGTCCATTTTCTTCTTTTTCTTACTAGGTAGCGAAGGCAGCTAACGAACTTTGAAAACAAAGTTCGATAATTTATTACTTCTAATACTACTACTGATTTCTGAAGGCACATACTGGCACAGAATACATAAATACCGGTAGTATACCTAGCATTGGAGGTCAGAGTAAATAATAATAAAAATAATAGATAAAGGTAGGTACTTAATAATGGCCGCGGTGTCATGACACCGCTTAGTCGTTGAGAGGTAGAATAGAAAGTTAAAAAAAATTGTTAAATGTTACTTTCTCGAGAAAATGTTACTTTTTGAACCGTCTCGTGTTACTTTTGACTATCGGCCACTGGCAACACTGCTTACTACCGATTGCGATTACCTATATCGAGAGCTATCTTACAAGAAATTGAATTATTGTTTTTGTGTTACATGAAAAACAAATATCAAATCAAATAGGTACTTTAAAAAACAGCAAGGTCAACTTATGTTCCATTGATAACGGAGGTGATAACGACTAACGCAATAAATGATCATTGTTTACCATGCAGCTTTAATTAAAGCAACTTATTAAGATGTCTTTACAAAGTTTTTTATTGCTACGGTAAGTTGTTTTGTTTTATTATTATTTATTTATTAAACAAGTCAAGGAAACTGTTTGAAGTACTTGTTAACTAATATCACAATGCGCTAAAATCTTTAATTATTTATAATTAAGTATGCGGACAGATTACAGTCAATACACAGCCATGAGAATTCAAAATATTTATTTATTTTACAAATACAAGCAAAATTGTTTTCCTAAAAAATGGACCTGAACTAAATGTCATCTTAAAATATAGTAAGACTAGACAATAATCCATACATAGCATACACAGTATTGGTTACGTTAATACATAACTACATGCCTTAATGTACCTTAAAAGGCAGTCCTTATGCTATGTTAAAAATAAAATATATATTTATTTATTAGTTGACGAAAGTCTTTGACCAGTGTGTGTTGCCAGTGATGACATACGGGACTGAGACGGTCGCTCACTATGGACCTCATAAAAAAGCTCAAGATCACTCAAAGAGCAATGGAGAGGACTATGCTCTGGGTTTCTCTGCGTGATCGAATCAGAAATGAGAAGATCTGCAGAAGAACAAAGATAACCGACATAGCCCGAAGAGTTGCTAAGCTCAAGTGGCAGTGGAAAGGACTGATAGCTGCTGAGGCGGGATAGTCCTTGAGCGGCGACCGCGTACCGGAAGGTACAGTGTAGGCAGGCCTCCAACAAGGTAGACCGACGATCTGGTGAAGGTCGCGGGAAGCTGCTGGATGCAAGCAGCACAAAACCGGTTGTTGTGGAGTTCCTTGGGGGAGGCCTTTGTCCAGCAGTGGACGTCTTTTGACTGAGATGATGATGATGATGATTTATTAGTTAGTACCTATTTATCTTTTAGTTGTATTAAACTCTCATCTGCTGAAAGCATTGATCTGTGCCCTAAACAATTAAAATTCTATTAAGTTGTATTCACGGCAGACAACAGTTTAAGTGTTAAATGTACCTATTTAAAATAAAAAATATGTTAAGAATTATTTACATTATGTTTTGTAGATATTATTTGAGAATCTTTAGTTTCAGAAAAATCACCAGTTTCAATATGAGTGAAAGCTCTCATAATAATAACCAGTGTCGTGTTATACATTCAAGCCTACTAACCTATTAAATTAGTGAAAGTTTTTTTTATTAACCTATGTTTGTTGTTTTAGTAATATAGCAAGAAACAGAATAGTGAATATTTCTCCAGTTGCAATAAGGGCATTTAGTAAAAAGGATCAAGACCAAGAAAATGGATGGGGATGGAAAAAGCCAGTTACATCTGCAGTAATATTTGGTTCTGTACTCATTGGATATACTTTATCGGGTAATCAAGTATAGTATTAACATTATAAATGCAAAAGTGTAGGTTTGTTTGTTTTTTAAGGCACTGGCTATCTTATCTCTGGCTTCTGCAATACAAAAATGCTACAAACATGAGTACTATGGCGACATATTAAGATAAGATGATGATAGCTAACCAGGCAGACAAACAAGCCCTACCACCAGCCAAAACCAAGTCCACAAACATGTACCCCTGCTGGTAATCGAACCTGAGACCTCTGGGTCTCAAACCTGTGGTCTTAACCACTAGACCACAGTGGTCTATCTCATTCACTAACAACATTCAGGCATAAATTACAAAATATGTTTATCAATAATATGACATCTGGTTTGTAATATATGTATAGATATAGATGTAGATCTGTTGTAATTATATATTGAAAATTATAAAAAGACGTGTTGTTTCATGTTTGTTTATTTTGGAAGTAAGGTATTATTATTATTTCTTATGGGGACGTCACAAGCCGAACGGACAATCCACCCGCGTTGTTGCGGGCCACTTCATCCTTTTGAGGGAATTAAGGTTTATCCAGCTTTCACGGTGCCCCATCGAATCTTTTGGTTTCTTTGGTAAATCTTATTATTATTTCTCATGGGGACGTCGCCAGCCGGAAAATTTTTGTTAACGCCTTCTGTTTGTTTCTCGTCTTCACATAACTTGAAACGTCCATCCCATCTGGGTAGCCACTTATCGCTTCCCACAACTCTTCATGCATAAGATAATTACGCATTTTGAACTTCCACATACCCTTCTCTATTATGTAGGGTGAATGATGGAATCGAGAGCGAGGAACCAATACGCATACCTCGTACATTTTGTGTCTCCATTTGGGTTCGCCATCTCAAAAGAGTATACGATAAACTGATATGTTTCGTCATACCCAAAAAAGAAAAAAGAAAATACACAAATATTCACTCCAAATATATCACAGAAAACTACACATACATTGCTTTTCTTAAAAAAATTACAAATATATGAGCAACTTTGTGCTGATAACGTTTTGTTGTAATTTTATATTGAAAATTATGAAAAGACGTGTTATTTCATGTTTGTTTATTTTGGAAGCAAGGTAACCTTTTGAACCTTTAGAATTTTGAATACATAAAGTAGCTAATAAAGCCAGTATTATTTCAACAAGATCTTTAAAAGTTTTTTTGTTTTGTTTAAATATAGTCTTTGAGTAAACATTACACAAACTAAAAACAACAAAACAAATATTTACCTTTTTTTCAATGTTTCAGTCCAACCTGATGCCAAGCATGAAAAAGTCATAACAAAGCAAGACAAGAATGGTAATGTGTTACTTTTCTTAAAAAATTTACAAATATATGAGCAACAACTTTTACGGATCTACTCGCGTTTATTTTAATCATTCATTTCAATGTGTAGTGTTCGCGTAAACTTTAGAAAACAATATAATATATGAGCAACTTCGTGCTGATAACGTTTTGTTGTAATTTTATATTGAAAATTATGAAAAGACGTGTTATTTCATGTTTGTTTATTTTGGAAGCAAGGTAACCTTTTGAACCTATAGAATTTTGAATACATAAAGTAAATAATAAAGCCAGTATTATTTCAACAAGATCTTTAAATTCGTTTTTTTGTTTAAAGAGTAAACATTAGAGGACAAAAAAAATATTTATATTTTTTTCAATGTTTCAGTCCAACCTGATGTTAAGCATGAAAAAGTCATAACAAAGCAAGATAAGAATGGTAATGTGTCAGTCGATGCAGGTGCTATAAGACCTGACCTGCCTACGTACAGCGCTGAAGAAGTCTGCAAACATGACAGCAAGTAAGACAAAATAAAATTAATCTATTGTTTACAATATATAAAATTCATGTTTTAATATTGTATATTAATAATATGTGGCATGTTCAATTTGAAATGTTTTTGTTGTCATAATTATTTAATTTATTTATCTTGCCTGTTGGTTATTATCTGATTTACTATGCGCTTAGTCTTTTCTACAGTAGATCTGATAATATCTTACATGGTACGTTGACAGGGCATAAGCTTGTTGCTAAGCTGGGATGGGTTGGTGCTTGATCAATAGCTAGGCAATTATTCCATTCATTTCACACAAGACGTAAATTTTTTTGTAACACTCGCTCTAACAAATACATTTTGTCTGGTCAGATCAAGTTTCTGGGTGACGTACAAGCATGGCGTTTATGACATCACGGCGTTCCTGCCGTCGCACCCGGGCGGCGAGCAGATCCTCAACGCGGGCGGGCTCAGCGTGGAACCCTTCTGGAACGTCTACGGCATGCACAAGACGGACGATATCTTTAAATTGCTGGAAACATACAGAATTGGTGAGAAATGAGAAAACATGTCTGTGTGTATACATTTGTACATAATACTTGTCCTTAAGTCTATTGTGTATTATTTATATATAATAAGATAGATAGATCAAGTGTTTATTTACTAAATACACACACATACAATCATAAAATAACAATGGCACTGGAAATAAACGTAATTTCAGGACGTAGTAAACCATACAAAAATGTGTGTGTGCGGCACAGCATCTCAAAACGGTTGTTGAGCTGATTTTGTTGCAAAAAAAAGCACAATGAGAAAAATATTATTCCGGATGCTAGGCTATTAACAGCAAGTCTCAATTACGATTCTCGCTGTAAGGTCGATATAACCATAAGCGGTTGTGGGCTTGTTCAATTGACTCTATGGTGCAGAATAGGGGATGTTGCTGACCTCAGCTTTCGCAACCGCGGATAACAGCCGTCAGGACATCCGCATATAAAGTCTTACATGACAAAAACTTATAGGCCAGCGAGTGACTCGCGCAAGACATCTTTTGATGATAATTATGAAATCCTGTGATAGGGATCACTTTGCCTTAGGGAGACATAGGGAGCCTATGTCCCTGATGAAGGCATCAGGGACATAAGGCTCGCAGTAGAGACTTCCATGCGTCGCGGTCTTGTGCTGTTGTGGACAAGACTTCTTTTACCTAACAAAAATAAAAAGTGATTTAAAGACGATAAAGACTTGGTATCAATCCCGTTAATAGTTACAATAGGCATGACGACAGTATCAAAAAATCGAAGATTTAATGATTTTAGTGGAAAATACATAATAAAAAAATTTAAAACACTGGTTTAGTTTTATTAAAAAAATTGAGATTATTAAGATTTTCAATAAAATAAAACATTAAAATACTGCAATCGGCCATTTTGACTGAAACACCGCATGACGTCACGCTTAAGTAAACTCCGCCACAGAACACTATTACTTGAACTCATCTGTCAATACTGCCCTTCATGTCCGCGACCCCAGCGGGATAACCCCTTCAGATCGGCTTCAAATTACGCCATGATTCAGTTGACATTATGTTTAAATTTGTTGGCAAATATAAATATTTGTTGACCAATAGTTATCGAGATATCCCATGTTAAAGGGTATCCCGCTGGGGTCACGCTCGTCAAAATTGTATGACCTAAAACGAGCAGGAACGAGACACGCTACTGATATAGTTTATGTGCTAAGATTTTGTTGATTCAATTATGAATCCATCAGTGAAAATTCCAAGATTCTACCTTCTGTAGTTAGTTACCGAGTAATCAAATACCTACTTTTCGTCAAAATTCGTCCGAAATGTAAGTTCTAGTTGAGGTGTAAGAAAAAAGGCTACATTCATGAAATCTAGGGAAGATTTTGTTGACTCTGAGAGAAAAATTGTTAGACAAAACCGAGAACTCTAGCTACAGTTCATCCTGAGATATAACGCTAATGTGGTTATCCCGCTGGGGTCACGGTGTTGATACCTATACATTGTTTATCCACATGAATGGAGCAGGTGGCGAGTTTTTGACTATAGCCAAGATTTTGTGGGTATAAAAATCTAACCAGTTCCTACTTTTCAGTTTCCTAGGTACAGTATTTTAGGAGAAATTAAAGTTTATAACTTTTTCATACTAAAAGTACGCGTATAAGCCGACCAAATTAAGTTGGTTCCTTAAAAGACCAAGATGGCGGCCAATTTTTTTGTTTAAGGGCCGATTCCGATGAAACTAAAATTGGCCGCCAACTTAGTCTTTTTAAGGAACCAACTTAATTTTGTCGGCTTGTACGCGTACTTTTAGTATGAAAAAGTTATAAACTTCAATTTCTCTTAAAATACTGTACCTAGGAAATCAAAAAGTAGGAACTGGTTAGATTTTTACACCCACAAAATCTTGGCTCCATTCCTGTGGAAAAACCATGTTTAGGTATCAACACCGTGACCCCAGCGGGATAACCATATTAGCGTTATATCTCAGGATGTACTGTAGCTAGAGTTCTCGGTTTTGTCTAACAAATTTTCTCTCAGAGTCAACAAAATCTTCCCTAGATTTCATGAATGTTGCCTTTTGTCTTACACCTCAACTAGAACTTACTTTTCGGACGAATTTTGACGAAAAGTAGGTATTTGATTACTCGGTAACTACAGAAGGTAGAATCCTGGAATTTTCACTGATGGATTCATAATTGAATCAACAAAATCTTAGCACAAAAACTATATCAGTAGCGTGTCTCGTTCCTGCTCGTTTTAGGTCAAATAATTTTGACGTGCGTGACCCCAGCGGGATACCCTTTAACATGGGATATCTCGATAACTATTGGTCAACAAATTTTGATATTTGCTAACAAATTTAAACATAATATCAACTAAATCATGGCGAAAGCAGGTCACTAAAATCTGGCCAGTTAATGTACCGAGGTACACTTTATGGTAAAAAATACTCTATGAAACGCTTAATAATATAGCAGGCCTACTTTGTTTGTTATTTTTTTGAAAAAGGCAAAAAATTTCGGTTAAAAAAAATACGCCATAAAATGCGCTAATAGGTACGCCAAAAATACCCTGTCTATGTTAAATAATCTTTGATACGATTATCAAGAGGAACCAAATCACGAGGGAAAACGGAATACCACAGGGAATAGCCAAGTTATATAAAAAACATGAATCGCATTCGAAAACAACGAAGCACGCCGAAACGAACGGAATGACATTTAGGACATTTGTTGTGTTTTGACATTTTGTAGCGTTTTGTTACTTGCAGAGAGACCACTATTTGCTGATATTAATATTATTATTTTCTATTTTTATTGTTAATTTAATTTGGCGTAAGCTCATTAAATTATGTATTGATAAAAATGGATGATCAGTAGATGCATTAGAAATAATTAATAGCAAATAAAATATTTTTTTAACACTACAGGTTTTGGAAAGTCTGATACTAAACGCAATTGAACATCCAATGTTACCACATGATAAAAATGTGTTACGATTAATTAACAACTTTATTAATTTATTAACTAGTTTTATCTAAATATAAAAGCAAAATGATACGTTTTTCGGAATCCTTGAATTTTTGTCTACATTTTGGTATCTATGTACCTCAAGGTACAAACATGGCCAAAGATGTAAGGACTATTAGTGACCTCCTTTGAAGCCGATCTGAAGGGGTTATCCCGCTGGGGTCACGGACATCTGTCCTTCACTGTGTTTTGTTGTTGTGAATACTACTGATTACGCATTTTGATTGATTTTTTATTCGTTTACGTGTGATTTACCGACTCCACTTGACTATAACAATGGAACCAAGCTTTGATAATGCAAACAGCTCAAATTTGCCCAGGATTGATGTCTTGATGTTGGGCGATTTCCTCGCAACAAATAGAAATTTTGCTCGTCTAAGTTAAAACGTGAAAACTTCCTTGTAAGTATTGTATTTATCTATCTTTACCACTAGATATAACCAACTTAGATCTAATCAGACTCGTTTTGAACTCGTGCGAGTTTATTTTATATTACTCTCTTAGGTTATTTTTACAATAAACTTGTCATTGTTTATTTTTGAGGTTAGCTCCCTCACAGCTTGCAAGTTGCTTTGTTGAGTTAACACCATGCACAAACACTTTGTTGGGTGTTCTTATTGATGCGTTTTTACGCTGATGTACTGTACACCACTTATAAACTTTGGAATTCATTTTTATCATACGAATTGATTTAATGTTTGGTTTACGTTCTTCGCTACGCATATACACATGACATTGCAATGACATGTTTACGTTAGCGTGACGTCAGAGCCAACGCCATGACACCTGCGAGCTGTTTTCGCGCACTGTTGAAAAAATATTAGAAAAATGGCTTTAAACTTCGTAAAACTTAAGTTTATTACCGAAATAAAGGTTTTTTCGTAAATAGTAAATGTGTACCTACATTACGGAAGAGGATTTCAAAATCTTTCGTCACGCCTATAATAGTTACTCTAATGCAGAAGGGTCTCCTTATAAGTCAAAAATGTATATAAAATTAGATTTCATTCATATATATGCACATATAATTTCTACAGGAAACTTGAGTTGAAATCCAACTAACCTAACTTTCAACTTTAAGTCCAACATATAGAGTTCAATATACACCAACGTATGCTAAAGTGTAGCTGTGGGCAGGCAACCTCCCGGACGGCGACGTGGCGGAGCACAGCGACGACGAGCTGTGGGCGCGCGAGCCGCGGCGCGACGCGCGGCTCATCGTGAAGACCGCCAAGCCGTTCAACGCGGAGATCGCGCCGCGGCACCAGATCGAACACTTCGACACGCCCAAGTATGTGCGACACGCACCTTGGCACATCATCATCATCCAGAGCGTCAGGATCCATTCCTGGATATAGGCCTCTTCCCTCGCTCTACATTCCCGGCGGTGTGCCCGCTACATCCCTTGCACTTAAACACGATTAATTATCGTTAGTTTTGGAGACGACCTCATATTAATCAAATAAATCCTAAAAGCAGTACTTATATTAGGTTGGGGAAAAAGTCTTTTCGCATTATAGTATGTATGAACTTGAATAAAATATCTTTGGCTATACTATTTGTATCTGGCTGGTTTTGATCATTATAAGTTTAAATTTTAAAAATTCAAATTAGGAAAATGTGTGATTTTCATTTGTTTTTCTTGACAGTCAAGATGAGTGAATCTAATCTAAATTCGATACATTTTCAAATTTTACTACAAAAAAGGTAAAATGCAACGCAAGCCGCGAAAAAACTTTGCGATGTTTATGGACCTAGTGCAGTGTCGGTGAGAGTAGCACAAATTTGGTTTAAGCGTTTTCAATCCGGAAATTTTGATGTCAAAGATGCACGTCGCTCTGGTCGCCCTATTACAGATAAATTTTTTTTTTTTTTTTGTTATGTCATTTGCGATCGGTCGCCAAACCATAAGCGAATTGGTTGAAGGAAAAATGATGTGTATAGTGAAGCGGTCATTACCGCTCTTCCTAATTAAGTATGTGGCCTCTTTTCAACCTCTTCACCACCGTCGATGGGTCTAACAACTCAGTTATGAGAGGGTTGGAGTGACTGTTTAAGCGCTCGATATGTCTCTTTCGATAATTTTCAATCTCAGCCGTTACCGTTGGCATGTTTAAGTATGCATGAATCTCGTCGTTTTTCGTGAACCAGGGAGCATTTACTATTGCCCTCAGAATGCCATTTTGTACTCGCTGAAGACAGAGGATATTTGATTTGCTGGCCACACCCCACAACTGGATACCATATGTCCAAATCGGTTTCAGAACTGTATTATATATTAATAATTTGTTGTCGACGGACAGCACCGAGTTTCTTCCCATAAGCCAGTACAAGTTGCTGTGATGTGTGAAGTCGGGAGACGAAATGATACGACGGACGTCGGTTCTTAACTGTTTTTATTTATGAAAAAATACTGCTTTTATACTGTTTCTAAACAAAGGAAAATATTATATAATATACATGATTTGTGCATTTAATTTATAAGGAACATATGTTGAGTTACAATATTATGTGTGAGTCATTTCCATATGATGTTATGTGGTGCACTCTACTACAGCGATGTCTAATGTTGATTGCGTCTCTTTTGATCTTTATATGGGACTTCCAAGTAAGGCGTCGGTCAAGGTAGAAGCCGAGGTATTTAACATTGTCAGTGTGTGGTAGGACATCATTACCAAGTTTGACTGGGGCACAGTTCCCTTTTCTCAACGCAAACGTAATGTGATGCGATTTAGTAGCACTTGCGCGTATACGCCACTTAGAAAGCCACTTATGGGTCTCGTCAAGTTGCTTTTGCAACTTATAGCTAGCTATCTCGGGGTCCGCGTCGGTTAATAATAACGCCGTGTCGTCAGCATAAGTCGCAACAGTGATATTTTCCATTACTGGGAGATCATGGGTAAATATAGTGTATAGCACTGGTCCAAGCACCGACCCTTGGGGAACTCCAGCCTCTATGTTGTAGAGGTTTGATCTAGCTTCGCCTTGTTTAACTTGGAAGGAACGTCCAGTGAGATACGACTTAATGAGGAGGAAAATCGAGTGTGGCAACTTTTCTTTTACTTTAGCCAGCAGTCCTTTGTGCCAGACACGATCGAACGCCTGCTGTACGTCAAGAAATGCTGCTGAGCAATACAGCTTGCGCTCGAAACCCTGTCGTATCGTGTGATACACTCGGTGGACTTGTTCGATCGTTGAATGTGCCTTTCGAAACCCAAACTGGTGAGCAGGTGTTAAATTGCATTCATTCATGGCTGGAAAAAGTCGCGACAGGAATATTCTTTCCCATAGTTTTGAGAGCACAGGAGTCAAGCTTATAGGTCGGTATGACGAAGCTTCGTGTTCGGGCTTTCCCTGTTTGTGTATCATTATCACTTGCGAAATCTTCCAAAGAGTTGGAAAGCAGAATGTTCTGAGGATGGCATTAAACAAACAGGCCAGAAAAGTAATAGCCTTCTTGGGCAGATGCTTAAGTACCGACGGTGTGATAAGGTCAAAACCTGGAGCTTTCTTAGAGTCAAGGCTTCGTATTTCTCGTGCAATCTCCCTTGGCGAGACTGGCTTAATTGGTAGGTGCATCTGTAGATTTCTGTTAAGGATTGCATCTACTTCTGTTTCATCTGACAATTATTGTTCGTTGGGTTTGAAAAGTCTATATAAGTGGTCAGCAAACGCTTCAGCTTTTTCCAAATCTGTCCTTGCCCAAGTTGCCATTGTCGTTGAAAGTCTTAAAGGAGGATATGATAGTTGGGGCTTCTCTATGTTTTTGGTGGCTTTCCAGAGTGAATGCTCACCGCAACCTGTCGGCGATAATCTACGAATGTTTTCTGCGATAGATTCGTTCACGGAGTTCTTTATAATTTCCTTTAATTCTTTGGCAGCTTTATTAAGAATAGATTTATCCGAGGGTAAGCGCGATAAGTGCCAGTTTCTTCTGAGCCGTCTTTTCTCCAGGATCAGTTGCCTTATGTCTGAAGGACAAGCAGGACGTTTCCAAGTTGAAATTGACTTTGGGGTGGGATTACAGATAAAATGGATGTCATTTTTGAAAAAGTGGAGCAAGATCGGCATATCAGTAGTTACGACGTAGCTGAAGAACCACCTTGACTACAAAACAGTTTTGGCGCATTTGAAAAAAAACTGGGTACACAACAAGCTCGATATTTGAGTACCTCATGAGCTCACTGGAAGAAACTTAATGAACCGCGTACTCATTTGTGATTCTTTATTACGACTTAATGAAACCGAACCATTTTTGAAAAAGCTGATAACTGGTGATGAAAAGTGGATCACGTACGACAAGAACGTGCGAAAAAGGTCGTGGTCAAAGGCCGGTCAGGCTTCACAGACTTTGGCGAAACCCGGGTTAACTCGCAACAAGGTGATGCTGTGTGTGTGGTGGGATTGGAAGTGCATTATTCATTATGAGCTGTTAGGACCAGGCAGGACCATCGATTCTGAACTCTACTGCGAACAACTGATGAGATTAAAGCAAGAAGTTGAGAGAAAGCGGCTGGAAATAATCAACAGAAGGGGTGTGGTTTTTCATCATGATAGCGCTAGACCTCGCACATCTTAACTTTTCCCCCAACCTATTATTTAAAAGAAATTGTGAAAATGTTTATTAACTCTGACTATAAACATTAACGTGTGTTCGTGTTTATTATTTTTTATTTGATTTTTTTTATTAACTTTATTTTGACGTTTGCGGCTCTAAACCTTAACGATAATAACGATACTTCATTATAACTATGGTGTCCGGTATTAAACTCATTATTTAACATACACAGCTCTTGCTGTCGTCTAGTATAGCCATCTTTTTTCAACATGTCATCAACTGAATTTTTTATTAACTAAACTGTGAAGTAATGCAAAAAATATTTATTTGAAATAACTTAGTAGAGCAAGCTCACATTCACAATCGTCGAGGAATTTATCTGGAGGGTGCGATTTCCACTCGAGCTCCCTGGGACTGGTCGATTTTAACGTACAATTTTATCTTTTAACTACCTACCGAAATGCAAAATTCAAAATTAATAAAAAAAAATTCATTAACAGTTTATGTTAAAACCAAAAATGTACGCAACCTATAAAAAACGCGACATGATATATGCATTTCTGTTTGCAGTGAATTATTTTACGTGCGCCAACACATGCCTGTTCCAGAGTTGGACGCCGGCAGCCACGCGGTGCGCGTGCGCGTGCCGACGCGGGGCGACGGCGGGCGCGTGCGCAGCCTCTCGTTCTCGCTGCAAGAGCTGGAGCGGTTCCCGCGCCACACCGTGCGCGCCGCGCTCATGTGCGCCGGCAACAGGCGCAGTGAGATGAATAACGTATCTATAAATTACTAGATATTTTGCATATTCCATTCTTTCATCGGTCCGCCAGTCGTCGCGAGGGTCTCCACCGCTTTGTCGTAGATATTCCACCTTGCCGCACTAAGCGTTTAGCGTTATCCTTTCTTGTGCGGACGACGAGGCTGTGGAACGCTACCGACGACATTGTTTCCTGACAATTGACAAGTCAACCTCGCGCCGTGGTTTTCCCTTCTAAATAACGAACGAGGCTCTAGCGACCGAGCTATAGCGGTATCACTCCGAAAAGACCGGGAGCAGAAGGCAAGGGGAAACCATTGCACCATTCTCTTAGGAAAGTCGTTATGGGCCGAAGTAACGACTGCGACCACTCTGCCAAGAGTGTAACGTAACGACTAAGAAGAAGCTTATGGAACCTTTTGAGTCAGAACACTGGATGGTCTAACAATATATTGGTATAAATTATTTGAATTATAGTTAATAAATACGCGCGACAAAGGAAAACAACCGTGGGTAAGGGATGCGCATGTCCGCTCTGGAAGATGTCGGGCGAGCAATGGCCGACGACGTTCCCGGCAACTGCGTCGGCGTCGGACGCCGCGGTCCCTCGCCTCCCGCGCCCCACTGCCGCGCCTGGTGGCTAGTGCTGGGCGCGTGCAGTAGGGATGCGCCACAAGCTCTTTTGAATGTCACTATGCATAATGTCAAAGTCAAACATTTTTATTTAAATAAACTTAACTTACTTACTTTTTATTTAAACAAATTAACTTGAGTGACAAGTGTCATATATTTTATTTGAAATGTCTTTGTCCATATTTATTTGATGCCGCGCGGCCATACTAATTTTGTATGGGGAATTTAACGTGTTAATTTGAAAAATAATAATTTAAAAAAACGGCTCAATAAATCGAAAATGTGAGGCGGACGATTTGTAGTTTAGACCATTGGTGATTGTTTAGACAAAATCAGAGGTACCGTAATTTAGATAAACTATAAGATATCAACTAAACACCGCCACTCGTTTTCTCGATTTTTGCCCAACTTTAAATGATATTGTAGAAAAAACTATAGTGTGTTTTAGAATTTATGGATGTTAGAATTTATGGATCGAACTAATGGTGTTGTTAGAATTTATGGATCGAACTAATTGTGAACACGTTCCCTATGATACTAAACATATATTTTGTTTATTTAATACGACAGTATTTTCAATTATATCAACTTAACACTGACTGCAATTTTGGCTTTTTTTGGTCGCGCACCCTTAAGAAAAGTGCTTTGGAATCGTCCATACGTTTTACTTTATACCAAGAAAAACGAGGTTCACGGATTTAATACAAGGAATCAGAAGCTAGCTAAAATTGTTCCTATACACAAATCTGAATCTAAAGACATTGTGAGTAATTACAGGCCGATATCCATTCTCCCCACTTTGGGTAAAGTTCTTGAGGCCTTAATAGTTCCAAAAATTCAAAGTTATTTCAATAAATATGTGTCTGATTTTCAACATGGCTTTATGTCTGCAAGATCCACGTGTAGCAATTTGGTGACATTTGTGGAAAATACTTTAGAATCGGTGGATTCCAACAAGCAGGTAGACGCGATATATACCGACTTCAGTAAGGCGTTTGATAAGGTTCCACACTGCGTATTGATTCAGAAGCTTTCAGTATATGGCTTCACTGGTATTTTTCTTAAATGGCTTAGTTCTTACTTGACTAACAGACATTTGTACGTTGTAGTCAATGGTTATAGATCCAACATCTTCCAGATAACCTCTGGCGTACCCCAAGGGTCACATTTGGGACCTGTTCTCTTTAATATTTTCATAAACGACTTGCCTGATTGTTTTTGTGATTCCACACCTTACATGTTTGCAGATGATTTAAAGATAACACGAACGGTGGACAGTATGAGTGATGCCCTATTGCTTCAAGGTGACATTGACAGGCTGTTATATTGGTGCGAAAATAATGCCATGGAACTTAACATTAAGAAATGCTTGCAAATAACTTTTACCCGAAAAACAAAACCAATTACGCATAACTATTCCATGAATGGTTTACACTTAAACGTAGTTGATACTGTTAAAGATCTTGGAGTCCTTATCGACCGAAAGTTAACGTTTGTCCCCCATATCGATTCAGTTATCAAAAAAGCATCAAAATCCTTAGGTTTTATAATCAGAAATACCAAATCATTCCGTAAAGTAGAAACCAAATTTTTTTTATTCAATTCGTTAGTGCGTAACTTAGTTGAGTACTGCTGTGTTGTATGGCGCCCTCATTACTCTGTACACAGTCTTAGAATTGAACGGGTCCAAAAACGCCTATTATATCACTTAGCATACTTTTCTGGCATTTCCAAAAAGTTTAAGGGATATGCTAATCGTCTTAATATTTTAAAATCAAATCTTTAGAATGTAGAAGAAACATGTTAGACTTATTATTTTTATCTAAAATTTTAACTGGTAACATTAATTGTCCTGATCTTTTAGCAAAATTTAAATTCAGAGTTCCCACTAGATATCCTAGAAATCCCATTGATCTTCTATCTCCCCCCTTTCGTAAATCCGTACTAGGCTCTAACTCCCCGGTTCCAAGGTTATGCAGGCTCCTCAATAAATATAATTGTAAGTTGGATATGTTTTGTTCATCATTATTTAAGCTTAAATGTCAGCTTCGACAACTAGATATTGGTTAGTCTATATTGTAGAATGCGGGTCTATTATCTTTTATACTACTTACTACTACTATATTATACATCTTATAAATGGTAAACACTTTAAACTTAATATTTAATGCATGCAGTGTTTACCGACTTTCTATTGTACACTTAGCTCTAACTGTATTACTTAGTACCTAAATATAAATGTATTAGTGTAACAATTACTGGTAAACCTAATAAATAAATAGATAAATAAATTATGTGCACCGAAGCTCAGACTCAGCAAGGGTAGTAAATCCTTTATAAAGTCTAATCATTAATTCACTGGAGTATACTGACAGATGCTAATGTCACATTGTAAAATTATGTTGCCATATTTATTGTACTAGTGATGCGTTTCGTTCATTGTCATTCAGATCACTCACACAAAGTCAGTAGGAACGTATATTATAAAAAGGTACTTAATTAATTATAATATAGGTAGGTATATGAATGTCTTTTTGTACCGAGAAATTTCACCTGACAGTTTAGTTGTCAGTGTTTGTTTTGCTTTGGGAGCTGTTATTATTTGAAAATTTTGGAAGTATTTTATTGCAATTTTTACATCATTCATCTTTTTGAAAAAAAAATACAGATTTAACCACTGTGTGTGAGTACCATTTACTGAATAACAATTAAGACAAAACAGAATACTATATTAATAACGTTGAAATGGAGATAACCTCAACAATATAAAATTCAAAATTCAAAATTCAAAATTCAAAATCATTTATTCAGTTTAGGCTACAAGTAGCTCTTGTGAATGTCATTAGGCCATCGGTTCGTAAATCTACTCTGGGCGGGAGATCTTGTACTGAGAAGAACCGGCAAGAAACTCAGCAAGTGTCCAGCTCTTTTCTCCCTTACAGCGTCAAAAATATTGGAAAATCATAGCAGAACACTTTACACACACACAAACACAAATAAACACAAAAAATATATATAAGACAATTACAACATGTAAAAAAACAAAATAAAAAATGTAAGTTAACAAATTTACATCAGATAATTATGTAAAGGTTTCAATTTCCACAATGTCATACAGCACCACTACAGTACTCTAGTAAAAGTCAAAAATTGTTTAGGTAAAACAAAGTCAAACTATAATTAATAATACTAAAAATAAGATAAGTATGCAAGAGCAGACCAGCCTCCACAGGCGGCACCCGTTCACGAGCATGACGTATGAATCAGCCATCGCTTCGCTCAACCATATTTTAGGGAACGTAACGACCCGACGCCGTACCGTATAGAACCGTTTTACGTCAATAATGACTCGATCCCGTTCCAAAATGAAAAATCACTCTGACCCGTTCTAAAAACAATTTTATCACTTTCTCACATAGCACTTTCTCTGTCTCAGAGTGACTTTTACAACATTTTTTAAAAGCATCGTCAAACAGTACAATTATTAAAACTAAATAATGTTATTGTCGCATGCAGCACGGATCGCGCTCATACCTATTTTGACGAAGACTAGAATAATATACAACAAAATCAAATTTCAAAACGTAAACAAATTACGCTGTCAACTAATAATCAAGTAGAAATAAGCCGTAAAAATAATAATTTTTCATACCGTAAGACGTCAAATTGAGTGCGAGCAGACTCCGACTCCGACCGGTACAACTGTCTCGTTTCCGCACGCGCTGTTCATAATCTATCTGTTCGCTATACTCTCCTTCAGTGAAGTGTGAACTAAATGATATACTTGCTAAGTGGACTAGTCCAATTGAAGGATTCATTCATGATCATGGTATCAGTCTCTTAGGAATGGACATGCTGTCCGTATTATCGGTAACGATGACGTTACGACCAGTCTGGAGCCGTTACAGCTACGTAGGGACATTGCTTCCCTTAGTGCTTTCTACCGCCTTTACCACGGTGAATGCTCTGAGGAGCTCTTTAACCTCATTCCTCCCTCTCCATTCATTTCCAGATCGACGCGTGCAGGTCTGAGAAGCCACCCTCATACCGTGCTGACCATCAAGACACGTACTAAAAAGTTTGGACAATCGTTCCTTTGCCGAACTGCCCGTATGTGGAATGCGCTTCCCGCACACGTGTTTCCCTCCTCTTTCTCTCCCAGGTTATTTAAGCGGGGCGTGAAAAAGCATTTATGCACGCCGCCATAGTGTGAGCATTCGGCATAGCGTGGTAGCGCTGTGATGAACGCTTTCACTTCTTAGGCTTCACTGACTGCCTTCCATCAGGCAGGGTGAGGCCATTTTGGCGTGCCACAATAAAAAAAATTAAAATGAACGACTCATCTCTAAGTCTGTCTGACGACGACGAATAAAAATATATCCATTGCATTTTTGTTGAGTTTTATATAATTCGAGTAATTCGCCTTTTCAATGTTATCATTTCTTGGCCTTTAAAGGTACCAATGCTAATATTTTTATATCGATTAAACAAAACTGGCCTAGGAGATTTCTTAATAATGTAAATAAAATGAGTAATGTGATTTTTGATTCACAACGTTATGAGAATGAATGAGTGAGTAATTGATGTCAATCTTCTTGTCACAACACTATTTTCTGTTCATCAGAAACTGGAAACACCGTAAACGTCAGATTACTCCAGTGAATTAATGATAGGTAACTCAACTCGATTTTATAATAAAATACCTGATCATATAACTGCGTTGGCAGATACTAAATTCAAAACGCACGTTAAACATGTTTTAATCAAAAAAGCCTATTTATAAGGTAAATGACTATATAAGGTGACTGAAAAAAATGTCAAAAACGACAAGGGTTGGTCAAGTCAAGCTTTTTAAAAATAAAAGTGGCCAAAAAAAAGTTTTTTTTTTCAATTTTAATTTAATAAATAGGTACATAACGCATCTAGTACATTTAAATTAAGTTATTCGTTAGGTATCAAATTTATTTTAAAGCGAACTAAAAAAATAATAGAAAACTAATAAAAAATAACGATTATTTACTGACTGAGAGACTGGGGCGGCCGTCGACCCGTCGCGTCATAGCGCCAGCCAGCTGAGAGAGATAAATGCCTACGCCTACGTTACATACAGTCTGGCTGGAATGAGTGAGACCCCATTTATTTTCCCTTTACAACTGAATTGAAACTCTAACGACTATCGATAACATCTACTTACCTATGTTATGATATGTGTGTCAGCACTTATTATTGAACTAAGACCATTGTCAATACTTAATAGTGTAATTTGTTATTATTTATCAATTATACTTTGTTAAAAACGTCTATTTTGTGTTGTGGTAACAATAATATTCGTTACCTATTAATTTACAATGTTTGTTTAAATGCGATAACACCTGCGCGCGCAGGTGCGCGCAGGTAGAAACGGCCCCACTGACAAGGCCGCGTAGCGTGTACTATAAAAAGGTTTTCGCACAAACAACATGATTCATTCGTCCACTGCGCTTCAAAGCTAACACAGCTCGAACCAAGTCTTGTTGCTCGCCCAATCTGTGACAAGAGCTGTACTCTGTTATTTATTTACAACGTGTATGTATGATTATTCATTATTATTAACTATGGTCTATACTAAATGCATGCATAACTATTTTACAAATTATATTTAAATTAAATAAACATTGTAGTAAAGCTAACGAAGCCTTTCATAATTAAAATGATTATTCCTGATCCAATACGTTTCATTTTTATACCCCTTTATGAGTTGTGAAGGCAAATACGATCTCGGCTGTCTAACATCTCAGAAGTGGGATTTGTTACCGAATAGGATTAGTTTTTTTTTTTCCCCTTTTTCTATTATTTACAAATGCATGTTGAAAACATAGTTTTCGGGTGAAGATTATTTCCTTCTAGCATGATAAATAACTTCATGACTATAGACTCATGGCCAACGTAAGTAATTCTTTTAATAAATATGGGTAGCAAGCTAACTTGTTGCTTATTACGTGTATTACTATATTTTATTCTATCCCTGGTTGTGAGGATCTGCAAAATAACTTTTCGTAGCTATTTAAATATGGTAGCTGTTGGTATTGCTAAAAATAATCAAATTAAATTAATCTGACTTGACATAGTAACGAGATCTTTTAAAGAAGTGCTTTTATGCTTATTGTTGATTCTATTTTTTTAAATATACCATGCCCATGAATAAAACTTCTTTAAAAACATGAACAGGCAATCTGCGTAATCTTTTTATTATTTTTCAAGCTCAAATGGAACATCAACTCTATGAGCCATCGCAGCTGACAACGTCAACGTTGCGGGAGCCGGAAGAGCCGTCTGCGCCAGAAAGCGAGAGCCGAAGCCCGCCTCGCAGCCTTATTCTGGGTGTACCTGTGTCCAGCCTTAAACTGAGCCAAGATAAGGTGGGCGATTGCCGTGAACAATCGCATCGCTGTAGCAGCAGGCAGTCACGCAGTCACCGCAGAAGCCAGTCAAGCAGCCACCATAGGCGGTCCAGCAGACGGTCACGCAACCGCCGCAGCAGGCGGTCACGCAGCCGCCGCAGCGGGCGGTCACGCAGCCGCCGCTGCAGGCGGTCACGCAGCCGCCGCAGCAGGCGGTCACGCAGCCGCCGCAGCAGGCGGTCACGCAGCCGCCGCAGCAGGCGGTCACGCAGCCGCCACAGCAGGCGGTCACGCAGCCAGCGCAGCAAGCGTTCATGCAGCCACCGCAGCAGGCGGTCACGCAGCCACCGCGTTGGGAGTGCGCGCAGCCACCGTGGCGTGCAGTCGCGCAGTCCTTGCAGTGTGCGGTCACGCAGTCGCCACAACGAGCGATCGCGTGACCGCAGCAGTGAAGGATTGCCGCAGCAAGGTCAGTCTTTTAATGTAAAACCAATTCAGGAACTCGGTGAATCGATTTCTAGTACTCATGGTCTTGTGAACATAGCGAAACTTGTTCAAGTGTTAAAGTCGTTAAATCACAAAGATTCTTTGGATAAACTGGGGTCCATAAATAATACTATACCAGAATTTGATCCGAATAGGAAGGAACAAACAATGACTATGTGGCTACACAAGGTCAATGAATGTGCTACTATTTATGATTGGTCAGAAAAACAGATCATTCACTTTGCATTACCTAAATTAAGAGGAGTAGCCCAAAGATGGTATGAAGGTCTACCAACCGTTCTTTACTCTTGGACAGAATGGCAACATAAACTTCTTTCCGCTTTTCCATCCGAAGAGAATTATGGCCAAATGCTTAGTGATATGTTATCAAAGAGAGCACGTTTTTCCGATTCACTAGAAGATTATTATTATGAAAAGATAGGGTTAATAAATAGATGTGAAATAGTTGGCACTCGTGCTGTTGAATGCATACTCCATGGTATTGACGATAGGTCCGTTAGATTAGGGGCTGAAGCCGTTAAGTTTGATGACCCGGACAAGCTGTTGTCTTACTTGCGTAACGCTAGGAATATTAAAACCCTTAACGACCGTAAAGTTACCAGTAAAGGTTCTTTCAATAAAAATTATGAGCCTACACAACCTCGCCAGCTAGTAAAATCTACTCGATGCTTAAATTGTAGGCAAGATGGCCATATGTTTGCTCAATGTAAGCTTCCACTAAAAAAATGCGCTAAATGTGGCAAAATCGGGCACGAAACTGAGCAATGTTATTCGAAGATGCCAGTTCCAAACAAATCTGTCTTGCGAGTTGCTAGCGACGACATGGTGCACAGGTTTCAACAATCTGACCCAGATTGTGCTAAGTCAAATCAGAAATACTTCAAACAGGCAATTGTAAATGGTGTAACTATGCCAGCCTTTATTGACTTTGGAAGTGAGTGCTCAATGATAAAAAATTCCGAATTTAAAAAAATAAGTGCTGTATTTAGTTCATTAGATTTACCGTTACTAAGGGGTTTTGGGAACTCTATAGTAAAAGCATTAGGGAAATGCAATGTAAAGATAATCATAGATGGCATAACTGCTAAAATTGATCTCATTATCGTCCCTGATGATGCTATGCACGTACCTCTAATGATTGGTCAAACCTTTACAGAACAATCACATATAGTAATTAAAAAAACGAGTGATGTTTTGGAAATTTCAGACTTGCAATTATTTGAAAAACCAGAATATAAAATCAAGCTATTTTGTAAAAGCGACTGTAAGGTGTCAGGCTTATCGATAATTGAAGTTTATACAGATGACCCTTACTTTGAAGGAGAAATATTTGTTGAGGGCTCATTAAGATATAGCGGTGATATACGTTATTCGGTATCATCAGGATTGTACCATATTCAAAAGGGACAGGGTCATATAGTGGTTAGTTGTGCACCATCGTCTGAACTGACCTTGCATACGGAATCTGTACTCGCTCGAGGTAGACTTGCTCACGAAGATACTTGCATGCAAGTTTCACATTGCTCAAGCTATGGCCGTCGTTCCATATTGGAATCTGACTTAAATGTAAATAAAGATTTACTCCTGCAACATAAACAACAGTTGCTTATTTTATTAAACAAGTTTAGAGAGTGTTTTGCTTTTGATACTACTGAGTTGAGTAGCACTACGGCTGGGCATTTAAAGATTGTCTTGAATGATAATGAGCCAGTAGTTTATAGACCTTACCGATTAGCGATCAAAGAAAAAGAAAAAGTTAGAGATATGGTTAACGAATTATTAAACAATGACATTATACGTCCATCTACCTCAGCTTATGCAAGCCCTATAGTACTTGTAAAAAAAAAAAACTGGTGAACTGCGCCTATGTATTGATTACCGCGCATTAAATAAAAAAACGATTAAGGAAAACTACCCTATGCCTTTAATAGATGATCAATTAGATATTTTAGCAGGATGTAGGTATTTTACAACTCTTGACCTTGCATCTGGCTACTATCAAGTGCCTATTAGAGAAGAAGACAAACACAAAACCGCTTTTGTCACACCCGATGGACACTATGAGTTCAATCGAATGCCATTTGGACTTGCAAATGCCCCTGCTACTTTTCAGAGGTTAATGAATCAAGTTTTGGGAAGTGTTCGTCATAATGGCACATTGGCCTATTTAGATGACGTCATTATTTCATCTAAAACTATTTCTGAAGGCATGGAAAAATTACAAGGTGTGTTACAACTATTTAAAGAAGCTAAACTGTCTCTTAAACCATCCAAATGTCACTTTTTCAAACGTAACGTTGAATATTTAGGTTTTGAAGTGTCCGAAAATGGTATCCGCCCAGGAACTGGGAAAATTGAAGCTGTTAAGCAGTTCCCAACTCCTCGAAATCAGCACAATGTCCGACAATTTTTAGGATTGGCTAGTTTCTTTCGGCGTTTTGTGCCAAAATTTTCCATTATTGCTAAATCACTAACTCACTTGTTAAAAAAGGACGTAGCGTGGTTGTGGGGTCCTGAACAAGAAAAGGCTTTTCGGGTTCTACAAACAGAATTATCCCAAAAACCTACTTTAGCGCTTTACAATCCAGAGTCAGAAACGGAGTTACATACTGATGCCTGTAAGGTTGGTTTGGGGGGGATCCTTTTGCAAAGAGATAGTAACCGTGTTCTTAAGCCAATTGCATATTTTAGTAGACAGACTACGCCCGAGGAACAAAATTATTCCTCCTACGACTTGGAAACACTAGCAGTTGTATCCTCACTTCACAAATTTAGAGTCTACCTAATTGGTGTCCCGTTTAAGATCGTAACCGATTGCAATTCCTTGAAAGCAACGTTCCAAAAACGAGATATGCTACCCCGTGTGGCACGGTGGTGGGAACAAATGCAAGAATTCAATTTCATAATTGAGTACAGACCCGGTACATCTATGTCACACGTCGATGCACTGAGCCGGAATCCAGTTTCTAGTTTGGATAGTTTTAATATATTAACGGTAGTAGACACCAACTGGTTAGTTACGATACAGAAAGCTGATGACGATATTCAAAGAACAATAGGAATACTCAAAGACCCAGATTTTGAAAATTATGTTAATATTAAATCTAACTTTAAACTAAAGAATGAAAAACTGTATCGAATCACTTCTGATGGTGATCGATGGGTCGTGCCGAAAGGCGTACGTTGGCAAATTTTGAAACAAAACCATGACGACATAGGTCATTTTGCGTATGAGAAGACTTTAGAGAAAGTTAAATCTAGCTATTGGTTCCCAAAAATGAGACGATTTATAAAAAAATATGTTGACTCTTGTTTGGAGTGCGCTTACTCAAAGTCGTCGACTAATAAAAAACCCGGTTTTCTTCATCCAATTCCAAAAATAGCCACCCCTTTTGACACGATTCATATAGATCACACAGGGCCTTTTGTACGTAGTAGTAGAGGCAGTATGTACATTCTAGTGATAATAGACGCATTTACAAAATTTATTTATTTAAAGCCAGTTAGGAATACTAAAACCCAAACTACTATAAACGTACTAAAAGAGTATGTTGGTATCTTTGGCGTACCAAGACGCATCATTTCAGACAGGGGAACCTCGTTTACTAGTGCCAATTTTAAGGCGTTCATTTTAGAAAAAGGTATTAGTCATATATTGAACGCAGTGGCCACCCCCAGGGCAAACGGACAGGTGGAACGATATAATAAAATTATAGTAGATTCACTTACGGCAAAGTCGGTTGGCATGCCTGAAAACAAATGGGACGACCACCTGCCTGACGTACAATGGGGTATGAATAATACTTTCAATAAAAGTATAAATCGAACACCCACTGAAGCACTTTTTGGCAAAAGATTAACTGGGGCTAGTGAAAGTAGGATAGTGTCTGAATTGGGAGAAGATATAACTTCAGTCAAAAATGATCAGGATATAACTAAAGTCAGAGAAGAAATAAGTTCACATATTCAAACTAACCAAAAAAAAGAGAAACATTATTTTGACAAGAAAAGATGTGAACCAATTAAATACAAAGTTGACGATTTGGTTCGGGTGGAACGCCAAATACCATCAACAGGGCAAAGTAAGAAATTGATTCCTAAATTTCAGGGCCCTTATAGAATCACAAAGGTTCTCGATCATGACCGGTATGAAATAAAAGATACCCCTCTCACTAAAAAGGGGAATAGAATTTATTCAGGTGTAGTAGCTGTAGATAAAATGAGGCCATGGCTAAGTTTCAATAGACCTCATGATAGTGACACAGATTTATCCATAGAATCTGAATAGTAATAAAGTAATTTTACACTTGTTGTTAAAGTTTATTTTATCAGAATGCTTTTAAATCTAATAATGAGCAGAAGGGCTCTAATTGTTAGTGATGAGCGGAAGGGCTCTAGTTATTAGTAATGAGCAGAAGGGCTCTATTTATTGTAAAGAGCAGAAGGGCTCTATTAAGTGTAATGAGCAGAAGGGCTCTATTTTATTGTAAAGAGCAGAAAGGCTCTATTGATTAGTAATGAGCAGAAGGGCTCTATTTTATTGTAAAGAGCAGAATAACTCTATTGATTAGTAATGAGCAAAAAGGCTCTACTTTTAATTTAAGAGACTAAATATAGCTAAACTTTCTATGTATGTATATCTCTTTTAAGATGCATGTTTTATATTTATATTCTTTCACAGAGCCACAAATTCTGTCAATTAATAATAAAGATTAAAATACAAAAAAGTAAATAAAATAATAATAATAATAATAATATTTGTTTGCAATCCTTTTAAAATACTATATTAAAGACAATTTATTAATATTAGAACGCGAGGCCGCGTACTCTATTAGGATGGCCGACTGTCAGCACTTATTATTGAACTAAGACCATTGTCAATACTTAATAGTGTAATTTGTTATTATTTATCAATTATACTTTGTTAAAAACGTCTATTTTGTGTTGTGGTAACAATAATATTCGTTACCTATTAATTTACAATGTTTGTTTAAATGCGATAACACCTGCGCGCGCAGGTGCGCGCAGGTAGAAACGGCCCCACTGACAAGGCCGCGTAGCGTGTACTATAAAAAGGTTTTCGCACAAACAACATGATTCATTCGTCCACTGCGCTTCAAAGCTAACACAGCTCGAACCAAGTCTTGTTGCTCGCCCAATCTGTGACAAGAGCTGTACTCTGTTATTTATTTACAACGTGTATGTATGATTATTCATTATTATTAACTATGGTCTATACTAAATGCATGCATAACTATTTTACAAATTATATTTAAATTAAATAAACATTGTAGTAAAGCTAACGAAGCCTTTCATAATTAAAATGATTATTCCTGATCCAATACGTTTCATTTTTATACCCCTTTATGAGTTGTGAAGGCAAATACGATCTCGGCTGTCTAACATGTGTGTTATGAGCGCAATTCCAATTCTTATCTACGTATTACAAAATAAGTCTAACACACATGAATAGAAGTTACAACTATCTTTCCTTTACAAATTAAATATCAAATTTAGGTAACATCTAAAGTACGACCAACGACCGAACTGCCATGTAGGTATTGCAAAATAAGTCAATCACACAATTCACACATCAAAAGAAGTTACTACCTACTATCTTTCCTTACAAATGAATGATGAAATGTAGATAGGTACCTAAAGTACGACTAACGACCGAACTTCTATGTAGGTAAGTAAGTAGTAAGTAAACAGCCTACAATTGTCCCACTGCTGGGCAAAGGCCTCCGTCATTGATATCAAGTCATCGCTACATTTGATGGGTTATGGCTTTATCACCACGCTTGCCAAGTGCGGGTTGGTGATCACAAACCCGGGCTATGCATCGAAAAATCCGAATTACATTTTGCCCGACCTGGGAATTGAACCCGGGACCTTCGGGTATAGGGCCGAGCGCTCTGCCACTCGGCCACCGAGGCTATGTAGGTATTGCAAAATAAGTCAATCACATAAATTACACATTAAAAGAAGTTTCATTCATTACAAATCAAAGATCAAATGTAGGTATCTAAAGGGCAACGGCCGGTCGATGACAAAGTACCTATTACCTATGCGTTATTATTATTCTAAGTACCTATGTTATGTTGTTGTTAAAAGCATTATTTTATTATTCAGTCTTACCTAATAAGCCTAAAGTAATAAGTAATAACATAACACTAAATTAAATAAACAAATGAATGTCTCGCATTAAAGGCAAAGTTAAACATCTGCTTAACGAATAGGTGTAGGTAGGTACTTACATGGTGATAAAGAGCATTCCAGTTTATGTCATCCGCGTACAGCAAAGGCTATGATAAGCTTTCCATCACACTTAACAGGTTTTGGACTGTCAAACTAATGTAATAATAACAAAATAAAAGTCAACCTTTGGTATAATTACGTAACTAAATTAAAATTAATTAAGGGAGCTAGAATAACTTATTTATTATTATCGACGCATCGTTTTTATTATTACCGACACTAATTCAGCTTGTTTACAAGTTCATCACCTATTTTACCTACAAGTCTTATAATACATTTTACACCCACTGCATTGCTTGGTACCTAATCATAATTTGTCACTGCACTGATTATTACCTTACTCAGCTTAGAACACTAATCTATTACTACATTAATTAACTAATACGTACTATTATTAATTCAATTGCGCATACGAAAATGCACCCACCACATAACAACACAACCTCGGCCGGCCGCAAGTTGAGACTAGACTTGTAGGTAAAATAGGTGATGAACTTGTAAACAAGCTGAATTAGTGTCGGTAATAAAAAAAACGATGCGTCGATAATAATAAATAAGTTATTCTAGCTCCCTTAATTAATTTTAATTTAGTTACGTAATTATACCAAAGGTTGACTTTTATTTTGTTATTATTACATTAGTTTGACAGTCCAAAACCTGTTAAGTGTGATGGAAAGCTTATCATAGCCTTTGCTGTACGCGGATGACATAAACTGGAATGCTCTTTATCACCATGTAAGTACCTACCTACACCTATTCGTTAAGCAGATGTTTAACTTTGCCTTTAATGCGAGACATTCATTTGTTTATTTAATTTAGTGTTATGTTATTACTTATTACTTTAGGCTTATTAGGTAAGACTGAATAATAAAATAATGCTTTTAACAACAACATAACATAGGTACTTAGAATAATAATAACGCATAGGTAATAGGTACTTTGTCATCGACCGGCCGTTGCCCTTTAGATACCTACATTTGATCTTTGATTTGTAATGAATGAAACTTCTTTTAATGTGTAATTTATGTGATTGACTTATTTTGCAATACCTACATAGCCTCGGTGGCCGAGTGGCAGAGCGCTCGGCCCTATACCCGAAGGTCCCGGGTTCAATTCCCAGGTCGGGCAAAATGTAATTCGGATTTTTCGATGCATAGCCCGGGTTTGTGATCACCAACCCGCACTTGGCAAGCGTGGTGATAAAGCCATAACCCATCAAATGTAGCGATGACTTGATATCAATGACGGAGGCCTTTGCCCAGCAGTGGGACAATTGTAGGCTGTTTACTTACTACTTACTTACCTACATAGAAGTTCGGTCGTTAGTCGTACTTTAGGTACCTATCTACATTTCATCATTCATTTGTAAGGAAAGATAGTAGGTAGTAACTTCTTTTGATGTGTGAATTGTGTGATTGACTTATTTTGCAATACCTACATGGCAGTTCGGTCGTTGGTCGTACTTTAGATGTTACCTAAATTTGATATTTAATTTGTAAAGGAAAGATAGTTGTAACTTCTATTCATGTGTGTTAGACTTATTTTGTAATACGTAGATAAGAATTGGAATTGCGCTCATAACACACATATCATAACATAGGTAAGTAGATGTTATCGATAGTCGTTAGAGTTTCAATTCAGTTGTAAAGGGAAAATAAATGGGGTCTCACTCATTCCAGCCAGACTGTATGTAACGTAGGCGTAGGCATTTATCTCTCTCAGCTGGCTGGCGCTATGACGCGACGGGTCGACGGCCGCCCAGTCTCTCAGTCAGTAAATAATCGTTATTTTTTATTAGTTTTTAATTATTTTTTTAGTTCGCTTTAAAATAAATTTGATACCTAACGAATAATTTAATTTAAATGTACTAGATGCGTTATGTACCTATTTATTAAATTAAAATTAAAAAAAAAAAAAACACTTTTTTTTTTGGCCACTTTTATTTTTAAAAAGCTTGACTTGACCAACCCTTGTCGTTTTTGACATTTTTTTCAGTCACTTTATATTGCAGACAAAGGCGTGTGGAAATAAGTCGCCTGCACTGGCTTGAATATTATTGTTAAAGTGTACAAAATTGTATAAAATTTGTATATTATATTACATGATTGTAATTTGGTTGAAAAGATGGAGAAAAAGAAATAAGACTCCTGAGTTTGTTGCCAGCTCTCCTCGGTCGAAGGCTCTCCCAAAATACGAACTGCTGGTATATTCAGTAGTTTAGTCTAAACTAATTTATAAGTTTTACGATTTATAGTTTTGACGTCAATGAGTGCCTGTGAAGGCTTATGTTGAATAAAATGATTTGACTTTGACTCTTACACTACCAATAAATAAATAAATAAATAAATGTTTCCCACACTCACACCAATTATCCAGCCCCAAGAAAAGCTTCCTTAAAAAACTCGAGAAATGGTAAACTAGACAACGGATAAACATACTTAATATACTTAAATACATACTTTTTATACATAGGAAGCACCCAGATCCGAAACAATTTAGAAAAACAGGAATTTCTAAATTGGTCCGACCGGGGATCGAACCCGGGACCTCAGAGATGGCGACACCATGAAAACCGGTGTGCAAGCCACTCGACCAAGGAGGTCGTCAAATGGGTGGTGTTTGCGCGCAGGTAGCGCCGGTGAAGGGCATCAGCTGGGCGGGCGGTGCCGTGAGCAGCGCGCGCTGGGGCGGCGTGCTGCTGCGCGACGTGCTGCTGCACTGCGGCGTGGACCTCGACCACACGCAGGGGATGCACGTCATTGTGAGGGAGTATACTTTACATATTTTTGGTCCTTCGAGCCGTGCCAGCACTCGACTCTACACGGTTGTATCATTTCTCTACTCCTCAGTATCCTTTTTTATCAACTTCCTTTTAACATATCAAGCAGCTATCATACTAAAGTGTTTGCCTCTATATTTTTGTTGTAATTTATATTTGATAGTTTTTAATTCATTATGATCCAGATGAATAAGGTGGACAACATCCCTATAAATACTATTTTCACACATGTTTTATAATTAACATCCGGTTCGAAGGAACAATTTTTGATTTACAATATTTTCTAAACTTCGATGTCCTTCTGCGATCATAAATTAATAAAGTATTTCCTGCTCGATGGCGCAGCGTCTTAAGCATTTGGGGTTGCTGAAAATGCTTACTCATATTCATTTTTTGTTCAAGTTTATGTTTTATAGTATTGAAATAAAAGTATTACCTATCTCCGATCAGTCGAAATCATCCACTGTACGCGCCTTTAGAAGCACGGACTTACTTACTTTTTAATTTATTATCGTATTTAATTCGTCGTGTAGTTAACCGGCGCGGACGTGGACGCGACCGGCGTGAACTTCAGCACGTCGATCCCGCTGAGCCTCGTGGCGGACCCGGCCAGCCTGGTGCTACTCGCCACGCACATGAACGGCGCGCCGCTGCCCGCCGACCACGGCCGCCCGCTGCGCGCCGTCGTGCCGGGCGCGCCCGCCGTGCGCAGCGTCAAGTGGCTGGGTGAGGCACCGACCGCAGGGCGTGGCCCGGCCACGGACGCCCGCCGTGCGCAGCGTCAAGTGGCTGGGTGAGGCACCGACCGCAGGGCGTGGCCCGGCCACGGACGCCCGCCGTGCGCAGCGTCAAGTGGCTGGGTGAGGCACCGACCGCAGGGCGTGGCCCGGCCACGGACGCCCGCCGTGCGCAGCGTCAAGTGGCTGGGTGAGGCACCGACCGCAGGGCGTGGCCCGGCCACGGACGCCCGCCGTGCGCAGCGTCAAGTGGCTGGGTGAGGCACCGACCGCAGGGCGTGGCCCGGCCACGGACGCCCGCCGTGCGCAGCGTCAAGTGGCTGGGTGAGGCACCGACCGCAGGGCGTGGCCCGGCCACGGACGCCCGCCGTGCGCAGCGTCAAGTGGCTGGGTGAGGCACCGACCGCAGGGCGTGGCCCGGCCACGGACGCCCGCCGTGCGCAGCGTCAAGTGGCTGGGTGAGGCACCGACCGCAGGGCGTGGCCCGGCCACGGACGCCCGCCGTGCGCAGCGTCAAGTGGCTGGGTGAGGCACCGACCGCAGGGCGTGGCCCGGCCACGGACGCCCGCTGCGCGCCACCATCTATCAGCTACTTAACTTCTCGTGCATTTCGTAAGCCGACTAGGGCCATGGGATCCAAGATATTAGATAATCAGGCGATCGGCTAGCAACCCATTATTGGTACATCTATTCCACCTCGGAGCCCTTCTTTGTTTATGCTAATCGTGGTATGGGTCACTAATTGCGAGAATACTCAAAATTGGTGAGTTCGATACTCTAGCTGTCTACACCTGTTTCTTCTTCTATGTATGTAATAACAATACTCTGAGCGACAATCGTCCTCTTTTTCATAATCTTCGTATGCGTCGATAAGCTGTACAATCTAAACTTTATGCCTCCAGTGTCGATAACCGTGTCGGAAGACGAGAGCTCCTCGCACTGGCACCAGAAGGACTACCGCGCGTTCAACCCGTCCACCACGTGGGAGACGGCGGACTTCGCAAGCGCGCCGCCCGTCTACAGCCTGCCCGTCACCTCCGCCATCTGCAGCCCCGCCGACGGGGACACGGTCAAGGTTATCAATGGGTGCATTGAAGTCAAAGGTCAGGGGAAAAAAGCACTTCTTATATATATTTTTTTTAAGTTTATGCGAACACTACACCATTGAATTGAACCTAATTATGTGACGACCAACACCTCAGTCTCCCTGAGACCACGGACCCTGCAAAGGGTTTGAAACGTCAGAATAAACATTAAATCAAATTAATGTGTAAAATAAGCGCAAGTAGATCCTTTTATGTAGTTTAATTTAATTTTTTTTCTCAGTTTTATATAGGAAAGGCAAAGGTAGATCACCTTACACAGCCACGTCTTTGGTTACAAAATTAATAATGTTTTCAGCTCACTATCCAAAAAGTTTGTTAATGTAACCTAGCTTTTATGTATTATGATGCGTTTCTGTGTAAATTAAGTTTTGTAAATTTGATACCCAGGGTACGCGTACTCGGGTGGCGGCGCGAAGATCGTCCGCGTGGACGTGAGCGCGGACCGCGGCCGCAGCTGGGTGGAGGCCACGCCCGCCGCCGCCGACGCCGCGCCGCCCAAGCAACACTACGCCTGGACGCTGTGGCGCGCCGCCGTGCCTGCGCCCGCGCATGGGGAGGTCAGTGACCCGCAGCGGCGTGACGTCACGCGCCGCCCAAGCAACACTACGCCTGGACGCTGTGGCGCGCCGCCGTGCCTGCGCCCGCGCATGGGGAGGTCAGTGACCCGCAGCGGCGTGACGTCACGCGCCGCCCAAGCAACACTACGCCTGGACGCTGTGGCGCGCCGCCGTGCCTGCGCCCGCGCATGGGGAGGTCAGTGACCCGCAGCGGCGTGACGTCACGCGCCGCCCAAGCAACACTACGCCTGGACGCTGTGGCGCGCCGCCGTGCCTGCGCCCGCGCATGGGGAGGTCAGTGACCCGCAGCGGCGTGACGTCACGCGCCGCCCAAGCAACACTACGCCTGGACGCTGTGGCGCGCCGCCGTGCCTGCGCCCGCGCATGGGGAGGTCAGTGACCCGCAGCGGCGTGACGTCACGCGCCGCCCAAGCAACACTACGCCTGGACGCTGTGGCGCGCCGCCGTGCCTGCGCCCGCGCATGGGGAGGTCAGTGACCCGCAGCGGCGTGACGTCACGCGCCGCCCAAGCAACACTACGCCTGGACGCTGTGGCGCGCCGCCGTGCCTGCGCCCGCGCATGGGGAGGTCAGTGACCCGCAGCGGCGTGACGTCACGCGCCGCCCAAGCAACACTACGCCTGGACGCTGTGGCGCGCCGCCGTGCCTGCGCCCGCGCATGGGGAGGTCAGTGACCCGCAGCGGCGTGACGTCACGCGCCGCCCAAGCAACACTACGCCTGGACGCTGTGGCGCGCCGCCGTGCCTGCGCCCGCGCATGGGGAGGTCAGTGACCCGCAGCGGCGTGACGTCAGGCGCCGCCCAAGCAACACTACGCCTGGACGCTGTGGCGCGCCGCCGCGCATGCGCCCGCGCATGGGGAGGTCAGTGACCCGCAGCGGCGTGACGTCGCGCCCGGCTGACGGAGGCCACGGCAAATTGCTCATTGGATAATGTCCCCGCCTCGTCAAGATGTAGTTCAGGAGGTCCCCAATTCAATTCTTAGCGAAAGTTACATAAAAAATGTACTTGATTTGATTGATGGTAGGGCTTGTTTGAGTCTTTCGTCATAATAATGGTGTAAGTAGTATAACATTTAAAGATAAGATAGCCAATTGCTCCGTCAAGGATTTCGGGCCGTCAAGAAACAGTGTGCTCCCGCTTTCGTCCAAATCGTCAATTACCATCAGTGAGATAAAGGCCAAGCTCTTCCAAGTCGAGCATTCAAATAAATATAATCATTAATATAAATTCATAATACGTTATTATCACAACAGATTGAGCTGTGGGTGAAGGCAACAGACAGCAACTTCAACACCCAACCAGAGAAATTCGACGACATCTGGAACATCCGCGGCCTCCTCAGCAACGCCTACCACAAGATCAAGATCAAGCTGACCAGCTAACGTGGTCCTTGCATCAAAACTAGAACGAAACAGCACCAGTGGAACGCATATTGTTGTATGTAGGATAAACAAAATTTATAAATTTTACGTTCTTTGTTCATAACTTTGTTGTTCATGTTCATGTGTTATTTAAAGTTTTTGGAGCTTTTAGTTATGTAAGCAGGCTGTGTTTACATCTAGAATATTGTGTCTATAAGATAAAAAATTTTAAAAAAATATATATATCTACAAAAAAAGCAAAAAAAAATGTTGAACTCTAGCTAGCCAGTTTCCTGTTGTTAAGTACTCCGGGTAAACCGTCTCCACTTTCGGCCTATTCATTACTTAACATTAACGTTAGGAATTTTAATAACCATCTTTGTACATCCTTTTATCCTATTTTAGAGCAAGAGCATCTCTTTCCTACTTCCATTTTTTCCTATCTAGCAAATAAGGGCAATTCTCTAGGAATAATTATAGTTTTGATATTTAATTCATAACTTATAGGTAACCAACCACTTATTATTCTGTCTTATCTACTTATTGAATAAAGTAGTTTGATATAATATGACTAAACGGTCAAACAGTTGTAGTGTGGCCGGTCCCAACATACACCGTACAAGAAGCATAGTAAGTTATATACAAATATAATGTAGGTACTTAATTTGAAAGTCTTTGTATATTTAGGCAAATTAAAAGTCTTAAGGCGACGCACCGCTAAACAATAAATCTCATACGGAGCGTTTGCGCCCCGTACCATAAGAAAAACTGTTTTTTTTTCCTTCAAATTAAAACTACAAATTATTTAAAAAAAATGAACAATAATATTAAAGTGTGTGTTAAGACTAATCTATTAAAAAAATTTAGATGCTTAAATCGGTCTGGTTAGCCTGTAAAATGCAAATCTATGTTTTAAAAGAGGTTACTTTGATATTTTTTTCTCTGTTATAAAAGTTGACAAATCGTGTTTCTGCAACTAGCGAAATGAAATCAATTAAATGAAAAATCATGTCATCAAATATCACTTTCATATGTTTTGTAATTGTTGGGAAAAATCAAGATCCCCGCCAAAACTTCCAATGCGTCGCATTAAAGTAAAGGTTCTAAACTTAATGTTGTCTACTAATAACTAATCTCTTTATTTTCCTCTAGCATAGAAAGTTTTATTAAAATTGGGATATTCGTTTGTAAAATATAATACAATAAAATGTAATTTCTTGTTAATGCGGACTTACTTTACTATTTACAATACTTAGTTACTTATTATATGTAGCCGTATGATGAGCAAAAGAAAACAAACAAGTTCAATGAAAAAAAACAGTCTAAGTACACTATTTTTAGTAATCGCACCAGGTATGTTATGAGTATACTATTACTTATTCTGTGGTTATGATCATGAACAGGCAGTGAATAAAGACTGTATAAAAAATATACAGAGTAAGTTTATTTTTCAAATATAGTTTCTGTAGTCATTGTTCAAGACAAGGTTTTTAAGTATAATATGTTATTGTATTACATATCTAATATGTTATTAAAGTTATTCTGTTGGAATCATAGTGTCTTTCAATTTATGACATCATCGTTTTTCATGAAAGCAATACCCACATTACAAAACTAAATTATCTCAAAACAAATATTCAATATTTGTGTTTATATTTTTTTGATAAGAAATGGTTCAGAGGCACTTACCTGTATCATAGGGTTATGCTACTAATACTATAATTCATAAAATACGAGAGCGTTAATTAAACAACTTCAACTTAAAATATTAATATTATAGGTAACAGTTATGTAGGTAGTTTAAAAACATACATCTCACAAACATTTTCGTTTCGACAGGGATTCGAACTCGTACCTATTAAAATAACTATAGTCCACGTTGTGAGTTAAGAGGTCAAGAGCTTGCCATTAACCTTAATTGCTATCTAGACAGTTTGTCTTACCAACACGTGAACTTTGTAAATAGTTTTTGTCTGTACTGGATGACATATGATGAATTGATAACTAATTATATTCCTACCTACCTACGTAAAAGCCGGGTAGGTATTTAAAAACAACTTTCAATGTACTTAAATAGCATCATCAAACTGTCTCTTAATTTTTAATGTCAATCTAACTTTTATCACCAGTTATCAGAACTCTGGGTAGGCCCAAGTCTCATTGATAAAGTTATAAAAACATAACGTAATAACGCTCGCTCCCTCAGTAACAACTTGAGTCTCCTGCGCGTTAATCATGCATGTAGTGAAGCAAGTGTTCAAAGGTCAATTGAGGAGTATCCAAAATGTTACACAAATGAGATTAGTACACGACTATTTAAAACTAGAAATATCCGGAGAAAGTTTAAAGTTCCCGCATGTGTGGCTGAGGGACAACTGCCAGTGCGAACAGTGCTTCCACTCGTCAGCTAAGAGCAGGATCTTTGACTGGAGCAAATTCGACCTTAAAATCAAACCCAAAGAAGTGGTGCAGAGCAAAGATTCTGTTGAAGTTACGTGGTCGGACGGCCACACGTCGCTGTACACGCTGAGCTGGCTAAAGTTCAGGAACTTCACGCCACACAACCTACTGAAATACAACGAAACTATTTACAAGCCCACAAAGAAAACTTGGAATAAGGATAATTTTAACGATGTATTGGCAAAATTTTACTATGATGATGTTCTGAGATCGGATAAAACACTGTATGACTGGCTTTATAATCTTTCTGTTTACGGAGTCGCATTAATTCAGAACACACCTAAATCTGAAACGGCACTCGATGCTATCGTGAAGAGGGTTGGTTTTCCGAAAAGGACACACTACGGAGCTAAATTCATAGTGCAGAGTGTACCGAACACCAGTAACGTAGCTTACTTATCGAGCGACTTGCAAATGCACGTCGACTTGCCTTATTACGAATACTGCCCCGGTACCAATTTGCTGCATTGCCTAGTCCAGACAGAAAGCAATGGAGGTGACAATTTGCTATCAGATAGCCACTACGTTGCAGAGTATATGAAAGAAAACAATCCTGACGCATACAAACTCCTGACAGACGTAGAAGTAGAATGGAGTGATATTGGTGTCGAACATGGCAATGAGTTCTTCAAGCTGTACAGAGCACCTGTTATTTGCCTAGACAAGCATGGAGAAATAATCAGAATAAATTTTTCAATACCCCAAAGAGGTAGCTACTTCCCTGAACCATCAGAAAAGGTGGTGACTTGGTACGAAGCTCATGGGTTGTTTCTAAAGTTGAGTAAACAGTTTGCTGCTAATTTTAAAATTGGAGAGGGTAATATACTTGTCTTTGATAATATAAGAATGTTGCATGGTCGAAACGCTTATAGCGATAGCGGCCAAAATGTAAGGAAACTTATTGGGGCTTATATAGACTGGGACGAAGTATACTCACGCCTCCGCTGTCTCACAGTGAAATTGAAAAATTTGGATGGTATTTAGGAATGCTAAGAGGATTACAATCTTACCATCTAATAATAAAGTAGATTTTTATTTTACTTACATAATACTTATTTGAACTTGATAATATAAAGTGACAAGTAAAAACTGTCGTTTATTCAATAAATGTTCAAACCTAATACCATTTACATAAAGTTCAAAGTACTTTGTTAAAGTTTGTGGTAGTCTATACCTTATTATCAGTAATCTAGTAAGTAGTGTACAATGTAAATTATTTGATTAGGTACCTACCTCTACCTACTGTATTTATTCTATACAAAGTTGCAAATATGTAATAATTAAGATAACATTGCCGACAAGATAATTCAGCATTAATTAGACAAATGTCAATCAAATCAAATGTGTTTATAGCATTTATGTTTCAGCCATCCAGTGAATATTTTTAACAACCATCAGTTGTTATTATTATTTATAAACTGAACTCTGCTTTACAGCAACTTCAAGATACTTTTATTTATGTATTTGGGATAATAACATACATTATAATAAGGTATTTTACACTAACAGTGTATTTAGTGTACCTACTGTTGAACGCCTCGGTGGCCGAGCGGAGTGCTCGGCCCGATACCCGAAGGTCCCGGGTTCAATTCCCAGGTTGGGCAAAATGTTTTTCGGATTTTTCGATGCATAGCCCAGGTTTGTGATCGATCACCAACCCGCATTTCTTAAATGTCTTTAAATTATGATGAAACAGAAGATATTTTTATCTAACGGGTTACATAGTAAAGAAATGATTTATCAGAGTTTTTATTTAGTAATGTAAAATCAATAGAATAAAGTATATATTTACATTATATTTTTATATTATCATGTATCTATTTTTAAATGAATATTTATTTATTTATTGATACACTATATACATATGTTTTTTTTTAGTACATTGTTAACTTTTTATTTAGCTTTCTTGACACTCTTGTTGCAAAAATTGGGAGAAGCCGCTGACACCAGAGTGCCTAGTGTGAGTTTTGTTTACTATCCGTATTCATTGGTTTACGAAAACGAAAATTAGTATGGCATGAAAGCAGCGCCTCCTGGCGACATACGAGAAGAGTTAACATTTTTTCATACAAATTCTCGTTTACGTTAACGGGATCGAATGGCGAATGAAACTCGCACTAGGCACCCTGAGATACTGGCATTTTAGCCTAGTTTGGGATTCTTCATAGGAATTTGTTTATATCTGTTATGTCAATAAAGAAATTATTATTATTATTTGGCAAGCGTGGTTATTAACCTTTTCACCGCCCAACTATTCTGCATGTGATGTCCCGCTGTACGCCAACGTATAAATGTATTTTAATAAAGTAGATACAAAGAAGAACTTCTATAGAAGTGCTGGCGTGGACGGCACGAAAATCTCGAACTTCTATAGAAGTTGTTGGTGGTAAAAAGGTTAAACCATTACCCATCAATTGTAGTGATGACTTGATTTCAATGATGGAGGCCTTTGCCCAGCTGTGAGACAGTTATAGGCTGTTTACTTACTTACTTACTGTTAGACAACAGTTCTGAGTGTACTTGATATTGTCAGTTTTGATCTGATAACTTCATTGACTGTTCATAAAGTCATATTTGCTATTGTTGATGAACAGTCCTCATTACAGTCAGTAGCAATATACTTAGTTCAATGTATCAAATATATTGTTATTATTTAGTGTACAGCTGTAAAGCACAGTGTTTATACTTGTGATAAGCTGTAAAATAAATTAAATTAATAGGTTTTATCTACCGTTTTATTTTTAACCTTTTTTTGTGAATGCTTGTTACTTTGTAAGACCATACAAAAAGAAATCACATCAATGGTAAATTCAATGTACTTAAATCAAAATGCAATTTGTAGTTTTTTATGTAATATTTAATTTAATCCATTTTTTACAATTCAACATAACTTTCAATACAATAACCTCTCAGGGGAAAACTTCTTAATGGAATTATACTTTGAGATTCCTTAATATTCTCACTGATTTCAACCAGGGGGAAGTCTTCTAAATCAGGAGTGGTTGCTAAAGTCACTGCAGTGGATTCATTTGTATGAATGAAAATGCTGAAACTAATGTCTTCAGTTAAACTTTTAAACTTATCTGTATTTGATGATAAATGCAGAAAAAATGACCTTAAATTCTGCTCAGCTTGAATTAAATAAGCATCATGAGTCTCTTCATAGTAATCATTTTTATAAATATTGAAAACAAAGTTTATCAGAGGCTCAAAGGTGTTATTTGTCACTGCAAATACAACACGGCTAAGTTGTCCATTCTTTAAACACTCTTTAACACTCTTCAAACAGAGATTTATGTACTGGCTTACTTCAGGGTGAATACAACTGTGAACTACGATATTATACTTCCGTCTCTTCTCAAATACGCTCTCTGGATAGACACAGGAATAATACAAAATACTATGGAACGCAACCGCGAGAAACTCAACAGTGATGTCTATAAAACAAGTGTCCATGACGAAAATAATGTTTTACAATATAAAACTAGGTAAAAGGTATGACTTCTGATCATTGTTTTAGTCTTACGATTTATTACTTTAATTGAAAAGTTACAAGTACTTCTAAATTGCTCGAGCGAGGTGGGCTTCTTATAGTATTCGTATTGCTTCTTTTAGCTGAGCTTTCAAATCAATCTAGTTTCAGCGGGTTTTAGCTTATTATAGTTTCAGTTTCTAATACATATTTCAGCTCAATAAAATTTTTAGCAGTTGTAATATTTACAAGTTACTTTGTGCTGTTCAATTCAATTTCTTGAAAGATGGCTCTCGCTACGATATAGAGGTACTTTGTTTGTGGATATAGCCGGAGTAATTGTGTTCTGGATATAGCCAATGTCTAGTTTTAGGTCAACAAGTAGGTAGCTTGTAACCTCAGAACCCTGTAACAATCAAAACAAACAGAGGGAGACTAACACTGACAGTGACAGATTTTTTTTTGTGTATTGTTTTACGGCTCCGGATGAAATCCATTAAGCCTATTCGTTCGTTCTAGACACTTCTTGTCCGTCTAGTTTCCTCTACCTAGTTTGTGATAGTTTCTTAATTTCATTAGTATTCTTCCCTTCATGAGTGATGATGATGATGATTTATGAGAAGTGAGAAATTATAGACCCCCCAACCCCTCGAGTATCTGAGTAAAGATGTGGGGCTTTACTAAGTCCTCGGGCTGACTTCTTGAGAGAATTTGAAAATGGCAAATGAAGCAAAAAAGTGATGTTGCACTGTTTTGCTTCATTTGCCATGCCAACACTCATGCACACTCACGAAAACTTAACGGTTAATAATCCACCATTATTATTTCACATTAATATTCGACTTAATTTTAAAAAAGAAAACAAAACCGCAGACATAACTCTTCACTTTTCCGCCAAGAACACCCACGACTTCATTTTTTTTTTTTTTAATGTTGTTTGTTCCTTGAGGAACCGGCTAAGGTCATAGACCATGCTGCCATGTCATTAGTTTAAGTAATACATAAATAAACAATATTTTCATATATGATGATGATGATGAATGATATTAGAATTGGGAAGTGAGAAATGATATACCCCCCAACCCCTCGAGTATCACAGTAAAGATGTGGGGCTTTACTAAGTCCTCACGCGAGCTTCTTGAGAGAATTTGAAAAGTGACGTTGCACTGTTTTGTTTCATTTGCCAACACTTATGCACACTCACGAACACTTAACGGTTAATAATCCACCATTATTTCACATTAATATTCGACATAACACAAATTTTGGAAAATAAAGCAAAACCGCAAACATGACGCTTCACTTTCCCGCCAAGAAGTCCCCACGACTTCACTTTTCCGCCAAGAAGTCACAGTGACAGATGAGCAGGTGACTGACAGTGACAGACAGATGATAAATGGAAAAGCAGAGGAAGTCTATCCCATTCTGCCAAATCTTCAGTTGTTTTTCGTAATAATAGTGATAGATAGTAAATTATTGTGTTTCGATTCCCGTACCGTACCCATGAAGCTGTAGGTTATATCTACAGCTTCATGAGTCATGACAGTACCCGTACCCGAGTACCTTTCCTTACATTCTTTTATTTAAGTGATAAAATATTTTACCAAAACATACCATTAGTGTTGCCGCATAATCGATCAAACATCGATTATAATCGATTATTAGATGGGCCCCAATATCACCCATACAATCGCTTGGGCTTTCGATAGTTTCGATATTCTCGATATAATCGATACTATCGATAAATTTTTACTTTTTTATTTTTTATTTTCAAGTGCTAATTGCTGCATTGAAGCTAAATTAAATATTTATAAAATTTACAAAATACAGTGAAAAAATTAAACGCCTACCCGACCCAGCCAGGAATCGAACCTGGGTCTTCCGCAATCCGGGCGGCTGCACTGACCGCTATGCTACCGGGAAGGCTGACGTAGACGCTGAATTTTGTCACTGCTTTTGTAATTTTTAGAGTGCTAATAGCGGCACAGCGCGCCATCTATCCAACGACCATTGGAACCGTGGATTGCGGAAGACCCAGGTTCGATTCCTGGCTGGGTCGGGTAGGCGTTTAATTTTTTCACTGTATTTTGTAAATTTTATAAATATTTAATTTAGCTTCAGTGCAGCAATTAGAACTTGAAAAAAAAAAAAAAAAAAAAGTAAAAATTTACTATAGCGTTGTGTTATCAAATTTGTAGTATTTCATCTGCAAAGATGAATCTGCATAGCCAACGGTTGCAATGGTCGTTGGATAGATGGCGCGCTGTGCCGCTATTAGCACTCTAAAAATTACAAAAGCAGTGACAAAATTCAGCGTCTACGTCAGCCTTCCCGGTAGCATAGCGGTCAGTGCAGCCGCCCGGATTGCGGAAGACCCAGGTTCGATTCCTGGCTGGGTCGGGTAGGCGTTTAATTTTTTCACTGTATTTTGTAAATTTTATAAATATTTGATACTATCGATGTCAATTATACAGCAATACTATCGATTATAATAGATTAATCGATTATAATTGTCTAAATGCCCAATATTATCGATTATATCGATAGTATTGATAACAATTATTACAGCAAAATGATCAACTTAATCGATAGTATCGATTTAATCTAACATTGGTTTAGATAGTATCGCATGCCTTTGCAACTATTAGTTATATGAGTAAGTATGAGCAAACATAATAAAAGTTATTTAATAATGTTCAAGTTTTTCATTGTAACGTTTCACGATGGGCTATTATGGATATATTGCACATCAGTAACAGGAGCAATATAATCTAGAAAGTTAAAAAAAAATAGTTAAATGTTACTTTTCTCGAGAAAATGTTACTTTTTGAACCGTCTTGTGTTACTTTTGACTATCGGCCACTGGCAACACTGGGTAAGATACAATCCGTGCAGCCTTAATAAAATTACGGTTGAACTTGAATTTCGACCACTGGGTATATGTGTTCTGTGACTGGGTGGTGGGCGACCATTATTTATCCATTAGATATCTATAAACCCCAAAGACCATAAATCCTCAATGACATACGTCCTAACTAAAGTCAATCAAGTCATGCATGAGTTTGTTTCAAAGAGTAGGTTTATGAGTAAATACTACTAATATGCCATGCCATGGTTTGTTTGTTTACAGTTTGCAGTAGGTGTGAGTTAGGATTTCTCTCGTATTTTTCGTCCATATGACCAATCCAAACCAAAACATTTTTTGAGCAATCCTAATTGGGCAGTGTGCTGAGTGCAAGTTATTCGAACGAGTAAATTTATTACAAGCAGGGCCACTTAGTGAAAATCTTTTGTAACCAACTTGTGATTGCTTAAATAATGATTCTTATGTATAAAACTCGCACTTGGTACATAAGGGTAAGTAATAATAAAATAATCGCAAGTTGTTTTTGGTTAAATGTGTTGATTCTAAGAATAATTGTTGATATAGAACCACAGAATAAATAATAGTTTGTACTATTATTTATTTAGTTATAGTAATAGAACTTTATGTCCAAATAGAAAGAAAATATGTTTAAAAAGTGGTCAGTGACATTTGTTGCTGTTAGTACTTGAGCTAACAAATACATAACATAGTTGATTGCATGGTCTAGGGCAGAAGGAACTGCCCCAAGGCCTAGTGGCCATCACCAGTTTCAGACCCAGAAGAGATTTCGGGTTTGAATCCCATTGGGTACATGTTTGTGTACTCGGTTCAGTTGGTGGTAGTGCTTGTTTGTCCACCTGGCCAGCTACCGCCATCTAAATGTTGCCATAACATCATTGTTTGTAGCATTGTTGTCTTCCTGCACCTACACAGATAAATTAGCCAGTGCCTCAGTAGTTGAGGTTCCAGGTAAAGTGTGCTTCCACCTTCAGTTCTATCATCATTTAATGCCAAAACCAAGTTCTTAAAAACCAGTAAGGAATTTAAAAAAAGGTATGATTCTCAACCTAAAACATATACTATTCTACTACAACACTTTGCAACTGGCCCCAGCTTTAGGGTCCAGTTTGGTATTTTAGGTTTTAGCGAGCTAACACATTAACAGTTATTCTTATTTACTTAAGTGGAATTACTAACACAGCGCACAGTAGAAAAGATTTAAGCTCAATCAAGAAAATGATATCAATTTTTTTAATTGTTTAATTAATTAAAATCCAACCAGCATAACTTAAAAACAATTTATTTTAGGTACATTAAAATGTGTATCTATTTCCATACTTCTATAAACTGATAATTTCTTCATTTATTTATCTGGAATAGAGTCCAGCCCCTGAAACAATATCCAACAATTAGGTACACTTATGCAATATAATATACTTCTTCTATCATTCATCAACTTCTATCACAATACACCAATGTGCGAGTTATGCAAATTTTTATTGCATATTAATTTAAATTTTAGACTAACATTTTAAACACCTTGCAATGTTACAGAGAGACATAAGTTTTTTATATCAATGTGTAGTGTAGAGCTTGCATGAAGTTGATAATACTTCTTTTTCAAAAGACTAGGTAAGCAAAACTCATGTCCAATAATATGTAATATGATGATGATCATAATATGATTTCACAAACATCTATCCCATCAGTAGGATATTTAAGTATCTACGCACATTAACTTTGTAGGGGTTGCCAGTAAGCCTCAAGTCCCGCTGGTACTGTGAGCGGTCCCATCGGTCCAGGAGGGAGCGTCTATGATGCTGTAAAATTATAAATATTAAGATATGAACATTACTAGGTCTCTAACAATATAATAAAACATTTAAGGTGGTCAAGTATTGAATCTACTTAGTGAAGTGTGACAAAAACAATTTGTTTGGGTTTGTAACTGTGGCACTATAGCATTTTTTATCTGTATAGTAACAATGAACACTGCCCTGAACATTGCTTTATCTACAGTGTATTATGTGCTCCCAGAGATTCGGTGAAATCCAAAGTTGTTACCTAATAGTAGGGGTTACATTTAATTTACTACTTACGTTCCCTAATACGAGGTTGTGTATGTGATAGAGACCCCACCCGGGCAGACCTAAGCCTGCTGTTATAATGAAGAAACTTGGCAGAATTTCGTACCACATACTTTCGGAAAATAGAACAAAATATCGAACAACAAGTACTTTGACTCAAAAACTGACAGTAAGAAATAGTGTGTTGCCAGCTACACCCAATGAAAAAGTATACTGCAACTATGACCAAAGTGACCAGCTCAAAGGTAAGTAAGTAGCCCGTAAAAAATTAAGACAAAACAAATCTGTAGGCGCATGCAAATTGCAAGCTTATTTTTTTTCATGTAACCTAGTTAGCAATTGACATTGTAATCAATATAGATAACTTGAAATAGCCAAACGTTCAATATTTTACTGCTATCGCAGAGAATGTCGTCAAGAACAAACTAGATAAAAAAAGCGGTACTATTTCAAAACAAAATAATTTTATTAATATAAAAATACTCAAAATGACAATATAAAAAAATATAAGTACTACGAAAGTACGAAAAAATATAACAACTTAATTTTTTCGCCTTAGTTAAGCTTCATTCGGTTAGCACATTTAACTAGTGTCAAAGTAATTTTCTTACAAGTTATTTGAATAAACAATAATAATATTTTCTTTCTACTAATAATAGATGATATTAAGATAATAAAAATGAGTAGTGATAAATTACATCCACTTGAAAGTTTTATGTGTACGTATTCTGAATAATAATTCTTATTCATAATTTTAAAAGAGTTTAGGCTTATTCAATACCTGTGTTAATTAATGTGGTCCACTATCAAGTTGTTCACGTAAAAGAAGACGACAATATGGCCGGCCCCATAAAAACTAGTGAATGCTTTGCACTATCGTTTTGCAAGCACCTACAAATTGTTTGATTGTGTGCCTACAATTTGTTAATTTTAATCCTACAGTTAAGTCCTAATTTTGGGGTTGCATTTGAAATTCGCATCCCGATTTATTTTGGGAGGGGAGTGGGCGAAGGAAGGGTGTTCCTCGTCCACCTCCCTCCAGGCGCAGAAACCTGTAGATTTTTTTTGAGGTTATGTGTCGTAACAATTGGGCATGTGGTAACTGGTGTGCCGCTTCCCCCTGCCATGACTGCGCTCCCCCCTTCCGTGACTGGCCCTCGCTACGCTGCGCTTCGCTCGGGAAAAAAAAAATAACAACCTAACGCAATAGTAAGGATTTCTGTTGGTATTAAGCTTGGAATAATAATAAATAATATAAAATAATAAAAATAAGGGTTAAAACAACCTAAAAGTAACGTACTTCAAACACGTAAAGGAAAACCACGCATCTTTGCGAGATGGGGGGGGGGGGGGGGGGGTCGATTGAAAGGTGTAACCAACCCCTAAAAAATCAACCCTTATCAATTCTTAATTAGGGATGCGAATTTCAAATGCCAACCCCTAATTTTAGCACTCGACATAGCAAGAGATCCTTGGGGGAGGCCTTTGTCCAGCAGTGACGTCTTTTGGCTGTGATGATGATGACAGCAAAAATCTCTAGTATTATTGTAAGATCGTGTTATTATCTTTACTATGGCAAGCAACAGATTGTAGCCAGATGGTTAAGTATTTAGTAGAGCTCAAAAGTGACGTCTCATAAAACTTTGTTAATACCAACTATATAGTTTCTTTTTGAATAGGTACGTGTTCAATTCTTTAATTTCCACAACGCAACGGAAAACGCAGAAAGTAAAATAATTACTTACGTTACCCAATGCTAGATAATGTATCCACCATAACCCGTATCCAGGTGCAGCAACACCAACTGTTATTATAATCATAGCTGGTAGAATTTCAAACCACATTTTACAAATATATTTAATAGTTTATAGGTAATTAGTACATAAAACGTTTTCAGTTAACGATTATTGATTTTTATTGCAACAACAGTCTCATTCAGTACTACTTGATATTGATAAGTCAGTTATTTTTTTTTATAAAGTGTCTGTTAATTTATGACCAAATTAAAAACTTTTTTTTTCAAAAGAAAAAATATGCAAATGAAAGTGTCCGAGGGTAAGTTTTTACGGAAACTTTCTTTTGCCAAAAATATACCCAAAAATACACTGCTTTTTTATGAATAATATTTAACTTTAAAATCTTAAAAGTTATCGACACTCAAGAATCGTGGGGTTAGTAAGTGGATGACTTCATTATACACTTTTAAACTTTCGCGTTTCATAGTTAAACAAAGGAGATGTTTAATTTTGTATGGAGAAAATGCCAACACCTTGTACATAATACCAAAATGTAGCTTATGCATGGAATAAGCTTATTCAAAATGATTTTCTTCAAATAAATGAATAGTTTTTACGTAAGAAGTATTTTAAATAACAAATAATGGCAAGTTTCGTGATCGCAGGGGGTAATGGTGGTATTCTGTCAATGTCATGTCATGTCAAGTAGCTGTCATAACAAAAGTACTTACCGTATGAATGAAAATTGTTAATGTTAATAAATTAACTTACTTCTGGCTATTACTTTTATAACTTGTAGTTAGAGTAGAGTTAAACTTAAGCTATTAAGTGCTAGATTTCAGCTTTTTATTACCTACTGCCATGTCGCATAGCTGTGAAAGAATACTATCACCCACTCTCCTTCCTTAGTTAGGTGTCATAAAAGGCGACTAACGGACTAAAGACTGCACATACATCCAACATCATAGAGCGGTGCACGCTGAGAACATGTGCAGTCGCTATTTGGTGAAAAGTGGACTATGGCAGAGGACTGCTTTTGATGTCCTCATTGCCTAGTGTCTGACAATGACAAACCCTTCGGGGATAATAGTCGTGATTATATGTATGTATTACCTACTGCTGCACCTACACATAACAGAACAGCAGCTAACCTCGATTGAACTCTATGTACTTACATCAAATCAAATCTTAATGTACATTAGAGAAAACACACAACATACTCGTCCTATTGTAGTAACATGCAGTGAATAATCAACTACCTAGTAAACACACTTAAGTAGGTAGGGAAGGTAACTGGTAGTGATGAAATAAAACAGTTTTATGAAGTTTTATATTTTTATTTATTTCAATTTGACTTCATTCTCTCGCTCCAGCAACATTTTTAGATGGCATTCACAAGAATGCCAAGAACAGTTTTTTTTACCACATATGCAACTACAGTAATACCCTTTTATTACATCTTCCCATTCATTACCTTGTGTTGCTAAGAGGATATATGTGTAATATATTTTTTGACTAAAATGGCGAGATTTTATACGTCCTCTTAGCAACACAGTCTCATGTGATGACAATTCTGGTATGTTAGTAACTTCTAAATCAGTTGATATCTCCACCACAAATGATCCATGTTGTCTCAAATGTTCGCCATAATACGATCTCGCTTGTTTTATTTGGTAGATACCCAGAGCAAATAGTGTGAGATCACTCATGGTCATTCGTGGGAAGATACTTAATTGCTCATTTTCTTCATTTATTCTGTAAAAATGGGCTCGCCGACGGTTAACATTATTTAAGATTATATATTCTGCTAAATAATTAGGCAACAAAATTCTGGTTTTTGCTCTTTCCAAAATTATTTGAGCATCTGGCCGGTTCACAAGGACTTTATGGAAAGCATTTATTATTGCGGCACTAATCCTAAAGTCGTCCATTAGATGCCTTGAAGCCACATTAAAATATTCATTACGTAATAATCTAAAGTCTCGTTTAAATCTGCCATTTACCACTTCAACTACCCATCTACATAACGTCACACATCTTGATTTGTTTGCTATAAGGGTGGATAATTGGTTTTCTCCTTCTTCTAATGTTTCTGGCTTATACACTGCATAATTTAGTGATTCCAGCAGAGGCAGAGCATCACGAAAGCCCCGGTCTAAAATGAAAATATCTTGAGGTCTGAAAAAGTTTCTTAATTCCGCATTTTCATCTTGGAAAAGGGCTTTCGTGATGTCTGCATCTGATGTTGTTGCTGGATATGGCCCCAAAGCATCTATTATATATCCGTCAGTAGCGACAATTAAAAATGGTTTAAAAAGTTTCTATACTTGTGTATACTGTAAGTTTTTTTTTGAAAGAGATAATTAGACGACTTTTGGACGTATATATATGTACCATCACAGATGACAATTGGTTTTCTCTCTGCACTAGGATTTCCGAATAACCCTTCGGGTATCAAAAGATTTCGATTTATAAGGTCACCTCTACTTATGTGGTTAATACCTAAATGTAACGGTACAAAGTCATTTTTTAAAGCTTCTCTAGCTTTTTTTAATAATATTGTCACTAGAGCTTTACTTATTTGAAACAGAGAAGCTATTCTGTCGTGTGACTCCCCTGTTCGAGACTTAATTAGGTAAAGCCCTAGTGCCAAATGTGGACGCTTACATGATTCTTGTAAACTAGGTATTTGTCTTAATATTGATTCATAATTGGATTTCGTGACTCCAGTCCAAAAATGAAAAATATTGTCGTGAACCAATCTATAATTTTTAAAGTTAATTGGTTAATTGATTCCACTGGCATCCTCTGCCTCTGTGGATAGTCTCAGTAAAGATTGCACTTCATTTTTAGTAAAGGAGTCACTAAATTCGAATTGGTCTAAAATGTCCCAGTCATATACTGTGCTATGCATTTGACAGATCTTTGCATTTTCTGTTACAAACACTTTTTTCGATTGGAGGATTCTCTTCTTTAAACATAGAGGCACATTCAATCGTTCTGGTTCTGTGCAACCTGGTACAAAGCAGTGTGCACTTGAATGTGTTGTATGAGTGAACTCATCTAATTGCATAGTTGTTTCTGGTACTGCGATAATATTGGGGTTCTCTCGTAACTCCTGGACCATTCTCCAGCACCCCATACAAACTAATGCATCCGCTGGAATCTGAAAACACAAAATTATTACCATATCTATCTATACTATTATAAAACACTGAAGATATTTTCGAAAAACTAATAGGGATCGACTATTTAGTGGATTCTGAGCTAAAAACGATATTTTTGTCACCCGTATATTAGAACGAAGATATGGCCCATAGTGTAACAAGGCAATTATATAAAAAGAATTTTGATAAATGAAACTACTTACTTCTCTTGAAAACATTCTTTCTGAGATTATATTTCTCTCAGGACCATCTCCCAGAATATGTGTCCGTCTGTGAAGCAAAGATGATCTGCACCACACGCAAACATTTCTATTATACGTGATTGCTTCATCCTCGCTCCTATCAACAATTCCTTCCTCTATTTGCCTCACAGCATTGTTTGCAGCTTGTCTGCGAATATTTCGCTGAGCAGCAACCCAACAAGCATAGCAAACACGTCCATTATTAGGTATCTGTTAACAAAGAAATCATAAAATGTAAAGTAATTTTTTTAAATTAGATCACTCACTTGTATTTCTTGATAATAAAACTATGAAAAGATACCTGTCTTGGACTAATTCTTCTCGCGATTTCATTTCTTTCGGGACCTTCTGACAATGCATGTGATCTTCTCTGAATTAAAGACCTTCTGCACCATACACAGGCATTTGAGTCCTGTGATGCCAAAGTTCTAGGAGGCCTGGGATTTGGACCCTCATTTTGACTAACGAGGCCACTAAAGTAGACCCAGCATGCATAACATACTAATCCTCCTTCAGGAATCTACAAAAAAGATTGTAATTCAAATCAGTAATTCATAAAAAAATCTTCACTTTAATTATTACTTCAACATGAATTTGTATTATGTATTAAAAGTTAATCAATACCTGTCTAGGATAAATTCTAGCAGCAATAAGTTCTCTCTGAGGTCCTTCTGAGATAGAACGTGTTCGTCTTTGAAACAATGCTGATCTGCACCAAACGCAAACATGTTCTCGGTGGCTAGAAGCTTCATTTTCAGTTGATGACATTCCTACTTCTAGTATTGCGAAACATGGATGACAAACTATGCCATCAGTGTCAACCTAAAATACAAAAGTTTGTTTTAAACTAATATTTATTTTGTCTTCTTGTGAAGAATGTGTTAGGTTCTAATTATTAGGAAAATAAAAATGTAACAAAAATAGTTTTACATAAATACTACATTCAATAACAACTAACCTCATGTCCAACATGTTGTTCCAAGATCATTAGTAATTCTATCCCCAGATTAGATGCGAGATAATGGTTTTCCGAACACACATCTATCTGTCCATCACACATCACACAAAAAGAAGACATTGTTTGTTGGCTGAAATAGATATTTTATTTAGTTTATTGTATTTTACTTTGATTATAGTTATTTCAATAGAGCACTGTAAATATTTGAGATCAATTCCATTACTGTCATAGATAACTGAGTTGGTTCGGAATCTATTTCCTCGAAAAGAAGTGTTTAAAGCATTTTATTAATTCTCTGGTAAATGCCTAATTAAAATACGAAAAACTCACCTGAAAACAACGAATGTAGTAGCAACAATGCAATGGTATCAACAGTAGCAGGGTCAAATGCAAATCGAAGTCCGGGATAGCAGGCAGAAGTCAACAAGTGAGGCAGCAAACGGAAGTCCAGGATAGCAGGCAGAAGTCAACAAGTGAGGCAGTAAACGGTAGCAGGTAATCGGTCCAAATCAGAATTTAAAAACAGCACAGCACAAAAACACAACGACTCAGAATCCACGTAAAAACGGAATGAAAACAAAACACCGGTTTTTTTTTAAATCATGGTGACAGTTGCACTTTTAATTACGTTTTTTACAGCTTTGGACACTTGTGTTTAATCTCAGAAAGACATCTCAAGTTGCCAGGTTATTAAAAATTATGTTTCATTTTTTTATTCTTACGCAAAAATGGTAAAGCATATCGGAATATTAAATATATCAACTAAATACATGTATTTTATACTATTTTTTGAGTAGGTGTACATGGTCCTGGCAAAAAATTAAACATCTCCTTTAAACGGGATTAACGCAAACTTATTAGTAAAAAGGTATCATACCTTCAGGTAAAGGTAGTTGGCAAAATATTATGACGGTAAATGAAGACTCTGCCGCGCAAACGGAGACGTAACACCGCGACAGCAGTCAGCCCGTGACCACGGCGGCCGTTGTAACTCGGTCGAAACGTCACGAGAAAAGGTATGATACCTTTTTACAAATTAGTTTGCGTTAATCCCCGTTTAAATTTGGATGACTTTATGCATGGTGATGATGAATGGTTTGTTAATTACAGTAAAATCATAAAAAAATACAAGGCCTTTGTTGACTTAACACACTGCTGACGTACACACCACGTTCGTTTCTCTATTTGCGCAAAATTCGCGTCTAGATCTCGCAATAAAATCACCACCTAACATACCTCATGCCGGCTACTCCATGGCGGACGGTACTAAAATCCTGCGAACCTTGAACGTGAGCAAGGCGAGTGGGCCTGATAGCATTCCAGCGATAGTCCTCCGCAACTGCGCGCCTGAGTTGTTTCCGATTCTTACTCGCCTGTTTCGTATCTCATTGGAGACTGGACTCGTTCCTAAATCTTGGAAGCTTGCGAACGTACAATCTGTTCCAAAAAAAGGTAGTAAAGCCGACCCGGCCAACTACAGACCAATATCAGTCACCTCCATACTCTGTAACACTATGGAGCGTGTACTTAACAACCGACTCCTGGCATACCTTGAAGACAAAGGCCAAAGCAAAGGTCGGCAGCGCATCTGCGATTCCTTTGGTTTAGCTGATGGGAAGCTATCACCGCCGCCCATGGACACCCATGGGCGGCGGTGATTGCTTCCCATCAGGTGACCCGCCTGCTCGTTTGCCTCCTTCAAATATGAAAAAAAGTCAATGTCCTCTTAAGTGACTTTGGGCTTCGCCGAGGGCGGTCTACGGGAGGTCTTTTTGTTATGCCACGCATCTATGGAGTGAGGCTATTGAGAAACACGGTGAGGCTGTTGCCGTGTCTCTTGATATCTCGTAAGGCCTGTGAAAGGGTTTGGCACGCTAGCCCTATAAACAAGCTTCCGTCGTATGGGATCCCGCTTGACCTCTACAATTGGATTTGGACTTTCTGAATCAGATCGATACGTGTAATTTTAGACGGCTGCACGTCTGATCTGCAGGCTATTGATTCTGGAGTTCAGGGGTCTGTTATGTCTGCAACCCTATTCTTGCTTCACATAAACGATCTGTTATTACCCGGAATTCTGGGGTACGCAGACGATAGCACAGTTGTGGACCGAAATATTTCTCTAATGCAAAGGCCAAGGGGAACGAGGTTCGGTTTTGTCGAGAAACCATGGTTGAGCGTTTGGACACGGCCCTAGAAGCTATCTTTAACTGGGGTGATGCTAACCTAGTCGACTTTAACGCCACCAAAACACAGGCGTGTTTATTCTCTGCCAAACGGAATCCCTTCCAACTTGATCCGACTTTCCGTGGTGTATCTGTGCACATATCTAACCATCTTAGCCTGCCAGGAATGACCATCTCTGCAAACCTAAACTTCGGACACTACATAGAGTCAATGGCAAAAACTGCAGCAAAAAAACTGCCATCCTTTCTATGGTAAGGCGGAATTTCACACCGGGGCAGTTGCTTCAGCTTTACCAAGCACAAATCCGATCCTGTATGGAATACTGCTGCCACCTCTGGGATGAATCTGCCAAGTATTAGCTAGCCGCCTTAGACTCTATTGAGAAGTGCGCTAAGAGGGTCATTGGCGACTCTAAATTCGTCGAATCCAAGCTGTAGAGTCTTGAACATCGATGCAAAGTTGCCCACGTTTCGGCATTTTATCAGATCACTCCGGGGAGTGTGCGGTGGAATTACACGAATTGATACCACCTTCTCCTTTTCATCTTCGGGTAACTAGACGCGGACTGAGATGACACCCTTATGCTGTCAACATACCGCCTATACGCCTATACGCCACGCCTAAGGAGTGGAACTCCCTTCCTACGTATCTGTTTTCTGAAACGTACAACCTGGACATTTTCAAGGCAAGGGTGAACAGGCATTATCTAGGCAAGCTACATTCTAGGCCGCATCATCGTTTACCATCAGGCGAGATCGCGGGCAAATACTTGTGTCCGTTAAGCTAGCGTACACATGATCTAATTCAAGTTTGTTGTTATGCCATTTTACTGCAAACATAAAATAATTAGTGCCTCTTTAATTTAAAAATAAAAGACCTTTTTTGTGTGTACGCTGGCATCACGATCAGGCTGTGGCGTACACTTGATCGTTCTCGAAAACTACTTATATTATAGCAATGAAATTTACACACACATTTAGTGCTTTATAAGTGCCTCCGCTACGCAAAATTTCATAAGGATTGCTCTTAAAGAAACGGAGATATTAAACAATACTTGTAAATGACATTTCGAGCTGGCGTCTAAACAGCGTACTCATATTAGTGCTTACAGAAAGCGAACTTCTCTTTTTATAATTGTTATTGTGTATTAATAGTGCGTGAAATTCTGACTCTGTCAGTAGAAATAGTTTATGTGAATTCGCAGTGGAACTATGTAAGAAAAATATGTAAAGTTCTATTCATACTAGAAGTACAGACAAGTTCATAAGTATTTTCTCTACCAATAAAGTTGTTTTTGAAATACTGAATTAAAATCAAAAACTAATATAGCAGGAGATAAGATCGTTAATTATTGCAGTTTGCGCTCGATCTGCGATTGCTAAAGAAAAGCAACTTTCGTAAAGGCCGGTCATCCGATGGATAACTAACTGTTTAACATCTTGTGCTCCTCCGTACTTTGAAAGTCACGTAAATCTGTTAGATACAGCTGCATTGGCATTCGTTACCAACCACCAATCCGCTCTGTCCCCGCGTGGTAGTGTAAGGGCTCCTTCAATAATAATTTAGATGTTTTTGTCGGATGGCTGCCGCAAGTTTACACTGAGTTCATATTAAAACGGTCGTGCGGCTATCGTGTGACTGTTTCGGTCAGCGGACTGACACGAAACATCTAAATTGAAAGAGTCCTATGTTCCGTTCTACCTGTGGTGCTTCCATCCACTGAGAAGGCTCGTACCCAGGATGCTGACCGCTCGTATGCAGTGGGGATATTAAAATGAACTGTTGATGATGAATTGGTGATGTCATTCATTTACAGTTGGTATGTCTTGAGTGAGTTATAAATAATTGGTAAAATTCAAATCAAATACGCTAGTATAAAAAAGGATTTATTTTGCAAAAGAAATAGATAAAATCACAGTTTAATCCACGGAACAGAAAAAACAAACACTTGTTATTTCTGTTCCGTGAACATAACATAATCACACTTTAAACAAAAATACTATTTATAGTTTTTTTTGTAATATAAAATTATTTATTTTATGGAGCGGTTTTGCATTTTTTCTTCAAACTTTATATGCAGGGTAATCTAAACAGAAAACATTTGAAAAACGGTTGTTTGACTAAAAAAGTCAATAGAAAACATAAAAAAACGTTTGTTCAACTGATTTTATGCCATTTTAACTTTCCGTAGTAGTAGACTTTAAATCGCATAAATTAAGTTGATTTGTTTTTTTCTTTTTTCATAAAACTGTTTAGATCTCTGTTCCTTAAGCAAATGAAGCACTGAAATTACGTTATTGATTTGAAATAATTGAAACTTTAGTGATTATTGGTATTAGTATTAGAGAATGATTTAACTCGCACTCATCCACGTATACGAACACTTAACTGTTGATAATCCGTTGTTTTACACGTTCATACATATTCATTCTACTCAATTCAACAATATTGGAATTAAAAACTTTATAGACTTTAGTGGTAGAGTGACATCACAGTATCCAGCAGACTTGAGAGTAGTATTCAAAAGAAGTTTGAAAACTACTAATCGGCTATTCCCATAAACTTACTTTATAATAAAAAGTTACGATATCTCTCTGTGTAATAAATAAGATATGTCACTAATAATATTAGTTTTGTGTGCGACTTTTTTTTACATAGTTCCACTGCGAATTCACATAAACTATTTCTACTGACAGAGTTAGAATTTAATGCACTATTAATATATAAATTATAAAAAGAGAAGTTCGCTTTTTGTAAGTACTAATATGGGTACGCTGTATAGGCGCCAGCTCGAAATGTCATTCACAATTCTTGTTCAATATCTCTCCGTTCCTTTATGAGCAATCCTTATAAAATTTTGCATAGCGGGGGCACTAATAAGGCACTAATGTTTGTGTAAATTTTGTTGCTTTAATATAAGTAGTTTTCGCGAACGATCACGTGTACGCCAGCTTGATCGTGATGCCATGCCAGCGTACACACAAAAAGCTCTTTATTTCTTAAACTAAAGAGGCGCTAACTTACGCACTAATTAGTAATTACGCACTAAAAAGACCATGTGTACGCCAGCTTAACGGACACATAAAACCAATATACATATAAAAAAAATCGAAACACGATGTTGTTGTTGGCCGTAATTTTTCTATGTGCCGTTCGTTCAAACTAACTTGGTTCAGCGCAGCTGGCAAAGGCAAACTTCGTTTCTTTTTTCTGTAGCAACACTAGATATCAAATCATCAAAAATGGCAGACGTCCCGACTGACTGTGACTTTCCTATTTGGGGATTATTACCAAAAAAAGAGACTGGAGTGGTCTCATTTTTGAACAAGAATCCGAATTACGATGGAAGGGACACCGTTATTGCCATTTTTGACTCTGGTGTGGACCCGGCAGCAACTGGTTTGCAGGTATGAAAGTGTCTTGTCACGGTAAGTTTACTTGCAATTTTGGAGATTTTCATTGTTTTTGAATACGTTTCTTTGTTTTTAGGTGACCCCTGGTGGTGACACAAAGGTTATTGAGCGCTTTGACTGCAGTGGTTGTGGAGACGTCGATACCAGCACGGTTATAAAAGAAATAGTAGGAGGTTGTATCACCGGCCTTACCGGCCGCAAGTTAAAGGTATTTAAAATCAATAGTCCGAAACATTTGCTGTTAGTGTTATTTATGGGTTTTACATAAACGTTAAATTACAACTTCAGGACAAATCGCCACAAATTTTCTGTATAAAAAACCCTAACAGAAAAAGACTTGCTTTAGCAAGATTAGAGGACTTAATGAAGTTTTACTGTAATTATTAGCAAGGTAGGTAAAATTCCTTGTTTTATTCTAGGAGCCTGTTATGCCTTATATTTTTTGACTCAGTTACACATATCCATAAAATGTAATTTATATTTTCATAATTTTTTTCAGATTCCTGAATCATGGCAAAACCCAACTGGTGCTTGGCGTGTAGGAGTCCTTTATCCATTTAGTTTGTATCCAACTAAGCTCAAAGAGCGGATACAGGAACACCGAAAACAACACCTCTGGGATGTTGGACACAAGCCAGCATTTGCTGAAGCTAACAAGAACTTACAGGAATTTGAAAATGACATATGTAAGTGCCTAAAATAAAGTTTATGCTTGTTGTGAGGTTTCACAGAATCTGTCTTGTGTAGTTTTCTTGGTCTTTCTGCTAATCAACTCCAATAAAATTGTGCTCAACATTTATTTATTTATTTAAAGGACAACCAAAAAACACAAATACAAGCAATATCTAGGTAGAACATATTGTAGACTAGAGGCTCCCGCGGCATGCAACATGGATTACATTTTTTTTTAAATAATAGGATTTTGCTTTAAGCTATGTTTTAACACTATACTATGTTTGATAATTTAATAAATATTTAGGTGTTCTGACAAATGCTGAGTGGATACCTTTTTTGTGTCACTTTGCATTTTTAATTCTATTTTATTTTAATTTTATTTCATGTATTTCATGTTATTTCATGTTATATTTATAAATTTTAAAATGTTACTACAAATCAACTGTGTTCCAATGCAAATGACTGCAAGAACAAGGACAATATTGTTATTATTAAATAAAAATACCTACTTATTATTTTGTTTTAGCTTCTAAAAGCTCTAACCTTAATCTCTCGGAAAAATTTCAAAAAGAAGAATTGGAAGCAAGGGTTGAAATTCTACAGAATGCAGAAAAAAAATACAACGATGTTGGGCCCACTTATGACTGTGTGCTGTTTCATGATGGAACTGTGTGGAGGTAAGATTTTTAAATAATCTTCTGTGTTTGTAAATGAGACAATGCATAATATAAAATTGTACAATATTCTTTGCCAGGGCGTGTATCGACACATCGGAATCTGGTGACTTGGAATCAGGGCCGTTCCTTGGAGAGTACAGTGTCACACACAATCACACCCACTTAACCCCACTGGATGAAATGACTGTCAGTATTAACGTTCATGATGAAGGCCAGACTTTAGAAGTTGTTGGCATGTGTTGTAAGTACCCTGTTTGTTTTTGTTTATACCGAGTGCCATCTTAATTTGAGGTACCAGCTGAGGGTTTTCAAAAAGTAAATTGATAGAATGATGATGATGATGATGGATTAAGAAAAGGTCGCCAGACACTAGCTTGTCAACCTATCCCAAACTGTCAAATTTCTTCAATACATTTTCAACCATAATACCTAGTGTATAAAGAGTTTGCGATAGGTTGATTTGCAGGCGTGTGTAATTTTTTTAAACATCATCACCCCCATTTTATCCATTGAATGTATCCTACTAATATTATAAACGCAAAAGTTTGTAAGTATGGATGGATGTTTGTTACTCTTTCACGTAAAAACTACTGAATGGATTTTGATGAAATTTAGCATATGAAATAGTTAATAACCTGGATTAACACATAGGATAGTTTTTATCCCGATATTCCCACGGGAACGGGAACCACGCGGGTGAAACCGCGAGCGGCCGCTAGTCTACAATAATTATTATATTATTTATTTTTGAACTTAGTATAGTGGCTCTACTATTTTTTTATTTTTTTTATTCATAGCTCGGCAAATGACTCCACTCCACCTGATGTTAAGTGGAAATGGAGTCCAGGCGCAAGGATAACTGGTGCAGCGTGAAAACAACGCACCATCAGTCACCCTCACCCTGCCGGCCCACAAGGTGCCTCTTCACGCCTCGTTTGAAGGACCCCATATCATAGGAAGAAGAAAAAACGTGTGTTGGTAGACTATTCCATCTTTTGGAAGTGTGACAAAGAAACGAGTCACCAAATTTCTTTGTGCGCGATGGAATGTTCGAGACAGTACAGCGGTGACTCCGGAGAGCAGCATGTGTACTCCTATGGAGGAAAATATATCAGCTAAAAGACGTCCACTGCTGGACAAAGGCCTCCCCCAAGGATCTCCAGAATGACCGGTTTTGTGCTGCTCGCATCCAGCGGCTTCCCGCGACCTTCACCAGATCGTCGGTCCACCTTGTTGGAGGCCTGCCCACACTGCGCTTTCCGGTACGCGGTCGCCACTCAAGGACTATTCCGCCCCAGCGGCCATCAGTCCTGCGAGCAATGAGCCCTGCCCACTGCCACTTGAGCTTAGCAACTCTTCGGGCTATGTTGGTTACCTTAGTTCTTCTGCGGATCTTCTCATTTCTGATTCGATCACGCAGAGAAACCCCGAGCATAGCCCTCTCCATTGCTCTTTGAGTGACCTTGAGCCTTTTTATGAGGCCCATAGTGAGTGACCACGTCTCAGTCCCGTATGTCATCACTGGCAACACACACTGGTCAAAGACTTTCGTCTTGAGACACCGCGGTATATCGGACGAGAGGATATTTCGTAGCTTACCGAACGCTACCCAGCCTAATTGAATTCGACGATTGACCTCTTTGCTGAAGTTGGACCTACCTAGCTGGACCGTTTGTCCCAGGTAAATATAATCGTCCACAACTTCAAGGGCAGAGTCCCCAACTTTCAGAGGAGTGGGTACGACACGTGAGTTCGACATAACTTTCGTCTTCTCCATGTTCATTTTAAGACCCACTTGTTGAGAGATTGTGTTGAGGTCACAGAGCATTGTGCCGAGGTCTTCCAGGGTCTCAGCCATGACCACTATATCGTCAGCAAATCGAAGGTGGGTGATGTATACGCCGTTGACGTTGATGCCGAGTTCTTTCCAGTCCAGAAGCTTGAAAACATCTTCCAGTGCAGCAGTGAACAGTTTCGGAGATATCACATCTCCCTGTCTCACTCCTCGCTGCAACTGGATAGGTTTCGAGTTCCGGTCCTGAAGACGGACTGACATAGTGGCGCTTTCATACAAACACTTCAACACTTCGATGTACCGGTAGTCAACCGGTTGGCACCGCTGGAGAGACTGTAGCACGGCCCATGTCTCAATCGAATCGAAGGCTTTTTCATAGTCCACAAACGCTAAGCATAGAAGCTGGTTATACTCCTCGGTCTTCTGTATAACCTGCCGCAGCGTATGTATGTGGTTTATGGTGCTGAAGCCTTTTCGGAAACCGGCTTGTTCGATAGGCTGTAAGTCATCAAACCTGCGTGCGAGACGATTCGTTATAACTCTCGAAAACATCACACATTCTTACATATTCTTGTAAACGTGGCTTAGAAGTGAGATGGGCCTGTAGTTCTTCAGCAGGGTTTTGTCGCCCTTTTTGAAGAACAGTACCACCATACCTTCGTGCCACGTCTCTGGCGTTTTGCCCCCTAGTACTACGGAAGCTTCTGAAGAGCTACAAGTACCGGTCTTCCGCCTGCTTTCAGAAGCTCGGCCGTAATTCCGTCAGCACCTGGTGCCCTGCCGTTTTTGAGCTGTTTGAGAGCCATACTAATCTCGTATAAGCTGATGTCCGGGATGTTTTCGGTATAGTGCCGGGTTAACTTAGCTCTAGGGTCTTTAGCTAAGCTTTGTACAGGTGGCCGTGTGGATGTGTAAAGCTGTCCATAGAACTTCCCGACCTCTCTTCTTCTCATCGCCGCTTCGTTTGCCCAGTTTTGCGTTAAAATCTCCCATGACAACGGTGTAATGAGTTTTGGAGGCTTAAATGGCTCTAGAGATGTCCTCATACGTAGCCTCCACCTCATCGTCAGGGTGTGTCGTAGTAGGAGCATAAACCTGTATGACCTTCAACGAATACCGTTTGGTTATTCTGAGTATAAGGTACGCTACCCTAGGCGACACACTCCCGGTCTCGACAACGTTGTTCACGAGGGACTTGTGGACGATGAACCCGACACCACCTTGGGACAGTTGTTCGCCCTTCCGAAAATAGAGCAAGTTACCAGACTTGAGGATTATCGACTCCTCCCCCTCTCTTCGGACTTCAGATAATCCAACTATGTCCCACCGTATCTTGCTCAATTCTTCCTTTAGTTCCAAAATCTTTTCGTCAGTCCGCAATGTGCGCGTGTTATATGTTGCCAGGGCCAGAGTTCGTATAGGCGGTAGCCAGATCTCTGCCGGAAATTCTTAGCACCCCCTGCCCCGTCGCTGCCTTGGCCGCTACCGCAGCTAGGGCGAGCTCGGCCGCCGGGGACTAGGGGCCGGTGTTTCGTGGTGTGCATCATGAGGGGATTTGCCATAATCGCCACGCTTGGCAGGCGGGTTGGCGATCGCAGTAGTTGAGAGTTGCCTCAGATAGATGCTGCTGCCCATCCTCTGGAATAGTCCCTTAGTCGGCTTTTACGACACCCACGGGAAGAATTGGGGTGGTGCAATTCTTTATCCGCGGCACCACACAGGGTAGTAGAGAGAGGGTAGTAGAGTGACGCTATATCTACGCAATTGCAAGGGCTCGAGAGTATTAGTGACCTCTACATTGCCGATAATGCGTATAGCGCGCCGCTGCAATTTGTCCAAGGCATCGAGAAGGTACTTTGTGGAACCGTCCCAGAGGTGCGAGCAATACTCCACGCAAGATCGCACCTGTGTCTTGTACAAAAGGCACAATTGATCCAGCGCAAAGAATCGCCGCACCCTGTTCAGGACACCGAGTTTATGTGACGCTGTTTTTATCACGGCTTCAATATACTCCCTATGGTTCAAATCGCAGCGAATCTCCATACCGAGCATGTTAATACTGCTCTGCAGGCCAAGTGATGTGCCTTGAAGAGAGGGAAGGGGTAGGAATGGCGACGTTTTTGCCGTGAACGCGCATACCTGTGTTTTCTTGGTATTTATTAAACTCAACAAGGTTATTGGAGCCCCATTTAAATATGAGGTCCAATACCCGATTGAGATACCCGTATGACAAGATTTACTCGCTTCTCTTCAGTCTCGACCTGCCCAGCCGCTAGGTGACCGTTATACCCACCGTGCACTGTACTATCATCTGCATAGCAATGAATATTTCCAAGTGCAAACATATCATTGATATGCAGAAGGAACAGCGTGGGAGATAGAACGGACCCCTGAGGGACACCAGCGTTCACTGACATGAACTGCTAAGCACATTCGTCTGTGAGTACTCGGATTCTACGCTCATGTAGGAAGCCAGCGACCCAGTTGCAGAACTATTCAACAGGAACCAGTGATCGACACTTATTTTTTCCGTTAATCACTAGAAATAAGGGTTAAGCGTTAGTGACATGCGACACAGACCACCTGCTTCCTAGTTGGCATCTAGCAACATTTAATCTAGTGCCGAACACTGGTGACACTGTAATATATAAGTGTGTATCCTACTAATATTATAAATGCGAAAGTTTGTGTGTATGTATGTTCGTATATTTGTTGCTTCTTCACGCTGCAAGGGATGGATGGATTTGGAGGAAATTCGGCATACAGATAGTTTATAACCTGGAATAACACATACTTTTTATCCAGACATTCGCACGGGAACGGGAACCACGTGGGTGAAACCGCGAGCGGCCGCTAGTTATCCATAATTTTATAAAACTCTTCACATGATTTTATCTATCATCTTCTATACTATTAATGAAGAGGTAACAATTGCGACAACGGAAAAGATGGGAAGATGAAATAATAGAAATTGCAGGTGTTATGTGGAGAAGAAAGGCAATGGACAGGGAATCGTGTAGGAATCTAGGGGAGGCCTTTGCCAAAGGGCAAGCCGACACATAGTTATATTACAGTGTTACAAACTTACAGTGGTCCAACGCCTTTGAAGATGCGCGAAATGCCGCCATCGTCTAGCTAGACCTTCGTCATTGTCGCAGGGCGTTCACATTCATTTTTTAGTCTATTTCATATTTTGCTTATTGGTAGGTATACGTTTATTTATACCAGGATCCTTAAGTAAAAGAAATATAAGATTACAAAACGATTTATTTTTAATAATTTTTTTTTTTTTTATTTAACACAAAAAGTTTAATTTTTTCACAATATTTTATAAGTAGGTATTTGATTCAGCTACAGTGCAGCAATTAGCACTTAAAAAATAAAAAAGTTATCAAAACATTTAAAAAATATTGAGCGATTCCTGTGCTACTTTTACCTGTTAAGGCACACCTTAACAGGTAAAAGTAGCACAGGAATCGCTGTTTACTTCAATTTATTCTTGCCATTTACGCTAAATGTTTTCTTCAAAATGTAGGCTACAAATATAGTTGCTTTTTTATGCTATGGGAAGTGTTCCCTATTAAATGAGGTTTCCCACATGCCTCAATCCAAACCTTGCATCTAAAATTGATAAAGAAAAATATAATATTAAAATAAATTATTAAAAACAGTAGCTTTCTTTACAGTTAAAACAGAGATATTATACTACTAATAAGTCTTTACTATTAAATTAATATGATTTTATTTATAAGTCGCGTCCGCCATCTTGGATCTCTAAATAGATGTTGTATTCGAAATTGGAAAACCATAGAAATGATACCCATATTGATTTTACATAAAAAAATCACGTCCGCCATCTTGGATCTTGAAATAGATGATTTATTCGAAATCAGCACCCCCGAAAACCATGGAAATGATACCCATATTGATTTTACATGATCTTGAAATAGATGTTGTATTCGAAACCGGCACCCCCGAAAACCATGGAAATGATACCCATATTGATTTTACATAAAAAAGTCACGTCCGCATCTAGGATCTCGAAATAGATGTTGTATTCGAAATCGGCACCCCCGAAAACCATAAAAATAATATCCATATTGATTTTATATCAAAAAGTTGCGTCCACCATTTTTGATCTCGATTTTAATAGCTAAATAAATAACTCTTGCCTAAATATTAGCGAATTCTAAAATGGCGTTTATTCATAAAAAAATAACATATTGAAAAAGACATTACGCATATTATAATGCAAAGATCAGAAACACAAGCACATTCTAGAAACAACAAAATAAAATATTAATGTATTAGAAGCACACAGAAGAAATTTCAAATTTTTATTAACGTGAAAAGATTACATACAGTCTCTCATCACAGCACATGGTATGAACCATTTTTAATGTTATAAAATCAATTTAAAATTGACTACACGCGTTTTAATACAATGTGCCATGGCGAGCCCGAGTCGCACCGCGCTCCGCTCGTCCCGCACACCCCTCACGATTGCTCTGTCTAGACGTGCCCGTTGGCCGACTGTAAGAATTATACAGGGTGTCTCATTTAAATCGGTCAGTATAGGAAAGTCTGAAACTATAAGACATCAAAGCTATTTGTAGCCTAAACTGAATAAATGATTTTGAATATAGATTTTTTTTTGAATTGAAAAGTAGGCCGACCTAGCAGTTAAATGAGAATCTAACTTGACGGCGTCCTTCGTGCATTCTCAAGGGATTTTGTCGACTCCAATAGTGATGATTTTTGCGATTGTACATTCCGTTGTTGGAAAATTGCGTTTTATCAGATTATTACGTACTTTAAAAAAAATTTGTCTAGACCCATTACTTCTTTTATCCAATTGCAAAATTCAATCCAATTGCAAAATTCAAGTCGTCTAATATCATCACCTGCATGTAAGGCCTGCACCATTGGGTGCGATGGACATTGGTCCATTCTTGTAGCACTTGTATTTGTATGTCTTTAGGGTTCTATGAATAGTCGGACGTGAAATTTCAGGAATATCACGACTTGCATCACGGATTGAGGCATCTGATGTTTGCTTCAAAATAGGTTAAAACATTCATTTTTTTTTTGGCTTTTTATAACTTTCATGGGTCTTTAAATTGTGAACAATTTTAATGAATATCTTTCGAGTAGGTAAAATACGTGTCGGATATTTAATATGGTACCAATGTAGTGCACGGGAGTAATTTCTGTAATTTTTAAAGTAAGCTTCCAATAATTTCAAGTGCTCATTGTTTGTAAAACGGATTTTCCCAACCACACAGGTACACACAAAAATACCTAAGCAAAATTTTAAGTTCCCGCCAAAACATTGACACACCAATGTTTTTTTTATTTTTTTTTATTGCTATTCGGCTAGTCACACCAACACGTTCCATTTTCAAATGAGGTTTATCACGTCTCTGTATCTACATACTTATTTTAAGTGGGCTTTTCTACTGATTGTTAGTGTTTGATTAATAGAAGTAAGCAATTGCAGTCATCAATAGATAATATTATTGCAGATAACAAAACTTTCTCAATGGTTCAATGCCAATGCCATATGATATGTAAAGCGGTATAAGTAACAAGTTGCGACACCAGCAAAGAGGTACAAACAACCATAGAGACAATTTTACATGCCTGAACTTGTTGAATGTAAAGCTGGTCACTTCAAACACCTACTAAAATAAATTAAAATATGTGAAAACAATGCATTTTATTCATTTTAGACATCATGTTTCATAGAGCCATTTACTGCTTAAGATCTACACAATCGATATCTAAATAGAAATAGTGTCAGTTTATTTTTTTCTCGAGCTCGATGGCGCAGTGGTTAACGCGCCCGGTCTGTGTTGAGGTTAAGCAACTTTCGCAAAGGCCGGTCATCGGATGGGTGACCAAAACTTTATCATCTCGAGCTCCTCCGTGCTTCGGAAGGCACGTAAAGCCGTTGGTCCCGGCTGCATTAGCAGTCGTTAACAACCACCAATCCGCACTGGGCCCGCGTGGTGGTTTATGGCCCGTTCTCCCTATCCATCCATAGGGAAGGCTCGTGCCCCAGCAGTGGGAACATAAAATGAGCTGATGATGATGATGATGATTTTTTTCAAAACAACCGGGTTCGATTCCCGAGCTGAATGCAGGTTTTTAAAAAATGTATGAATGCAGGTTCCTAAGAACAGATCTTCGTATGTCTTATAGTTTCAGACTTTCCCATACTGACCGATTTAAATGAGACACCCTGTATAGACTGTGGTTATACGTAGTACTTAAGTTCTTAATAATGTCATAAATGTGCTGGAAATAAAGTCTTTATTATTATACTCTTTATTTATTTTCTTTCTTAAAACTAGATTTTTACAATATTTTAATATAAAAACAATAAAACATTATAAAACCTAGAAACCTAGAGTACCGCCAGCAGCGGGGCAGGGCCCAAGTTACCGGTGGTCAGGGCTGCAGAGTGAGGAACCTCCTGACATACGTGCCGTGTGAAGGAGTACTGCCTTTTGCATCTGACCCTTGACCCAACCTTTCAGCGAGAGCCTCTCTAGGTGTTGATCGAGGCTATGATTATTATTATTAACATTCGTGACTTGGGCTAATCTCTGGCACTACTCGTCCAATTCCAAAAATTCTTTTACTGATAGAAAGCTACATTCCTTGCTGGTACCATATATATGTTATTACTAGCTGACCCGGCAAACGTTGTTTTGCCAATTATTTCTAGGGAATTTGTCGGGTAGAAAAAAAAAATCTAACTTAGTGTAAGTGTGTGAGGATGTGGTATATGAGTGAAAGAGGCATGGAGCGCTGTGAACGATGACGGTATAGAAAAATAACATAACACTAAACATTTATCTTTTATTTTATTCTAATTTAATTATTATAATTATTATTAAATATTATTTGAGGAACTCGGTGGCGCAGTGTTTAACGCGCCCGGTCTGCGAGTGCTGAGATTAAGCAACTTTCGCAAAGGCCGGTCATCGGATGGGTGACCAAAAGTGTATCAACTCGAGCTCCTCCGTGCTTCGGAAAGCACGTAAAGCCGTTGGTCCCGGTTGCATTAGCAGTCGTTAACAACCACCAATCCGCACTGGGCCCGCGTGGTGGTTTAAAAGCCAGTTCTCCCTATCCATCCATAGGGAAGGCTCGTGACCCAGTAGTGGGGACATAAAATGAGCGGATGATGATTATAATTTATTCCTTTAAATATCATTAATTACGACAATAACACTAACAAACAATATCAATCCATTAATGCTACAGTGTGTATTATATTTTTTGTTAGCCCATCTTTAGCTAACACCTTAGCTAACACAAACAAACTGGATGGTTTGCCCACTCGAGAGCATGCCGCGTACAATTTTCCGTGTGAAAAACATGGTGTGCTCAAATCTAAGCCACAAACAGACATCGTTTGGCCTTGGGACTTATTGATAGTAATTCCTACTCCGTACTGTTTACTGGGTGAGAAATGACACCGGTAGACGCTCGGCGGAGACAGACAACTGATCAATAGGGGTTGGTGATAAAAAGTGAAAATTTAGGGTTGTATGTATTTTTTAATGCCACATAATAAAAAAAAATAAAAAAAAACTATCAGAAAAATAAAAAAAATTTTTTGGGGTGGACATCCCTTATCACTTAGAGGTTTGAAAAATAGATAGTAGCCGATTCTCAGACTTACTGAATATGCATAAAAAATTTCATAAGAATCTGTCAAGCCGTTTCGGAGGAGTATGGGAACGAACATTGTGACACGAGAATTTTATATATTAGATAAATATAGCTTAATATATATTATATATTAAACTATATTTTATTTAAAAGAGAGTTTTTTAAATCTTAAATCGTCATCGAAATCGCGAGTAAAGTGCTGGTAGGTTATAAAATTCTTATGTAATAAATAAGTAAGTAAATATCATAAGGAAAATCGTGATCATAAAACTAACTACTAACTATATTATGAAGGTTTTTGCCATATTACAGTTTCTTATACAAACTCTAAATAGCTCTACTGAAGGCAATCTCAAATAAAAGCTTCTTGTTTTAGCAACACACGGCACGCATGTAGCCGCGATCGCTGCCGGCTACTTCCCCGATACTCCTGAGCTGAACGGTGTGGCCCCTGGAGCTAAAGTCGTCTCCTTGACCATAGGAGACTCCCGCCTCGGATCTATGGAGACTGGCACCGCACTTGTACGAGCCTGCATCAAAGTGATGGAGCTCTCGAAGAAGATGAAGATTGATGTCATAAATATGAGCTATGGGGAGCATGCTCATTGGTCTAATGCTGGGTGAGTAAGTTCGCTTGTTTATTAAATTTAGTGATTGATATTAAAACTGATGCGATGGATGGAAGCAAGCTGCACAAAACTGGTTGTTGTTGAGATCCTTGGGGGAGGCCTTTGTGTAGCAGTAGTTACTTTTGGCTGAGATGATGATGATGATGATTGATATTTTAAATGTCCTTTGTTGCATATTTTGATAGTAACTGCAGTTGTTAAGTCTCGATTTTTCAATATTATGAACCAAAGGTTTTGTTCTTCTGTTATAAGATTAATGCTTATTAACGCAACAGAAAAACGATGCAAAATGTAACAATAAATATATTAATATGTTAAATTTTAATCCTTTCTCAGCAATGTGTAGGTATGGTTATTTTTATTCATAAAAATAGTTTAAAAGTAATACATTTTCAAAGAAATTTGCTTAAAGACCGGCATGCAAGGCGGATGCGTTAGCATCGCATACCATGACATAATGCCGAGTAAATTCCTTTTTATTCGACTGCGTCAGAACGAGTGTATGTAGGTGTGTTTGTATGTATGTATGTATGTATGTATGTATGTATGTATGTATGTATGTATGTATGTATGCATTCATGTATGTATGTATGTATGTATGTATGTATGTATGTATGTATGCATTCATGTATGTATGTATGTATGTATGTATGTATGTATGTATGTATGTATGTATGTATGTTTGCCTGTTTCTTTGTGCACGCCCTACAGCCCAAACGGCATGGTGGATTTTAACATATGAGGTGTCGTTAGATTTGTTTTGACTGTAGGATTGACATAGGCTATAAAAAAATAAAAAAATAAAGTAAAAACATTGGCCGGGTCAGCTATTAATTAATAGTCTTGACCCCAAAAACTGTTAGATTGACCACTCAATCAAAATTCTTTAAATGAACTACAACGTCTACGAAATTTAAAGGTCATGGCCAATTTTTCTATGGTGTTTTGTTGTCGAGAATATTAGCGGATTTTATTCCCATGTTTAAAAAAACTAAGAACTTGTCAGTCAAAAGTACTAGACGTCAAGAGTTTCGATTTGACAATTGGTCTATGCGCTTTGCTATTTAAAAAAGTAAGGCGATTTAATAGGTATAATTATTTTATGTAGGTTTTGAAGTCCTTGGTTATTTACTTTGCAAAACTAAAAACTTTGAAATAAACCAAATTATTAAAATAAAACAAAAATCCGACTGCTAAAACAACTATATATAAAAAATAACTGCAAAGAGAAAAAACTGAAAAGAAAAAAACAAGCTCTACGATCCCAAAATTCAGTTCGAGCAATGTTGAATGCAACATGAAATATTTCTAAATACTTACATTGAATAGTATAGTTGTCGCAGGCGGGGATTTATTTTAATAATTTTTATTGACATTTATTTCAGAAATATAAGAGCGATTGAGTAACTATTATATTTAACTATTTTGTCAATGGCATTTTATAAATGATTTTCTATTTATATTTCGGCCTCCAACAATGTGGACCGACGATCTGGTAACGGTCGATGCGAGCAGCACATAACCGGGTTCGTCGTGGAGATCCTTGGGGGAGGTCTTTGTCCAGCAGTGGACGTGATTTGGCCGAGTTGATGATTAAAAAAAAAGTTTAAGTTTACTAGAGGAGCTCGATCGTGCAGTGCTTGACGCGCTCGTCGGTCTGCGATTGCTGATCGGATGGGTGACGAAAAATGTATCATCTCGAGCTCCTCCGTGCTTGGGAAGGTACGTCAAGCCGTTGTTGGTCCTAGCGGCATTAGCTGTCGGTAACAACCACCGCACCGCACTGGGCCCGCGTGGTGGTTTATGGCCCGTGGAAGGCTCGTGCCCCAGCTATGGGGACATAAAATGAGCTGATGATGATAGGTAGCTAACACGTTGTAAGTAATGAGTTGTGTTTTGTGTTGGGTGCAGGCGCGTGGGCGACATCATTTGCTCGGTGGTGAACCGGTACCGCTGCGCGTGGGTGGTGTCGGCGGGCAACCACGGGCCCGCGCTCTGCACCGTGGGCGCGCCGCCAGACATCGCGCAGCCCACGCTCATCGGTCAGTCATAAACCACTCTGCCTATTTTAATTATTTATTTAATAAATTATTTTATAAAAAAGCATTCCGTGTACTCTCTACGTAGCGTATACAATGTCGCACCGGTCGCAACAGATTGCAAAATGTTATTTCAGTCAAAGATAGCCAACACTATAAAATTAAACGAATAAAGGTAAAAAATATAGTTCGTGAAGTCTAACTTTATCGGCAGACTTTTATTGCTATGCCTTTATTTCACTTCATTAAAACGGAGTGACAACGACAGACAAAATGGTTATCGTTTTAGCAAAATTTTAGAAAGAATACTTGTGAGTGTCAACGGTTGTATCGGCACAGGCGTGGGCGCGTACGTGTCGCCCGAGATGATGTCGGCGGCGTACTCGATGCGCACGAAGCTCGGCGGCGGCGCGTTCAGCTGGAGCTCGCGCGGGCCCGCGCTGGACGGCGCGCGCGGCGTCAGCGTGTGCGCGCCCGGCGGCGCCGTCACCTCCGTGGCCAGGTACTGCGCGTGCGCGTGCGCGTGCGCGTGTGCGTGTGCGGGCTGAACTAGGGTTGGACGAATAACGAGATTCCACCTGTGAACTCGCGACCTTTATTTTTGTGTTGACAGTATATTTGCGTAGCCGAAAAGGGAGTAATTGCTGGCGTGCAGGCTCCTTTTATAGACCGTACAGAGCGAGATGCGATCTTATGGAACTTATTGCTATGTATTATATGCGCTTATTAAATTGTATGCCTTTACTGCTTACCTTTTTACTACAGTTGAGTTACAGTATAATTTGATAGATGGCGCTCTTTGTTAAGTATATAACAGCGCGCCTGGTGTGTTTCCCCTGCACCCGGAGGCTAGACTGTTCGTAAGAGCAGTGTCCGAAGGGACCACCGCAGCGGGAAGTGTATGATTTTTAGTTCTCGGGATCCCGCCCAAGCGGTAGACGATACCTTGCGTTTTTAGTGAGTCGGCCCTACTATTCGGCCAACTCCACATACCCTCGCGGATTCGAGCCCCGTGTTATGACACGTTCAGCGAATTTTACTAGGTAAAAAAAAATAAGCGCGTGGTTTATGCGGCAGCCATACATCTGCAGCTGGAGCTCGCCGGGCCCGCACTGGACCGAAGGTTTAACTACGATTGGTTACCAATTAAATTTTATCTACCGCGCAGAGCTGTTAAATGGCATCGTATCGTTTTCGATGTGTATGAACAAAAGAAGCCACATAATAATTTGTATTGCTTATATATTGTATAAATTGTCATACAGGTTCACGTTAAGAAATTCTCAACTCATGAACGGCACTTCTATGGCGGCCCCACATGTTGCTGGTGTAGTAGGTAAGTTTTTACAAGAATCACCTTTCCACACAACATTAACATGGGACCAAGAATCTTAATTTAAATTATTTTTTACAGCCGCCCTAGTGTCTGGTTTGAAGGCGAAGAAACTGCCCTACTCACCGTACTCTATAAAGCGGGCGTTAGAAAACTCTGCTACGTTTTTGAATCACGTAGAACCGTGGGCGCAGGGCAGCGGGCTTGTCAACATTGAGAAGGTAAAATTATCTGTTTTTATAAAAAAAAGAAGCCGCAAAAACTAAGCAAGATGGGCTATTTTTTTTGTCTGGTTATCTGTTACAATACAAGTTTAATTAAATACATCACTATCATATCAATAATTTTGTGCTTGTTTGTACATTAAGGTTTTTAGCATGCACTCTTTAAATTTATATAAACTAAAGAACCAAATACATAGTAAAATATAACTCAACGTTTAATCCGTCGTCTGCCGTGAAAACAGACACAATAGAATTTGAATTGATTGGCGTCGCCGATCAGCGCTCGCGCCTAACAAAGGTTAAAATACCACCATACAACGGTCACCCGCCAGGCGTTCGAGCACCTAACGCTGTACGCCAGCGAGCCGGAGCGCGACGTGACGTTCAACATCCAGTGCGGCACCGGCAACGCCAAGGGCATCCTGCTGCGGCCGCGGCCGGGGGACGCGCCGCGGGACATCGGCATCACCGTCGAGCCGCACTTCCTGCAGGACCACCACGATCTCGAGGGTGAGTCTCACTTGGTTCACTTCATCATCGTCATCATCAGGTGCTGGGGCATGATCCTTCCTATGGATGTATAGGGAGAACGGGCCATAAACCATCACGCGGGCCCAGTGGGCTGAGATGGTTTGTTGACTTTGCTTACTTGTGTGTAGTTTTTTAATAATATTTTCACCATTATCTGAAACGCGTATTTTCCCGTTTTTGCAACATTTTTCATTGCTGCTCCACCACTATTAGTCATAGCGTAATGTAATATAGCCTAAAGCCTTCCTCAATAAATGGACTATTCTATTCAACACAAATATTTTTTCAATTCGAACCAGTAGTTCCTGAGATTAGCGCGTTCAACCAAACAAACAAACAAACTCTTCAGCTTTATAATAATAAGTATAGATATATAATTATCAGCAATGATCGGAAGGAAGAGGTTAATTTACCTAAAATTCCAGACAAGACAAGAGTAAAAGTTGTTAATACCACAATTTTTTTAATGGAATCCCGGATCTTGGGAATAGTTTTATTTAGTAGTAGTCTTAGTTCATAATCATATGTTATGTATATGCGGACGTTGGAATTGCTATCAAATACAGCAATACGAGTAATTTTTCATGTAAGTACATACTAAGTAAAACTATTTCCAGGATCCGGGATTTGATAAAAAAAATTGTTGGTGTTGGTCGGTAACTTTTGGTAAATTAGCCCTCTTCATTCTGATCACTGGTTATCAGCCTTTAAACTTTAAACAACTTTGATCAGGTCTTCCTACATGATCAAAGCGCGGGAGGAGTGAACTCCTGCCGATCGTCTCCTGGGGGGCGATTTTTGAACCGGTCACTAATTCTCACGCTATGATATCAATAATACAACAATAACGAGTCTTGAGTGCTCCATTTTCTCTTATTCAAAGTCACTCACTGGTTACATTTTTAACACCAAAGTATCAAAATAATCAAATTGTAAATAATGCACAATTTATTATATTTCATAGTTTATTTCGTGTCATTCTTATTTCGGGATCACCGGTGAGATTAAAATATCGCCCCCCTAAACATAACATATCGACTAAAACGTTTTAACGGCTTCTAGCGAGCCATATCAGAACTCTAAACTAGCATTAGTAGGGTCGCCGTCATCGAAACCGATGAAGAGAATATATATCTATGTCTACAACAACCGAGGCCAAGGGCTTTACTTGCGATCTGAAGCACGGTTATAAACAGTGGTCGGAGTAGGTATATTGATTTTAGATACTTGCGTCATGATATCATAACATGGACATGCATTTCTTCCGGAATGTACCGGAGTTTCCAAAAATTTGGTAAATAGAGTAATAAAATAAAAAACCATATGTAAGCAAACAAAATTGTTTATTGTTAATACAAATAATCATTATTACAGTTTTATTAAAAATAATTATTTTTAATCCTCATCGGTTACAAGTTCTACATTTTGATTTTCTGTCTCTATACAATTAAAATAAATAACTATAATTTTTTCAATATTTTCTAATTTTAAGCTATTTCTTTTAACATCTAAGATCCATTTGTAAGTGGAAAATGATCGTTCAACATCTGTAGATGTCAATGGAGCGAATTTGAAATAAAGTTTCTGATTATTTGCTACGCTTTTTTCAATACTCTCGCTGTATTCTCTAATTGTATCTAAATCTGGATTTCGTTCCATAACTGATTCTATTTTATTTTTTATATTCTCATTATTGCACTCGTTAAGCGTAGCCCTTACTTGATCAAATACTAAAAGTGAATCAGCTAGAGATAAATTTTGTTTTTGTAACTCTTTTAGGGCTAGTAGTATAATAGAGTAATTTTCTTCAATATATTTTAAATCATTTTCTAAATTTTGTTTTTCCAAAATGTTTTTTGCGTTTCGTATGGCTATAGCATCAGAACTGCTCAAGCAGGATAAAACTTCTTTTATTTTATCTAAATGTTGAGCGTAGTAAGATGCTGCCTGTAACCAAGTACCCCATCTGGTAATGACTGGTTGCGGAGGCAACGGTAAGTCAGGATATTTTTCTTTTAAAATGTTTACCCTACTAGGAGCCTTTAAAAATACTTTTTTAACATTTGATATAAGAATATCAACATCGTTGTATTCTGACCTTATCTGCTCACTTACACGATGAAGAGCGTGCGCCAAACATGTCACATGCTTCATTTCAGGTAAGTAATGTTTTAAATTTCGCCCTGCAGATAGCATGTACGCTACACTGTCAGTGCAAAGCATTAAAATATTGTCAACTTTCGCTTCAAAAGTGTTTTGCCATAAATTTTCTAGACATTGCAGTACAAATTGTGTTATTGTTTGTCCATTTACTGCTGTTAGCATTTTACAAGCAATCAAATAAGGCCGGCCTGCACTATTACTAGGATGCAATGGTTTTATTAGGAAATTGACTATGTATCGACCAAAAATGTCTGTTGTCTCATCCAGCGATATCCATAGTTTCTCATTTTTATTAGTTTCATAAATCGAATTGATTTTATTCCTATAAAACTTCTCCAAATAAACTTTTCGTAACTGTGATTCGTCAACCACTTTACGATTGGTACAAACGCAACAACAAGTACTGCACATATATTTCTGAAAAAACTCTTTGAACGCTGGATTTTTCATTTGCGACCAAGGAATATTGCATAGAATCAGGAACTTAATGAGGTCGAAGTAAAATTCCTCTTGCGGTCTCTTAAATTTTCCTTGATGTACAGCGCCTTCAATGTGTTTGGTAATGTTGCCTCTATTCACAGCTTTCAAATGACTTTCACACTTTGTACAGTATATAGTGCCACTAGCGTTATCGTAAAGTAGCTCAGGATAGTGCAATAACCACTTTTGCACTGTTTCAGCCTTGACCTTTGCCATATTTATTTATATCTCACCTAAAACAATGATTTAAATTTACAATATATACATACACAACTGTAAAGTCGATAATGAAATTCTGTTTCATATAAAGTGTTTTTTTTAACTGAAGCGGTGATAGCCCTGCGGTGTGCGTACCGGACTCTCATGCGCTGTGATGATTGCTATAAAGTGATTTTTTTAACTGTTTCCAAGTTCTAAAACCTTCTTAAATAGTGAAAATAATTAAAACTTACCCGTACAAAAACAACTTCAAATGGGCCCAATCCAAGAGTAATAAATCGATGTCCGTAGTTATAAGCCAAATTCGTCGTTTTAAGTAGATTTCAGAAGACAGTAAACAAGCCAGGGTCAAGTCAAGATATTCACAACACATAAAATAAGCGCACTCCACGAACCGAAATAAGTGAGTGAGCCACTTGGTCTGGATGTCGGTGCGAGCGCATTGTTTTCGAACAAACAGTCAATGAGTCATCCTGGATACTTGATTCTAATTGGTCAGATGCGTTGAGCATAGAGATAAGAGGACAAAAGACCCTGTTTGCCGGATGTCGTGTGTTGAAATGAATATTATTATTATATCATTTTATACATGCTTAGGCTTTTACTCCAACACTTTTACTACAACAAGGTTTTTACACACCAGTCATTTTTTACTATTAAATTCTGGTCATCTACGCCACTAGCAGCATAGCGTTGAGAGTATTGATACATTTTTAACTAGTTTCATGTAATAATTTCGATGTTTCGGTATTTTTATCATAATAATCCGGAAACTCGGAGGAGTATCCATATTAACATATACGTTTGATGTCAGTGACCTTAATTCAATATACCTACTCCGACCACTGGTTATAAAACATTGTATAGCGCTATTATTTAACTATAATAATATGGGCAGAATAACTCTGACTAAAGTTCTTCCTTACTTTAAATTCTCTTTAGGTGTTTGACTATTTGACTGCTTTAAAACTATTTTTACGTTAATTCAACGATGTCTCTACTGAGCCAAATTAAACATAATTAATAATGTGCGCAGAAACACTCTCTCGGATGATATATTTCTTTAATTTAAAGGATTGGAAAATATTGCAAGTGGATTTAAGAATGCGCTTGTTAAGCCATGCTCATTTCTGGGTATGTCAAATTTGTTGTCTAAATGCTATAACGGCCTGGCCATGGTACGGGGCGAACGAAAGTGGCGAGTGAAAACTCTCTTTATTGCGCGGTCGAAACGCTCATCGCACAGCGATTAATTGGCATTACACGCCATGTATTAGGAGTTTGCTCTTTCCGCCGCCGGCGGTCGCTCCATACCATGGCAACGCCTTTACTAGTTATAATGAAATAATTTATAGTAGAAATGTGATAAGATAGCTTTTGCAATTCACAAGCGCATGAAGTAAATTACTTTAAACTGGTGTATGTACCTGTGACAGCAACGCATAACTCAGCTACTTTTACCACATTTAAATAAAAATGTAAATAGTCAATGCGCGCTCGTGAATAGCAATAACTGATGCATGAAGTTGAACTTAGTAAATGTAGAATATTGATAATATTTTTTTAACATGTTAGAAGTAGCAGCGTAAGAAATTCACAGTTCTTTTTTAGAAATGGGCAATCAGAATATGTACTGTCATACAATCAAATATCCAGCCAATCGGTTTTGTTTCATTTATGTTGGTACAAATAATATCATGTACGGTCGGCCAAATAAGTCTTTTAACATTTAACACTAAAAATTCAGTTGCTCTTGTAAAATAACAAGGCCTATTTTGGCTTGCAACAATAAACTGAATTCTTAGATAGATCGACCTTAGTGATATTTTTCATTTAAATCCTTTGACCGGTACAGCGTAATATTTTTCATTAGTTTTCAATCTTATTGCAATAAAATAAGGTTAAAATTATGGTGCCATTGACAGTTATACAGTTACGTTTTGTCAAAACCGGTAGACCTGCTACTTGGCCCACTGTACAGTAGAAAAATTGTAGTTTCGAAACTAGTTGACGTTCTAAATCATCAATGTATCATCATTGTATATGTAGCTCTATGGTTAGTTAAAAACGAACAGTGTAGTGCTAAACAGATACAACAAAACCTATGTAGACGGTGGTGTGTTGCAGACAAGTCGATAATTCCGAAGCAGATCGAGTTCGGCATCCGGCTGGTGCTGACGTGCGACGCGCCGTGGATCTCGCTGCCCAGCTTCCTGGACATGAGCAACGCGTCGCGGCCCATCGCAGTGAGAGTGGACACCACAGCGTTGCCGCCCGGACCTCATTATGCTAGGTTTGTTCGTTTGTTTGCTGTTTTAAAAAGATTTGTCGTAACGTACTCACGGCGGCAGATCAACCTACCCCAACCTGTAAAATTTCTCAATGAATATTGATCCTTATAACCAAACCGTAAAGTTCATAATTGATTGTAGAAATTTGACAGTTTCGTGTAGGTTGATCTGCCGCTGTGCGTACGTATTTTTCGCACATTCATTAGCCGTTAATAATCTTTTAATAACATTAATTTATTTATCATATTAGAGTTTGTGTTTGTTTATCACATATTTATTTTGTAAAGGATATTTTTCATTTCCGGCTAGGACTTTGTACATTATTCGTACTAAGAGTTAAATATATAGTAAAGTCATATAAAATATTAAAATTCTCATTATCTTTCTGGATAAATAGTACAAAAATAAACTTTAAAATAAAAACACCTTGCCATGGTCACACCACGGTCGACACTGGCAACCATATTTATATCACGTTCGGAAACTTTGATTTAAAGAATAAGTTAGAAATGTTTCGGACTATCTTTCCTTAGTCTGTGTTTCGAACTGTGGTTTTAGATGTGTTTTTTCGTGCATGAATCATTTTTCTGTTCCCTTACGAGATGTATGCGTAAAACATTTCAACATTTAGAATAGAATTATTTCGTTTCGCATGTATATTTTTTTTTACCAGTGGCTCCTGCGCGTACGTTCCTCGATTTCTTTGCTGTGATTTTCGGTTTACTACCTAGCTGCAAATTCTGAACTTTGTGATATCTTCCTTAAACGAAAACTCGGCTTTGATTACATATTCTATAAATCATCGACACAAGTCAGAAACAGTGACATTTTTTTTAATGTGAGTGTGACGTTTTACCGCTATATTGAATCGGGGTTGCATACAAGATCTCCCCCCAGAGTAGACTTACGAACCGATGGCATAATGACGTTCATGGGAGCTATTTGTAGCCTAAACTGAATAAATGATTTTGAATTTGAATTTGAACATAATTATTGCGAGAAAATGCTTTTGTATCATCAAACGCGTTAGCATAGTGCAATATAAAGTTTTTAGTTATTATATTTATTGTTTGCTTGCCTATGGTCTAGTGTACAAAGTCCTAGCCGAGGCTCCATACAAAACTAATAAATATCCTTTTGTAATACCTACTTACATCCTTATTGTAGTAACTTTGCATATTGCATACCAGTTGTTATTCGTAAGTTGTCCGGCGACGTTCTCGTCGTGCGAGTGTCACAAGCGACCATTCAAAAGCTACCGGTAGCAGTTCGTTTGAGGAATTAATACAAAATCGAGTGAAGCGTCTCGCCGCCCAAGCCGTAGTACATGCCACAGCCCTATTCTATTACACGAAACTAACTGGTTCTGACCGGTCGGTCGGCAGTATCAACGCGTACGACGTGTCGTGCGTGGACAAGGGCCCCGTGCTGTTCGTGCCGGTGACGGTGCTGCAGCCCGCCGCCCTGGACCTGGCCAGCCCCGCCGCGCCCGCCGTGCACGCGCACGCCGCCTTCACGCCCGCCGCCATCCGCAGGCACCTGCTCGTGGGTGAGTGCTGCGGCCGGCCCTGGACCTGGCCAGCGCCGCCGCCTTCACGCCCGCCGCCATCCGCAGGCACCTGCTCGTGGGTGAGTGCTGCGGCCGGCCCTGGACCTGGCCAGCGCCGCCGCCTTCACGCCCGCCGCCATCCGCAGGCACCTGCTCGTGGGTGAGTGCTGCGGCCGGCCCTGGACCTGGCCAGCGCCGCCGCCTTCACGCCCGCCGCCATCCGCAGGCACCTGCTCGTGGGTGAGTGCTGCGGCCGGCCCTGGACCTGGCCAGCGCCGCCGCCTTCACGCCCGCCGCCATCCGCAGGCACCTGCTCGTGGGTGAGTGCTGCGGCCGGCCCTGGACCTGGCCAGCGCCGCCGCCTTCACGCCCGCCGCCATCCGCAGGCACCTGCTCGTGGGTGAGTGCTGCGGCCGGCCCTGGACCTGGCCAGCGCCGCCGCCTTCACGCCCGCCGCCATCCGCAGGCACCTGCTCGTGGGTGAGTGCTGCGGCCGGCCCTGGACCTGGCCAGCGCCGCCGCCTTCACGCCCGCCGCCATCCGCAGGCACCTGCTCGTGGGTGAGTGCTGCGGCCGGCCCTGGACCTGGCCAGCGCCGCCGCCTTCACGCCCGCCGCCATCCGCAGGCACCTGCTCGTGGGTGAGTGCTGCGGCGGGCCCTGGACCTGGAATCGACACCCTAGAACTGTCTCATTGCTGGGCTCAGGCATTCCAGCACAGGTAGGAGGCAAGGGTACAGATACCTGGAAGCAAGGGACATGACCACTCATCTGATGACTCAACGTAGAAAAAGGTAATCAGCTTTGAAGATTAAGGGCTATTTTAATTTTACCGCTGCCATATTAAAACAGTATCACACGGCCGCAAATCCAATAACAGTTCTAAAACAATTACTTATTTACCATATTTTTATTTTTTTGACGTTTACTTACACTGTATAAAACCGAAGAAATATATAATGAGAACATTATATAAAAAAGTCAAAACTAGTGTTGTTACTAGCATGACAAGTAAACGTATCAAGGTGTGCAGTGCCCCCGGACGCGACGTGGGGCGTGCTGCGTATCTCCACCGAGGACAAGGAGAAGACTGGCCGGTTCCTGGTGCACACCATGCAGATCCTGCCGCGGAGGAGCTGCCGCTGCCACGAGACGCAGAAGATGATCAATGTCACGTCGGAAGCGCCCACTATACTGCCGTTCCAGGTTGTGGTGAGTACATGACGATAGTTGGAGGTTTATTGTGGATGTCTTATATGGAATGGGTAGTGAAAGGATCGTTATCTTTCGCTTTAGGTTGTGATTTGTGACATTTTATTTAATAATACTTTTTAGAGTACATGTTTCTCTATACGAGTATTGTAAGTGCAGCGTGACAGACGTAATTAAATTTTTACTTTCATTACTATTAAGAATTTTACAAAAAATTTTGATGATAGTACTCACCGAATAGACAATTCTCGGCACCATATCAAGTTATTTATAGAAAATTATTGTAGTTAAATATAATACAATTTAGGTAATCGAAGGTGAATAAAAATAATCGACCGTTTTCTGCGTTTGCGTCTGCGTTATTATGTGAAATAAAAATTGGATCGGATTCTCACGAAGCGTCCCATTTAAACGTGTAAGATTCGAGAAAAACATTTAAAAGTGTATAAATCGCGTACAACAGGGGGGGATCACGCTGGAGGTGGCGATCGCCAAGTACTGGGCGAACATCGGCGACCTAACGGTGGACTACAGCGTGGAGTTCCACGGCCTCAAACCCGACTGCGGCGCGCGACTGGCGCTGGCCGGCGCCGGCGGCGTGCGCGCGCTCGGCCTGCGGGCGCTGCGGCTGCAGGACGTGCAGCCGCACGCCGTGCTCAAGTACGCCGAGCCCGTCGTCAGGTGCGTACGCCGCCACGGCTGCGGCGCGACTGCGGCGTGCGGCTGCAGGACGTGCAGCCGCACGCCGTGCTCAAGTACGCCGAGCCCGTCGTCAGGTGCGTACGCCGTCACGGCTGCGGCGCGACTGCGGCCGAAGCCGTATTTCACCGATCACGTAAAGAGGCCGCGGCTAGGTCCGCGAGAGGACTTCCATGCGGACTAGCGAACTGTTGTAAACCTATGATTAATGGTCACTTGGCCATATAGTGCGGCGGCTTACTACAGGAATGTGGGAAGTAAAGAAACTATCCCATTTATGCCTACGTGGCGGGCCGTCGCGAGGTGGTACTTGATGCCTGCTGTTTGATGAGTAAATGGTACTGCGATTATAGTGAGTATGCCTTCCTTTACTCGCGGGGTTGCGTCATACCCGCGAATATGCAGTAAAGTATATAATGTAAGTTAATATAAATGTGTAAGTAAGAAAAGATTTTACTAGTAAGCTTACTCTTACAAGTGTTTTTAACTTATCATGACTCCATCAGTTCAGATTGCAGTCTTCTATCGAGAATTATAGTGAAGTACCTATAACTACTTCCTATCGGTCTGGCATTCTATGGATCAAAGAACCAATAAATTTCGTATCTATTATAAGCATCCGAGCAGATTTTGTCTCCACATAAATTTGTTTTAATGAGTTAAACACATTGAGTGTGTCATGCTCTCTTTACTGTCTCTGCGGTGGTGGCATGTGCGTCGGGTCGTTACGTTCCCTAAAATATGGTTGAGCGAAGCGATGGCTGATTCATATGTCATGCTCGTGAACGGGTGCCGCCTGTGGAGGCTGGTCTGCTCTTGCATACTTATCTTATTTTTAGTATTATTAATTATAGTTTGACTTTGTTTTACCTAAACAATTTTTGACTTTTACTAGAGTACTGTAGTGGTGCTGTATGACATTGTGGAAATTGAAACCTTTACATAATTATCTGATGTAAATTTGTTAACTTACATTTTTTATTTTATTTTTTTACATGTTGTAATTGTCTTATATATATTTTTTGTGTTTATTTGTAATGGAAAGTGTTCTGCTATGATAGGGCATTTTCCAATATTTTTGACGCTGTAAGGGAGAAAAGAGCTGGACACTTGCTGAGTTTCTTGCCGGTTCTTCTCAGTACAAGATCTCCCGCCCAGAGTAGATTTACGAACCGATGGCATGACATTCACAAGAGCTACTTGTAGCCTAAACTGAATAAATGATTTTGAATTTTGAATTTTGAATTTTGACAGGCATTGATATATGAACTCTATTTGTAGGCCGACAGAGTCCAAGTTGACGCCGCTGACGGCGCGTGACGTGATCCCACCCAGCCGGCAGATCTACCAGCTCATCAATACATACAACTTCCACATCGCGAAGGCCACGGAGGTCAGTTAACATTTATTTTACTTATTTTTTAATACCAAGTCACTTTTTAAAACATATTCATGAGATTTTTGATTTTCTTTTATTTTGTAAAAATTTTATTTTAATCGACAGCTCTTACTCATCATCATCATTTTTATGTCCCCACTGCTGGGGTACGAGCCTTCCCTATAGATGGATAGGGAGAACGGGCCATAAACCACCATTCGGGCTCAGTGCGCGTTGGTGGTCGTTAACAGACTGCTAATGCAGCCAGGACTGACGGCTTTACGGTCCAAAGCACGCAGGAGCTCGAAATGATAATTTTTTGGCCACCCATCCTATGACCATCCTTTGCGAAAGTTGCTCAATCTTAGTAATCGCAGACCGGGCGCGTTAACCACTGCGCTATGGAGCTCCTACAAATAAATAGTTTTTATTAATATAATTATAGTTTCAATAGGTATATTATTATTATTTTATATTATTCTCTTTTTGTATGGCTTGCTAACACCTGCTTTGACTTGTACCACGTGATCAGGTGTGTGTGCGCTAATCGGCAGTAAGACTTTTATATTTTCCTAAGATCTGTATTGTTTGCAGGTGTCACCGATAGTGACGTTGCTGAGCGACATGCTGTACGAGTCAGAGTTCGAGTCCCAGATGTGGATGTTGTATAATAGTTGTAAACAGCTAATGTCGGTTGGAGATGCGTATCCTTCTAAGGTCAGTTATGATTAAATTATTTACTGTATTTCTTTTTTTTTATTCCACCATAACATCTATGCGCTTGAATTAACTTAGATTTATGTGATATCTTAAGATTATCCCGGGTATAATAAGAAAAATTACATTTAGGAGAAAATATGTTACGGTGCATAAATAAATAAAATCATAGTTTTATCAAAAATCAAAAAAAAATATTCAAACTTATACTCCCTAACAAATAAACAGAGAATATGTTCCGAATAGTTATTCCGTGTTCTGTTTCTTTTACTCTAATTTGAAATGACGTTTACATGACAGAAACAAAACACGGAATAACTATTCGGACCTTATTCTCTGTTTATTTGTAAGACTCATAGAACATCCTTGCGATAATTGTGAATAACCTATAGATCGTATTCCAAGAATATATCACACTATCATTTTAAATACAATCGTTCATTAAAACTATCCACTATCATTAAGAACGCTAAATTGTATAAAAGCTTTCAGTATCGTTTTCTAAAGTTTTATTAACTGACTTCAAAAAAGGAGGAGGTTTTTTTTTTTTCTTTTTAGTTGATGGCTTCGTGCGATTAGCCATTTAGCCAGTGTCAAAGTAATTTTTCGTACAAGTAATACATAAATAAACAATATTTCCATAAATGATGATGAATGATATTAGAAATGGGAAGTGAGAAATGATACACCCCCTAACCCTTCGAGTATCTCAGTAAAGATGTGGGGCTTTACTAAGTCCTCACGCGAACTTCTTGAGAGAATTTGAAAAGTGACGTTGCACTGTTTTGTTTCATTTGCCAACACTTATGCACACTCACGAACACTTAACGGGTAATAATCCACCATTATTTCATATTAATATTCGACATAACACAAATTTTGGAAAATAAGACAAAACCGCAGACATGACGCTTCACTTTCCCGCCAAGAAGTCAAAGGAGGAGGTTAATCAATTCGTCTTGTATATATTTTTTTTATTTTTTTTTATGTGTGTTCGCAAACGTTGTTCATAAACGACGAAGTTATCCACTTCGTCGTTTTTGAACCGATTTTTGTGATTCTTTTTTTTTTTAAAAGCGAACGCTACACTTTAAATAAAACGATCGTTATCAGAGTTGTTATTTTCTGTCGCAGTACTCCGTGAAGCTGGAGAAGGGCGAGTACGTGCTGCGCCTGAACGTGCGCCACGAGAGCCGCGCGCTGCTGGAGCGGCTGCAGGAGCTGCCCGTGCTGGTGCAGCAGCGTCTGCCGCAGCCGCTCACGCTCGACGTCTACGCCGACCACCACCAGGTGGGGGGGTACATGCACGTCTACTCCGTTTGGTTAGCGGTAGGACGCGGTTTGTCCGCCTGGCTAGCTACCGCCGTCTTATCTAAATATGTCGCCATAACATCGATGTTTGTAACGTTGTTATGCTCCGGCAGCTAGAGGTAAGATAGCCGGTGCCTGACTAGTCCTCACTAGTGAGCGTGGCTATCTTATCCCGGGTGATCTTTGGCCTTATCATCGCTTACCGTCAGGTGAGATCGAGGCGCTATGCTTGCCCGTAAAAATATAAAAAAAAATCAAATAAAATTAAATGAAAATACACTTTATTGTACACCATACAATAACAGAAAAAAGGACAATACGAGAAGTAGTACCGATACTTACTAACTTACTCCATCGGCAGGGACCCAAAGTGAGCCTTGGCCTCCGAAACGAGAACTCTCCACTTACAGTACAGTACATATGTCACTACACATTTGCATCATACATTGTACACCCGCCCGATCTCTACACATTCACATGATACACTAAACATGCACACTCGCATAGACTCAAGACACCGTACTCGTAGAGCGAGAGTACGACGACACGGTTCACACTCGCTTTATACTAGGTACAAACATTTACTTGGGCGTTTCTCTCCACCCCACCCCTACGACCCGTTCAACCTGAGCCGAGCTGAGCCACCTTTTGGGGCTGCATCGAGTTGTTTCGCTCCTGATCCGATTTATACCCGTCAGAGACTAGTATGGATAGGAGGACACGGCTCAACGCGTCGAGATCACTGTTAAATAGCGAAAACACGAAATCCGTATTATGGCCCGTATAAAAATAGCCATGCGCTCTGACTGACGCGTTGTAGTAAACACAGAATTAACATGACGAGTTTTGATGTTTTTTTATCTAGTCTTTACTGACGACCATGATTATATTTCAGGCAGTCATTGGGGGCAAGAAATTCACCTCCGCGTCGCTGTCCAGCGGGAATGTGTTGCCGTTATACTTCACAGGCGTGCCCACGGACAAGTGAGTGGTTTATTTATTTGTTAGAAGACTTTGACTTGAGGATCCTCAAGTTTATTTCCTCTCTTAAAATAAGAACGCTCTAAAGGCCACAGGTGTCCAATAGCAATCCATTTAAAAAAATCTAACTAAAGAAGTTAACAATGCTATAAACATTGATGTTATGACGACATATCTCGAATAGACGGTGGTAGTAAGCCAGACGGATAAGCAAGTCTTACCACCAACCAAAACGAGTACACAAACATGATCCCCCTACCTAAAATAGCACTTTTCGAGAATGGGCAAGTTGGTCTACCTACGCAGCACTAACAAGCCATACATCAATGAAAAGGAAATCTTTTATATTTAAATTTTTTGTATGACCGCAAATGTGTAGCTTATGGGGTTCTTTGTGAAAATGTCAAAAATAATTGCAGAGTGTAGTTTCTCCTTCGTTGTCATTTTTTATTATTATAAAAAATAATGACTGATTCTTTAAACTAGAAGGATGTACGTAATAATTAATTAATCATTCATTAATTTATTAACATGTAATCTTTTTATTAGCATAGATGGCGTTAGTGCTGAGTAGGTAGACCAAAGTTCATATATTTTGCCCATTCTCCTTTAATATATAGCCTATATTACCCGCGAAAAATGTAGAATGTTATCAGTGAAATAATTTTTGGAATTGGACCAGTAGTTCCAGAAATTACTCTCCGCCACAGACCTATATTAACATAGCTCACGCAAGTACACCTACTTCAAGTGTTTTGAGTGAGCCCATCTGTCCACAACTGACCGCTGCTTATATTCAGTCCGCGATCGACATTTACCCAGGGAGACATCTGTCAAAAACACGAAAAATGCCTCATTGTTCTGTTACAAATTATACACTTCATCTGTAAGTAGCCCTTATGTAGAACACGATGCCTTCCGCCGGAAAGTAATTTTATGATACAAATATTCGTAATTAATTTTAGTTATGATTTATTTTGATTTTATGACAGTTTTGAGAAAATCCGAGTATGTCGTCTACATTGTTTGTTATTGTTGGTTTGTCATACATTGCGGCTTTACTTAGCTCTATACATGTGGGTAGTGTATTGTGTAAACGGGAAATAAACATCAAACTATCGTTTCATACGTATCTCGCGTCAGTTTAGAGGCATAGTCGCTTTTGTCATTTTTCTGTCAAATTTTTTAATTAGTGCCGTTTAATTAACGGAATTAGGCGTTACTTTGCGGAAATCCTAGTACATAGATGACAAAGTCAATGAACGAATTTATGTATTAAAATTTTTTGCAACGCGGCATTTTTAAATCGATTCGGCGCGTAAGGTAGTTTTCACCACTGAATATCGCTTGTCAAATCATAGTATGTCAAAAAACGAGCGAGGCTTACAGTAGTCGCATATGATGTGTAAGATTTGACATCTCACCTTTGTATTATGCAATTTTAACATTATATTCTGAAAAAAAAGGGTCAGGTATTTGCTTGCTTGCGCGCTTGCGCGCTTCACCGACTTCCGTCCCATTTCACGAAATCGCCTCCTACAAATTGCAAGAAAGCGAGAGGAAAGATGTTACACATCAAAAATGTGGCACGCCCGGTTTTCATACAAATGGTGAGACATGCGTCGTCTATCTAGATATTCGGTCCGTGCCCTTTGATAGACTTTGATAGTAATGAATAGTGTAACACCCCCAGGATCAGCCGGTCGAGCCTGTCGCTGGGGCACGCGCTGACGGGCACGGTGTCGTTCGCCAAGGACGAGGCGGGCCGCAAGGTGGACTGCATCGGCCTCTCGTACGCGCCGTGCGAGCCGCCGCGCCGCGCCGCCAACCACAAGGACAAGCCCAAGCCCGCCGACGACTACCAGGACGCCTACAAGGAGTTCACCACCGGCTGGCTCGCCAAGCTCGGTAAACACTTTTCTTTATTACTCTCTCTCACTCACTCCCCGAGCGAAGCGTGCGTGAAGAAGATTTACTATCTTCTTCACGCACGCTTCGCTTGGGGAGTGAGCTGGTGAATGCGTGACGAAAAGTGTGATCGGGCGGGACGAACGGAAGGCACGCGCACGTTTTCTTTCTCTCTTCCTCTCATGGCCCAGTGCATGAAATATATCTCAGTAAGTTCGTTTGCCAGATTGCTGCAAAAAAAATTAAATAAAAAAAATATATTAAATATTCTACGTTTAAAGTAAATAAAATTGTAAATTCATTTAATTAAATTCAAAGTAAGGAGCTAAAGAAGTTTATGTAAGTCGTTTATCTTTGTTAATAGCTTGGTGCGTCTTGTACGTTTAACCAGTGTCAAAGTTAACAGTTAAGTTGAAGATAATAGTTACATATCATTAACCGCAAATTTTGTTGTGCACAAATTGCAATTTGAAAATTTCGAATTCCGCTCGTAGAATTTTTTCAACACTTAGCCTTTAAAAAAATGTTTATATAATTTTTAACGCAATTTTGTTGCGAACAAATTACAAAAACACAAATGTTGAAAAAAATTCCATGAGCAGGACTTAGCCTTTTTTAATTTGAAAAGCGTTAAAAAATCAAAATAAATCAGTAGCTTGACTAATTCTTACTTAACTGATCTTTAATATCTGTTAAAACATTAAGATCGGTGGTTGATGAGGTAGTTGCCGATATTGAACAATGCTCTTTTGGGTTACAAAGTAACAGTGAGCAGTGTTGATAAATTTCGGCGGATTGGACAGAGCCACGATAGCCACCTTGTGGGCCGGCAGAGTGAGGTTGACTGATGCTGCGTTGTTTTCACGCTGCACCAGTTGTCTTCGCGTCTGGACTCCATTTCCACTTAACATCAGGTGGTATGGAGTCATTTGCCGTGCTAGGTATAAAAAAAATAGCATAATTAGTAGTGCACCTGACCTAGTATGTCATGTGGCTTCGAATCCCGCTAGTGGAAATTATTTCAACACTTTTTAAATGATTAGAGATATTGTAACACACATACAGCAACAAACTACTGAGTGATCATAAAAATTATTGATGATAGCTGTGCTCGCGACTTCGTCCGCGTGGAATAGTGACTTTCGGCAGCATTTTTAATTTTTTTAGGCTCTTTTCCCGTTTTTGCAACATTTTTCACTGATGCTTCGCTCCTATTGGTCGCAGCGTGATGTTATATAGCCTAAAGCCTTCCTCGATAAATGGACTATCCAACACAAAAGAATTATTCAATTCGAACCAGTAGTTCCTGAGATTAGCGCGTTCAAACAAACAAACAAACAAACAAACAAACTCTTCAGCTTTATAATATTAGTATAGATAAAAGTTAATCCCCCCAAACCCCCTGAATATCAGTAATGATGTGGAACTTTCAGAGTTCACACGCGAACTTCTGGAGAGAATTCAAAAAGTGACTTTCCACTGTTTCTGCAATTAACCAACGCTCATGTGCTTTCACGAACACTTAGAAGTTTATATTCCACCATTATTTCACATTATTTTTCAATAAAACAAATTTTACAAAATAGAACCAAACCGCTTACATACCTCTTTATTTATCCTCCAATAAGTTCTAGGTGATATTTTACCTATACAATTAACGAAATTTAGAAGCCGTTAGGAGCGTTTACGCCGCACACTAGCGCCACTAATGAAAAAAAAAACATATCTAGTATTATGGTTTAGTTAAATAAGAAATTACGGCCACTTTTAACTATAACGCCATATTTAACTAAACCATAACATGTCAGGTGTCCATTAGGTGACGTAAAAATGCTAAATTACTTCATTCAAATAGTTTGTTTAGCATAATTTGATTTTCTATCTCTAATTACTAGATATGTTTTTTTTTCATTGGCGGCGCTAGTGTGCGGCGTAAACGCTCTTAAAGGTTTAGCTTTGCAAAGTGCATATCACGATGAAGTTTTTCATTGCTTTTTAACCTTATTTCAATCGAAGAGGGTTTAATATGCGAACGTAATACCTCACTGCCTTCTAAAGAATAAGTAGTGACGGTATATATTTTGTGTGGGCAGAGGGCGAGAAGCTGGAGCAGGTGTACGGCGAGCTGACGGAGAAGTTCCCGGAGTTCCTGGGCGCGCACGTCGCGTACATGCAGGCGCTCGACCCGCCCACCGACCTCAAGAAGTCAGTACATTGTTAAATCACCTTGTTTATTTACGTTTCCCTCTTGTACAACGGTTACGAGGATAGATTTATATAAAAAAATCACCTAATTTTTCATCCCGGTCCGATACGAACTCTTTTCGGAGAATTTAGTAGGAGACACGCTAGCGTGACGCTATTCCCTTTAGAAACATTTTTAAGAGAGAGGAACAGATTTAATTTTCTCGCTGCCCACAAACGAGTCCGGTGGCGCTGTAGAAGCCGTTTGATGCCAACAACAAACTCTCCAGACATCATAGGTAATCCACAAATTTTGTATATCACTCCTTTCGGTTAGGAATTTTGTCTCTTGAAGGCGTCCAGCTTGGTTGATTGGACTCGCACAACAAATGCTTTGAAGCTAGTATTGTGCAACAGTCTAATTAATCCAATTATAAATAAATAAATAAACAGTAAATTCACTCTAAAATAAAATAAAAAAATTAAATAAAAATAGTTCTCAATAATAGCTCCCTTACTCGAGACTCCCTTTCATTCTGAAAAACATCCCTATACTCAACGCAAATACTCGTGGCAGACGGTGCCATAAATCACTTTTGCAACAGAGATGCACACGCGCAAAACAGGGTTGTCGATAAAAAGCATTGTTTGTGAGTTATCGACAAATATGTACAAATCACTTCATTATAGTATTGATCATAATAACTAATAGTGATTATACTATGAAAAATTTACACATAATGTATTACACACAGTTACAGTTTGTTAGGTTACCCTCTAGTTGAGCGTTAAAATGTTTTTTATAAAAGATAAAGTCGCTAAAACGTCACAGCCATTTAAATTTACAATTTCTTTCGAGATGGAGGCGTTTATTAAAAATAATATAACTAGTGTTCAGGGGAATATTCAACAATAAAGTCGTGTTATTATAAAAAATGTTTTATATTAAAAACAGGACTTGATAAAATATTTTTTATGCGAACGGCTAATAAAACATGTTGACAGTAGCGACACCGACGTCGATAAAGACAATTAGTCTCAAATATTTTTTGTAAGAAAATTAAACAAATACTACAAACAAAATAATCAATTACATTTGTCACATTTAAAATAACCCACATAATACTTATTGTAATGGAAAGTGTCCTGCTATGATAGGGCATTTTCCAATATATTTTTTTTTGACGCTGTAAGGGAGAAAAGAGCTGGACACTTGATGAGTTTCTTGCCGGTTCTTCTCAGTACAAGATCTCCCGCCCAGAGTAGACTTACGAACCGATGGCATAGCGACATTCATAAGAGCTACTTGTAGCCTAAACTGAATAAATGATTTTTGAATTTGAATTTGAATTTGATAAACATAGTATACAAACAAAGCGTATCACTACGCCTTGTGACGTCACCCATAAACAGTGTAAGTGCGAGAGAGCACATGATGTGCGCTGTCTCATTCGCACGTTTTATTGCACCGTCGGCCACGAGGCTTTGCGTTGACTATAGTTCATCATATTTATCATCATCATCATCATCATCATCAATGGCGCTCTATCGTCTGATTGAGTGTGGTGCTGGCTACCTATCAGCGCCGCGCACCAGATGTTGCGAGATTTGGTCCGTACATAGTTTGAGGCTCATTGAATTAAAAGTTATAATTGTTCACATAACTGCTCATGTGGACTGTCATTTATACTGTTGAGAGAACGGGGTAATTCATAATAATTAACCTATGTATCCACTCCACTCTTCACCACTATCTCGTTTATTACACCTTATACAGATTCATAAAGTACCTATTTAAAGCTTGTGTTTTTCGCCATAGGTTACCACACGCAAACGAAGTTCCGGATGTGACGACAGCGTCGTGTGAGAAACTCATCGCAATCGCGGATAAGGTATGACTATTTTATTTAAGACTTGTGAATACATTCGGGTCTCTAGTGATTTTAATTAAGTTTATCTATCTATAGTTAATTTGAAAAAAATCGTCGTATAAATCAGTTACTTTAATGTTGCATTTGTTACAGGTTATAAAAGCAATAGATCAAGAAAAGTTATTAGCGTACTTAGGAATGAAAAATGATACACGAGGCGATGCTAATAAAATAAAACAGTAAGTAGGCAGAAAGTGATTTATTTATTTGCGTTTGTGTAGCTTTCAGTTTGCATATAATAAAACCTTATGTGGCGGCTGACCGGAGCGTATCATCGCACCGATCCGCTTTAAGTTTCTCGCCGCCCCTAAAAAGCCCGGTGAAACTGTAAATGCCGTATGAGGCAATCAGCACTCAAAAAAAAGTGTCATCGCAACATAATCGTAGCGCACGATTCGCGGCGAGCGGCTCGGTTTTTTGTACTGACAATGCGAATGCCGGCATCGAATGTTACGTTACGACAAAATGCGCCGGTGAGTATACACCTTTAAAAGGTTTATTGTTCTTTGTGATCGTTTTCTTTGGTGTTTAATCATATTTAGATTATAAAATGACTTCAAATTTTAGGTGTGTTTACCTTTTCATGAGACAAACACTCTTATTTATAATTGGGTAGGTGACAGGTTAGGCAATAGAGATTTTTTTTAGCAACTGGCGAAAAAAATAGTTTATTACTGAAATAGCGAACTGTGGCGTCATTATTTTGTTCTTTCAATTGAGTGTTTATTTAACTTATTTTTTTAAGTTATAGAAATTCATGCTCAGTGGTGCGAGCACGGATCTTACCGATCGATAAATTTATCGGTAGACAAAACCGTTTATCTATCGAATTTTATCTACAACCGCTAGCACGGGTCTCGGATCGGTAAGTTTTATCGTGTTCTGTTTTAGCGATATTTAAAAATGGCAACACGGCAACTTTATCGTCCCGTTCGTTCATCATTCATTCGAATTTTATATTTTTAATTGTTAGTGATTAAATTCTCTTTGTTTTGTGTTCTGTTTCTTATCGTGTAGGGTTTTTAAAGGAATTTTAATATTATCCATTTATTTATTTAATATTATTTTGCTATGTCAGAACCACCAAAGTACCTAAGTATCACATTTTCTGTGTCGTTTAAAAAACATCGTACCTAATATTTACTTAGTTGTTAGTGGATTACTTTTAGTAGATTATTTGCTCCATGCTTTTATAAAAAGCCGTCAGCAATTAGAGCCCTTTCAGCAGCGGTGCTGGGAAATCGAATGTAGACGGGCAAAAAACGACGCACAATAGCTTCAGAGACCTCCTTCACAAGTTTGCTAACTGTGCATTGTCCCAACGCCAAGTTATATTCTTGCCTAATGCTGCTAGTAAGAACCGGCAAAAAGTAGATTGTTGAGGTTAGAATAATAATATGAAACAGGAAAAGAAAAACCTAAATTCCTGCTACTTACAACAACATGAACGGGCAATCCATTTGATCTAATCCGTCGGATGGCGCCCCAAATGCTTTCGATAACCACAAAGGGTAATTCTCGGGATATGCAAAACAACCTCATGAATCAGAATCTGCTAAATCCATGGGGTTGTTTCTCTGCCTCAGATGGCGCCGGACAATGTTAGTTTCTTCGCGACGTCACTGTTGCGTCTCTTTTGCAACCAGCAAAAGGTGCCCGAAATCCATTTTTCACGACCGCCCAAGAAAAGTGTAATATTTAGTAACTTTCCAATGGCGTCGAAAGCGTCGATAACTTTATCTACCAACTTTTAGATGCCGATAAATTTATCTACATATCGATATAATTTATCCACAAGAAATGTCATTTTCGAGTCCCATGCTAGCTTTTAAAGTAAATAGATAAAACTTACCGATTATATCTACGGGTCGATAAAGCAAGTCCCATGCTGCCGATGTTAATTTGTCGACATGAACTGTCAAATTTTATCGTCTAATGTCACTTTATCAGTCGATAAAAGATCCGTGATCGCGGGGCAGGTCAAATAAAAAATAGGACAATGTTTTAAAAAACTATTAAGTGAATTTATTTATACGTTTAATGTTCTGGAATTAATTATCGTAATCGTAAACATGCTATTCGTTAACATCAAATTTGTTCAAATAATATATAAAAACTTTATTTAATACAAAAAGATTTTTTTAATCCGTCGTCTGTTGTCAATACAGACACATTAGAATTTTAATTGTTTAGCGGCGCCGATCGGCGGTCGCGCATATCGATATGACACATCTCGAAGTTTCCACTTATCAAACAATCATCATCATCAGCCTATACTAGTCCACTGCTGGACATAGGCCTCTCCAAGTGCACGCCACCGAGCACGATCCGCAGCTAGTCTCATCCAGCTCTTGCCAGCCACATTGCGAAGATCGTCGCTCCACCTAGTCTGAGGGCATCCTACACTACGTTTGCCGATACGCGGTCTCCACTCGAAAACTCGTTTACCCCACCGGTTGTCGGTTCTGCGGCTAATATGACCGGCCCACTGCCACTTCTGCTGATCCGATGGGCTATGTCGATTACTTTCGTTCTCTGTCGGATCACCTCATTCCGAAGTCGATCCTTCAGAGAAACTCCGAGCATAGCCCTTTCCATAGCTCGCTGAGCGACTTTAAATTTGTGAACCAGCCCAACCGTGAGTGTCCACGTTTCAGCTCCGTATGTCATGACCGGTAGGACGCACTGATGGAAGACTTTCGTCTTTAGACTTTGTGGAATAGGCGACGTAAAGACCCGACGTAATTTCCCATATGCTGCCCAGCCTAGCTGTATCCTTCTGTTAGCCTCTTTCTCGAAGTTGTTTCTACCCAATTGCAAAATGCCCGAGGTAAACATATTCCTTAACAACTTCGAGAGCACCGCCTTATACTGCAATCGGTCCCGGAATGGCATGTTCGTTGAACATAACCTTGGGTTTGTCCAAGTTCATCCGGAGACCGATGCGTTGAGAAGAATCAGCTAGGCCGTTCAGCATGAACCGTAAATCCCGCAACGTTTCGGCCACGATGACGATGTCGTCCGCGAATCGCAAGTGTGAGATGTGTTCGCCGTTGATGTTAATGCCACGTCCTTTCCAGTCCAGCGTTTTAAACACATCCTCCAATGCATTTGTGAACAATTTGGGGGATATCACATCCTCTTATCTTACACCTCGATGCAAGGGGATACGCTTAGTCTGCTGGTTCTGTAATTGGACGGCATGGTGGCAGCATTGTATAGACACCTCAACACTTGGATATATCGCCAATCGACTTGGCATCGTTGCTGGGATTCTAGAACAGCACAGGTTTCGATAGCGTCGAATGCCTTCTCATAGTCCACAAATGCTAAGCACAGGGCCTGATTATATTCTTCGGTCTTCTGTATAATCTGCTGCACTGTGGAGATGTGGTCTATGGTTCCGTATCCTCCTCGGAACCCGGCCTGCTCTGGCAGTTGAAATTCGTCGAGTCGGCGCGTAAGGCGGTTAGTGATGACCAGTGATAGGAATAGGTAGTGCCTATTCACCTAAAGTTCGAAGAACAGAGACATAAATCGGAGACTTCCTTACGACAATTTTTTTTCTGGGACCACTTTGTCCCAGCAGCAGTTTATTACAAATAATGTTAATTGGAATATGTAGGTACTAACCCGAACTTTACAATTTATATTTTTAGAATATTAGAAAAATTTAAATTCTAATAAAACATGCATTTCAAACAAATTGTCGCCTTTTTACGTAACATAAACTGTACAAGTGACGCATTCTATCATTCATTGGGATAGATTCAGTTTTCCCTCGGACGCACTTATACCCCACGGGGACGACCGGTGAGGTGCCTGTGTTTATTTATTTATTTCTATAGGTACACAAACAGATTACAATCTTTACATGAGTACAGTAATATAGTTATAGTTATTTATATAGTTTCTTTATAGTATGTTCCTGCATTGCGCCTGCCCCCGCCCCGCCTGCCTATCTCCTAGACTTCGGTCTGTGATTTTACACGCATACCTGTTTGTGAGATAATTATTTTTGACAATCGCGAGTTTTCTGGTTTATTGTAACTGCATATCACGACTACCTTGGCTTGAATTAACGGATTACGATTTGCTGCAATAACATTGTGCCTGTTTTTCTCCATCGGATAATACGGTAAGTCAACATTATTCATTATTTTACTTTGATTTGTTTAGAATAATTATATTATTTATAGTTTTTTTCTTTAAATATAGTTGATTTTACTTGCATTGACTACAAGGATGCTTGCAATACAACTGATTATTAAGGCCCGTATCGCAGAACAACACTCAAGAATGAATCTATTTTCAAAACTGATTTCAGGCGCAGATTCTATTTTAGCAATTTAAAACTAGATTCGCGATCAGTACTCAGCTGAGTATTGATTTTCAATCATAAATCTAGTTTTAAGTTGCTTTCAAAAATATAGGGGTTCAAAGATTAATGGCATATGAATCAGTCATTTTCGAACCCCTTTATTTTTGAAAGCAACTTAAAACTAGATTCATGATAGAAAATCAATACTCAGCTGAGTACTAAAGTAGAATCTGCGTCTGAAATCAGTTTTGAAACTATTTCAGACGCAGAAACTAACATTCTTGAGTGTTGTTCTGCGATACGGGCCTTAATATTCATTTGTATGGCATGCATCCTTGTAGTCAATGCAAGTAAAATCAACTACACTGGACAGCAAAAATAACGGGTCATTTAGAAAAACCGCGATATCTCCCAAAGTTATTTACATAGATCCCTCGTATAAATAATATGTTATAGGCAGATTTGTGATGCTTATTATACATACCAAAAGGGGTTGCATTTGAACAAGTTACAGCTTCAAAAAAAGAAATTCCGATTTTAGAAAAATATCAAAATTAAAGTTTTTGGAATAGAAAATTTTCTCGCTTTTGTTTCAAACCGAGCTGACATCATAAACAGTTTTTTTGGCTGGTCACAGTATTTTGTGCATCAACCATGCACCAACATGTCGTTATCTACTGTAGAATGTACACGAATTATCACCATGGTACAAGAAGGAAGGAGTCAGCGGAGTACTGCTAGAACAGTAGGTGTATCTTTATCCACGGTCCAAAGAGTACTCCAGCGATTTCAAGAGACCGGCATGAACATCAGGAGACCAAGGAATGGCAGGCCAAGGTACAAGGCCAACTACACGAGAAGACCGATTCATCGTGAGCACTTTGTTAAGAAATCGACATCTCACGGGTGTTCAGGTCCGAAATAGCCTTCAAGAAATTCACCACAACAATGTAAGCTCTGACACGATCCGGCGGTGACTTCGGGAAGCTGATTTAAAGCTTTATAGGCCAGCAAATAGCCCTAAATTGCTCAGAGAACATCAAGTTGCCAGGTTGCGGTTTGCTCGAGAACACATCCGATGGACAGATGAAGATTGGTCCAGGGTTATGTTTTCCGATGAGTCAAGATTTTGTTTATTCGCACACGATGGGAGACGAAGAGTATATAGGCGACCAAATGAACGTTATCGTCAAGCGTGTTTTGAGGAAAATGTGCCATTCGGTGGAAGATCAATAATGGTTTGGGTTGGGATATCTTCAGAGGATCGTACGGAGTTAGTAATTATAGAAAACGGTTCTCTGACAGCTCCCAGATATGTAGAGGAGATTTTAAATGAGCATGCTGGTCCTTTCTTGGTGAATATGGGCGCAAATTCCATTTTTATGGACGATAATGCGCGACCACATACAGCACATTTGGTCAACGCGTATATTCAAGACGTCGGTATCACCCGCATGGAGTGGCCAGCTCGCAGCCCAGACTTAAATCCCATAGAGCATTATGGGACGAGCTCGGGAGATGCGTTAAACAACGCTCTCCAGCTGCAGCTAACTTACGTGAGTTAAGAAGTGCGCTAGTAGAAGAATGGTCAAACATAGACCAAAACCGTATTAGAATTTTGATTTCCAGCATGCCACATCGTCTTAATGAAGCGATACGGGCTCGTGGGAGAAGTACAAGATATTAAATTTACAGAAAAGCTTTCATTTTGCAGATTAACTGTGTTGTATATTTTTGTTGTCAAAAGTTAGAAGTGTTTTTTTTTTGTATTTTTTAGAACATAGATAAAATTATACAGATTACAAACGTGTTATGTATTTTCTTTTATGTATAAGTCAGTCATCTATAACATACTACAGTTTCACTAGTTTGTGTTGTGTAGTTAAGAAACTATCACACTTTTTATAAGCGACCCGGAATTTTTGCGGCCCAGTGTATATTTAAAGAAAAAAACTATAAATAATATAATTATTCTAAACAAATTAAAGTAAAATAATGAATAATGTTGACTTACCGTATTATCATTATAATATAATCTTATTGCAGCAAATCGTAATCCTTTAATTCAAGCCATGGTAGTCGTGATATGCAGATACAATAAACCAGAAAACTCGCGAGTATCAAAAATAATCATCTCAGAAACAAAACAGATATGCGTGTACTCAACAGTCACCTGTACAGTTTATGTTACGTAAAAAGGCGACAATTTGTTTGAAATGCATGTTTTATTAGAATTTAAATTTTTCTAATATTCCGAAAATATAAATTGTAAAGTTCGGGTTAGTACCTACATATTCCAATTAACATTATTTTTAATAAACTGTTGCTGGAACAAAGTTGTCCCAGAAAAAAAATTTGTCGTAAGGAAGTCTCCGATTTATGTCTCTGTTCTTCGAACTTTAGGTGAATAGGCACTACCTATTCCTATCACTGGTGATGACTCTTGAAAACAGCATATAGACGTGGCTTGGGAGCGAAATGGGTCGGTAGTTCTTCAGTAGGGTCTTGTTTCCTTTTTGAAGAACAGTACGACGACACTCCTACTCCACGCCTCCGGAGTTCTCCCATCGAAAAGAACGGCGTTAAAGATGTTTTAGAGCTCCTTTAACACAGGTTTACCGCCTAATTTGAGAACCTCAGATGTAACACCGTCTTCGCCAAGGGCTTTTCCGTTTTTAAGCTGCCTAAGAGCCATCTCAATTTCACCTAGGCTGATTTCTGGCAGGTCTTCGGTAAAGTGGCGGGTCAATGTGGCTCTGGTATCCTTATTTTCGGGAACAGGTTGAGATGCATGCGATGCGTATAACTGGCTGTAGAAGTTTACGATTTCTGAAAGAACCTCTGGCCGTAGTCAACTTCGTCAAGTGGCTTCTCCTAAGAGGCTGGACAAACACTTTCGACTCCCGGTTTTGCTCAATTGCTCGTTCAATCGAGCGTGTATTGGAGCATCGGAGGTCGTAGCGCACCAGTTTGTTAAGAGCCCGTTGTTCAGACGAAGTGACAGGTGGGTCCTCGCGTCTTTTCCTCATAAGTTTCTTCCGAAAACTTCGACTTCTTGCCTTCACGCTGTATCTCGCAAAATCTCATACCTTCCTCCCTGAGGATTCCGACCACATTTTCGAGGGCCCGGTTGACATCAACTGCATATCAAACCATTACTATTACTTATACAATCAACTCCCGTAATGTCCAGTAATGAAGCGTATTCCTCTCGCCCCAGGGAGCAGGAGAAGCAGCGCGGCTACCTCGTGGACGCGCTGTGCCGGCGCGGCGTGGCGCTGTGCCGCGCATGCGCGCTGGCCCCGCCCGCGGCTGCGCGGGACCAGGCCGCCGCTGCCGCCGCCGCCGCCGCTGCCGCGCTGCTGCAGTTCGCTGACCTGTCAGATCCCAAGGTGACCATTATCTACTGTTTATATTTGTTGTTATTTTTATAGCGCATCATTATGTTCCACCAGATGTTAAGCAGAAACAGAGTCAACTGTAGGACCCCAAGGTGACCGCTACCAACTGTTTGTATCGCTTATTACTTTTATTACACGAATGATTCCGTTCCATCTGTTGTTGAGCAGAGACGGAGTCCACCGTGGGACCCCAAGGTGACCGCTACCTACTGTGTATAGTTATTATTTTTATTAAACATGATTCCGTGCACCTGATATCGAGCAGAAGCGGAGTTTAGCCTCCGCAAGTGACATAACAGTAATAGAAAAATTAAATAGAATGATTTATGTATCGTATGGTATCGTTAATAATATAATACAAGTATAAATAACGTTTGATTAGCTATGTCAATCGTCTATACGTCTATTCATCTATTCATTTCTGTTTTACTAGCATTATTGCACTTGTCTAGGGTGGCAGATGTGAAGACAGCTAGGAGGCAATGCGTTGCTGGACTTGCTGGTAGAGTTCATGTTTCTTTTCAATAAGTTGATCAGTGTTTTAATTATTATTATTGTACAGCTTTAAATATAATGCAGTTTAAAATGAACGAAGGTTGACAATTTTTCACCAGTACTACATGGAACTGAATCTATAGTTAAGACAGATTTTGGATGACAACCACATTTATTGTTGACACCTATTTCTGCCGCCGAGCACCATCAGTTTGATTGTCTGTATTTCGGTTTGAAAAGAACCTAGTGAAAGTATGAAGGCATATTAACTGAACCTTTAAAGTGCGACGAAAATGTGATACTTTCGCAAGAATTAACGAGTGGCAGGGGCAGCTTATTATCAGGCAGTCCGTGCGTATGTATGGCTAGTAACAAAATGTACATTAAACACTTTAATAAAAGTGATCCCCTCCGTTACTAGGTGATCCACTTCGGCATCTGGCACAGCTTCACCCTCAAACAGTGGGGACGCGGCATCAAGCTCCTCTTGAAGCTACAAGAAGAACGTCCCTCCAAAGAGATCGAGGATCGCCTAGCGGAGGCCTACCAACAGCTGGAGTGGGGCCACCTCGCTCGGGCCAGCGCATCCGCCGCGCCCACTAAGTACCCGTCTTCGTACCGCCCCTTCTGAGGAACGTGCCACCATCCACCACGGCACACGCCACCACAAGCCACCACACTCCCCCCCACACTCACAACCGAAGCGAAGAAAGAGATGGAGCTAAGTTCTCAGCTGCATCATTCTGCCAGGTCTAGGCTGCCCCCACATACCACCCAATACTTCAACACACTCACTACAGACGCGGAAGGATAACACTGCTGGCGTTTGCCAAAGTTTTGGTGCGAAAGAGATGAAGGTAGGTTCTCAGCTGCATCTTAAGTCTGCAAAAACCCGGCTGCTTCTATCTCTCTCTCACGGTCGTCGCTCTAATCTTCTCGCTCCTTATTCTGGTACCTTGCTCCTAAATTTGGTTCTAACTCAGACCTGGCTTGCTCTGTAAGAAACGTTATTTTAATTTAAAATTGTGCTGTGCGATGATTGTAGTGATAATTGTAGTTGTGTAAACTACCGATTTAATTGGTGAACTTTTAATTGTAGTTCTAAACATCTATTGATTGATTGTAAAAAAAATCAAGATTCAAAAATTCAAAATCATATATTCAGTTTAGGGTGCAAGTAGCACTTATAAATGTCTCTATGCCATCGGTTCGTAAGTCTACTCTGGGCGGGAGAACTTGTACTGAAAAGAACCAGCAAGTACCGTTGACGTATTTAGTACAAGCCAACACGCCATTAAATCTAAAGCCGAAACCTAACAATTTTATTTCGTTCAACCGAACATCGAACATCTGTCGTCCAAATCTATGTAAATGTGTATAAATCTATGTAAATTTATGTTCATCTTGTGCACCTTAAATTATAGAGCAGGTGAAAAATAGATTGACAACATGTAACGTCCAAGCATTACGAAAAGCCCTTATAAATCTTCTTGCCGAGATAAATGCTTACCTCAAAGTCGTGTTTCCATGAAAGCAACTACACATTTTGTTAGTAACCTTTCAAGATATAATTGAACTCTTACCAAGAGTATGTTTGCTTTAAATACTTGCTTACTCGTGTTGTTTGGACATTACTTATGCAAATGTAATGTATTATATGGTTAAGCTGCTTTAGATGGCTTGATGATGGATTATATACATTACTTATGTCCAGATGGCCTATAGTAAAAAAATTGCCCAAAAACTCAAGTACCGCTTATAATATACTAAGCACACAGTATGTAAAGTAATAGGTGTCAATGTCATACTGTCTTTGTACATAAAATTCTAACTTATGTAAGCGCGATAATCCTTCTTTGTTCGGTAACGTTATATCTGCTTAGTCTAATCACTTTGTTAAACATCATAGCTCAATTTCGATATATCTTTGTTGTGAAATGTATCTTAAACTTATAATCGTAGAGCTCATTCTTGCCAATGCGATGGGATAAGTACAATACATTTTTGTCACTGCCACTGTTTGAAGTTATTTTGTGAGCGGGATATTTAGGTGCCTGGAGCATAGAATATTGTGTAATACTGATTTCTCAGGCGCTCGTAATCTTTGGCGGTTATAGTAACTTTTGTGCGTGTTGCTTTACAATAATTGTGTGAGATTTTACAGCAATTAGTCATGTTTGCTAAGGAAATGATGAATGCATAACGCATACAAAATGTATATTTCGTTTTAACAAAGACGAATTCAGTAACGTCAAACATCTAACTTACTGAGTTACGTCTATGTATTAGTATGTTTTTTTATATTTAGTGACAGGGTGCTGTTTATTGTTGTGCTCAACAAATTTTTAAAGTAACAGTAATGGTGTTATCGATCTTTTAACTTGTGCATTATCTATTTCTGTGTAATTTATTTTGTAGTTAATTAATCTAATTTGCTATAGAACTAATTATTTGCTACGAAACATAATTATGTGTTAATAATTACGATTCGAATAACCATTGTACCTCTAAATAAGCGTGGTTTTTACTAAAAAGTAATTTAGAAAAATGTGCAGTCAAAATTGTTATATGGTGTTACGCATACAAAAACAGCGAGACAATTTTTTTAAATATGATTAATCTTTAGCGTGCATAACTTTTGTAACACCAATCTTTTATTAATTAGCAAGCCTAAAGATCGATAAAACCATTCTGCTTACGTCACAAGTAGATTACGGTATTATCTCGAAACTATTGTTTTAGTACGTTTCCAAATATATGCCTATTATTTTTCTAAAGATATTTTGATTATGTTCTAAGATCCGAACACAATGTTCTGAAGCTTTATTTTTAAGATTTATATACTAGAAGTATTTTAGTTATCTTTCAAAACAGTCGCTGAAGTATGCTCAAAATTTTAAAGCTACAGTAGTAGTATATGTTGATACTTATTATGTTAAGTGACTATAAAATGTAGTACACGTGTGCTCATAATACCGTAGTCTCTTTGCGATTGTTAATTTTTTCATTAAATTATATTCTCAATGAATTTTTTATTATTGTTTAGTTTTAGTTTCGCAAATTGAAACGACGATGACCTCACTAGTGTAATTGATCGTAAGAGCTGAACACAACACATGGAAGCATAGCAATGATACCATAATAAATTGTTATTATGTACAACTATATATACAAATATATAGCAAATACATGCCTAGAACATTAGTCGTATATCCTAAAATCAAAGCTCTTTAAACTTACAAGAGTTTAAATAAATTTTCACATGAAATTTAATGAAGCACTGACAATTTGTATACTTACGAATGGTTTGTTTAAAGTATTAGGATTTACAACTAAGTATTACGTTATTTATCTGTACAATATATACAAATATACATATTTGTTAAAATCCGGGCTCATACTAAACCAACTGCGGAAATAATAAATTTAAATTAAACCTAGTTTTCATATTTCACAATTGCATAACTTATTAATGAGATATTTAATGTATTCCTTTCCTTTAAAACTTCAGTTCACATGCATTTATGCATATTTTAAGTTACGATGTCTACACCATTGATGATGGTAATTTTATTTTTCGTTAGATTAAGATAAATGCGGGTTCTTCCAGTATCAACCGATATCGGTTGTGTTAACGTATTGATAATTGAAATAAACTAGAGTGCCGCCGCAGTTGGTACAGACATGTTGAATGGTAGCACCCAGCAAAGTTAGTTTGTACGTTATCAAATGAATTATTAGTGCTTCGTGATTATGAATTATAGATAATTTTTTAAGAGAATTGTTGAGAAGGACGGAGAAATAAATATGTCTTTGATGCAAATCTGGGTTTTCTTTAAAACATTCTGTTTTTTTTTTTTTAAATACCTATGGTACTCCTCTAACCGCTACCTTGCTTTATGTCAAAACATTGACGTCAAAAAAATCCAATACTGCTTCAAGCAACTGGTTGCGTGGCGATACGGTCGCTTTAAACGACTTTAGATTCTATTCCAACGGCATAGAGACCTATTTAAATGCTTTTATACCATAGACTAATAGATTATCTGTAGTCGAGAAGCCGATCTGTCGAAATCGCGGGAAAAATTATTATTTTAAATTGCATTTTTCACATTTCAAGTTGAGGAAGCCATTTTGTGACTGTGTTTTTGTGGAAACTGCCTGGGAAACTGTTGGAAAAATGCCGTAAGTAATTTATTTTTCATATATTTACTATAGTTATTGTACCAAATTAATCTGGAAACAGTGTTCTGTGTTATTTCATACGGTATTTGATGATACTTTAGGTGAAATGTACTAAAATCGAAATAATAAAACGTCTCTTTTTCTATGTTAGTGTTTACGTATTTTTATGCATTTGTCATGTTGCGATTAATTTGAATCTCTTGAAACTGTGTTTTAAATATTAGTGTTTAGACCTAATTCTAATGATTAAACATAAACTATCGTAGAATATTTCCTAGGTTGTGCTGGATTAAGCAAAGTAATGCGCCAAGTAAGTACAATTTCGCGAAATGTTGTTCACGCAACTCTGGTTGCATGAAGCAAAGTAGGATTTGGCAATGATTTTCAGGGTTGGCAAACGCGGCTTTTTTCACCTGTTTGCTCTTTTGCTATTTTGAGATTATAATTATGGTCGTTTTGTAATTGCTTTTTTGCGTCAGGTATTGGTTTCGTTTGCTTATGTTAATGCATATTTTACATGCTTAATTTGTGAAACTGTGTGTGTTTACTATAAAAAATTAACAAATTTATTTATAAATAGCTAATTACTAATGAATTAATAAATTTGTTATTTATTAACTTATTGTTATTATTATTGGTGTATTGTGTTTGTGTGTATAAAATAACATAGTTTTATGTATATTATTTAAACGAAATTTTTATAGAAATGCAAAAGAAAATGGTGCTCGCGGAGGGAGGGGGCGAAGAGGAGGAGTTACGACGAGAGGGGGGAAAGAAAAAGGGAGTAAGGGAAAGGGGGTGTGACGGAAAAATGGAAAGAGGGGGCGAAGTGTCCCTGCACAGGTACTACTTTTTTTTAAATTATTGACATGAGTAAAAGTTATTTTACATTGTTTTTTGTTTTTTTGTTTTGTTTTTTTTTGTTTTTTAAATAATAAATAAAAATAAACACGTATAAATAATAAACACGTATAAACAAACATGTTTCATGTATAAAAAAGTTCCTTTTTTCCCATTAGAAAAAAAATAAACATTGATTTCCGACTTCCTTTTGTTATGGTAGTAAAATTATTTGTCCCATTTATTGGTTGGCCTGGCACTGATTGTTCACAGTTTTATTTATATAAGTTATTTGTTACAGACAAATATCCCTAAAATAATAAATAAAAAAAATATATTCAAGTCATAAAATGTATTATTACTTGAGTGTCTGTAATTTTATAATATTGAAATCGATTTATTTTTAATAATACTACTAAAATGCTTAAAATATTTTTTATTTGTAATATTATATTTATTTCATATATGTTAATAAAAAAATTTACTGATTTCCGTAGTATTATTCAAACACGGCAATAATAAATAAATTATTCCATTGGATGCAACCCTAGCTTATATTAGCCGCCATCTTGCGATAGATACGGCTCGCTCAAAGTCTTCGTCGAGTGTTTGGCAGAACGACGACGGCGTCATTATTTGTGTTAAATAAATTATAAATCTAATAGTAAACAATAATTATTTAACTGTAACGTTAACTACATGCTTTGATCTATTCATAACATGGTTCAAACTGGTTTTAAAATTAAGCATATCGCCGTAATTGACGATTAATATTAGCTATTTTTTTTCTCAATTAAATGCTTCTTTTATTTTGTTATAACATGGGACAGGAATTTATTAACTTATGAACAAAACTATTATGTTATAATTAAAGCTAATAAACTGGCCTTTCTTTACGTAGCTATATTTTTGTTTTATGTCTTGTAGTTATTTTTTAAATAGACTGCTTGTTCGTCGAGATTAAAAGGTAAATTACGGAAATAGCGAAGATTCTTTAAATTTTTGTATATTTTATTTCTGCTTTAATTTCTATTTTTTTTATTAAATAGCTCAAGTAACTATTCTAGTTTATCAAAATGGGTTAAAACTATACACCTTTCGATCTTAAATTTCCGTAAAATCAAGATAATCGACTAAAACCGTCAAATATGATAGACTAGTAACTTGCGTAGCTTCTAAAATATATCATACACGACGTTCACTAAAATAGCAAACGCTATTTTGTTGCTTATCTAAACCGTCTACACAGAACACTTAAAAGTCTTCTACTAAGCCGTTCTGGTCGGTAACAATTAAGCTTTTATTGCGGGCGGTCGTAACGTGCAGAAGTGTCAAATTTCAAGTGGCAGTATTCAGCGCCATCTGTGTTTTCTAAGCAAGCGAGCGGCTAAATACTTTTCGCAACAAACACGACGACAACATGGAAGACATGAACGGAGATGGCGTGATGAGCAGCAGCTGTCCAAGTTCAACGTAATACGTGGTAACACAAAGGATGCTCGCGTGCGTTACCCCAGCGGAATGTTGTCGAATATCTTGGATTCTTGATATAGAATAATTAGTGCTCCATCTCGTGTAATTGTGCGCGAAATCTTAAATTTGTGCGTCCAGTAGTTTTTGAGATATTCGCGAAAAACAGATGCCGCTGGGGTAACGTTACCCCAGCGGCACATTTTTTTTCCTGTGGACTTATCAAAAAAAAAGTACCCAGGAAGATAGATCTTGGGGCACTGTAAATGTGCGTGTTAGTCTTAAAATTTGTGCGTCTTATAATTTCGAAGTTATTCAAAATACCGCTGGGGGTAACGTTTGGGTGCTTGCTGTATCTCGCGAACGGTGAGGCGCACAAATATGATTTTTTTTACACACAATGTATTGAATTTGTGCGTAATTTGAGCAAAAGCAGAAATTGAAAAAAATGCACCGTTCTGAAGATATATTTATTTTGAAGGAAATGGATAATCGGTTCTAGCTCCTTAAATACTAACCTTAGAGACTAATTTCTGATGGTGATTCGTACCTTATAATACCCTACAACGTCTATTAAAATCTTAAAAGCTTACTGCAAGTCGTTAATGAGTTATGGCACTTTAAATGTCACTGGCCCGTGAAATATTTTGGTCGTCGCTTACATGAGTTTGGTATGGACCAGCAAATCACTTATTAAGCAAAAAATTAGTGCCTTCATTCAACTAGCCATTTGAAAATTTTCAGCCCAATGCACTTATTATTTAAAGATTTATAGTAAAAATGGTAAATGAAGCGAAATACAGTGATAAACCGACCAAGTTAAGATGAATATCAAAAAGCGGCCGCGCCATACATGACGCTAACCTTCTAAAATTTATGGCATTATGATCGGTACAGGTGCAGACACAAGCGATATACTATTCTTGAGAAATACAACACCGATGCATTTTTGTTATTTCCATGACGATGAGCAATGTTATTTCGATAAGGATTTGATATTTTCTACTTAAAGTATCCTTGATTATAACATTTAATGTGACAAATAAGTTTTTTTTTTATTATTTAACGAAATAAAATGTAGCCTATGTTTCTCATGAAATTCTTTTCTGGTGAAAGAATATTGAAATATTCGCGAGATAATCGCTGCGCCTACCGGATGACTCCCCATGGCATGCGTTATACTGACTTATGCCCAAGACAGGCAGCTCTACTGCGTGTTTACGTACCGAGCCGAGCAGCTGTAGGTAGTCAATCCAAAGACATGGCCCAGTTAAAATACTGTAACTGTATACTTATTTATACTGTGGTTGTGCAGTGTTGGTAGTGTTGCCATATAAGGAAGCACGATAAGAAAGTAGATAAAAATTTGCCACGTGTATGCGTGCTCTTTTTCTTTTTGCTTATCCAACGTTGCCAGCGCGAAGCGACAGTGAGTAGGTACAGTATGCGTGTGTGTCAGTGAAACAGAGTCGATGAGTAGACTATTGGTTGTCAAGATCGTGCTTACCGCGCCCACGGGGTACAGGGGTTGGGCGGGGACGAAGTAGCACGCAGTCCGCCGCACGCGGTGCGTTCGCTTGCCTTCCCACTACACCGCCCGCGTCCCTTCCGAGACTGTTTTACCTCGTCCCCGCCAACACCTGTACCCCGTAAGCGCGATAAGCACAACCTTGACAAGCTATAGGTTTTTTATTATTTCATATAGATTTAGGTATAATTTTGACGATGGCGTCAAATGATTCATTTCAGTTCGCTTTAATTATTCATATATTCATTCATATATGGGTTTTCATTGCAGAGAATAATCTCGGGCAACAAGCTTGAGGCCCGTACCAGCCAATGGCTTATTATTATACTTACGAAAAAGTTGATGTAGGTACCTAAATTTTGAAAAGATATATATAATATTCGTTTGTAATATAGGTGCTGCAACGTCACCTGTGTGCTTGCTTGGTTACTGTAGCAAATGTGCTGTTTATGGTGACTGTGTTCAGAGGTATCTTTGTCACGATCAGTATTAATACAATAAGCAAAACTTTATGACCCGCCTGACTTAAATTCAGTGCAAGTAGAGTATGGGGGCGCGAGTGCTGACTTACCCGATTGTTTTTACAAGCATGGCCTCTCATTTTGTGGACTTAAAGTTTGCACCTAAATATCCTACAGTTAAGTAATATTATTACTTATATAAAATCATAAATTTATATGACATTTTTACATTATAAAAAACAATTAGAAACGATAATTTACGCACATACGGACTTTAATTTAAAATAGATAAGATTACATTTAAAAGTCATAAAATGTTAGATAATATATCTTTACTTTACGAATTGTGTAAACGTCTGTACAAATAATGCCATAAATTTTAGAAGGTTAGCGTCATGTATTGCGCGGCCGCTTTTTGATATTCATCTTAACTTGGTCGGTTTATCACTGTATTTCGCTTCATTTACCATTTTTACTATAAATCTTTAAATAATAAGTGCATTGGGCTGAAAATTTTCAAATGGCTAGTTGAATGAAGGCACTAATTTTTTGCGTAATAAGCGATTTGCTGGTCCATACCAAACTCATGTAAGCGACGACCAAAATACCTCAGCGGGCCAGTGACATTTAAAGTGCCATAACTCATTAACGACTTGCAGTAAGCTTTTAAGATTTTAATAGACGTTGTAGGGTATTATAAGGTACGAATCACCATCAGAAATTAGTCTCTAAGGTTAGTATTTAAGGAGCTAGGACCGATTATCCTTTTTCTTCAAAATAAATATATCTTCAGAACGGTGCATTTTTTTCAATTTCTGCTTTTGCTTAAATTACGCACAAATTCAATACATTGTGTGTAAAAAAAATTCATATTTGTGCGCCTCACCGTTCGCGAGATACAGCAAGCACCCAAACGTTACCCCAGCGGTATTTTGAATAACTTCGAAATTATAAGACGCACAAATTTAAGACTAACACGCACATTTACAGTGCCCCAAGATCTATCTTCCTGGGTACTTTTTTTTTTGATAAGTCCACAGGAAAAAAAATGTGCCGCTGGGGTAACGTTACCCCAGCGGCATCTGTTTTTCGCGAATATCTCAAAAACTACTGGACGCACAAATTTAAGATTTTGCGCACAATTACACGAGATGGAGCACTAATTATTCTATATTCAAGAATCCAAGAAATTCGACAACATTCCGCTGGGGTAACGCACGCAGGATGCTCCGTCCGTAAGTGACAATTACAGCCGGTTGCATCAAAATTGATATACATTTACATTTTTTTATTTAGTGTCATATATTTTATTTGAAATGTCTTCGTCCGTATTAAATATGGAAAAATAAAATAATTTGATGCCGCGCGGCCATACTAATTTTGTATGGGGAATTTCAGGTGCTTAACAAAAAATAATAAAATATTTTTGTTTTGTTTATATAATTTTGTTGCGAACAAATTTGCGAACATGCCTACTTCTTAAGGGTGCGCCGACAAAAAAATGCCAAAAATGCAGTTACGGTTAAGTAGATATAATTGAAAATACTATCGTATTAAATGAACAAAATATATATTTAGTATCATAGGGAACGTGTTTACAATTTGTCAGAACCATAAATTCATAACACGCTATAGTTTTTTCTACAATATCATTTAAAGTTGGGACATTATAAATAGGGCGAATAATTAAAAAAATTGCGACTCTTAATTGGGTACTATAAAACTAAGCCGAGCAGCGAGAATATGCATTTGCAAAAATATAACTTAACTGGCGATATTCATCAATCACAAAAAAAAGGAAAAATGAGCTACTGAAAATGAGATATAATTAATCTAAGCTAGCATACAAAATTTCAACTGATCGAATTAAATACATATACGGGCGAAAAAAATACTGAGTGGGCGAAAATTATACCATGTAACTAACTATCGGGGCGAAGCCCCCCGCCACGAAGAAAGGCTAACGAGTTGGTTAGGTTAGGTTAGGTTAGTATGGTGACCAAAAACGCGCGAGCCGAGCGAGCGGAGCGAGCGTGCCGCGGCAGCGGCCGGCGAAGCGCCAGAAACGACGTTTTTGTACGTGCGAAGTTTTTTTTTTACCACTTTTGAAGTTAAGTATATGCAACATTTTGAATATAATATGAGTTGTCAAATTGTTACTAAAATAGTAAATTGTTCGCTTACGATTTATTATACTGATCGTTTTGAATAACTAGCTACTAAAATTTGAATTTTCAAGTCGGCGATTTTAATATTTGTTATCGCCCACAGTTTTTCGCCCACTTTGTTATTCAGTAAATCATATGCGATTTTTTAAACCCTATTTATTGGATTTTATGGTCACCCGATTTAATACTACCCTTTAAAGTTGGGCAAAAATCATGAAAACGAGTGGCGGCGTTTAGTAGATTTCTTATAGTTTATGTAAATTATTGTACCTCTGATTTTGTCTAAACAATCATCAATGGATAAACTACAAATTGCTAGACTACATTTTCGATTCATCAAGTGGTTATTTAAATAATTATTTTTTATTAAGCACCTTAAATTCCCCATACAAAATTAGTATGGCCGCGCGGTATCAAATAAATATGGACGACGACATTTCAAATAAAACATATGACACTTGTCACTTACGGACGGCGCACCCTTAACTAATCTTTAGTATTTGTAAAAATATTATGATCGGATGTTAATGACGGTAGTTGTTGACATTGAATGGGCGCCTTTGGCTTTCAAAGTAAAAAAGTAAAAAGTGTTAAATAATTTCGGCGGGCTGGTTAGAACCACGATAGCTCAATTGGGAGAGCACCTGACCTGGTATGTCAGAAGGATGCACGTTCAAATCCTGCTCTTGGAAATTTTTTCAACATGTTTTTGTAAAAAAATAATAATTTAAATAACCGTTTAATAAATCGAAAATGTGAGACGGACGATTTGTAGTTAAGACATTAGTGATTGTTTAGACATAATTAGAGGTATAATAATTTAGATAAACTTATAAGATATCAAATTAAACGCCGCCACTCTTTTCCATGATTTTTGCCCAACTTTAAGTGATATTTTAGAGAGCGAGAGAGAGAGAGAGAGAGAAAACTATAGTGTGTTATGTGAATTTATGGGTCGGACTAACTGTAAACACGTTCCATTTGATACTAAATATACAGGGTCTAACAAAATCAATAAGCGAACGTTTAAGGGCGGTATCTAGACATCATTCTGAATACAATGACATCAAATGGGCTCCAGTTATAAAGTGATTTTTCAAAGTTATGTTTTCTAACAAACTAAATCAACTAAAATAATGCACATCATGAAACATGCTGTATCTTTACTAACCAATAAAAAGATAGTGTACAGATACACGCACACAATTGAAAAACCATTGTATGACATTCCAGTGGCGGCCCTAGACATTTTTTTAGGTGGTGCGACATCTCAAAGTGGCGCCCCTCTAAATACAAACAATACCCTAATGTTCCTATACTACCTATGCAGTTCTTGTCCGTGATTGTAGGTACTAGAGGGCGCGCGCGCGGTGCACTCGCGTCAAATAAATATTGTCCATCCCGGTTGTACTACTTTGTCGCACTTTGGTCGCACTCGATAACGCCAGTGCTTGCCCTGCTGTGGTGAGGTGTTGTCACCCCAACCAACCTGTGTTGTAGTTGAGAAATGAAAAACCGTCCATAATTTTATTCGACAACTTAAACAGATAACAATCAATTTAATGAATAACCTAGATAAGCAACTTTTCGCAAATACACAATTTTGAACTGTTTTGCCGTGCGCAAGAATAAGTGACTCGATGAAAAAACAGTTCATGAAGGAGCGAAACAACTGACTGACTGAGTGAGACTGAGTTGAGTCAGTGTAGCCAACTGCTACCGATTGCCACCGAGGCGTTAGTTGGACTTAATCTAGTCCAACTAACGCCTCGGTGGCCGAGTGGAACGCCTCGGTGGCCCAGTGGAACGCCTCGGTGGCCGAGTGGAAGAGCGCTCGGCCCAATACCCGAAGGTCCCGGGTTCAATTCCCAGGTCGGGCAAAAGAAATATGTTATATAGGATTGTTTAGGTAAATGCCTACACATGTAAATGTCTCCGTGGTTAAATGCATACACAAGTAAATAATGTATATTTAGCTTACCTAGATTACAACAAAAAGGGAATTTAAAGTGCTGTCCATAGCTTGTAGATACTTATTAGGTAAGTGTTAGGTAAGTTAGGTAAGGTGAGAGAGACGATAAAATGAATTGGCAATATAATAAGGAATTCATTCATTCATTCATTCAGTTGTTGACTTTGAATGGGCGCCTTTGGCTTTCAAAGTAAAAAGTAAATAGTGTTGAATTTCGGCGGGCTGGTTAGAACCACGATAGCTCAATTGGGAGAGCACCTGACCCGGTATGTCAGAATGGTGCAGGTTCAAATCCTGCTCGTGTAAATTTTTTCAACATTTGTGTTTGGGCTTGATTAATTCGTATTGATGAGAACTTTATACCTAGATGGGTTGTGACTGTCATTAGGGGTCTGATGATGAAGACGAAGGATAGTCAAGGGAACTACTCAACGTTTTACCTTGTGTTTGGTCTTAATTCATTTCTATTGATGAGAACTTTGCACCCATATCTATACTAATATATAAAGCTGAAGAGTTTGTTTGTTTGTTTGTTTGTTTGTTTGAACGCGCTAATCTCAGGAACTACTGGTTCGAATTGAATAATTCTTTTTGTGTTGGATAGTCCATTTATCGAGGAAGATTTTAGGCTATATAACATCACGCTGCGACCAATAGGAGCGAAGCATCAGTGAAAAATGTTGCAAAAACGGGAAAAGAGCCTAAAAAATTAAAAATGCTGCCGAAAGTCACTATTCCACGCGGACGAAGTCGCGAGCACAGCTAGTGGGTTATAAGTGCCATCACAGGTCTGATGATGGAGACCATAGACAGTCGAGGGAATTCCTGAACGATTTACAGCAGTTACCTTTTTAAAACTGACATGCGTATCTAGGTAATTAATAATAAGTATGATTTCAATATAATTTCTTGCTTTTTAGAGCTGTTTTTACTTTTTTAAGTTTCCTGTTTTTTGAAGTCTGTTTTTTTTGGTACATCACTATCAGAAATGTACAAGATGTGAAGATACAAAGAAGCCCATATAATACACTCGCGAGCAAAAGTATGGAATCACTTACTTGATATTGGTTCCGCGCGATCTTGAGAACCTACTAAATAATCTATACTAATATATAAAGCTGAAGAGTTTGTTTGTTTGTTTGTTTGAACGCGCTAATCTCAGGAACTACTGGTTCGAATTGAATAATTCTTTTTGTGTTGGATAGTCCATTTATCGAGGAAGGCTTTAGGCTATATAACATCACGCTGCGACCAATAGGAGCGAAGCATCAGTGAAAAATGTTGCAAAAACGGGAAAAGAGCCTAAAAAATTAAAAATGCTGCCGAAAGTCACTATTCCACGCGGACGAAGTCGCGAGCACAGCTAGTGGGTTATAAGTGCCATCACAGGTCTGATGATGGAGACCATAGACAGTCGAGGGAATTCCTGAACGATTTACAGCAGTTACCTTTTTAAAACTGACATGCGTATCTAGGTAATTAATAATAAGTATGATTTCAATATAATTTCTTGCTTTTTAGAGCTGTTTTTACTTTTTTAAGTTTCCTGTTTTTTGAAGTCTGTTTTTTTTGGTACATCACTATCAGAAATGTACAAGATGTGAAGATACAAAGAAGCCCATATAATACACTCGCGAGCAAAAGTATGGAATCACTTACTTGATATTGGTTCCGCGCGATCTTGAGAACCTACTAAATAATCTATACTAATATATAAAGCTGAAGAGTTTGTTTGTTTGTTTGTTTGAACGCGCTAATCTCAGGAACTACTGGTTCGAATTGAATAATTCTTTTTGTGTTGGATAGTCCATTTATCGAGGAAGGCTTTAGGCTATATAACATCACGCTGCGACCAATAGGAGCGAAGCATCAGTGAAAAATGTTGCAAAAACGGGAAAAGAGCCTAAAAAATTAAAAATGCTGCCGAAAGTCACTATTCCACGCGGACGAAGTCGCGAGCACAGCTAGTTGTTTGATACGTAGCGAGTTGGGGCCTATCGACCCCCTATAAAAGCACGTGTTATCGGATTTTGTTGTTTATGAGTCGGTTTTAACACGTTGACCCGTACACATCTCCGCTACTTTTGACCCTTGACCTTGAACGAAAATGGATACTACCTACACCTACAGAAGCAGCACAAATCGTCGCCCTATTGCAAGAAGGGCTCAGCCAGCGGGCTGTCGCACGTCAGCTCCACATAAGCCAGTCTTGTGTTTCGAAAGTTTATAAACGCTTTCGGGAGACTGGTGGACTTTATCCCGAGACCAAGATCTGGACGGCGCCGGTGCACATCGGAGAGGGACGACCGTTTTATCGTGTCAACCTCTCTTCGAAATCGTCATTTGACTGGTGTCGACGTCCAGCAGAAGCTCAGAAATGTTCGTGGGGTAGCTGTCAGCGAGTGGACAGTTCGTCGAAGACTTAAGCAAGCAAATTTAACTCTAAAAAGGCCTGCCACAGGCCCGAAACTGACGACAGGTCACCGACAAGCACGCCTTCAATTTGCTCGCACCCATCTTGATTGGGAAGTCGAGCAATGGAGGCGAGTCCTGTTCTCCGACGAGCAGAATGTGTTTGCACGGCAGCGACCGAAAAGGTCGAGTCTACAGGCGATAAATATTTGGTCACCCATCCGATAACCGACCCTTGCGAAAGTTGTTTAACCTTAGCACTCGTAGATCGAGCGCGTTAACCACTGCGCCATCAAGCTCCTCAACTTTATTCTTCTCTTATATAAGTAGGTATTTGATTCTGTGTGATTAAGATTATAATGTTGTAAAATTGTTTAAATACCTAACTACTAATAGTTATTGGTATCCAACAAACAGTTAAATTGTTAAATCGTTTTTCACAACGCTGAACTTAATTGTAAGTAGATTGTGAAGTGCTCAAGCAGTGGCTAATTGGTGGATGGGGCTGCAGCCGAATGGTTGACGCCCAATGGAGCGAGCGCTGATCACTACACTACTCGATCGGATCGTTGCGACTCATTTGCTGCCTGTTTAATGGGACGTTTTTACACTCGATTTCATGGGAAAATTACTGGAGTTTGTTGCAATTTATTTCTAATGTAAATGTCGGACGCGGCTATTACTGATGATGATGCTGAATCTAACTTTCGTCGATAAAATAATTGATTTAAATGATTTCAGATGAAAATGTATAATAAGCTTACAGATAGAGTAGTTGCATCATACTTAAGTTGCTTTATTCTTAAGGCGGGTACAGATTGCTGTAACGTACCATGCAATGTCACATGAAAGGAGCATTTCATAAGTGTGGACGTAGCGCGCGCACGAACCGAGCATGTACCTACTCGCATCTGTTCCCGGCGTGCGCGGCGATTGCGGCGAACATAGCTCCACAGAGTTTTTTTTTCATAGCTCAGTCTGCCGAAAACAAGCAAGGTGTCGAAATTAATCAACACTATCTACTTTTACTTTAAGCCAAAGAAGTCCTATTCAATGTTGACAACTACGTTATTAACACCCGATCTTAATATTTTTCAAATATTGAAAGATCGGTTAAGAATTAGGCAAGCTTATATAAATATAATTTAACGCAAATATTGTTGCGAACCATTTACAATTTGAAAAAAGACAGTGTTGAAAAAAAATCCACGAGCGGTATTCGAACCCGCACCCCATGACGTGATAAATTGTTCGCAACAATATTTGCGTAAAATTATATATAAATAATCATAAATATGGCTTGCCTAATTCTTAACTGATTTTGTGGATTCCACAACATTTCTCTTGTTTTTCCACAACATTTTTCTTCACTCCATTATTTAAGGGTGCGCCGTCCGTAAGTGACAAGTGTCATATGTTTTATTTGAAATGTCGTCGTCCATATTTATTTGATGCCGCGCGGCCATACTAATTTTGTATGGGGAATTTAAGGTGCTTAATAAAAAAATATTATTTAAATTATATGATATACAGTAGTTTAATCGGGTTGTTTATTTCGCCGAATAATCATTTGCCAACTTATCATATAATATGTTTTATTTCGCAACCTCACAGTTACCAACTGTACATTTGGTTTGCTTTTCATAATGACATGACATTTCAAAATGCCAACTTTCAAGTAGGTAGCAGAATGTTTTAGTTTGTGTAATATTTATTTAGTTGTTTTTGTCAATTTTTGTATGGAGCTAGATTTCTGTAGTCTAATAAAACCAAATAACCTCGAAATTCAAGACAATCGCTACGCTGCGATTCGCGATTGTCTTAAATTTCTAACTTATCACGTGACCTACAGGAGTAAGGCAGGCAGCTAGTATTTCTGTTGTAAAAAATACTTAGACAAAGAAGACAGAATCAACAGAATTCTTGAACTCAAAGCTACATACTCAGAGGAAAAATTATTGCTGTACATTGCTGCCAATTTAAAGGTTTAATGTTATTTTTGAGATTCTTAAATAAAAAATGTATGTTTTTATCATTAAGTACCTATATCAATGTATGAAAAGGGAACTGTTACACTGACAAAACGTTATTCGTCTAATAGTTGTGGCCTAGTGAAATATTTGACAAATGATAAATGTCCCAAACGTTTTGTGTCATTATAATAATCAGCTTAACAATAATTCTACCAAATGAAACGTCATACAAAAATTTGCTAATCGTTAGTAATAGTCAAAGTGAAACATCGGCAAAACGTTGGTTCATCTCATCATCATCATCTCAGCCAAAAGACGTCCACTGCTGGACAAAGGCCTCCCCCAAGGATATGAGGGGTATTTGCCGTAATCGCCACGCTTGGCAGGCGGGTTGGCGATCGCAGTAAGTTGAGACTTAACCTCAGAGAGATGCTGCTGCCCATCCTCTGGAATGGTCCCTTATTCGGCTTTTATGACACCCACGGGAAGAGATGGGGTGGTGCAATTCTTTATCCCCGGCACCACACAGGGTAAACGTTGGTTGGCAAGTGATAATCTAGCAAACAATTTTCGGCGAAAAGGCAGGATACCCTCTCACGGACACGGGATCTCGCGACAGCTGCCCTCGAAATGTTCCGAGCTGTGCCGAAATTCCATGTCCATGAGAGGGTCTATGTGTTTAAAGCTTACGTTCAGGGTTTTTTTCAGTTTAATCATATGAAACCTTCCCCCGATTACTTTGTTAACTAAACCCTATTTACCTATTCCGTAGGTACAATCGCCTTTCGTAAACTAACTAAAATATTTACGGAACAGTTCGAATCGGATCCTGCGTAACTACATGCGATTTGTCTGCGCTCTCGGGGCAAACGGGCAAACGTTAAGTGACAGATATTTTTGGGAACGACCGAGCGGGGGCTGGAAGTCAATTTCAAGCGGGACCCGTAACCCGTGCTATTAATAATGCAAGCCAGGTAGGCACTACTTAAAATGCAAAGATTGTAACTTCCTATATGTTTGACAAACGCCTTGGGAAGTAAAAGGCAAAAGGGATGGTCAGGACCATTTGGGCTTTCGAAAACAAGGCTTACTTTGATTGATTCGAGCCCAGATTTATTTTGGGAACAGGCTTCTTATGTCTCGAGTAACGATCGGGATAGCTTAGTGACTTTCGCAATGGTTGATCTACAGATGGAGAAATGGAATGGAATAGAATGGATGGAGAAAGAATTTAATATGCTACTCGTATGTCTTTTATAGACCTAAGCCGGCCGTAATCCACAAAGTCCCCTTAAATGTAGCCATAACTCCAGGACCTCGTAGGTAATTTTGATCAACGCCGTTTGGTCCACTGTTTCAGAAACACATGCGACCCCCTTAAAACCAAATATAATATCAGTGACATCCAGGATTTATAAACCATAAATTTCCACACGTATTTCGCCAAACAAAGCGAGCGGTTGCTTTATTGTTTTCGAATTCCATATATTCTCTTCATAAAATGGGGAAAAAATGCAATTTGTCGTCCGCATCAGTTTCCCATGTTTTGTCTCTTTCTTACGAGCGTGTCTCGGGGGATGCTTCGGACTCGGAGTGTTGTTTTTTCTTACATTCTGAAGCAAAGTAAATAGCCTATATACTATCCCACTGCTGGGCAAAAGCCTCCATCATTGAAATCAAGTCATCACTACAATTGATGGGTATTGACTTACTCACCACGCTTGCCAAATACGGGATGGTGATCACAAACCCGGGCGACATCGAAAAATCCTAAACACACTATGCTCGTCCTGGGGATTGAACCCGGGACCTTTGGGTATCGGGCCGAGCGCTTTGCCACTCGGTCAAAGAGGCGTTCATGTCTGAACTTACCATGAGCAGGACTTGAACCCGCACCTTCTGGCATACTGCGTCAGGCGCACCATCACTTAGAATATCGTAGCGATGGCCGCACATTTATCAACACCAATTATTTAATGAACAAACTCCGTCATCGACATACGATCTTAATATATTTACAAATATTAATATTTATATATATAGATCAGTTAAATTCTTCCGATTTATAAATTCCTCGCGACAATATTTGCCTAAAATGTATACTACCAACATTAATAAAAGTATAAGGGTTCTTAGCTAACCAAAATTTAAGTGAGTCTCGCGCCCTCAAAGTCTAAATGTGCCTCTCCAAAGTCAATATCTGCACTTAACATGGAGTTAATTAAAATTCCGAGTCCCACTGGATTAAGGTAACGACAGGCGATAACCGGGCGCCACCGGTCGCAGAGGGTGGAATTAAAATCAAAGAGGACTCGCCAATGGGCCAGAAAGGAGGTGTTCAAATCGCCTTATTAGGGATGAGTGCTCAGCGGAAATCCGGACTTGTTTTGTTTGTACCTACTAAGAATTTATATATCTTTTAGAACGTAGCTTTTAAAGATTCCTAATGCGTATCCTCATTCATATAGAATTTAGTTTAATTTTTATTATCAAACATAACTAATTAAGTGTGACATTATAATTATTATTTTTTAATTATCCTTTCAGTTCCACTTATTGTATTAAGTTTTACTATCAATCATTTTCGTAGTCTATTATATTACATTAAGGATAACATGCCTTAATCATAGGTAGGGTCAAATTAAATTAAACTTAAAACATTTAATATCCACGACATAAAATTATATTTCGAACTAATCTATGACAAATCTTTCTTGAATCGCGATTGCTACATTCGTAACGTTACGTTACGCGGCGTAGCAAATCGTAACGCGCGTAGCAATGACCCGCCAACACATGAACACAATATCAAATTTTATATAAAATATCATATTCCCATCCCCATCAAAGGACTGCTGACGTCAACTATACCTAAATATACGTCTCGTCTAGCAGTCTAGATGTGTGACTATTATTCATGTGTATGTGCGTGTGTGTGTGCAACAGACAGCCATAATATTGTCAAAAATAATATTGCCATAATATTGTAAAACTACCATACAAATGCACACTATTTCATGGGAGGTGCAGTTAGTGTTTTAAAGGCGTTTATGGCAGTGAGCGGCCCGTTCTATGAGCGAGCCTCCAATAATATCGGTGGGCCGATTATTTGACTAATGGACAGAATTATTGGTCGCATCGCAGCGGACCCGGGCTCTTTGCGACACTCGGGAGAATAAAGAAATGCCCAACGCACATTTAGGGGTTTCTCAGTTTAAGACCTATCATCGCACCGCTCGCCATCGGAACAGGGCACACGCACACTTCCTGGAGCCGCTGTTCTCTCGAACGGTTCGTTTCCAGAGGAGCTTTATTCTACGTACCATCAAACTGTGGAATGAGCTGCCATCTGAGGATTTCCCATTGAGCTACGACATGGACTCTTTCAAAAGGGGTGTAAAGAGGTTTTTCTCAGGTCGACCACACAAAAACAACATCTGTGATGTTGCTGATATTCATGGGCGGCGGTGACCGCTCACCATCAGGCGGCCGGCCTGCTCGTTTGCAGACTTAATATACATGTTTATTAAAAAAAGTTGGTGGCATCTGACGTAGTTTTCCTTATTGTTTTCTTACTGATACGCGCTTGGCCTTGTTAAGTGGTAATAAGGCCAAAGGTGGAAGCGAACTTCACCCGGAATTCTCAGCTACTGAGGCAGTTGTAGGATTATCGTCATAATAACATATTATTGTTCAACTCATACATAATAAAAGACGATTCATGTCTGGAAATACACAAGGTGTGAAGAAGCAACTTGCATGTCGGCAAGGTAAAGACGGCAACCCTGCAGTGGTGCAGGTAGGGTTGCCACCTTTTTTCAGGACGAATAAAGTATTTTTTCATTTTGTTAGAACAAAATAAAGTACATAGCATAAAAAAGAGTATTTATTTATTTGTCCTTATAAATGTATTTTTTGTTGCTCTTTGCGACATTCAACAAATATTTCGTGGCTGTGGATACCAGTTTATTTAATCTCATAAGTACTCATAACTAGTAACGAGCCAGTAACAATCAGTTTTACTTAAATAGAGTATTTTAGCGTACTTTATTGGTGTCGTAGATTGTAAAGTACGCCTACATGAAAAAGAGGACAATACTCTATTTTAGAGTACGGGTGGCAATCCTAGTGCAGGTAGTACAGCTACGCTACTGGACTCCGCTTTTGCTTATAAGTTATATGCAAAAGCGGAGTCCGCTTTACCTGATGTTATAAGTTATATATAACATAAGGTAGAGCGGTATCATTTGGCTACATAAATATTTATGGTGCTTCAAATGAATGCATCCGTGTCTGCGCTAATGTTAGAGATTTCTTTTTCTTTTTGAAGTGTGCAATTAATTTCGGATTTACGACACTGAAGTAGTGTAGTGGTAAAGACCAATCGCTTCCTAGAATAAAATAAAATGCTGCAGCAATTGCACGTGTACCGTTGTTGTCGCGCAGAGCGGTGTGGATGCCGGCGCTAATTTCTTCAATTAATATGAGTGAGGGAAAGATTCTTATAGATTTCGATAGGTACCTTGTTTCTATTAGGTTTTTTTTTTGGTATTTCAATAGGTACATAAATGTACCTTGTTTACTAACTGATGGTTTCTGCTAGGAGTTTCTTAATCCAGTCACTTGAGCCTGTATATAAAAACTATCTTGAAAGACGTCGATAATCGTGCAGAACTCTGGTTATTTAATAAATTCGTAAAGATTTTATGATGTATTTTAAAAGCTTGTAAATTCTCCGTACATGTTAAAGCTCTGGGATTTAAAAAAAAACGATAAACATTCACATACTAATGTGAATACACACAAGCCTACACCTCTATGGTATATTGTTCATTTGCAATTGGCCGGTTTCATAAAAGCTACAATTATAAATTGTATATTTATGGCTACCATGGGACATAGACAGGCTTAGCCGAGTGTCACAGATGAAATTAATTGTTCTCGGTTTATGCATTTTGTTACATTTATATTTATAACTAACTTTTGTTCGCGGCTTTACTCACGTGGGCAAATTATGTTTGTTCTGTTTCTTCACACGTGTAGGAATCAGTAAACTCGTGATGTTTTGCGCGCGATTGCCATAGAAACTTTCCACCCTTATTTCACCTCTCTAGGGGAGGTTTTTCGAAAAATGCTTAAACACGTCATTATAATCTTTTTCCCTTTTTTACTCCTTTAAAGAAAAATAAACAAAATTCCTAAGACATGTCATTCTTTAATTCTTTTCAAGAACCCAAATACCTATTTTCATGTATTTTACTTAAAAACTGACGGACTTTCATACAAACTTTCACTCCCTATTTAGGGTGTGATTTTCGTAAAATCCATTCTTAGTGGCTGGTTACGTCACTCAATTATTAACCTACAGTCCAAATTTTATTTAATTTGCTTCAGCGGTTTAGGTAGGTTCGGCGATGATGAGTCAGTCAGTCAGGACATGTCATTATATGTATATAGATTTCTATTTACTTATTTATCATTGCAAATGAATTTGTTGGGATACCTCCAATAACAGTAACGAGTATTATAACTAGTAACTATGTGCTCATATTGATGTTATTGTCACTGTACTTTTAATTAATGTTATGTACAGCGCGACGCCGAGCACATTTACACAAAATGGGTCTCCACGGAAGATCAGCGTTGTAGTCTTTGTCCACTACTGCAACATATGCTGAGTGGAGTCCTTTTAGAACACACATTTTTATTATAATTCGTTTGTTTTGTTTTAAGTACCTACATAAGTTTGTACTGTGTTCTAATAAACATATTTCATTTCATTTCATTTCATTTCAAATCTAATCTAGACCATTGAACAAGTAACACATTTATTATTTTGTGTTATATTTGTACACCTTTATTTGCAGAAACTACCTTAAATGGCTTAATTGTTTGTAGCAAAAGGTTAGGGTTCCAAGCTTTGGAAAAAATGTATAAACTCTATTTCTGAATGAAATCAAATTTCCCAATAAAATAAATGGTTATAATATTCTTAAAATATCGATAGCCAGACCAAACAAACTGCACAGCACTAGCTATAATTGCAGTACTAACTACACTCCGCGGCAGTTGCGACGGTGTAAGTCCTTTGTCTCAACTCCCAGATGCCGTTACTTAATATTCCGGGCATTCCCGCTGGCACAGGATAGGGATAAGTTTGATTCTCGCAAAACAGTTTTTGCTCAGCGCTTGGTTATATGGTAATGGACGGTGGCTCTTTAACGACCAACTTCTGCCGGTGACTTCGGATTACGGTGGGAGCATTAACAGGACTGGTATTGATTAACGTGCACAATACAGGTAGGTCTATAGTCCCGGGTTTTAAAAGCGGGGCGAGAAACAGCATTTATGCAGGCTGTCATGAATGGGTGCGATTGTTACCGTGCTTGTTCCACGGTGGGGAGCACTCTCATTATTTTGGACTGCATCGGCTGCTTACCATCAGGCAGGATGTAGTCACTATGACGTGCCAATATAAAAAAAGGTTTTTGTATTATTAGTTTTAACCCTATATTTAGAACCCGTCGGAAACCGTTTAACATAATTATTTTTAGCAGGCAAGGTATATCTGTGCTTACTTTAAACGAACGACGGCATAGTTTCAAGTGAAATATATCGGCTTACGGTGATTTGTTATCACAATGGAAACCATTACTCTAAATAGATCGAGTAAAGAGATCATAAGTTTTATGGTACCGTGACTTAATCAAACGCATCGCATTAAGTTAATATTCAAATAAATCGGGCTAGCACAACCTTTTTCACCTTTCCCTCAGCGTTAATGCGAGATAAAGTCATAAACCTTATCACTTAGCTGCAAACGGACAAAGGGAGCCATAATTCTTCCTTTTTTGTGAGGCTATCGCGGCCGCGCGGATCTCTGCAGACGCACGCCGACAATAGCTGCCTGCCTATTGCGCTCGCTTTGCTCGATAAGCTCCTAATTTGTGTTTTCACAAGGGATTCTTTGCTAGAACTTGTCGGGTGGTGGATAGTATCAATTAATAAGGCGTATACGATTAAGATCTAGTTATCAATGCTAGAATATTAGTTGATTGATATTAGTAAGGACCTTCATTGTGAGCTCAAGCGTGAGCTGTGATCTGTAAAGGAGCTGATGTTGCTATTAAATAATTTAGAAACGATATATTTTCTTGTTTGTCAAAATAATTAGTTATTTTGAGTTGTTATGTTATGTTGTAAAAGATTCCATACTACACACGGCGGCAGATCAACCTACCTAAATCTGTCAAATTCTCCAATGAATATTGATCCTTATAACTAAACCATAAAGTTCATAATTGATTGTAGAAATTTGACAGTTTTGGGTAGGTAGGTAGGCTTATCCCACACGTTTTTCAATCGGTGCAGGAATATTTTTAACACAAATGCTGCAATTCATGTAGGTACTCCTTGATGATGCCTTAATCCCGGAAACACTGCATATGGGAACTCAACATGCCAAATTAACGATGATAAGTGGTATATTTAAACTTGCATTGCATTTGTGAATTGTGATTGACTGTTAATCGTTGATAAAATGTACTGTACTTGACATATTATTTTCTAATTTTAAATTGTATACGGACTTTAATAATTTTTTAATTGTATATAACTTGATTCTTCATTTGTATTAATATTTTAAGCAATTGACATTTGATAAAGGTATATAATTGTTCAATTTATTGTTTTACGGCTCGGTATTACTTCTAAAACTCTTTAACCTTGAAAGAAGTTTTCCGTCATGGACAAAACAGAATTTTAATCAATTTTATTTAATTGACAGTTGTTCAAAAAAGGCAGAGGAACTACACCATACAGCCTTAAATGAATTTTGATTGATGGTTGCTTTGTTTGTAGTTTTATAATTTTATTGTTTTTAAATTCTTATTCTAATTTACTTTTGCATGCTATCATAGTTAGCTGAATAGGACGAGCCTAACAATATTATAACATCTCCCCATGTACCCTGTTCATACACAAAATAAATATATTCTATTCTATGTTACAAGATAAAATTTGACTAGAAAAATTCAGCCTCAGGAAGATCGAGTGGGAATCGACTGGTGTATTTTTTCTAGTAAAATTTTATCTTCATCATCATCATCAGCTCATTTATGTCCCTACTGCTGGGGCATGAGCCTTCCCTATGGATGGATAGAGAGAAAGGGCATAAACCACGGGCCCAGTTGGTGGTCGTTAACGATTGCTAATGTAGCCGGGACCAACGGCTTTACGTGTCACAGAGGAGCTCGAGATGATACATTTTTGGCCACCCATCCGATGACCGACCTTTGCGAAAGTTGGTTAACCTCAGCACTCGCAGACCGGGCGCGTTAACCACAGCGCCATCGAGCACCTCAGATTTTATCTTGTTACTATATAATAGAATTGTGAATGCAAAATTCAAAATAATATATTTTTTTATTTTGTATATATTAACAATATGTACTTTTGTCAAAATTGAGTATTTGCTCTTGAAAAGGACATTTAAAATATAGTCTTCTATTGCTTTTGTTAATATTATATTTAATAACAGAATTCAAAATATTAGTTAGGACCATAAATGTTTTTCTTTCATAAAAAATAATATCGTATTTTTCTGTTAAAGCCGTCAGTTGTGTTGCTACGAGCTACGAATGTAATATAACATAATATAATAATATGTTAGCGCCGTACGGTATATGTTGGTTTTGTGTAAACCGTCTCTCGGCATACAAATTGCCGCATCGGAAGTTCAGAATACGTCGGAAGGCATAAATCTACCACGCCGCTACCTTCGCCGTGAGAGCGAGAAAGCGTATAACTTCGACAACACATTTTACATGAATTTTGTAAAATAAACTATTCGAAGTACTCCGTAGCCCGCGGGACGGGAAACTTTCTGTTATTTATTGCAATGTTTAAAATTTATATCGACTTCTTTGTACGTGGTGTAAATTTGTAAAATCCTTCCGACCACTGGATCTCTTGGCCTCGACTCTGCTCTGAACTTCAAAACGCTCCATTGAGTCCTCTTTGCGAGTTAGGTACGTGCCCAAAGAACTTCAGTATTCGTATTTGAAGAGACGATGACAATCTTTCTTTGATGTGAAGTTCTTTATGGAGCGATACGTTGGTACGGCGAGCAGTCCATGGAATCCTCAGTAGACGTCTCCAGCACCACATCTCTAGTGCATCGATTTTTCTCCCTACCTTCAGTTTTAAGGTCCACGTCTCTGCTCCTTAGAGAAAAATGAGAAAGAAGAGATTTCACAACAGTTGCACCTTAGCAGATTTGGTTATTCTGCGGTCTTTCTAAATTTTTGTAAGCTTCTCGACTGCAGATCGCGTCACAGCACAACGCCTTCGTGTCTCGTCTTCGCTGCTTCGCAATGTAAAGGTAGGTACGCGTAAAGAGAAGAAAAGAAACTCAACTGCTGAGTTTATTGTTGGTTCTACTTCTTCGTCATAAGATAAGACAACGATAATTATTACAGATTACAGCGAGTGCTAGCAAATAAGATTTTTGTTATCAGCTAGCGGCGCATTTTTAATGGGTTTTGATTGTGATGCTCAATTGCATTGAGTATGAAATGCCCACGGCTATAAATATTGAATATAGTTTAGTTTTCCTGTACCAGTACCAACTCAGTGTCAATAAAACTTGATAAAAAAAACAAAAGGTAACACAAAGAATTATCTTATTTCATTGACGTTAGGTGCTATATCACAATATTTACATTGTCAGCATATACGGCGAATATAAGAAAAGCAAACTGCGTCGGAACGACATTTTGTTTACACCATTATTTTTCGCGACTTGAAGAATGGTGTTCTATTCAACAAAATAACCTTTTTTGGAGACTTTCAGATATTTGCATTTTTATAAGCAAACAATGGATCTATCTATCGTAAGCACGATGGCCGATGGAAAGAGAGAGGTGACATATATTGTTTACTATAAGGCGTCCGCGTCACATGAGTAAATATAATTATCTACTCTGTGTCCGCGTCTCCTCATGCGTTAATTCGGTCTGTCTGTTGTTTCTATTTACTTGTATTATACCTATTTTTTTAAGGTTTTATACTGTTTATGTAATGATTCAATTTAATAAGTAGTTTTTTTTTGAAAGAATCAGGTAAGTAGGTTACCTTATTTATTTATTTATTTAAAACTAGCTGTTGCCCGCGACTTCGTCGCGTGAGCTAAAGGCTGTAGTCTGTACAGTTTAATTTTTATGTAGGTATCTTAGAAAAATCTTAGGTAAATTTAGAAAATTGACATTGTATTTTCCGACATACGTGCATCTACTCTCTTAATATCCTTTCAGCTGGGAATGCTGAGATAGACAAAGACAATCGATCTAGTGTGTTTCTGGCATACTTCCTGTGCCTCCTTTACGTTCATCATTCTTTTCATACATTGTCTCTTATTCTTTCGACTATCATCTCTGCCTTGTACATACATATATTCAGTTTGAAGCACAGAATCGTCCTGTTCATACAGATTCTCACTCAGTTTCCCGTTTCAATTATCCCTCTACATACATTCAGTATACAACACCGTTTCTCGGTGGGTTGCGCGTATTTGCTACGTCATACAAACCTGAAATGGGTTTACTGACGCTCAATTATATGTAATAAAATTGGTATTTTACAGCACAAGTACTCGTCCGGAGTCTTCCGGGGCACAGGTGTGTCTTAGCTAAGATATGTCTACTGTTTTACTATCCAACCACGGACTTCAAAAATTTTTTTGCCTTGTCTACCGAAGCTGGAAATCGATTAGCATAGGTAGCGGTCCAGGATTATTGGTTGTCGGCCAGAAGGCACATAAAACTATTTACCTACTATGTTCTTATTCGTAGATACAAAATATCAGTGAATTGAGAACTGTAATAAATTATATTATTGTCTATTAGGTAATACAGTATAATATTTTATGATACGTTCTTGCGATAAATTTGATCTTCTTCGTGGCATCTTATTAGGTAGGTAGCTTTTTAGAGGTAGATCACAGGACACAGAAAGAAGTTACCTCTAATTAAAAAAAAATCTGAAGTCCGTGCCTCTAATACAGTCGTACCCTGCAAATTTAAACATTTTTGCAACTCTGATACCAGAGGTAGCCATCGTCTTATGCGATAGAAGAATAGTAAAAACAATTTTTCTGTAATCTAGAAGTAGGTACAAAATTCATTCTTTACAGGTTTTATGATATTAAAATTGTTACGATACTTACTTACTTATATTGTAACATTGGAAACAGATTTATCCTATAAATATGTTGAGAAACCAAAGTAAGAAACCGCTTACATGTAAAATAAGTACTGAAATAAGTGTTTAACTTACCTGCATCAAATTTTTCATAAAACTTTTACACAATGAATAAATCTTATTTGAAAATTAATAAGTACTGAATAAGTACTGAAATATTTAACGTACCTGCATCAAATGTTTTATAAAACTTTTACACAATGAATAATTAATAAAATTCGAAAATTATTAACAAAATAAAAATAGGTATTGCATTGCAAAACATCAAAATTTCCTTCTGTTCGTTTCAAAATTTGAGCGCCAACTTTTTTTTAAATTTTCCTCTTCCCTCGTTTTTTCACCAAATAGATTTAAAAAATGATATTAAGTATTTTGGGCAACGACCCAAAGGTTTATACAGCCAAGTTATGTAATTCAAGATATCTTCTATGAGCAATATCAAAAAAAAATCCCCTATCCCATAATAAACAACAGCTGGTTCTTGGCGGGAAAGTGAAGAGTCGTGTCTGCGGTTTTGTTTTATTTTCTAAAATTTGTGTTATGTCGAATATTAATGTGAAATAATGGTGGATTATTAACCGTTAAGTGTTCGTGAGTGTGCATGAGTGTTGGCAAATGAAACAAAACAGTGCAACGGCACTTTTCAAATTCTCTCAAGAAGTACGCCCGAGGACTTAGTAAAGCCCCACATCTTTACTGAGATACTCGAGGGGTTGGGGGTTATTATCATTTCTCACTTCTCATTTTTTTATCATTCATCATTATCATGAAGGAAGAAAATATTGTTTATTTATGTATTACTTGTAAGAAAAATTACTTTGACACTGGCTAAATGTGCAAATCGCACAAAGCCATCAACTAAAATAAAAAAATAAAAAAAAACAACAGCTGCCAAGCAACCAAAGATTAAATCCCGGTTTAGACCAAATTAAAATTGAACAATTTTCGAGTATTTATGTAACCTATGTTATTTTCCGGAATTTTCTTAGCATTTTGGTAAAAACCGGATCAAAATCCGTTCAGTAGTTCTCGAGTTTATCGTGTTCAAACAAACAAACAAACAAACAAACATAAACAAACAAACAAACAAACCATTTCTTTTTAAACTATATTCTATCGTGTTCCGTAAGTGATTTTAAGGCACTCTGTGTATTTTTTTTAATATCATGCAATTACAGATTTTTTTATCCCTACGTTCTTATTATATGTATAGATGACAATACAAACTCACAGCTATATGTATATACAGCTAGCTCGTTCAAATACCAGAACATTAAACAACACTAAGTATTTCTTTTTTACAGGATTTACAGGATTAAAATGGCCTATTGCACTTTCGGGGCCTTCGACTATCATGATGAAAAATTACACCCCTTCTGTTGATTAACCGCCGCCGCTTTCTCTCAACTTCTTGCTTTAATCTCATCAGTTGTTCGCAGTAGAGCTCAGAATCGATGGTCCTGCCTAGTGGTAACAGCTCATAATGAATAATGCACTTCCAATCCCACCACACACACAGCATCACCTTGTTGCGAATTAACCCGGGTTTCGCCACAGTCTGTGAAGCCTGACCGGCCTTTGACCACGACCTTTTTCGCAGGTTCTTGTCGTAGGTACGTGATCCACTTTTTATCACCAGTTATCAGTTTCTTCACAAATGGTTCAGTTTCATTAGGTCGTAATAAAGAATCACAGATGAGTACACGGTTCATTAGGTTTCTTTCAGTGAGCTCGTGAGGTACCCAAATATCGAGCTTTTTTGTGTACCCAGTTTTTTCCAAATGCGCCAAAACTGTTTTGTGGTCAATTCCCTGTTCTTCAGCTACGTCGTAACTACTGATATGCCGATCTTGCTCCACTTTTTCAAATATGGCATCCATTTTATTCGTAATAGGGCGACCAGAGCGACGTGCATCTTTGACATCAAATATTCGGATTGAAAACGCTTAAACCAAATTTGTGCTACTCTCACAAACACTGCACTAGGTCCATAAACATCGCAAATTTTTCTTGCGGCTTGCGTTGCATTTTTACCTTTTTTGTAGTAAAATTTTAAGATGTAGCGAATTTCTTCATTAGATTCACTCATCTTGACAGTAAGAAAAACAAATGAAAATCACACATTTTCCTAATTTGAATTTGGAATTATATTCTTTAAAATTTAAACTTTTAATGATACCAAAACCAGTCAGATACAAATAGTATAGCCAAAGAGATTTTATTACAAGTCCTACTTTACTATATGCGAAAAGACTTTTTCCCCAACTTATATGTTTCTTTCCTCCATTCGTCTCGATCAGCCGTAGCTGTCTCAACATTTCTTTGCCATAATATCATCTTTCACACAGTGGCATCTTAGTAGCATCTTTTCTTTTGTCTTTCCTTTCCCTCATAGCCTTCAACTTTCAACTTTCATGCTCATCACCTTCCTCGTTATGTGCTACAATATATAATTACTTTAATGAAACGAGTGTCGACACTTAACGTTTACTCATTAGGGGCGCAATTATAAGATGAAAACGCGCGGGCGCCTCGTGACGGGAGGAAGGGGATAGGCTCAATTACACGAAACGGAAGAAATATTTTTAATTAACTATGAGATGTTGTTGAGGTGCGCATCACCCACAGCTCCTAAGGTAAGCTTAAGCGGGTTCCATATTTATTGATTGCCTCAGTAGTTGAGGATTCCGGTGAAGTGAAGATCATTTACCATCAGATGATGAAGGCCAAGAGCTTTTCCGTAAAGCTTAAAAAATATTGTAACGTCGTTATTGTCATCGGCTTATAAACGTCCCAGTGCTGGGCTCAGGACCACATGGGATGATTGGGCTACACCGTTGGTGGGTTTTAACAACTGCTACCTTGCGACAAGCACGACGACAGGTGCTCAGATTCATATAATAATCTTATTAGTATAGTATGGTACAAATTCTCTTTCCTATCTTACCCCCCATTTTCAATTCCTTTGCTCTTCCCACAGTAAGAATCTCCGATCTTCTAATAATCTTCTTCTTCTCTGTCCTTCTCATACTTCCGGATTTGTACATTCTTCCTTTTATATCCAGTCCAGTCTCACGTGCAACGCGCTGTCTCTCGAAATCAGGATGGCTACAAGGCGCGATGTCTTTATAAAAAGAAAGTCCGCATGCTTTTTCTTAATGAAACCTTGGCAGAATCATCTCAGTAACGACCGATTTTTAAATTATTTATAAATTATTTATTTATGTAGGTATATATATGTATATATATAAATGTTTTTTTAAAGTATTTTATGTATTTGTAATTTATAGAATATTTATTTGTGTGTTATAAGTTTGAATCTTTTTGTTACACTGTTTTCTACTTTTGTTGTCTCTCAAAATTTGCACCTCCCATGTCATTTCTGCACCACCCTATGGTTGACTGGTAGAAATTGCTTCAGACATTAAGTCCGCCATGTAATATTTTTTGCAAAAGTTTAAAATAAATAGGTAAATAAATAAATATGGTTAAGCGCGCGCGGGTCTAGGTATAAGAAGTAAGTATTATAAAGCATGTTTAGCAACTGCAAGCTGCACAGCTTGCAGTTGCGGCTAACGCCGCAAGCTTTACGCATCGTCAGCATCCTTGAGGAGGCTGCGCAAATTTTTACCCATTGCCACTAAAATTGCGCTAGCGCAATCTCTGCTTATTCCAGTTTTAGATTATGCAGACGCTTACTATCTTGATCTAACAGAGGAAGACCAGCTAAATAAACTTGAGCGTCTTCAAAATGGTTCATATTCGGCTTGCGCAAATATGACCATCTTTATGAGTACTTAGGTACCGCTTAAAAGTCAAGTGGCTTCTTATTCGTCTTCGCCGGAATACTCATATACTCTCCCTTCTTTATAACATATTGTTTATTCCCATCTATCCTTCTTATCTTACGGAACGTTTCAGTTTTATTAATTGTTCAGGTTCGCGCTCATTACGGTCATCAGAAAACTTAGGTCTTAAACCCCCCACACAGCATCACCTTTTATGATTACTCTTTGACCGTCCAAGCTGTTCGTCTCTGGAATTCGCTTCCAGTTGCGATCTGGGTGCCAAGTACGAGTTTCATTCGCCTTTCGATCGCGTTAACGAAAACGAGAATTTGTATGGCAAAATGTTAACTCTTCTCGTATGCCGCCAGGAGGCGCTGCTTGAATGCCATACTAATTTTCGTTTTCGTAAACGTAATCGAATGAATACGGATAGTAAACGAAACACACTAGGCACCCAGGCGTGCGAAATCCATTCACACATTTAAAGAGCTCGTGGAAAAATTCTACCTTTCCGATTGACCCTGTCCTGCTGCAAAACTGCCATATCCGCTACTTTCCTACCTGAGACTACTATTATGTTTAAGTAGGTTTATGTATAAAGTATTTATATACATATTTTTCATTATTATCATTATCATTATATATTAATCATCATTATTATTATTATTTTGCTTCATTTATAAAATACAGATTATTCTAGTATGTATTAATAGTTTCACCTCTGATCTTACAGTTTATTAGCTCTATCCATCCGACTGGTTGTCTGGAAGAAATCGCTTGAAAGCGATAAGACCGCCAAATTGTAACTTTGCAAATTATTATTTTTTCTTTTGTTCATGTTTATGTTTTATAGTGTTGCAATAAAAGTATTATCTATCCATCTGTCTACATTCGATAATTATTTAAATAATTTCTTAAAACATTATTAAAAATTACAAATTACATTTTTCATTGGGAGGCGTTGCTGCTTACGCTTTATGCCTTTTTCAAGTTTTTTTGCAACATATCGTTTAATTAGTAGTTTTGTCGTCACTGCATTTAGCATGTAACGTAACAAAACTTTATACTTATGATCAAGTGAAAAACTAAAAGCTGTTCCAATATTTAGTTTGTCAATTGCACCACCACCCCAAGTACGAAACGTGAAGTAACGAACCGGCGGACCGTCTCCGCTGCAGAACCACTCTCAATTTTAATTAAACTATTTAATTAAATCCCATACGGCGCGAGTGACCCTTGTCTTTATCGTTTTATGCACTTATGCGCTAATGGCGTGGAAAGAAGCTGGCTTTTTAAATGGATGCTGGACGCCATATCATGTTCAACGAAGAGGTTTTATTGGCTTACTATCTATTTATCGATATGTTTGAAAATAATTGATGTTTCTTTGTTTGTCCTGACGGGTAAAGCCACCAAAGAGTACGCATAGGATATTGATCCACATATTCTTGGAATTAATTAGTACTACGTAGAATTTTAGATACGATCTCATTAAGTTCATGCGCACATTCAGTCACATTTAACAGGCAAGTGTTGTTAACCGATGTAATATTTAAATAATAATATTAATTTAATTAATAAAGAGGTAAGGTTTGTGAGTTTGTTTGTCTTAATCTGTGGAACTACTGTTCCAATTCCAAATATTCTTTCGAAGAATGCTAATTTCCTTGCGCGGTAATATAAGCTATGTTTTATTTTGATAAAAACGGTTCTAAAACGTTCAAGTCAAAACGGTTCTAAAATGGTCAAGTTAGGTCTATTATTTACTACTATTCCTACAACACAACTATACATTAATATTATTACACACACTAAGTACTTATTTCTATTTCTAATATTCGCACTTTTTACTATTCTGACGGTAATATATAGTTCAGATCGGATGTTGATTGCGTAGTTGTTGATATTGAACAAGGCTCCATTGGCTTTCAAAGTAAGAGTCCATGACGTTTATAAGTTTGCACGGTTCGGACCGGCATGCGGCAGTGACATGATAGCATAATTAGAAGTGCAACCAGTCCGTATGACACAGGGTGCGGGTTTAAATAACGCTCGTAGATTTTTAAACACTTTTCCGATATATTCAATTTGCTTTGTATTGTAAAATATAAAAAAAACAATAGGCACTGTAGCTACAGTCGTGTTCTATAACGTACCAGCACTCTATTCCCTTGCCACGCTTTGTTACTCGTAGTTGTCATCGAACAATATTTCAGTCAAATAAGTTACTGTGAGAATATACAAAGGTGCTCATGTATTATTGAACTCGGTACTCAGTTACCGACAGACAGACAGCGGGTAATCTTCACCGTCAGTGATCAAACGCTGGCGTAAGACAACTGTACGTTATGTAACAATAGCTCTGGGAATCACTCGCACTTACTCGGTGATATGTAAGTGTGGCGCTTTATAGAGACAGTTTTAGGGCGCGTTCACACTGAGAGCTGTAACTAGTAGCTGAGGAGCTCGATAGCGCAGTGCTGAGGTTAAGATACTTTCGCAAAGGTCGGTCATCGGATGGGTGACCAAAAATTTGTCATCTCGAGCTCCTCCGTGCTTCGGACGGCACGCAAAGCCGTTGGTCCCAGCTGCATTAGTAGTCGTTACCACCATCAATCCGTACTAGGCTTGCGTGGTGGTTTATGGCCAGTTTACCCTATCCATCCATAGAGAAGGCTCGTGCCCCAGCAGTGGGAACATAAAAATTAAAATGAGCTGATGATAACGATGTTGATGATGATGAATTAGTAGCTACGCTAGGAGATATTTTGTAGTTCAAGAAGAGCTATTAAACTACAATTTTGTTTGACTTTGATATACAATGGTAGACGGAAATGGTATTATAGTATAGCTGAATTGCAATTTTAGTAGCTTATCCTGTGTAGTTCTGTTTAACCTTGCATATCAAATTGAAGTTTAGCTCTTTTTGGAATTCAAAAAATAACTTCTAGCTCAATAGAACCAGGCACTTAGAGGGTCCAAATATTGAAGTAGACATGTCTGTATTCTTTATTGGCATTGTATGAATTTGTAGAAATTCAAATTGGTGACTCACATGTAAAATTTCAATCTTTTTGTTTTTGTTTGGGAAGTAGTCTTTCTGTTATGGATGGACATTTTCTAATATTTCTTGTCGTAAAAGAATAGGAGCAAAAAAATGTCTTTGCCGAATGTTTTGCGGGTTTTTTCAGTATAAGGTTTCCCGAAAGAACCGATGACGTAGTATTCTTAAGAGTCCAGTTACTTTAGCCTTAACTGAATAAAACGTTTAGAAATTAAAATGTACTTTTTTAAATAAAGCCGCCATTAAAAAGCAGACAGAAAGCTTTAGCTATTTTAAAGCATTCAATCATAAGCTCCTTATCGTATTATTCAGATAAGTTATTAACTTTAATATTCCATTTTGGACTAGAAAATAGCATCTATTCTTCAGTGGAAATTCCTCGCAACAGTGTTGTGAAAAAAATGATTTATTATCGGCGGTGAGCTTAATAGAACGGCTGAGGCGATACATTCTGCCCGTCCGTACGCGTGCCGGCAGCATAATAGATGCTTTGTATCGCCGCAATCCGGGGATAGATTGCTGGGTATATATTACGTTTACTCGTCTAGCAGAATTGTGTCAGTGTCCGATGTTGTTTAACTTCTATTAGCTTATCTGTCTGAGACCAATTGAGTTATAAAATAATGAAAAAAGGTTTTACATCGTTGGTTGGAGCTCTGTTTTAAAGACGACAATGTGCCAGTGGGCCTGATGGGATACCATTTTTTGAGAGAGTTTGCTGATTGCCTCAAACGGCATTTACAGCATCACCGGGCTTTTTTGGAGGCGGCGAGGTACGTAAAGGGTACCTCAAGCCGTGTGAAACGAATCACCTTCGGAGGTTTTCTAGAGGGAACGGCATCACATACTTAAAAGTGCGTGTCCCCGGTGCCCTACTAGATTCTCCGAAGGGTTCGGATCGGATCGGAGGGATACCAGCAAATGCCTTGAGACCAAGACCATATTGTATACTGTTCCAACTCGTATAGAGTGATATAGGGCACCAGCTTTCAAAACTTACCCATTTTTGGTCGTCAAAGAATTACATAGATTTTCATTAAATGTTACGGGATGACAGCTAAGAAGAAAGTGGTCAGTGTTATTCTTAAAGACTACAATCAGTAGCCAACCCCTATTTTTAATCATCATCACCATCATCATCAGCTCATTTTATGTCCCCACTGCTGGGGCACGAGCATTCCCTATGGATGGATAGGGAGAACGGGCTATTTTTAATGATTAAAGGAAAAAAATGTCGTTCAATGGGTCAGCCCCCTGACTATGAGCTCTTATAGCAGTATTATTGCAGTTGTGGAAAAGAGACGCGAATATATTCGCCGCTACACGCGTCTCGTGGTTACCCGCCAGGTCAAACACTGGTGCTATTGTCTTATTTTGCACATGTAGAATGACAGCTGTCAGTCATTCAAGTGAGGGCGACGAGGTTCTCAGATCATAACTAAATGATTGTTCTGAGACGTGATTGGACTAACGTCTGCATCTGCACATATACTTATTTATTTTTACTTATGTATTTATTTATTTATTTATTTACATACACAAGACAAATTACAATGGTTACAAAGTTATACAATAAAGATAGTGGTTGTAATCTAGATCGTAATTCAAAAATATGTGTACACCTAGAAACTAAATACAAAACGAGCTGGACGTTAACATAGGTAATTTAAAGTTAATTGAGCCACTGATTTACGTATTCTACACTGACCCATAAGTGAAATTGATATAAAAACGTGGGTAGTCTTATATACCAAAACATTATTCGCATTTTTGGGCTTAAAATATCAAAATATACCCATTCAGTTTTTCATCCTACTATTATGAAAGGGTATAACTGCCGCGATTGTTGGCTCAACTGTACAGCTGTTTAGACTGTTTATTGTATTTTCTTAGTACAAAGAGACATTTTCGCTTTGTAAAAGTTTTCATTGTTAGGTGGATAGACAAACCAATCCTTCAAAGGCACAATAGGAGGTAATGTCCCGGAAAATATGGCTATACAGCCTAATTTTGTTAGTAGCCGTTCTGGTGTCTTTGTTAGAGATGCTGGAGTCAAGAGAGTTTATTGCCGACACTATCATTGATTTCTATACCGAAAGCGTGACTAATACTCAATTCAAATAATTTATTGCAAACTTCATCTATATTCTGAGTTGTTCACATATTGTGGTATAAAATAATATTTTATTACTTTTTCCAGTACCATAATACCAAGAACCCTTTTAGAACATTGTAATTATTTTATTTGAGTATTTTTATTTATAGAAAAAAAAGAGTTAAAAAAGTTTAAAAAAGAGTTTTAAAACAAACTATGTTATTTTTAATACCATTCATTGACACCAAACCTTCATCGACAGTCGAACGGAAAATTTAATGAATTTATTGAATGATGTAAATTTAGGCTTCTATATTTTTTGTGTTTATTTGTAATGGAAAGTGTTCAAAGTTCAGTTCAAAGTATTTATTGCTGTTCATGAATGTGATACAAAGGTAGAGTCATCAATAGTATTCCAGTACAACATGATACCCATTTGGGCTTAGCAAATTAATGAATGAATGGACGTGCAACGGAATTAATTATTTTTAAAATATATTTCTAAATTGTAATGAAAATAAAATTATTTATTTAATACACAAGACATATTACTATTTTACAACAATTAATAAAATAATTTATATCAAATAGAATTCATTGTCATTATAATATTCATTTAAATTATAGTAGCATTTCTTAATTAATATAGATTTTAATTTTCTTAGGAATGTTTTTGGATTAGGATCTGATCTCAGTTCGGTAGGTAATTTATTATGTATTTTGATTGCTGTACAATAGGAACTAGAATTAAACATAGCCATACGACTCTTTGGTATTTTAAATTTGTTTTTATTATGAGCTCTCCGAGCCCGTAAGCTGTCAGATTCAGCATTCTTAAAGATTGACGGGTTGTTTTTTATGAACTTACACATTTCAAAAATATACATGCAAGTAAGGCTCAAAATTTCTAATTTAATAAAGTAGGGCTTGCAAGTGTCCATTTTGTCTATATTCATAATGTCCTGTTATGATAGGGCATTTTCCAATATTTTTGACGCTGTAAGGGAAAAAAGAGTTTGACACTTGCTGAGTTTCTTGCCGGTTCTTCACAGTACAAGATCTCCCGCCCAGAGTAGACTTACGAACCGATGGCATAGTGACATTCACAAGAGATACTTGTAGCCTAAACTGAATAAATGACTTTGAATTTTGAATTTTTGAATGCGAGAAATCATCAGACTCCAAAAGGTGGCAGTTTGTAGTGATATGACGCTGAATGCGATCTATATTAATAAAAATCACGCCTGCACATCAACCTACCACAAACTCTTAAATTTCCTCAATAAATTTTGAAGTTTATGCTTAAGGCATATGGATGAAAATGTATTGAAGAAACAGACAGAAATGTATTTGACAATTTTGGATAGGTCTGTATCTGTCATAGCATCACTTGAGAACGGCTCTACCAATTTAGCTGATTTATTTTTTGTTGTGTTCGTAATTGTCAGAACAAGGAATGTATAATTTTAAAAAAGGGGTTTCGAGCTGGTAAAGCCATCGCGGGATGCGGTTATTCACTGAAGCCGCTAAAAACTGAAGTCGCAAGCGGGCCACTAGTTTTGAATAAAATTATTTTACATTTTCTAGTGGTTCGCATGTTAAATCTTGACAGGCATGGAACGTTCCCAGGAAATATGAAAAAAAGGCAGCAAAAGAAAGTACAAGCGAGGAAGACCTCGAGCTATCTGAAGGAGCACGTTAAATGATGGAGCCGGCGGCGGCGGTGGGCCGCCATTAGCCAGCATTCAGTGCCGCGACGTGCATCGGCAGCATCGGCGGCATCGACGACGCTCCACTCATATTAATTCAATGCAAATTGGACTGCAAAAAAGGTTCAATGATTCAGGAGTCTTGCTCAATAGAGCGGAATGGAGTAACTCGACGGCACAGCGGTTTGTATGCGGATTGCAATCTTGCAAGTAAATGGGTAACCAAATCAAAAGTTTATCAAGCTATTTGTGATTCAAAAGTAAAGCTTTAAATTTTTTAATTTATTAAAATTATTTAATTTTTAGCTTTATTAATAAAAATTAATAGCTATATTAATATACTTAACGTTAAATGTTTCTCGGTCTCTCTTAAGCCTATGGTTCCAGTTCTTATCGTCATATGTCCGTAACTCACATTGGATCAACGAAGTGGGGGGTAAAAGGCCGATCTTTCTTTAGCAGTACCTACGTATTTAGGCTGATAAAAATTAAGGCTAAAAATAGCCCAATAAATAGGCAAGTAGGTCACAAGCATTAATATGTAGAGTACATACAATGGAATATATGTCAAAACTTCTCGTGATTGTACATAGGTATCGACTTATCTCTCGACTAAGTATTTTCAATTTCTAACGTTAGGTCGAGCAAAATGAACTGACACACACCGCGTCGCTCCATTATAAATTCTTTCTCCGTTCCGTTTTATTGGGAAGCGTCGAGCAGCGATTGAATTTTGTCACGTAGGTACGGGCCGCAACAAGTCGCGACATGTCGCGACGTTCGCGCGGCGCCCGGCGCGGCGCTTTGAATTAGTGCAACATTTCTAGTGCAACATTACCGTTTGATCGTGTTCAGAATTGTACGCTCGGAACGTTTATGGAACACTGATCGGGGCGCATTGACAAACGTCTTTTTTCTGCCCCGCATGGGATTGTGTTGTCAGTACTGCCAATGGCAGTTGGAAAAGTTATCGAAACGAAAGTTGTAAATATCTTTCGTAAATTGTTGATTTATTATTATATCATAAAAAGGAGTAAATGGTTTACATACGAGTAATAAGACAGGTATTATACTGTGATTATACCTAATTAGCAACGATCGCAGAACATTATATAGATTAAGTATGTAAAATGTAACTTATAATAATTGTTATTTAGTGTGTTTAATACCATACCTAATCATAAACTTTTGTGACATGCAATAAAGATTCTGATTCTGATTCTGATTCTAAACATATTTAATGAGACCCTGTAGGTAAAGTAAGTGGCCTATAGGTAAATGTAATCTCGACTTCAGTGCTCGCACAGGCGTGTCCGAAATAGAATCACACGATTACATAGAATCCCATTTTTTTTATATCTACTAGCTGGCCCGGCGGACTTCGTATCGCTTTGACAGTTTCTATGTCAACAATACAATCAAATCGTTTCTATGACAACAAAACAAACAAATCGTGGAACATTTTGTATTGGAAAATAAAATGTTTGGGGTGGACCACCCATATCACTTAGGGGTATGAAAAATAGATTACGACCGATTGTCAGACCTACCGAATATACATATAAAATTTCATAAAAATCGATAGAGCCGTTTCGGAGGAGTATGGCAACTCACATGTGACACGAGAATTTTATATCCTACTAATATTATACACGCGAAAGTTTGTAAGTATGGATAGATGTTTATTACTCTTTCACGTAAAAAATACTGAATGGATTTGGTTGAAATTCGGCATACAGATAGTTTATAACATGGACTTACACATAGGATAGTTTTTATCCCGATATTCCCACGGGAACGGGAACGACGTGGGTGAAACCGCGAGCGGCTGCTAGTGTTATATATAGATGTAGTTACATAAAAACCAAGCAATGTTTCATACTCCTTAGTCAAAATCATTTTGTATCGAGGGAAATAATTTAGCAACACAGCCAATGCATTTTGAATCTTCTGTCCGCTCAGTAAAGTGTTATTGGAAGGAGCGATTCGCAGCGATTGGGTTTAGTCACGTGCTTCGGAGAGTCCCGTCTGATTTGCGATTTGCTTCAGTCCGACGAGTGAGTAAATGGTCCTCTTGGACGGACAAACCACCGGACGTGACACGTTCCAAACATGTTTGAAGTCTTAGCCACCACTATTGGAGAGGCGGAAAGGAATACCAGTGCAGACCCTTAGGTCTTCTTTCCTTCGTTCCCTTTCCTTGTATACTATTATTTAAGTACATAAAAAATATATTTTGATTTTTACATGTTGTGGTTGTCTTTTATATTTTGTGTGTTTATTTGTAATGGAAAGTGTCCTGCTATGATAAAGCATTTTCCAATATTTTAATGCTATAAGAGAGAGAAGAAATGCTCTTGCTGCGTTTTTTGCCAGATCTTCTTAGTTCAAGGTCTGTCTGTGTAGATTTACGAACCGATGGCATAGTGACATTCATAAGAACTACTTGTAATACATTAAATCATTTATTGTACATTAAGATTACAGTCTAAATTACATTATAAAAAAAACATATACAAGGGTGAGCTTATCTCTAAAAGAGATCTCTTCCAGCCAACCCTAGCTGTAGTTGGAAAAGAAAGTCTGCGGGACCAATTGTCGACCACAACCATCGATTTAGAATACATCGATGACCACAACATAAATAAATACCAAAGTCAAAGTCAAAGTCAAATATTCTTTATTCAAATAAACTTTAGAAAAGTGCTTTTGAACCTTTTGAACCTTTTGAACCTACCTTACATATAAATAAATTAATAAATAGGTACTTATACTAATTGTAATGCATATACGTAACTACCTATACACATACACATATATATATATAAATATATAATTATATATTTATATACATATATTAGAAGTTGAAATTTGAATTATGATTTTTTTTATTTTCCGGTCTTTATTAGTACTTATTAAGATACTAAACCGATATTGATAACGAGCGAGAGATTTGGTATTGTTTGTGTAACCTTTTTACATCATTCCATCCAGGAGGTAAAATGCTACACCCTTTAGGTACTACAATAATTTCAATTCAAACAACAATAATTATAAAAAACAATAATTAGCTAGATAAAGACAATGTAAGGTAGTAAGCATCAATACATAGTTTCCTCTGTTTTCCTTAGAAAACATTAGAAACCTTTAGCATTTTGAACCAGACTTATTTGTAACAGTCTGGTTTGTTTGGAACTCATGACGGCTCTCTGTTGACTATTTGTAAGTGACGGTTCTACTCCGGCAAACGTCACAATAACCAACCAACCAACAAGGTGGACCGTCGATCTGGTAAAGGTCGGGAGCAGCATAAAACCGGTCGTTGTGGAGATCCTTGGGGGAGGCCTTTGTCCAGCAGTGAACGACATTTGGCTGAGATGAAATGTCACAATACATGACCTAGGACATGCCTAAACTAAGCGGTCGTTGGCGAAAATAGGTATTAACATACTAAATAAACAAGTACTACTATACATTTTGTCCACCCCTGACGCAAATTACCCTCTGCTATGAATAGCAGCACCCGCGGGGCGGCGCGGCGCAGGCTCCACTTAGGTATTGACCACATGAGTAAATACCCGAACAAAGTCTAAGGTTCCTTAGACCGTGTTAAATTTATACATACTTTGGTAGGGTTGTCACATGAGAATAAGATAAATTAAACAAAATATTTTATTATATTTTTCATAATTTTTTTAATTATAGACTCTAAATATTTTCTTTTTAATATTTTTGTTTTTCAATAACTTAGGTTTTTTTTCAGTTTTAGATAAATTCTAATCTGACATAAAAACTTTTTTAAATACTGAATTGGAAAACACACATTTGCAGATCAAATGTACAGTCATTTACACGTTCTAAGATTTCAGTGCCAATATTTATAATGTTTGCTTTAAGACGCGCACCGCTAAACAATAAATCTCATACGTTTTGATACGAGCGTTTGCGCCCCGTACCATAAGAAAAACTGTTTTTTTCCTTTAAATTAAAACTACAAATTATTAAAAAAAATGAACTACAATATTGAAGTGTGTGTTAAGACTAATCTACTAAGAAAATTTAGATGCTTAAATCGGTCTGGTTAGCCTGTAAAATGCAAATCTATGTTTTAAAAGAGGTTACTTTGATATTTTTTTTCTCTGTTATAAATGTTGACAAATCGTGTTTCTGCAACTAGCAAAATGAAGTCAATTAAATGAAAAATCATGTCATCAAATATCACTTTCATATGTTTTGTAATTGTTGGGAAAGATTCCCGCCACGTAAATTTCCAATGCGTCGCCTTAAGATCGAAGTGTTCGCGAAACTTTGTGAAATAGGCAATCACACTAATATTATAAATGCGAAAGTTTGTGTGTATGTGTGTATATTTGTTGCTTCTTCACGCTGCAACGGATGGATGGATTTGGATGAAATTCGGCATACAGATAGTTTATAACCTGGATTAACACATATCCCGATATTCCCACGGGAACGGGAACCACGCGGGTAAAACCGCGAGCGGCTGCAGTATTTTTATATTTCTGGCATTGTTCATACACACGTTATAGTAATTAACCATATTTTACAGTAAACCACTCTAATTTAAATCAAACACAACAAAACCTCAAATAATTACAATATTTTACGAGCGATGACAGTGTCACAACACGAAACCGGTTTGTCCTCTCGCGGCGCGTACGTGAACCTGTTGGTGAGAGGTTACGCACGCATAACCGTGCTATGGTAGTAGTGTACCTATCGCAGCGCGCTCTAAGGAAGCTTGGACTCTGTACGGGTATTTACTCATGTGGTATTGACTACACATTTTGTGTTGCGACTGTTTTGTTGCATCTGCTCGGTAACCGATGCTGCAAACGTGCCTGTGTTGAAATTCAAAACCTCATTTTGTTGGTTGTTTGAAACGCTTTTGTGCATGGCAAGAAGATAAATAAAACATGTGGGAAATGGAACCTGCTTAGATATTTTAGAAATTTAAAGCAAGCTATTTAAAGCATTTATTGTTTGCTAAACTTTAGACGACAAAACATCTAGGAAATTTTGTGTAAATCAACTGAATGCAACTATGGGTTGGACAGATTCGATTAGGGCATTTTTGCTCATGTAGGAAAACTTGAGCCCAGTAGTGACACAGCCGATAAATATTATTATGATTACGATAATATGAAAAAAGAAAAAAGAACTAACTTAATACCATATATACCATATCATATAGTACTATATGCCCCATGATATGCCAAGTCAGGTGCACTGCCAACTATGCTATCGTGGCATTATCGTGACATTGGCAGTGCACCTGATCCGGCATGTCATGGGGTGCGGGTTCGAGTCCCGCCCGTGGAATTTTTTCAACACTTTGTCTTTTTTCAAATTCTGATTTGTTCGCAACAAATTTGCGTAAAATTATATGTAAATAATCATTACGATATTTAATAGTTAAATAAAAATTGCAATATTTCATCAAAAAAATCTACAAAAACACTTGATTGAACAATTAAAAAACACTACTTTCCTTAAGAGCGTTTACGCCGCACACTAGCGCCACTAATGAAAAAAAAACATATCTAGTAATTAGAGATAGAAAATCAAATTATGCTCAACAAACTATCTGAATGAAGTAATTTAGCATTTTTACGTCACCTAATGAACACCTCACATGTTATGGTTTAGTTAAATAAGACGTTACGGCCACTTTTAACTATAACCCTTAATTACTTCATTCAGATAGTTTGTTGAGCATAATTTGATTTTCTATCTCTAATTACTAGATATGTTTTTTTTTCATTGGCGGCGCTAGTGTGCAGCGTAAACGCTCTTAACACACATCCGAATATCAAGATCGCCTCCCAATAAGTAGTTCTGTATTAAACATAACGACCAACCGGGTGTGAAGCAAATCTGTTATAAAAGAAAATATTTCGTTCAAACGACGTGTCCCGCTGCCGTGACAACGCACCCAAAAAAGGCGTTAATAATGATGTTACAAGCGAGACCCCCAAATCAGCATATTCCCGAAAATACACGTCTTTTCTCGCGCCTCCCAATCATAGACTTTAGTACGTATTGGCGGATCAGATTGCTTTTTATCAACCGTGGCAATTTATGAGGGTTCGACTCCCGGTGCGGGCTAGTTTGCCGAAATAATTCTGTATTGGTTCCGGCTTGCCTTTGTTTCTGATTTCCATAACACGAATGCTATCGCTTTTCCTGGTTTGTTTGGGATAAGGAAAGATTTTTTTTCAATCGGCAACAAGTTAGGGTCGTATGTAAGTGCTAGAGCTAGTGCTAGCACTAGGTGAGTCTACGGCGGTAGACCTGATACTGAGAAACACGGGCAAGCAATACATCTACATCGTTTTCTTTCTTAGTTTTTCATAACGTCAGAATATCGGAAAATGCTCTTCCTTTTTATGTATATTTTTATATTATCGTCATATTTTATTATTTTTGTTATGTTACTGAACTGGCAAAAGTACATGCCCGTGCCCACTAGTAACACTTCAGTTGTTAGGCCTCAATATGCTTTGATTTCACGGATCAACCAAAATCAACGGGCACTGCTTGGCGGCAAAAATAAGGTTTAAGACATTTATTTAACAATGCAAGAGAGTTAGCAAGAGAAATACAGAAGGAATCATACAATAATATGTTACACGTTAGCAAGTATACAATAAAGAGTAGAATATAACAAAAGTTAAAATAATTTTTCACAATTACCATTTTTTAATGAAATTTTGTAGGTACCTATACTCAAAGATAAAATGTTTGTGTTAGATGGGTACGAACAAACATACCCAAACTCACAGATATAAATTATAATATTGTTGGTCTTGGTTGAACGTCGACCGTAATTCACAAAAAAATTGCAACATAACACAATACATAAATTTGGGTTATTGTAGGACATTTGCCACAAAGTAAGTTCGTCACATTTTGTAAACTCCATACATTAAAAGTAAATTTGTCACATGCATTAAAAATAATGTGCAAGTTCGTTACAAATGCAAATTAAAATATGACAAATAAAAATAGAAGTGTGGCAAATTTACACACAGATTAACATTTTTTTCTGGGACGAATTTTCTTTGTGGCAAATGTACCCATAAGTTTTTCTGTGCTCCTTCTCCATCATATGAACTTTAATTAGGCTAAATCCTTTGATTATATACACCTCCAAATCTCACACTCACCCTGCGTGCAAAGTGCCTAAAAAAGGGGTACAAATTACTTCACGTATTATAGTAATATATAGATACGAGTAGCGTGTATATTGTCATTAAAGTTTTACTCATATCTAATTTTTGCGTATGCTTACAATCGGTATGTTACATTATTACATACCTACAGCTTTGATGAGTTATCGTCATAAAGAGATTACTTCTAATCTTCGGACGTTCAAGCGCATTTCACACACTGCGGATTATTGTTGACCAATATACCCAAGACATTCGCTAAGACGAACCTAGGATGTTACAAAAGACTAAATTGAGTTTCGAAAGAGGTTTTATCGCAAAACGTCTTGTGTCGTAAAAAATGTTCAATTCGTAAACCGTCTGGTTCTTACAATATCTTATTCTTAAAACGTCAGATTCTCACAAAGTCCTTTGCCTGTGACGACCCGATTGGTGAAATGGTCAGCTATTCCGACCATTATGGCCCACTTGGAAGACCAAACATACTGTCAGCTGTGTGTATGTGAACTGCTGTATAAGTACATAATGTGAACTCGTTTTGTTTGAAACTGTGTGAAACGAAATGGACTCGATTACCAAATAATTTACTCGCGTCTATTTTACACATTACGTTTTCGGGTTTCATTTCAATGTGTAGTGTTCGCGTAATCTTTAGAAAACAATAAATAATTTACTATCATATTAAAATTTTACCAACACCTTATTCTCCCTGTGTACCATAGAGCAAATAGTTCAAAAAGTAACGATATAGTATGTAATATAAATGCAAGTTGAACCGTTTGAAGTGTTTCATTTCAACGTGTAGCGTTCGCGTACACTTTAGAAAACAATATGAAACTAAAGAACTAACTTTCCCGACCGGGCCGGCCTTTGTCTAATAAAGGCCGTTGGCGCGCCGTTTCATACTATATAACATATTCAGTAACGTTTGTCTATTTAGTACTGAAGTTTATGGTCCCAGTTCCAAGAATGACAGAGGATTCAATATGACTAGCCATCGTGCGGAATATTGACTACCCGTGAAGGCGAAAAAACTTACATTTTATAATTATTTACATATTAATTTTACGCAAATATTGTTGCGAACAAATTACAAATTGAAAAAAGAAAAGGTGTTGAAAAAACTCCACGAGTATAGCTTGCCTAATAAATTCTTAACTGATTTTTTCAATATTTGTAAAAATATTAAGATCGGATGTTGATGACGTAATTGTCGACATTGAATAGGGCCTTTGGCTTACAAAGTAAGAGTAGATAGTGTTGATTAATTTCGGCGAGTTGGATTGAGCACCGATAGCATAGTTGGTAGTGCACCTGACCCGGCATATCATGGGGTGTGGGTTCGAATCCCGCTCGTGGATTTTTTTCAACACTTTATCTTTTTTTACCTTTTAAATTTTTGCAAACTGCGTGTTAACAGCGATATGAAAACCGCGATATCTGCAAAAGTAAAGTCGCAGGCCGCACTTCGCAGTCTATTCACCAGCTACAAATTTCTCCTAACTACCCATAAATCACGCATATACCGGCCGCGCTCAATCCAGTCCGCTTTAGGGGTCCTCGGGGATAATCGCAAAGCCCCTAAAAATGAACGATTACGGGGCCGCCATGCCACCTCCGCAGGTAAGATGACCAGTACAGTCTGACCCCGTCAAACAGGCTTACACTCGTACATGTTGTTGAGTCCGGCTTTCGTGGGGATCTCACAAGCTGGTCAGCCAGATTTGCTTCGGCCTGGGGAGGGGGTCAGTAAAATCGCGGGCGAAGTTATCGTTGTCGTTACGATGAAATGTGATATTCGAAGGTTTCCGCACCGCGCGATATCTACTAAATTGAAAATGACGACTTGTTATTCCTGAGACGACTGGCGTGATCCCACTGCGTTTTATATGCTGTGACGTTTATGAGGCGATATGGCTTGCACTACGCTGAGCAATATTTTTTCCGGCTCTCAAACGCCGCTTTGATTTTATGTCCGCTCATTGGAGCGTACTTCCATAACTTCTGTGCTCTTTGTCAGTGTTTTGTTTATCTGCGAGTAAAAGGATTTGCTATCGCGAGTTCATACTTTATTTATAGGTAACTAAACTCGATAAAGCTGTCTGAAGTTTAGTATAACCAAAGATGTATTGAGACAATTTTTACGGATCTACTCGCGTTTATTTTATACTTTAGTTTTAGTTAATGTTCATCCTGACGTTTCGAACCCTTTGCTGGGTCCGTGGTCACAGGGAGACTGTATCGTAAAAGTTGTTTCATTACAATGTGTAGTGTTCGCGTAAACTTTAGAAAACAATAACTAAAGATATTGAATTGTATTGTCCCTTCGTTTTGTTTAACGTTACAATATAATTAGAATGGAAGGTTAAGCATCTCAATGGAAAGATGAAAGATGAATGAAACTTAACATATTTATTACCACGTGAGAAAACATATGAATAAATAAATAATAGTTGAAAAAGAAGATTGCTTTCCAAAACTATCTCAAAATTATGAAATAAATGTTGCGTCGTACTTGTCAACCACATTTGGACATCATTATTTATCACCTATAATACAATACTTTCTAGGATATTGCTAGCAATGAGGCAACATTTTTTCCTTCGACAATGTTTTCATACGCCTTCATTGAGCTGTAGTTAGCGCTGCCTGCGTAAATAACTAGTGTCAATATTGGAAAGCACCGCATCACTTTCTTCTGATTAGCACTCAGTTATGAACTAACCTCACTTTGGAGCAGCAATGAACGGTGTATATCTCACTTTGTCTTTTGCTATCCTAAGACAAAAACATATAGACCACCGACCGCCAGACTTAAACACTAGTTCCTATATTTTTAGTCAAAAAGTTGTGTTTTAATTTTACACTAAGTAAATGAAGAACATAGTCACTAGTAGAGTACAGGATAAAATATAATTCAAAATAAAGATACGAATTCAGTGTTAAAATGCGAGATACATTCGTAATTATAGTATTACTGTATTTTGTTATGTGTTGTGAGTGCAGTGACCGGACTGACATAGAGGCACGAGGAAAGAAGAAGAAGAAAATTGCTATTTTTGGTAAGTTTATTTGAACATAATTATTTAAGGAAATGTCCTCGTTATGTCTATATGTTACGTTTTAAGAAATAAGAGTGGACTAATGTTATTAGCTGGGTTCTCCATGAATTTTTGAGAATATGTGTTGACATACTGACATAATGATTGAACATGTTAGTTCCTCGACATTAGTATAACGTTAACATTGGATGTCAATGACGTACTTAGTAGTAGGTATTGCAATTCAATAATTTATATTGGGCCACTAAGTCACTGAATAGTGAATGTAATCATTCAATTTTCACGGGTCGGATGCAACCACTGTAGGTAGCCAATACTGGCACTATATTAAGGCTGCTTGTATGTAAAGCTGGCTTGATCTGGCCCACAATGCCAGAAAGTGCATCAAATCTAACTCTTGTAAAGTTTTCCAACACTTTTTTATATTACCAAGATTATGATATATTAAAATCGTTCATTATTTTAATTATTATTGAATTGTTACAATTTAAAAGCACTCAGAGTGTGTCAAAGTTACTTAAACATAACATTAACGATAAAAGAACTTAACATTAGTTTCAAGATACATTTTGTTTTCCGATTTCAATCATCACAAGTATTTGTCTATCCTCACCATCTCCATCTCCCTTCTGTTCCAGTGTACATCGCCGACTTGGTGTTAAAGAAGTTCTTCATCCTGAAGCTGGCGTACGCGTTCGTGTTCTGGCTGCTGATCCACAAGGCGGGCTACTTCCTGGCCTGGTTTGCCAGCTACCTGAAGGAACAGAAGGAGCATGAGCATCACCACCCACACCACGACTATCATCCTTCCTACAGCCACGGGCCATACAGGAGAAAAAACTATGGGACTGTTTAGTCTATAAGTTATATATCATCATTAGCATCAGCATCATCATTATCATCATCATCTTCATCATCATCGTCAGCCTTTATAAGTCCACTGTTGGACATAGGCCTCTCCAAGTGCGCATGCACTTTAAGTTATAGCTTTGAACAATTGCATTTTCACGTTTTAATTTGAGGTTTAGATAAGATAAGACATATTTATTTGTTAAGAACAGAGTATGTGAGAGATGTTTCAGTAAGTATAGTTTAAGAATGTTTTATGCAAATGTCAATAATTTTAATTTAATTCTTAAAAAAGAACTACATTCACTTATATCAGAATCAGAATTTCAGAGACTACTACTACTACTACTACTACTACTACTACTACTACTACTACTACTACTACTACTACTACTACTACTACTACTACTACTACTACTACTACTACTACTACTACTACTACTACTACTACTACTACTACTACTACTACTACTATTCGATGTAACTGAATTATATGTCTTCATACTGAAGTTTGGAGATCAGTATAGAAATATTATGTAGATTAGATTTATTTATTTTGTTATTCTAGTATAAGTTAGGTATTTAAGACTTTGGGACGTTCATTTAATTTATATGTATATCATTCTTTGTATTTTAATTGATTTAATTTTATCAGACCAATCGAATTAACAAAACATACATTAATATCAAGTAAATAAATAAAAATATCTATCTAGAAACGTTCATAAGCTGATTTTACGCTATGTTTTATTTTGATACAATATACCCTTAATTCTAAAGTAAAATTCAAACACAGTATTCCTCATCGACACAACACTGTCTTGATTAATCTGGCAGTCAAAGTACCAGTGCGATTATTCAAAAGCAACCCAGGCCAACATTTTACATGAAACATGAAAAAGATAAAGCGAAATGTGATATTCGGTTGTGCTTTTGCGGCCGGTCGCACAAAGTTAGCTTATCAAAAATTTTGGCACCGTTTAATTTTCCTACTTTAAATGCAACTTCAAAAGGAGGGTGCTATGCATTAACCCGCCCAGTTTCTGCATAACATTATCTGGTATGAGTCCAATTTAAAATGGAGAGCACTAGACATATAGACAAAGTTCGCAAATTGGCTGTCGCGTTCGTCACCAGAACATTTCGTTGCTGCTATACGATGTTAACTCTTCAAACTATCTTCGCAGTCTGTGAAATGTATTTAACTTATGCGCAACCTCCACCTTTAGGGATCTCTATAATTTAAGTTGGTAAGATGAATTCATGGGATTGAAGAAAAAATAAAAAAATAAAAATTTCGAATAATTGACGTAATGTACGGTAATTAATTTATTTTATTTAATTTTCGATGAGTAGCCTAGATTTGTAAACACCAACCCGCATTTGGCAAGTGTGGTGATTAAGCCAATACCTATTAAACCAAATCAAATAAAATATATTTATTGCGAAGTATATATAGGTGGTAGTTGGTTTTACACATAGTACTTATAGTTAGTTCAGCCATATTCTGTCTTACTGACATGCAACATTCAGTGTAAAAAAGGAAACATAAAAATAATATAGAATAATTACATAAAAAAAAATAGGATATTAAACGAAATGTTAATTTGAAAATACAAAATAATAATAATAAAATAATAACCACAAAATACATCAAAATACACAATGTCACAACTCTATTGTCATAATTTAATTTTATTATTTATTTATTATTAACCTAACCTTTTTTTTTTTTTTTTTTTGTTCACCCAGGGGAAAACCTGATCTAACGGGTTTAACCGGGGATGGCCGTGGCCGACCCGGTAAAAACCCCTGGGGGGCAATCTCCGATATGCAGAGGGCTCTCACGGGACCTGTACCACGAGGGCAATACCTCGTGGGAGCCTTGCGCGCATACAGCACTTCCAATAAAACCCGACTTAACGACCTTGCGCGCCCACCTTAGGGTGAGCACGCAGACCCAACGACCAAGACCTGCATGTCCACACCCTTCCCCCCCTTGTGGACATGCGGACACAACAAACCGACTGACATACCCACGTTTTCGTGGGTATGCGGACTCGACAACCAGAACAACGTGCCCACCTTTTGTGGACACGCGGACTCAACAACCAGAACACCACGAAAACACCAGAACGACGTGCCCACCTTGAATGGGCACGCGGACCACAACAACCCTATGGGACAGCACGAATAGTTGACCGGGGCGGGTTCTCTCGTGGTTGCTTTGAATCAGCAAGATAACTAGTCGTCATCTCACTGTTCATTATTAACCTAAACTAACCTAACCTAACTTTAATTATAAGCAAAATAATGTAGGTAAGTAATGGAAAATCTTTAATTATAAGCAGAATAATGTAGGTAAGTAATGGAAAATCTTTTGCTCAAAAGGAGACTCCGGCCACTAACTACTTTAATGCAAACATTTTTATCGAAATAAATTTATTATTATGTATTATTATTATTTACTTTATTTATTTTAGTTTATCCTTCAGATATAAGTCAAAGGTATAGTACGCCTTTTCTACTAGTAGTTTCTTAAGTCTCGCTTTAAAAATTCCGATGTTCAAAACTTCTTTTAAACTTTCTGGCAGATGATTATATAGTCGTGGTGCCATACCGAATATATTTTTATTAAACAGAGCAGTTTTATAGGGGGGGGGTAAAACAAATATTATTTTTATGCCTTCATTTTCTGAAATTGTAAAACATGCCCATTGTTCCATAGTCGAGGTATGTGACGGTTGTGATGATGGAGGGTTCCATGGCGATGGTAAATAACGACTGCGTCTCTATATGTGATGTTGTATATTTACAGTGACTACATTGTGACTGAATTATTATCTAAACCTTACAAGACTATACAATATAAACTATGTAGATGTTGGAGGGAGGATGCAGTGTCTTATCTTAATCAGATCTACACGCGATTAGGAATGCGTTTACAAACTCTTTAACCATACGTGAGGATAAGAAATTATGTGGCGACCGCAGGCCGCCACACCCATATTTGATTTAACAAAAGCTACTACTTCATATATAGGTATAAAGATGGTAAGGTCAGTAACTATTAATTGTAGCGATGACTTGATTTCAATGATGGAGGCCTTTGCCCAGCTGTGGGATGGCTATTTACACTTACTTACTTACATAAGGTAATAAATTATGAGACAAGCAACACCTCAATAATGTCTAAAGGGTTGCACTTTTTTTTTGTAAAGAGGCGAATCGACACCGCGGGAAAAAATCTTGTAATGGAAGACGCCAAGAACAAAGATCCGCTCGTGGTGGCCAAGAATGTTTTGAAAGCCCGAACGGATTCCGAGATCTTAGAAGCATTCAAAAAGCAAAATAAGGAAATATTTAGAGACCTTGATGAGGAACAATCCCGGGTGTCGATCCGCTTCAAGAAGAGAGCACGTAATCCCCATACACACCATGTGGTCATGAGGGTCGGCACGCAGATATGGAACAGGCTCATGGACAAAGGCTACATACATATCGATCTACAACGCATCCGGGTTGAGGATCAGTCACTGCTGGTGCAGTGTTCCCAGTGTCTGGGCTATGGGCACAGCAGGGGTTTCTGCAGGGAGAAGGAACCGACATGCAGCCACTGTGGGATCGCAGGACATATTGTAATGGACTGCCCCACATGGACGGATGCCGGCGCCCCACCCTCTTGCAGAAACTGCTGCAGAGCCCAGCTGGCCCAGAGGGACCACAATGCATTCAGCGGGGACTGCCCAATTCGCCGGAAGTGGGATAAGATAGCCAGGTCCACAGTAGCGTACCACTGCTAAGGGCGTCCCAACCAGAACAGCTCCCTACCATGTGCTTCAAACCAACCTGCAGAGGAAGAAGTTGGCAACAGAAGAGTTATATATAGAGGCAGGGAAGCGTAAAGCAGCCATCGCCCTTCTCCAGGAACCGTACATTGGAGCGGGGCGGAAAATGAAAGCTCGAGGAAACGTGCGACTTTTCCAGAGCGCTGGTCCGGGCAACGTCAAGGCGGTCATCGCCGTTTTCGACCCCGACATTGATGTTGTCCAACATCCTGAGTACACCACCACTAACACAGTGGTCATAGAGGCAAAGACCAGCGCCTGGAAACTGACGTTCGTAAGCTTTTACTTTGAGCCCGACACGCCCATCGAGCCCTACCTAGCTTCTCTCCACGAGATTGACTCTAAGCTAGGCCCCAAAAACATCGTAATGGGAGGGGACTGTAATGCCAAAAGCACTTGGTGGGGAGGCCATATGAATGACCACAGAGGCGACGACATGGCGGGCACCATCCACGAGCTGGGATACCATATTCTAAATAGCGGCAATACACCAAGCAAGCATCGAGCAGCATCGACATAACGGTTTGCGCGGAAAATCTATTAACACGTATAGCGAAGTGGCGTGTCGTTGAAGACCTCACCAGCTCGGACCACAACGGCATAACTTTTGACATAAACATACAAAAATCACGGGGTGTAGGGATCGAGAGAACCACTAGAATTTTTAATACAAGAAAGGCAAATTGGCAGAAATTTAATACAGAATTCAAAAACATTAAAGATAATAAAAATTTATACCTAGACAGAATTAAATTAATAGACAGTAAAACTAAAATTGAATTAGAAATTGATATATATAACCAGGCAGTAGTACAAGCATGCAAACTCTCGATCCCTACAAAGAAAAAGAAAACAACACTTACCTTGCCGTGGTGGTCTGAAGAACTGGCCGAGCTGAAGAGAAAGACGACCACCAAGAAGCACCGCATCCGATGTGCCACGCCGCGTCGAAGAGCTGCCGTAGTCGCCGAATACCTAAAACAGAAGGAAGAATATGAGACTGCCGTCGCCGCCGCTCAGACCAGATCGTGGGTGGAGTTCTGCTCTAGACAGGAGAAAGAATCCGTCTGGGACGGCATCTATCGAGTCCTCAAAAGAACAGCCACCAGAGAGGAAGATCCACCGCTCAAGAAGGACAATATCCAATTAGACGCAGAGGGCTCCGCACAACATCTCGCGGAGGTATTCTACCCGGAGGACCTTACCGCAGCAGACAGCGATATGCATAAGCAGACGCGTACCAAAGCAAACACAGTCAATGAGGGATCTAGTACTGATGTACTGGACCCACCTTTTACAGAAACAGAGCTACGAAACGCTGTCTGCTCCTTTAATCCAAAGAAGGCCCCCGGGGAAGATGGATTAACTGCGGATATATGTAAAAAAGCGATAGAGGAGGATCCACACTTGTTCCTAGGCTTAATAAACAAGTGCCTGGAGTTGGGCTCCTTTCCGAAATGTTGGAAGAAGGCCACGGTGGTCGTTCTCAGAAAGCCTGGTAAGGAGGACTATACGGCTCCCAAGTCGTACAGACCCATCAGCCTCCTACCAGTGCTTGGGAAGATATACGAGAAGATGCTAGTGGGCCGGCTTAAGTACCACATCTTGCCTAAGCTGAGCCCGCACCAGTACGGGTTCATGCCCCAGCGTAGCACGGAGGACTCCCTCTATGTCCTCATTAACACCATTAGGGATAATCTTCGTCAAAAGAAGATCGTGACACTCATATCCCTGGACATAGAGGGAGCATTCGACAACGCTTGGTGGCCTGTAATTAAGACCAGACTGGCTGAGGAGGAGTGCCCGATCAACCTCAGGAGAGTGCTGGACAGCTACATGGGTGATAGGGAGGTCAATCTTAGATATGCCGGCAAGGTGGTCAAAAGGAAACCCTCAAAAGGTTGTGTGCAAGGATCCATTGCGGGCCCCATTTTGTGGAATTTGCTGCTCGACCCCCTTCTGCACACCTTAGAGGAGCGGAGGGTCCATGTTCAGGCCTTCGCGGATGACATCGTTCTTCTCTTTGTCGGCGATACAGCCCAGTCCATACATCAACAAGCTAACCCGGTGCTCGAACATGTTGCGGCGTGGGGTATTCAAAATAAGCTTAACTTTGCGGCACATAAGACCCATAGCCTCACGATTACTAAGAAGCTTAAATATGATACCCCCCGCCTCAGCATGAACGGGACACCGATCGAGTGTAGGAAGGAGATCAAGCTCCTGGGCTTAACAATCGATTATAAGCTGACATTTAATGCCCATATCAACAACGTCTGTCGCAAAGCCGCCGCTTTTTATAAGCACCTCTCTAAAGCGGCGTATGTCAACTGGGGATTAACTCCTGAGGTAGCCAAAACAATATACACCGCAGCGGTGGAACCCGTTGTAACGTATGCAGCTGGCGCTTGGTCTTCAGCCGCAGATAAGATCATGACGCGCAAGCAGCTGGATACATTACAACGGGGATTTGCACAAAAAATGTGCAAAGCCTATAGAACAGTATCACTCACCTCTGCCCTGATCCTATCCGAGACGCTCCCCCTCGACCTCCGGATTAAAGAGGCCGCAGCCCTTTATGAAGTGAGGAGGGGGGTGCCTCGGTCTGACCTTCGGGGCAGAGACATAGAGACTCCACATTCTGCATTACACCTACTACATCCGGCTGAGTATATGCACAGTGATTTGTGAGATATTTATGTGATTTGTAACTGTCATATTACTTAATGATATGGGTAAATAAAAATACATTTGAATTTAGAATAGATTATTATGAATAATATGTATATATAGTTGTCGCAGACGGGGACAATCATCAACCAAGCGGCCGTGGCTAGCTTAATTAAATCCGCACTCTCTTTGGTGGGTGATTGCCCGCCTGCGACCACTATCAAATATTCAATGTACTTATAGAAATATTTCACATTGCATTCAGCATTGCTCAAATTGGCTCTAGGATCTTAGAGCTTGTTTTATTCTTTTTAGTTTTTTCTCTTTGCAGTTATTTTTGATAGAACTTACTTTACTAGATATTTGTGCCAAAGGCACAACATAGTATCGCGTAGGTAACGTCCTATCCTACCACTCGTAGGGAACATTGGAAATCATCAGAACGAGAAGTAATTGCTGTGTAAACAAATTCTGATCCATTTCCTAATCCGTGACATTTCCAAAAATATAGCATTTACTCCCGCTACTATTTTTGTATTATGTAAACTTTGTTATTTAATTTATTAAGTTAGTTCGAAAGTAAGAGTTGAAATATATATCTACACTATCACCGCTGTTTATTTCCTCCGAAGTTCGTAATATTTGGTGACCCCGACGTGATACTATGTTGTGCTTTCGGCACATAGTTGTTTTAGCAGTCGGGTTTTTTGGTTTATTTTAAAAACTATAAACTAAACTATATCTCGGACCCCGTTTTGGAATAAACGAAAAATAAATTATTATGAATATACCTATATTTCTGTTTACCCTATTGCAAACCGCATTACTATTATATGAAAAGCGCGAAGTCAAACCAATCCGCTTATACAGAGTTCCAAAATCTGAAAAGTTTTTAACTTAGCAACTTTTGATTTCGGTTTTCATTAGGAGCTTCTCTTTATTAAATTAAATTCTAATACAAGTAACATTGTACTTATTTGTCTACTCGTCGTTTTTAATTAGTAAGTTCGTTGCTCTTTCTTAATGAACATACGTGTAGTCACTAGCTAATTAAGGGCCTGAAGGTACTTGCTGATATTAAAATGCAACGTACTGTCTCCAACAGATGTACGATGACATGAACATTGCTAAAATGATTTCTATTACAACGGAATTGAGAGGAGTTTGTCTTGCTACAGTTTTAAACTCTTTTGTCGACTCTACGGAGTCCATACGTTTTCAGTTACATTAAGAAGCTATTTGTGTAATAACTATTCGTTAGTCTTATGGAGATTTGATTTAATAAGTAGAAATTCTAATCTTAATGAGTGCAGTCTGAGGTTAGGAGTATATTTAATATCAGTACAAGAGCAATGACAGTCTCCGATGTTACCATTTAATTTTAAGTTAGTTAAGTTCGCACGTTCGCACGTACATGTTAATTAAAGCTTCAGTGACCGGAGGTCTTAGGTTGGATTCACGAGTTCCCACTCCCAGGTCGGCCGAAGTGTGTGTGATCTCCAACCCGCGTTATGGAAGCGTAACTTGCTAAGTATACGAGAATGCGGGCGCGGTTGCTCGCTCACATTTTCAATCGCGTGCATTATTTGCATTTTCTCTTCTGTGTCCATGAATGCAATGTGACAGGGGAGAAGAAGAAGAAAGAAGAAGTTTAAACTACTTCGTTCTTCTTCTTCAAAATCAAAAAAGTTCTTCTTGGCTTAGCTTTTCACTTGGAAATTTTAACTTCGGTCTTATATCCAACGCTGAATCACGCTGTATCTCGAATCCAGAACTAATGGAAAACTGGGATATTTTTCTTTTGCGCAAGAAAAAAACCTAACTAAGCAGATTAAAACCAAACCTTCTATAAAAAGGACAAAGCTTCAAAGCTTCGTCTATTTAAGCTTATTTATTTAAAAAATATCTTACTAGACTTAGCGTTGGCTGCCTCATTCGATTAAATAATATCTAACAATGCCAATCGCTTTTTCATTCCCCATGGGAGGAGGTAGCCTAATAAACAGCCCACGCGAGGGCGGTGCGTCGTAGCGGATTCCCGCCGTTATTCCGCAATGGCTGCGAGCAATCATCGTTAAATTAACTCGTTGTATCGATTCCGATTTTTGGTGGAGATTCGGCACAGATGCGAAAGGGGTAGGTATTTACCTACTTTTTATGTATCATCCATCAGTAATTGAGGTAGGAAGAGCTATTTCTGAGGAGCTCGATGGCGCAGTGGTCAAAGCGAGTGCTGAGGTTAAGCAACTTTCGCCAAGGCCGGTCATCTTATGAGTGACCAAAACTTTATCATCTCGACCTCCTCCGTGCTTCGGAAAGCACGTAAAGACGTTGGTCCCGGCTGCATTAGCAATCGTTAACAACCACCAATCCACACTGGGCCCGCGTGGTGGTTTACGGCCCGTTCACCCCTATCCATCCAAACGGAAGGCTCGTGCCCCAGCAGTGGGGACATTAAATGAGCTGATGATGGTGATGTTGAGCTATTTTTGGTACTATTGACTTGTTGTTATAGTATGGGGATCTCGGGATTCCAGAAAGTTTAGAAAAAATATTGTTTCGTTGGATCTCATTGGGTCTACTTTGAGTCTAAATATTTATGATTACTAACATAATGTGATATGTTTAAAACAAAGTTCACCGTGTAGTTGTCTGATTTGGGTTTCCTCCATTCATAGATAGCTCGGTGCACCTGGATGCGAGTTGCATGATGGATAAGAATCCGTTGCACTAATTTGCATTGCACTATGTTTTCATAGGAAGGAATTCATGTGCAATATAATTTAGTTATGTGTACTACATAATAATCGATGTGCGTATGACTCTCCGTATTACGTACGATGCAAGTATGTGTCGCATTTAAATATTCGATGTATTCAACTGCATTTTACTCTGTTTTAAACGTAACATCTACTTTTGATAGAATAAAGTTTAGCTGAATTCGCGTAAACTGTAAAAACAATATAGTTCTAAGTAGTTTTATGAACCAAACGTGCCTTACAAATAAACAAAGAATAAGATCCGAATAGTTATTCCGTGTTTTGTTCCTGTCATGTAAATGTCATTTCAAATTAGAGTAAAAGAGACAAAACACGGAATAACTATTCGGACCTTTGGATTCTTTGTAAGGCCCTAAATGTTTAGTTTCACCCAAGATTAAAGTTAAATTTTTAGGACTTCAATATTCAACACAACAAGTCGCCAATTGCTGTCATGTGCGTTAAAAAATTAGGTGTACGTATATGATATGCGATGAGAAACGGGTCTTTTGGGAATACGGGATGAGTGAGAGACGGATCTTTTGGCATACGGATGCTATGAGAACCGGGTCTTTTGGGAATCCGGGTGTCATGAGAGACGAATCTTTTGGCATACGGATGCTATGAGAACCGAGTGTTTTGACATTCTGATGCGATTAGAAACGTGTATTTTGGCCTACGTTCATTTTAAGAAACTTTTATTTTGAAACTGATGTTTTGGGAACGGGTGTTTTGGGAAACGGACAGAACGTTCCGAAAGGATGATGTCTAATATAACAAAAATGTGGAGGAATACGATGTCTTATATAAAATGTATTGACAGTATTGTGCCTAACGTCACATACCAGTGTTCTGCCCCAACCGAGTATTCTGTGGCCGCCACGCCGTTTTATGATGCACGTAAACGGTTTATAATCGAGCAAAGGCGCGCGCGTTTACGGCGCAGCGGCTTCGTTAACCCGCTTCGGACTGCACTGAAATGTAGCACTCCGGCAGTATCATGGAGAATCATAAACCGATCAGAGCTGTGTCTATGGCTATACAGAGTGCCTGGTGTGAGCTTTGTTTACTATCCGTATTCATTCGATTGCGTTTACGAAAAGGAAATTTAGTATGGCATTGAAACAATGCCTCCTGGCGGCATAGGTACGAGAAAAGTTAACATTTTGCCATACAAATTCTCGTTTTTGCTAACGTGAGCGAATTGCTGAGTTTCTTGCCGGTTCTTCTCAGTACAAGATCTCCCGCCCAAAGTAAACTTACGAACCGATGGCATAGTGACATTCACAAGAGCTACTTGTAGCCTAAACTGAATAAATAATTTTGAATTTTGATTTTATTTTCGTTTTTTGAATGGCGAATGAAACTCGCACTTGGCGCCCATAATGTTTAGTAATATCTGTATAATCCTAAATATGGCAGATAACGTTCATATAACCTCGGAAACTCCACTTGGTTGCATATATTCCGTTTCGGGTGTATATACCTATCATCAAACATCCTGTTCCTGTACATACGGATTCACGGATTGCTGGTGAATCAGCAAGACTAACGCTTGTTGTTTTAGATAATACCCAAACTATGTTAGGCGACGGTTGCCTGAATAAAATTATCACCTAGTAAGACTTAACGGCTAAAAGACGTGAGTGTATTATTGCTTAAATCTAAAATTTGGACACAGTCACATAAAAGTAAGGATTATCTTTTGTTTGTCTTAAACATACTCTATTCACTTACAATACATTTTATTTAAGTATTGGTCAACGGGCAAATGGGAAACCATCAACGCTATATACTCGTATGCCCGCAACACCAGAGGAATCGTATTCGTAGATACGGAGTAAAGACTAGAGTTGTTTCTTAAAGGACTCTAACGCACTATCCGGCTAGCCGTAACACGGCGCGCCGTTGCGGCAGGCCGCATGTCTGTTTTCATACGAAAACGTATTGTTCAAACGCACTACTCGCGGCCAGCCGTCTACTATCTACAAGGCACAAACGCGTGCCGGATGCGGCTGGCCGGATAGTGCGTTGTAGGTCTAAGTCGAAACGATCCGGGAATACGAGTGAGGATTATTTTCTTTAAGTATATACCTATCTTGTATCTATGAACATGATGCTGACTCTACAATGAATATTCAATTCAACTCAAGATGTTAAAGAACATTGTGATGCAGGTTTCAAGAGAGATACTTGCTTTGACAATTCGTACCATACGTTTGAGAAATTAAGGTTTAAGTTTACTGTGCAGGTCCAGGTGGCAAGAACAGTCCTAAAGTAAGTGTTTGCAATACAACATTAACATTTTAATTACCTTTGGCATCTTCGCCCAGAGGTCCCGTAAAGCGAATGACGAAATGACATCGCGGGTCATAACGAACCAAAGTGAAACAGCTACCTTAATTACTGTTGTGAGGTTTGATTTATTAACTTAAATTAAATAACTATAACTTAGAAGAGAGAAAATTACTGTTTAAGTTATTAACCTACTGACAAGGAATTCCTAAGATTAGATTGAGTATTTTGTAAAATTACGACTATCCTTTGTGCTATGGTCAGCGCGTTGCGATATTAATGTTGTAAAAATGCCAGCAATTCTGAAATAAAATAATTTCCTGTAATAAAAAAATATTCAAATTGATGTTATGACAATTTATTGTAGGTAATCTATATAGGCTAAACTTGTCGTTGTGGAGATCCTTGGGGGAGGCCCTTTTTTCAGCAGTGGACGTCTTTTGACTGAGATGATGAAGCTAACGGTTTCATACTTTTGAATGTACTGAGCATTTTAATGTGTACTGTTCGCTTACGCGATTAATACACTGCCACGCCCCACGCTGCATGTTGCGTGTCGACGCACCTACGCGCGACGCGGATGGATGCATTCATTTTCTGTGTGTTGGACTGTGCGTGTTTTCTATACAAACGGAGATACTTACAAGCAACGTTAGAACGCATTCATGCGCTACGCTGCGTGGTGCGTGGCAGTGTGTTAACTGTCTTAAACTTTAGCAAAAGCTAAATTTCAAAATGCCTTAGTTAATTAGTAAATAATATTAAGTAGCACTATTAGTCGTACTCGTAATTGACCTAAAAATTTACAGTCATTACGCCTGAGTTTGAGCATAATACACAACATACCACATTTGTATTTAATTGTAAAGAAAACATGCCACGAATCGAAAACTCCATGGCAGCCATTTTGCTTTCACCGTTCATCCGATCAATGTTAAAATCTTCATTCCCAACTCGATGATTAAAAGAGCACCGGTCAATTGGGCTCTTTGCTCGGAGCGGGGTCGGATTGTAGCGATTGATTTGTCCCGATCAGTAATCCGGGCAGTGCTAACTGCTCGGTGACGTCACTCGATTTTGGGGCAGCGATTACAGGTAACACCACACCGGGGGTGACGCTTCCAATTGATTGGGGACTAATTGGATTCACGGCGTGTTGCACGGCCGGCGCCTTGTCGCTGCATACTGAGTGAACGTTGAGTTTCATAGTTAAACAGGCAATTTATGAACATTTCATTTTATTTTTTATTTTTAGAGAGTTTGCTGATTGCTTAAGACAGCATTTTCAGCTTCACCGGGCTTTTTTGGGGACGGCTTAAAGGGATCCTCAAGCCGTTTGAAACGAAGCATCTTCGGCGGTTTTCAAGAGGAAACGGCATCACGCACTAGTAGCTAGCGTTTCCCCGAGGGCGTACCCCTACTAGGTTCTCCGAAAGGTTCGGATCGGATCGGACAGCGGAGGAGCAGAGGCAATGACAAATGGTAAAAGACAAATGACAAAGGACAAAGATGAAGTACAAAAACGAAAGACGAAAGAGAAATGACGAAAGACGAAAGACAAAAGACGATAGAAAAAGGACAAATAACAAAGGACAAAGGGCAAAGGCCAAAGGACAAATCACAAAGGACAAATGACTAAGTTCAAAAGACAAAGAACAAATGACAAAGGTCAAATGACAAAGAACAAAGGTTAAAAGTCAAATGACAAAGACAAAGGACAAATGACAAAGAACAAAGGTTAAAAGTCAAATGACAAAGACAAAGGACAAATGACTAAGGACAAAAGACGAAAGACGAAAAACGAAGGACAAAAGACAAAGGACAAAGCATATATAAAGACAAAGCACGAAAGATGAAAGACGTGAAAGAAAGACGAAAGACGGAAGACGAAAATACGAAAGACGAAAGACAAAAGACGCGAAGACGAAAGACGAAAGACGAAGGCGAAAGTCAAAGGACAAAGGACAAAAGACAAAGGGCAAAGGAAACGAAGCAGCTAACGGCATCACGCACTAGTAGCTAGCGTGTCCCCGTGGACGTGGCCCTACTAGATTCTCCGAGGGGTTCGGATCGGATCGGGCAGCGCAGGAGCAGAGGCGGGTCGCCAAGGTGAGAATGGCTAGTGTGGCCCAATCCTGCTCCACTTGCTGTCTTCGCATCTGGAGTCTGCTTCTATTTAACATCAGGCATAGCCTTTTACCAACAAAAAAAGAAAACGGCTTGAATCACAACGTAATTTGACTTAATATCCACATTATGTTGACAGTTGGTGCAAAGTAATTTACGTGGCGCTATAGCGCTTCGTAAATCTGTCGGCTTATGCAGCACTGTTTTTTGCATTCAAATTAAAGAAGGGGTCCGATTGCGGATTAATGCATGTTTTAAATGACAATCTGCATTATGCAAACTGAAGCGTCGGTAGCTGAATGGGTATGATTTTTATTGGGGAGTTTGCTAATTGCCTTCAGCATTTTCAGCCTCACCGGACTTTTTTAGGGGAAACATGAAGAGCTCCTCAAGCCGTGGAAACGAAACACCATCAGAGGTTTTTTTATGGAGCATGGCATCAAACACTATAGTATGTATCCCCGTTCTCTACTGGAATCTCCGAGGGGCTCGGATCGGTGGGGATAAGTCATGTACGGGTTGAATGCGGGAAATCGTAGTTCAGTCAGCGGAGCTTCGTTACACTACTGATGTGACCCATACTTTGCAGAGCTTTATCTCTTTCAGGCCTGCAAGCCATACAATGCTTCATATATCTTGACGATACTTACTTATTTATTTTTAGTATTATTAACTATAGTTTGACTTTGTCTTACTTAAACAATTTTTGACTTTTACTAGAGTACTGTAGTGGTACTGTATGACATTGTGGAAATTGAAACTTTTACATAATTATCTGATGTAAATTTGTTAACTTAGTTTTTTTTTACATGTTGTGGTTGTCTCTATAATATATTTTTTGTGTTTATTTGTAATGGAAAGTGTCCTGCTATGATAGGGCATTTTCCAATATTTTCGACGCTGTAAGCTGTCGGGAGAAAAGAGCTGGACACTTGCTGAGTTTCTTGCCGGTTCTTCTCAGTACAAGAGCTCCCGCCCAGAGTAGACTTACGAACCGATGGCATAGTGACATTCACAAGAGCTACTTGTAGCCTAAACTGAATAAATTATTTTGAATTTTGAATTTTGATATCGTAATCTATTCGTATGACCTTGATTGTTTGTTTACAGGACTGATATAATTGTGACAATAGCACATGTTATAATTTATTTAAGGGTGCAAGAAAAGCCAATAGTGCAGTCACGGTTAAGTTGATATATGATGAAAAAAACTATCGTATTGCATAAACAACATTTAAATTTAGTATCAAAGGGAACATGTTTACAATTGGTCCGACCCATAAATTCATAAGTCATAACACACTATAGTTTTTTCTACAATATCATTTAAAGTTGGGCAAAAAACATGAAAACGAGTGCCGGCGTTTAGTTGATATCTTAATATCGTCCACTGCTGGACAAAGGCCTCCGCCAAGGATATGAGGGGAAGCTTAATATAGTTTATCTAAATTATTGTACCTCTAATTATGTCTTGACAATCACCAATGTCTTAACTACAAATCATCCGTCTCACATTTTCGATTTATCAAGCGGTAATTTAGATTATTATTTTTTATTAAGCATCTTAAATTTCCCATACAAAATTAGTATGGCCGCTTGGCATCAAATAACTCTGTAGTTATTCGTCTATACGAAGACATTTCAAATATATGACACTTGTCACTTAAGGACGGCGCACCCCGTCTCGGTGGCTGAGTGGCAAATCGCTCGGCCGATACCCGATGTCCCGGGTTCAATTATCAGGTTTGTGATGACCAACTCGACCCATGAATTGTAGCGACGTCTTGATTTCAATGATTGGTAATTTTGTGTAATTTTTTCAATGTTGCCCAGCTTTGGGATAGCTTTTAGGCTTGTTACAAAGTTTTATGTTTATAGGTGCGATCGCAAACACTATGCGAGATATCAATTTGTGATGACGAGCAATATGCATTTCACTGTACTCACTCACTCTATGATTCAGCGAATACAGCGGTATAAATAAAATGAATTGGTTTTGCATTTAATAAAATTTGTGTTAAAAAAAACAAAGTTATAATAAACGTTGTTTTTTTGTAAATTTTTTTATGTAATACACAAAAGTTTTTATACTGATTAGCTTCACATTTCCTTATCGAGACGCTCCTTAATGCTATAGGAGATGCTCTAGCAGAATTTATAGAACAAAGAATAATATGTTACAAGAAGGCAAAGTGTTGAAAAAATTCCACGAGCGGGAGTTGAACCCGCACCCCATGACATGCCGGGTCAGGTGCACTACCAACTATGCTATCGGTGCTCAATCCAACTCGCCGAAATTAATCAACACTATCTACTCTTTACTCTGTATGCCAACGAAGCCTTCTCTTTTTTTTTTCAAATTGTAATTTGTTCGCAACGAAATTTGCGTAAAATTATAAATGATCATAAATAATATGTTAGCTAGAAAGAGCTCGAGATGATTAATTTTTGGTCACCCATCCGATGACCGGCCTTTGCGAAAGTTGCTTAACTTCAGCAATCGGAGACCGAGCGCGTTCACCACAGCGCCACCGACCTCCCAATCTACATACTTAATTAATCGGCGATTCATCAAGCGGATCTGAATTACGGGGCGCTGTCACGCGGTCGTCGTCAAAGGTGATGCGTCCTCCATTCTCGGTATTACTTATTATCATTGAGTGGGCACTGGTATTCAGTCACGGCGGTGGCGCTATGCTCTCTCAAATGCATTGTATTCACTGCGCTCTCTGCACTACAGGAGAACGTCGCGCAACGGCAGCCAGTCGAAACGAAACCACAGATTTGACGAAATATCATGCAGTTACAATGGAAATCTGTAAAGTAATAAGTAGGTACCTTTTATATCAATGTCTGTAACCTAAGTACGCTGGTAACATTCTTGTTAAGCGTTTAATGCGTTTTTATAACAAAAATTAAAACGAATTGGACAGGTTTGCCTCTTATATATGCAATTAAAAGTAAGTAGCAGATTAACTTTTTAAATTAGTTTAGTTGCACTGACATTTATCACTATTACTATTTTACAAGTTTTTTTAGCTCTGTTTAGTTTATAGCACAATATCTGACTCCCTGTGACCACAAACCCTGCAAAAGGTTCGAAACGTCAGGATAAAATAATATACAATCAATGAGTAAAATAAACGCGAGCAGATCCGTAAAAGTTGTTTTATTAAAATGAATAAATTGTTTGCTTAGCCAGATGTTTAAATATATATTTGTACGAGAAAAAATTGTTAAGACTAAACATGTAACTTTAATTATTACAAAGCAGTAAAAACCAACAATCCCTGCCGAGTTTCTTGCGGCTTCTTTTCCGTATAACATCTACACCTAAGGTTTGCAAGGCTGCAGCATACATTTTTAAGTCTAAAATTGAATTGCTAAACGTTTATTATTAACTTAAAAAAGTGTTATATTTTATTTTTCTCTTTCCTTTCTTATGACGCTGATTGTTATAACAAAAACCAAGCAACAAAAACAGATTTTCATTCATATCACGCATTAAAAGCATCTTTTCCGTGGCAGCAAATATAGCACACTAATCACAACACTATCAAAACGCCAGTTAATTCACTATTAAGGCTGATAACTCTATATCCCTACTCACTTAAGAGACTGAACTCGGGGATAATTGAACGCACTTCGGCGATTATTCCATCAGCCGCGTCCCGACCTTGAGACGCCGATTAGCGTCTGCGTGGGTTTGATTAAATCAGCGTCGACAAGAGCACTATCAGGCACACTTACCTTACATAGCTACCTTAAGCAGAATAGGACAGGTTAAGACCACCGGTTCCAGACCCAGTGTTCCCGGGTTCAATTCCTAAGGGGTACCTCGTGGTGGTTGGTGTATTAAGTAGGGTCTCATTATATAGGGTCCTTACATATAAAATTGGCGTTTGAATGAAGATTTTTTATAAAATTATATTTTTCATACTAACGTTTTATTTAATTTTCTTAGCATCTATTTATTTTAATATCTATCTATAAACATTGTAGAGTAGTGTGTTTATTTTACTAGCTAAATATAGCAGAAATTAAAAAGAAAAAAATCAAGTCCCTTCAAAGCTACAATGAAACATAAGGACAATTCGGCGAACAAAAATTATTAGTCAATTTAAAAAAAATGTTGGGCGATAAAGACACAAAATTAATAATCATTGTTATTACTGAAGCCTAAGTAACATAGTCCTAATTAAAGGTGTATAATAATATTAACAACCGGTATTGACTTTTAGAAGTAATACACCTATTAATAAGTGAGAAAAAAAGTCTCAATTTCATAGGTAAGGACCAATCCATCATACCTCTTATAAATTATTACTAATTTATAAGAGGTATGATGGAGCGGGGCTACCTGCAACAGGTATAATGCTAGGTAGTTCCAATACATTGCATGCGTATAATGATTTTTTTAAATATTTGAATGTCGCCTTTTTATAAAGTTTGTAGAACAGTCAGAGAATAGGCGTTATCATCACTGAACATAGGTGAGACGAAGGCCAATTGTTTACCTTGTAAGGAGTAAAAAAAACCATGAGTTGGCTTAGTCGACTCTCGTTGTATATTAAAGAATTAATAGAGTCAACTTCGCGCGCGGCCGATCAAAGCGCGCTGCCCATTTTAGCGTGTCAAACGTGAGCGTTGCTGCTACCGATTTCGGTATGCGTGGTGCCAATAGACTGTGGATACATCTAAACTGGCATTTTTGGTTACCTTACCTCATAATGTTTTTTTTATTAATAAAACAATCTTATTGTATCCTAAATATAGTACGAGTATATCAGAGGATGTTTGATTGCTGCGATAGATAAGGTCTAGAACAAAGCAACCTAGGTACTACGAGTTATCAAAGATGTTGATTTCGTAGCATGAAAAAATATTAAATCTACAAAATGTATTGTATCAAGCTTAAAACATCATTCCGTCGGCATCCACTTCAAAAATATGGAAGCAACACAACTGAGGTGTTTGTGCAACAACAACTACAAAAATTACGTATTTATGTCGTATTTGTTACTGATTTGCTACAATGTAATCTGGTGTAGGTATTCGTGTAACCCTATACTTGGCACAGTTTATTTATATGGAATTATACAACGTTAGTCAGAAGGAGGGGGGGTGCGGAGGGTACTAAGCCGAAAGGAGGGTAAAGTACACATGATAGTGAATAACTTTTGTCTAAGAACTTTTCCTTAAAAATGGATAATTTTAGATTAACAGCTTTTTTAAGATTTCAAAATAAATTACGCTGTGGTAGCCCTGGGGGTCACAAAAAAAAACAAATTAAAAGTTAATATTATTGGATACATTAGTCCAATCATGGAGAGAAAACTCGACTTTTTACAATGCCCGTACATTAACATTAGAGGTAAACCTATTTGCTGAGAACCTACGTCAAAACCGTAGCCTACTAGATTTTTGTAGACCAATCAAATGTAAATGAAAAAAAAAACAAAAAAAAGTAAGTAAGTTAAAAAAAAGTTATTCACTATCATGTATACTTTACCCTCCTTTTGGCTTAGTACCCCCGTTCCGACTAACGTTGTAGGTATATATTTTTTATATATATTTGTATATATTTTACATAGAAAATGTGTTCCTTTTTCACTACTCTAAATTGTGTTCGCGATGTTTGCAGAACGGCTTCCCGACGTTATATAATCAAACAAATTGAAACACGTTTAAAGCGACCGTATCACCATGCAACCACAGTTGCGTGAGCAAAATTAGATTTCATTTGACGTAGATTTGGTTGCTTCAAGCAGGGTAGCGGTTAAATGATCCACTATGCCTAAAACAGCCTTACGTGGAAGATACTGACACACAATAAGAAGTCGGCAGAAGGCAAGCTCCATACAAACACGCTCGAGCACGCACACAGACAACCTCACACGGACACGAAATGTCGGAACAGTTGCGCTCGGTCTGATCCGAGATCGAGATCGATGTAGGCATAGACATAGACAAAGACATTAATTTATTTACTACATAAGCACACATAAATACATTTATACAAGGCGATTAAATTAACAACTGCAATAAAGGAAGAAAACATAAATACCAACAGAATTAAATCAACAAACACAACAACATTAATAATTTAATCTATATATATACAAATCCTAAAAGCCTATGTCCAGCAGTGGACGTGTGTAGGCTGATGATGATGATGATGATGATGATGAAAATATAAAAATCAATTGCAGTCCGTTTGAGTCGCTACAACTCGAGAATAGCTGGACCGATTTGGCTAATTTTGATTTTGAAGTTCAGGGAAGGTTTAAACGGTGAGAAATATAAATAACTTTCGCCCGCTCGCGGTTTCACCCGCGTGGTTCCCGTTCCCGTGGGAATATCGGGATAAAAACGATTCTATGTGTTAATCCAGGTTATAAACTATCTGTATGCCGAATTTTATCCAAATCCATTCAGTAGTTTTTACATGAAAGAGTAACAAACATCCATCCATACTTACAAACTTTCGCGTTTATAATATTAGTAGGATAAGTAACGGAAAATATTAAAAACAAAGTCCGCTGGGTCAGCTAGTATTAAACACGGGTATTAAAATAAAAATGTAATAAAAAACTAACAGTATTTTATCAGTTGGGTGCCCATTGAATTGTATGTGTGCCACAGCAGCAAATGGACCTCGACTCAGCAAATGCCTACTGTGTTAGCGGTAGACGCTGTTATTCTGCCAAAAGCGTGTATTTAGCCTCAGGACCCCGTGAGAACAATAATTTTTTACTTATTGGTGTGTTGCATGTGTTTGGTGTGACAAAGTGTGAAATAAAACATTAAATAGGCGATATGATAAGATAATAAATAATAAAAATAAAAAATTAAAAAAAATAATTAATAATAGTAATAGTCAGGCGATGTGCAAAGTAAGCAAATATCAAATAATTTCAGCGCAATTACAAAATTTTTAATATTTAAATAAATCTTCTGTGCGTGTGTATGAACCTCCCGTGAACTCCTTCTAAACGGCTGGACCGATTTGGATGAAATTTTTTGTGTGCGTGTTCAAGTGGATTCGAGAATGGTTTAGAATTACAATTGGACCCGGTAGGTGGCGCTGCTATAGGGGTCCATAATGGGATACGAGTGTTCTTAAGCGGACGAATGATTTGTTTGTTTTGTTGTCATGGAAACTGTCAAAGCGGTACGAAGCCCGCCGGTCAGCAAGTTACCTATACTATATTTTCTTCAATGTGGTTCAAGCGCGGTATGTATATTAAAGCTTACTTTCTAAGTCTACTTATTTTGTGATACTGTGAAGCGTGCTATTATTAGGCGCCGGCACGCAATTCCGCCTAGAACTGTAGGCCATTGCCAGGCATAACAATATCGCATTTCTCCCTAGTTAGCTCGTTAATGGAGTAATTGTGCTTTGCCCGAGTCTCATTATATTTAATTCACACGTTAGCTTATCTAATACCCACTAAATATTTATGACTGGGTGTTTATGGTGATAGGAATTAGGCATATTATTATTATAGCCGACAAAGGAGGCTGTACATTTGAAGGATGCTTCCGGTTCAATCGTAATTGCATTCGGGTTTTAACTTACATGGGTCGGATAGTGTGTAGTTTAATTAGTTTTAGTTATTCTGTATGTAATATTTTCAAAATACAGTAAAAAAATTAAATGCCTACCTGACCCAGCCATGAATTGAACCACTGACCATTATGCTACCGGGAAGGCTGACGTAAGCACTGAATTTTTTCACTGCTTTGATTGTTGACTGCTTTTTAGCGGCAGAGTGCCATCTGTCCAACGGTTATTGTTATTGTTAACGGATTGCGGAAGACCCAGGTTCGATTCCTGGCTGGTCGGGTAGGCATTTAACTTTTTCACTGTATTTTATAAATGTTTAATACAGTTTAAGAGCAGCAATTATCACTTATAAAAAAAATCTGTATGTCTTTATATCTAGCTGTAAATCGCACATCGCTCGAAGGACTGATGGCCGTTGGGGCGGAAAAGTTCTTGAATGGCAACCGCGCACAGGAAGACGTAGTGTGGGTAGGCCTCCAACAAGGTGGACCGACGATCTTGTGAAGGCCACGGGTAGCCGCTGGATGCGAGCAGCACGCAACCGGTCGCTGTGGAGGCTTTGGATGATGATGATGATTTAGTTATACCATTATTGTTTGTCTCTTTGAGTACGAATGACGATGACTTCATCCCCGTGATCACTCGTATCCTGTGATGGTTTTACCGAGTTTGCATGACCACAAAAAACGTCAAAACTTCATCGCAAATCGATCAATGGCATAGGATCACGGGACATACAAAGGTTCTTTTATTATAGGTATAAGGTATAGGATGTCATTTTGTCATTTTCCCTGTGTGGTGCCGGGGATAAAGAATTGCACCACCCCATCTCTTCCTGTGGGTGTCGTAAAAGCCGACTAAGGGACCATTCCAGAGGATGGGCAGCAGCATCTCTCTGAGGTTACCCTCAACCTACTGCGATCGCCAACCCGCCTGCCAAGCGTGGCGATTACGGCAAATACCCCTCATATCCTTGGGGGAGGCCTTTGTCCAGCAGTGGACGTCTTTGGCTGAGATGATGATAGGATGTCATTTATGATCATAGACACAAAATAAGGATTATATGTATAGAATAACAACTGTCAACAATATATTTTTTACTTCTATATATGTTTGTATTCGTTACGAAATCCTTTAAGCTCGCCGCGCGCCAAACACCTTGCTGCTACGAAACAAAGCAAAAAGGGAATAAAATAAATAATTAAATAAATAAATGTTTCCCACACTCACACCAATTATCTAGCCCCAAGAAAAGCTTCCTTAAGGGTGCGCCGACAAAAAAATGCCAAAAATGCAGTTACGGTTAAGTAGATATAATTGAAAATACTATCGTATTAAATGAACAAAATATATATTTAGTATTATAGGGAACGTGTTTACAATTTGTCAGAACCATAAATTCATAACACGCTATAGTTTTTTCTACAATATCATTTAAAGTTGGGCAAAAATCATGAAAACGAGTGGCGACGTTTAGTAGATTTCTTATAGTTTATCTAAATTATTGTACCTCTGATTTTGTCTAAACAATCATCAATGGATAAACTACAAATTGCTAGACTACATTTTCGATTCATCAAGTGGTTATTTAAATAATTATTTTTTATTAAGCACCTTAAATTCCCCATACAAAATTAGTATGGCCGCGCGGCATCTAATAAATATGGACGACGACATTTCAAATAAAACATATGACACTTGTCACTTATGGACGGCGCACCCGAGTTTCTTAAAAACTCGAGAAAATGGTTTACTAGACAACGGATGAACATACTAATATACTTAAATACATACTTATTATACATAAGAAACACCCAGACCCGAAACAACTTAGAAAAACAGGTATTTCTAAATTGATCCGACCGGGGATCGAACCCGGGACCTCAGAGATGGCGACACCATGAAAACCGGTGTGCAAGCCACTCGACCAAGGAGGTCGTCAAACATCTACATCGAATTTGTTTCTTAAAAAAATGCAACAAAATATTTTTCCTAAACAAACTATAATGTAAATAAGTGAACGCATACAACGGCGGGCGGCGGGTGTGGGAAACGTTTAGCTGAGTCGCGCATTCTACACGTACTTGTAAGTCGGAGGGAACATTTTAAACTTTGCTTGCTGAAACAAGTTCCTCTGGCGCCTCTACTACGGTTACAATAAACATGTTCACGTTTTACGATGAAGAGTGAGATTAGTTTAGATTGTACAAAGCATTGCTTGTGGCTTGCTATGCCTTAATTTTTCTTTAATTTTAATTTGAAATCCGACAAATAGGGCGCTGATTATGATGATGGCATGAATATACAAAAAAAATAATCCATAATTATGCTAAACGCTAAATTCTGTTTTGTAAGCATCTCATTTTAAATAATCTCTAAATCTACGTTCAGTTGAACAGTTATGTTAGGTACTTCATACATAATAAATCCGTTTTACCAAATAGGATGTTTACCAAACGGGGAAAGGAAAAGCTATTTTATATATAACAATTCTTTTATGTCATCATCATCATCAGCTCATTGTATGTCCCCACTGCTGGAGCACGAGCCTTCCCTATGGATGGATAGGGAGAGCGAGCCATAAACCACCACGCGGGCCCAGTGCGGTGCAGTGGTTGTTAACGACAGCCAATGCAGCCGGGACCAGCGGTTTTACGTGCCTTCCGAAGCTCGAGATGATCAATTTTTGGTCATCTATCCGTAGACCAGCCTTTGCGAGAGTTGCTTAATCTCAGCACTCGCAGACTGGGCGCGATAACCTCTGCGCCCTCGAGCTCTCTTAAAGCGGGTTTGGTATTGATTGAGAGAATAAAGAAATCTTTTTCAGGTTTTGTGTATATTAAAAATAAATAAATAAATTAAATTTTCCTACACTCACACCAATTATCTAGCCCAAGAGAAGCTTCGTTATGAAACTCGTTATATGGTTACTAGACAACGGATAAACATACTTAAAATACTTAAATACATACTTATTATACATAGAAAACACCCAGACCCGAGACAATTTAGAAAAAACAATTATTTCTAAATTGACCCCGGATCGAACCCGGGACCTCAGAGATGGCGACACCATGAAAACCGGTGTACAAACCACTCGACCAAGGAAGTCGTCAAAAATAACATAGGGTAAAGCCACCAAAGAGCACGCATTACTACTAATTAAATATCATTAAATCTGTTAGCAATTACTTGCCTGTGGCACAACGTGTGCAAGGAGTTATATGGTAGGTAGATACATGTGTGTTTGCCAATAGTAAAAATTGAATTGCGTATAGGAATAATTACACTTTAGTGGCTTTACCCTATTGTTGGTTACGTAGTAGTGGTTGAAGTAGCGAAACGGAATATATTGAAGCAATGTGAATAAAACAAGCTGCTGGGCTGGATCGATGCTGGTTCCCACTTAATTCAAATGGGCAGATTGATGCGCTGACTTGTGTTTTCTGAAAAAAATGTCGGGAAAAATTTAATTAATAACAATAAAAACATATTGGCAAGATAGGTATATATTCAACTTTGTAAAGAGAAGAAGCCGCAGGAAACTCGGCAAGCGACGGTTCATTAAATTTTAGACAAAAATTAACGTGTATTGCAACAGCACCTATCTATCTAGTATCTAACAGACAAATATTGGAAGGTGGGCTGCGGCATGTATGGATTGGTATGTATCATTGATGTAACGAATACTTATATCCGTTTCGCCTAAAATTCTCATGACATGAAATTAGAAATTTTGAGTAAAACGGAATATACCTGTACTTTGTGCGTCTTAGTCGACATGTTTAGGGATCTCCATCAAATCGAAGCAACCAATGACTTTTTAATATTGTGTCGGCACAATATTAAAAAGTTATATTGTTATTGGAAATATCGGCACATATCGGTATGCGCCGATATTTCGGCACAGTTGCCGGCGCCATTATCACGGATGTACTCCACACACACTCTCACACAACAAAGAACATGGTAATAACCCCGTGGCGTGAAGATACAAATTAGCTGATACTTTGAATAAGTTTTTTTTTTAATAAGTTGTCTCGTAAATTGTTCGCAATAAAACCTCCCACTGTGGCTTCGGAGATGCTATTATAAGGAAATATACAGACTCACAAAAAGGATCGTCTGTCTACAAAAATCCTTGAAACATTAGGTTTTTTAACCTTTTCACCGCTCAACTATCCTGCACGCGATGTCCCACTGTACGCCAACGTATAAATGTATTTTAATAAAGTAGGTACAAAGAAGAACTTCTATAGAAGTGCTGGCGTGGACGGCACGAAAATCTCGAACTTCTATAGAAGTTGTTGGCGGTAAAAAGGTTAAACAAAACTATGTTTTTTTCGCTGCATAAAGTACCTACTTTTAAATTTTGATAAAGACGAGTTTAATATTTACTTTGATCCTTTTTGACTAATAATATTAATTCGTATTCATGGAATAACATACCAACCAACGATATTACTCGTCAAATTAGTTTTAATTCATTCCTAGGAATTACATGTAACGTAGTATAAAGCCAGTTCTATATAATACTTTTCACATCATACAATTGTGGCCTTTTATTAAAGGAATCCAAATAACGATGAGCTTAAATATTGGTTTTGGAGCGTCATGTTGAAATATTGGATAGTATAATAAATCACATGCCAGTCGATGACACATGTAAATATTATATAATCCGCTTTGTGTTTTATAATATTATAACTAGTACATAAAAGTGTTAAATGAATTTCATTTCATTTTTATTTTTACTAGCTGAAGTCGAGTTCTTGAAAACAAAAGTGTCTGCTTGTCGAGCTAGGTTTTTTTAAAAATATATTTACAGTCTGCAAACGAGCAGACGGGCCGCCTGATGGTGAGCGGTCACCGCCGCCCATGGACATCAGCAACATCAGAGATGTTGTTTTTGTGTTGCTGACCTGAGAAAACCCTTTTTACACCCCTTTTAAAAGAGTCCATGTCGCAGCTTAATAGGAAAACCTCGGATGGCAGCTCATTTCACAGTTTGATGGTGGAATGAAGCTCCTCTGGAAGCGAACCGTTCGAGCGAACAGCGGCTCCAGGAGGTGTGCGTGTGCCCTGCTCCGGTGGCGAGCGGTGCGATGGTAGAAGGAGGAAGGGGCACCAAATCAAAAAGTTTAATGCTGCGCCCACAAAGGAAGGAGTATAATTACCTTTCTTAAGTAAAGAAGATTTTAAATGATTTTAAACTTATCTAATGGTAAATCTTGTACAGTACTAGGTATTTTATTATAGTAGTGTACCTTGCCCCAAGAAAGAGCCAAGAACCTTTTGAACCAACTTGAAGGGAACAGTGGCATTACAAGATTTTTCTTATTTCTAGTATTGAAATTGTGTAACATCACCGTGTTTAGTAAAAGAGTTGACATTGCAAAGCACAAAGACTATGCAATTATAAATAAACTGAGATGCAACTGTAAGAACACCAATTTCTTTAAAAATATTGCTTAGAGTAGTTCGGGAACCTAGTCTATAAATGGTTCATAAAGCTCGTTTCTGTAAAATAAATATAAATTCAACATCAGCCCCTGTAGCCCACAGTAAGATGCCATACGACATGACACTATGAAAATAGCTAAAGTAAACTGTTCTAGCAGTTTCAACGTTTGATAATTGTCTTATTTTTCTGATGGCATAAGCAGCAGAACTGAGTTTGCCGGACAATTTCGTCTCGGCCAAGTTTTGAGTTAAGTGTTATACCTAAGAAGACTGTTGAATCTACTTTATCATTTAATTGTTTTATCTAATTATCATCGTTTATTCTAACATCGGTTGGTTCTTCACTTTATTACTTTTCATCTACATGAATGATTTGACCGGGTATGATTTTCCGTTTTACTTAACTTTTAATATCGACGACTTGGTGCTTTAGAACAGAGCCCTATCTCTTAAAGTTTCGGACTTCCTCTTACTAACCCATCTGGATGGCTCACCCTGCACAGCTTGGCACTCTCTAAATTGGTGAGAGGAGGTGAGTCATTTTATTTTTCTGTTAAGTTTGCTTTTGCTTTAATTAAAAACAGACGCAAATGTTTTCTCTTTCCATTACCTAAGTTATAAAAGTAGACGCAAAAGTACATTCAAATAATTAAGCTCTCCAGCAGTCCGTAGACTTATTGATAAAAAAGCCACCCATCGGCATCGTAATGTATTAAATTAAATTCTTTAATTAAGTAACTCAAGTCTTGTGAATGATTCAATAAGGAAAATAAATATTTCTTTATGATTTAACTAAAAAAATAAAAAATAATCCTTTCTTTGCATTTTTACTTTTTCGTAATCCATTAAGATGGGATCCTTTTGATGAGATTCATTGAAATGTTTCAACGATCGAAATCTCAAAGGAAATACAGAATTACCCAGGCTTATTTCATGTTTTAAAGATCCAATCGGAATTATAATACAATATATTTTAAAAGGCGTTTTTCTTCTTAAGATACTCATTCATTTTTCTGAATGAACACGTTTCTGCCCTTTTTCATGCTAATAACTTTCCTCTAAGCAATGTGAAATTTTGGGTCGTCAAGTTTTAAACAGAAACGCGTGGAACGGAATGGAACGCGAACGTAACAAAGGATACAATAATCGTTTCCTAACACGTACATTAGTCATGGAAATGGAAAAAGCGGCACCAATTTACTTAACAGCTGAAAACAAAGGAGAACTTTCTTCTTCAAAACAAATTTACACGTGGTGCGCGGAAACAAATTCTTATTTATTAACGAGAGTGCTGGCTGCACAGGTCGGCCATTGCTGGATATAAGAAGAAAAATACCTATTTAAAAATAAAACTACATTTCTGGCAGCTAAGGAGGGGAAAATATTACGTTTGTGCAAACATTGTGTTTCAAAATTGGAACGAGTTTATAAAAAAAAAATGTTAAGAAAGTTAACAGTCGTCCTGGTGATGTTGGGGTGTTGTTATTGCTTGGATAATAATGGCAACGAGCAGTTGGGAGATGCTCGCGCTAAAAAGAAGAAAAGTCCCGCCAGACTGTGGGGTGAGTGTTTTCAGTAAATTACAACTAATTGAATTTTAATTGGCGTTAGTCGAGCTGTGTCTGAGATCAAAGGGTTACAGAGTATCATGTTAGCGTATTATCGTCGTGTCTTAAAATTGTTTTATTGCAATTCAAACTTTTAATTAAAAATTCTTGACGTCAGTTAGTTTCTGATTAAACGTTAATAAATATTTGATTGTACTTCAGAAAGTTGTGATACTGATACATCGGTCACTCACATTAGAACAATGAATAAATACGGGATTGTTACTATAGTTTTGTTGTTTACTTATTGTAATTGTGCCGAAATATTGGCTACTCAAGCTTATGCTTATGCCCGGGATTATTCCCGGGCTGATATTAAAATAAAAAATATAGACCATGTAACAATGGCAATAAATTTGAATAGCATTAACAAAGATGGAATCGTGAGAGAATTCTCCGGGGATATTCTTTTGATGGGGGGTTTTAATAACCTAAGTGGTCCTGGAGCGTTTAGCCGGGATTTTCTGTCCTCCGTAATAGTCCTAACTGCATGTGGCTTTCTTTTAGGTATTAAGGTACTTATGTATACTACCTTAAGGTACAAATAGATTAAGATTATATGTGCATATTTACTTTGATGTTGTTTAACCACTCGTGTCCTTCTTTTGCGTATTTTCATTGTGTTATATTAACGCCCAATACATTTTTATTTAATGGCGGCAATCTCTTGCCTTTTATCTCACCCGGGTTTCAACTGGAATCCTCAATCACTGTGGAACTGGTTTTGGCGACAGAGGTTGGATAAGATAGATCATCATCTCAGGTGGCTATCAAGCTGGCTAGGTATGCTTACAACAAAACTAGCAAGAAAACCCCCTTAAAATCTATCTCCGCTGGGATTCGAACTGTGGACCTCTTGTTCTGATATCATCTGCAAGACCACAGTGGCAGATTTTTTTAAACGTTAGTATTATTTAAAAAAAACACAAATGTTGAAAAAATTTCCACGAGCAGGATTTGAACCCGCACCCTTCTGACATACCGGGTTTGTTAATGACGGTAGTTGTTGACATTGAATGGCGCCCATTCAATGTCAACAACTACCGTTAGGCTTTCAAAGTAAAAAGTAAATAGTGTTGAATAATTTCGGCGGGCTGGTTAGAACCACGATAGCTCAATTGGGAGAGCACCTGACCCGGTATGTCAGAAGGGTGCGGGTTCAAATCCTGCTCGTGGAAATTTTTTCAACATTTGTGTTTTTGTAATTTGTTCGCAAAAAAATTTGCGTTAAAAATTATATAAACATTTGTTAGTATTATTGTCAAGCCGAAGCGTATATTCGATGTGTATACTATTACAACAGGGCATATAAATGTTGCTAATGAATTGCCATTTCCTATTCCAGTGATGCTTCTGCTGCTCGCCGTCGCCAAAGTGGCAGTCGTCAAGGTGGTATCCTTCTTCCTTTTCGCGACCTTCTTCCAGAAGGTCTTTTATTTCGTGGGCCTGTTCCTGAAGTACTATATGAAGGCCCCCAAAGCTCCCCAGACGGCCTACGGCGCCCCTCAGGACTACAACACTGTTGGGTACAGTTACGGACCCCCTGAGCACGAAAGCTTTACGGACCATGAGGCCCTTCCCAGCATTACCGACCTTGGAGGCTCCTTAAGCTGGCTGTTGAATAAGAATCCCAAGTAGACTTTACTGTACGTTTAAGATTAAATTATTTATTTATTGACATGTTGTGTTTTCAATTATTTTGTAGCACCGCATTTTTTTAAGCACGTGAAATCTATATTAGTGTAGATTTCACATGTTTCTGATATCGTTACGGTAAAAACTAAGGTAAAAGTTTAAAATCGTATCAATCAGCCCGAAAATTTCAGACAGAAGTGAATAAGTATACGTTAGTCATATTTTGCTTTTCTTTATATTGCTAAAACTATGACTGGTGTTGGTGAGATTTTGTGTACCATCCAAAATGTGCCAGTGTGGTACCACCAATTTCCCCACGAGACAGTGCAGCTACCGCCAAGAACAGTCAAGAAATCACGAACTTGAATTGAACGAACGGATTGGAATTTTGATCACTCATCTTCGTGAGATGATTTGATGATGATGTCTTCAATCTAAATGATTCCATCTATCATCTAAGGACAGGCTTTTGTTTATATCTCAGTGGTCTAACATTACCAGGCTTTTAATGCTCTAAGTTACCAGGCTATCTCCTTGGTCGAGTGGTTTGTACTCCGGTTTTCATGGTGTTGCCATCTCTGAGGTCCCGGGTTCGATCCCCGGTCGGGTCAATTTAGAAATTATTGTTTTTCTAAATTGTCTAGGGTCTGGGTGTTTTCTATGTATAATGAGTACGTATTTAAGTATTTTAAGTATGTTTATCCGTCTTCTAGTAACCATTTAACGAGTTTCATAACGAAGCTTCTCTTGGACTAGATAATATATATATTACAGGCTACTGAGACACGATTGGAGATAATAAAGAAAAAGTCAGATACACTTGGTTTCTTCTCACATTAACTTACTATTACTATCGTATGTAAAGTAAATTGTTTCTTTTCATCTAAAAGTTAGTTCAATTTCAAAAGTATTAGTAACAACCAACGCACCGGGTTACAATGCAGTAATTTATCGAGAAGAACACGGCTACAAAATTGAAAAAACTTCGTTAAACACTAATAAAATACGCTATTAACTAAGTTGAACATTAATACGAAACTGTTATTCACTCCGTTGTAGCTCGAGCAGCATTGTCACAGTTAGTATTTAGTGTTATGTTGTTATTCCATGCCGGTTTCCAAGCCATATTGTTATAGCTAATCGCCCCGCACAATACGAGAGACAATAATTTACAATTGAATAGAATGTTTGGAGCTGCAACCGATGCCAGCGGTACAATGGAGGTTAACCCCATTTAAGTTTAAGCCGTATGTGGTCTGAAAATAAACTCGGTATTTAGTGAAGATTTATTTACGTACATATAACAATATAAATCATCATCAGCTCAGTGCGGATTGGTGGTTCTTAATGACTGCTAATGCAGCCGGGACCAATGGCTTTACGTGCCTTCCGAAGCACGGAGGACCTCGGATAAATTTCGGTCACCCATCCGATGACCGGCCTTTGCGAAAGTTGCTTAACCTCAGCACTCGCAGACCGGGCGCGTAAACCACTGCGCCATCGAGCTCCCCTAACAATATGATTACTACTCATATGACTGTATAAGTCAAAAACTGAGTGAAGATTTTATTATAGCAACTAATTATCATGAGAACCGGGACCAACGGCTTCTTCTTCTGTAGCATAGAACAGCTTCAAAATTAAAAAAAAATCAAAATTCAAAATCATTTATTTAGTTTAGGCAACAAATAGCTCTTGTGAACGCCATTATGCCATCGTCAGTCTAGTTTGGGCGGGAGACCTTGTACTGAGAAGAACCGGCAACAAACTCAGCAAGTGTCAAGCTCTTTTCTCCCTTACAGCGTCAAAATATTGGAAAATGCCCTATTATAAAAGGACACTTTCCAACACAAATAAAAATACAAAATATAAAGGACAATCACAACATTGCATTAAAAAAAAGAAAAAAGAAAAAATATTTATTTTTTCTTTTTAAAAATAAAATATTTAAGTTTGCAAAAACATCATTTACCTACCAGTTTAATTTTTTTAATGTCATACAGTACTAGTAAAAGTCAAAACCTGTCCAAAAAAAAACAAAGTGACATATTCATTACCAGCTCATTGTCCCCACTGCTGGGGCACGAGCACTCCCTATGAATGGATGGAGAGCGGGCCATAAACCAGCACGCGGGCCCAGTGCGGGTTGGTGGTTGTTAACGACTGCCAATGCAGCCGGGACCAACGGCTTTACGTGCCTTCCGAAGCACGGAGGAGTATTATACTGAGTTGTATTATACATCGGTCGTAGGTACTATTGTTGTAGTGTGTGTGCTGCCCCTAATGTGTTATGTTTTTTTCAATATTTGTAGCGAGTAGGACGCTCCGCTATTGCTTTGTGTTTCTACGAGAACTCCTTAAGGATCAGCTCATCTTCATAGATAACCAGTTTCGTTAAGGGGCCGCTTATCTCTTAATGGAACGCTTTGTAACCTTATACAATTTGTTTGGTCACGTACTGTATAATCTTTAAGGCGCTGACAACTGAAATGCGCTTCATATGAATGGTTTGTATATAACATATACAGTATACAACATATTATAACGCCAAGAAACAATAGGCTATAATTAAACAATAATGTTGTTTCTAAAATGCAGAATTATGTGGCCACCCATCCGATGACCGGCCTTTGGAAAATTTGCTTAAGTAAGTAAGAATAAGATCAATTTGATGTGAATTCGTTCTTGCAAAACAACATATTGTTTACAAAACATTGAATACCAGTTTATTCATAAATAAACTGGTATTCAATGTTTTGTAAAAGTGCATTATACGAGAATATAAAATATTCATAATTAGATTTTTGTTCACGGAAACATGTTTTAAAAAAAAATATAGATAGCTGTTAAAAATATAGGCGCTTAACGCAAACTTACTTTACGTATCTTAAACATGCCATTTTTATACCTGACGACGTTTTAATAAAACTGCACCACCTATTAATTGGTTTATGTGAATCCTCGTAAAACTTATTTTTTGTACAACGAACGCTAAGTTTAAAAGTTAGATGTGTTATATACCCTACCTTAAAGTTTGTGTGGTGTGTACCAAACAAATAAAAGGTCCGCCTGGCTAGCTACCACCATCTTATCTGAATATGTGGCCATAGCATCAATGTTTGACCATTGTTGTGTTCCGGCAGCGAGAGACAAGATAGCCAGTGCCATAGTAATTGAGGATTCAAGGTGAAGTGCGCTTCCACCATTAGCCTTATCGTCACTTAAAATCAGGTGAGATGGAAGTCAAGTGCTTTCCCGTGAAATATAAAAAAAACTATAACATTATAAAATATGCTTTTATAGACGAAAATAGGATAAAGAGTATTGACCGACAATACATTAAAAGTGGTTATAAAAGCGCTTATGCTAGGGTTATTTGAAATATAAAAATTTATATACGCATAGGCATCTTAGAAAGTAAAACAAAACATATAAATGATGTATAAGTATGGTACTACGAGCCCATTTAGTTGGCGGGTCCGACTCGCGCTCGGCCGGTTTTATTACATCAAGATGATAAGTGGCCGGCCACATAAAGCCGAATATATTTTATGTGGAGATGCCTAATTGCCTTAAGCAATTTGCCCCGTCTTAGGCCCACAAACGAAGTTGTAAAACCCTCCCGACATAAAAAATGCATCCTAATAAAGTGGGAAGAATGAGTGTCTTTTTTAAACCCTACCAAAGAACTTACGTTAAACACGTCAAAGACCAAAAAATTCATAGAGTGCATTTTTACAAAACTACAGATATAATTCATAGGTACATACTTTACCTATGAATTACACAAATATAACTATTTTAATTAATTAACACTTGTAACCGTACTAAGTACTTATTTTACAAATCTATAATGACAAAACGAACTTAACAAACGAGAAACAATCTGTCATTATTAGTTATTCAGTATAGCTATATTTAAGGCTAGAGTATTCGAATATACAAAGGACTCACGTTATCCAATTCGCTAAAGCAACTATTCAATAAACAGCAGTTAAGAGGAAATACTAAGGTCGACTGAGTTGAAAAATATGTATGAAAAGTAGACAAAATCAACGTTTCGTAGTCCCCTGATTTCTCCTCCATAACTAGACCGATTTATTTACTTTTTTCATTAAAAATTAAAGAAAGGCTTTGGCTGTGTCTCTATGTTTTCCTTTTTTTATTTATTATCGTCAAAATTGGGAAACACATCGGAAAATCTGGACAATTTTTAAGGTTTTTAAAGGAAACATAGGGACACAGTCAAAGCCTTTCTTTAATTTTTAATGAAAAAAGTAATGAAATCGGTCCACTTTTGGAGGAGGAATCAGGGGACTACGAAACGTTTATTTTGTCTACTTTTCATACATGGACATTTTTAAGTTTGGACAATTTTACTATAGGACATTTTTATAGTTGGACTATATATTCATTATGGTAATTTTTATAATTGGGTAATATTATCATTGGACATTTGTATGGTTGAATAATTTTATTATATTATGACCATGCCATGTTTTTTATTAGACATAAGTCGTGCAAAGGATATTTTTCAATTCAGTTGACCTTAGTGTTTCTTCCTTAGTTCTAAAATTGCTGTTGCTGAGAAAATTTCTCAGCCTTATGTGAATACCGTGTAGTAACTTCGATTTTCAGAACTCGGCTCTTACTAACTCAATTACTAAGTTAATCTTAAGTTAGGAACAAAACAAATGGGAACTTCAAAGCGTAAGGTCGTGAGTACAGCAATAAGTATTATTGTGGAGACACACGGATGAATAAACTGTCATATGCACGCGTCATGAGTTCATGACACGTTAATAAAGAGACCGCGCGAGTTCCGCGCAACGATAATAAGATTAAAAAATGTAATTAATATTTTCATTGCCTTAGATTCTAAATCCTTCTAGAGTTTAGAAGGATGCCAATAAAATCCGTATAACTAAAAGAAATGCGGCTAACTTTATTTTGTCTTACTGAACGTATCTCTTGAATATGGTGATTATATGTTAATACTGTTGCATTGATTTTCGGTATGTTTATCATCTGAAGGGAGTACCTAAGCCTCAATAAAATAAAAGAGTAATTTTGGGAATATAATTAAATAAGAACAGATTGCAAACAAAAAAACTAAACATTGTTAATAAAAAGTAAAATGAAAAGCAAAGATGAAATATTTTTTTTTATTTTGTCTTAAAGTTTTAAGTTTCGATATAAAATAAAAACCAATAATAATCCAAGATAACAATTTGTAACACTTATTGTACATATCTTTGCTATTGCACAAAATGTGTGGTCAGCATTTCTGTGACGCTACATCTCCATCCTCAACATATTAAAATTTTATTGCATCAATACTGAGTTGATCACTAAACATAGCAAAGCAACCCGTCCAAAATTAGCAAACATACCTTTCCAACGTTCAGCCGCAAAATGTGTTCCTGTATGTTTCAAAACGGATGTTTTTTCCGCACTTTAAAACAAGCAGCGAGGCTTCCCACTACCACTTGCCTTATTCTAAACTAGTTGCGGCCGCTAGATCAATTCCCCCTTATAAAACACAGCTTCAACTAATTTACCTTAACTTATATTCAAATTGGTTTTCCTTCGGAACTGCTTTTAATTTGAACGCAACTCTTTTAAAGTTCTGAAAGTTCATATTTATTATTGAAATTGCTTTAATTTGGTTAGCCGATAGTAGATAACCGCTTCTGTGGCCTAGTCTGGTTTGGACCCATAGGTCCGGGTTGCGATTCTCAGCGGGGGCCACATTCTTGTTTGCTACCACCACCTTACCTTAAATTGTTGCCATACAATATTAATGTTTGTAGGATTCTGGGTAAAGTGCCCTTCGATCTTATAATTACTTAGGGTCATAGTTATCAAAGAATTTAAACGGGGATTAACGCAAACTAATTAGTAAACGTGGGGTATAAAAAAGATATGATACCTTTTACTAATGAGTTCACATAAAATATTTATATAATTTTTAACGCAAATTTGGTATTTGAGGCCGGGAGTAGACGGATTGACAGAGTGCCGCCTGTCCTGCTTGATGGGTGTGGACTGGAAAGAGTGTATACTTTAAAAATCTTGGACATTTGTTGACTACTGACCTCAAGGACGACGACGATATAGAAAGGACGCAGAGGGCATTGTCAGTGAGAGCAAACATGTTAGCCCACAGGTTTGCACGCTGTTCACGTGAGGAAAAAAACATAGCTAGAGCTTTTGTACGTCTTTTTACAGCTGCAGCTTGTGGACTAAATATACTTTAAAAACTTACCACGCCCTCCGAGTCCAATATATACAGAAATGCCTTCAGGGTTGTTCGGAACAGACTGTATGGCCAAATGGTCAGTTCCGATGCCATAAAAAAAAGCCGATTGAACTGACATCTCTACTTGGATGTCACTTCACTATTTTAAAAGGTCAGATGGTCAGATGGACCCATAAAGAAAATTGTCGTTGAATTTTGGTTGTGCGCGGATTATTGGTTAAACGAATAATCTTAGCGAGCTAATATTGTAGCTCTTGAGTTATTGTGCTGTCCGAACAAGGGCAAATCCGGCTGCGTGCTGCAGCTCGAAACCGCGAGTTTTTTTGTGTGCGCGTTCAGTATGACCTCTCGCAGGAGAGTGACCATTTAGTGTAAGAACTAAAAGTTCTTACACTAAATGGTCACTCTGTGTGCGTGAGGCAGCACGAGCCGTGCAATACACGCCGCACCAGCGCCAGCAGGCGTGACAAGCGGAGAGGAGGCTCCGATCGAGCCCGTGGTCGCCGGATTTAGAGAACCCGTCAATTCCTGGCCTTCCTCGCCACCGCCCTCTTTTGTTCCGTCTGATAGTCTTTAGGTGCCGCTGCCGCTTGGATTACCAGGTGAGTTTTTGATTACCTTACCTTTAATTGCAGCAGATTTCCTTTTAGCCGCTCTGAGAAGTGGCCCGCTAAGGAAACGTCTATTTTTTAAAGTCCTGATCGGCGAAACGCCAGACAGGACGGGGATTACCCATTGACGGCCAGGCGGTTGTTGCTATGGGCCCCAACGAACCCGGGATCCTGGCTGAGGTATTTCCTTAACAAGGGTGCTCTTAGGGTTGCCTCGCTTCTGCAGTGCATCGGGAAAGTTTGCGGAGCCCTGCGTTGATTACTTCTACGCAACTATGCGCAAAATGTGTGCGTGCGCGTCCCTGGTGCGCAGGGTGCAAGAGAGCACCAAAAGTATCCTGGGCATGATTGCAAGCAGACATGACTGCTGCAGCTCGTTTGTCATTAGTTGCTGTGCCATAGCAAGTAGCATAGCACAAACAAAATTATGATAATAGTAAAAATAACTGATTGTATACTAACATAGTTCTTAAGTCCCATTGTTACTAACAAATATGAGTTGTAATTATAACTTGCAATCAATAAATTCTATTCTATTCTATAGATAACAAATACGAAAGTTAAAAAAAAGAAGAATAACGTACCCAAGGTATTAAGAAAACAGTCGCAGAGAAGTCGTCGCTAATTTAGCCACTGCCTTCCCACTCGGGAGATTAAGAAGCTGTTGTTTAAATAAACATCGCGACACTATTAGCATGTAAATGACATCTGGCAGGGAACACCTTTGTTTAGAACGCTTTTGAAACGGGGGACCCGTGATTTGCCGGTGAGTATCTGTATACTGTTTTTTTTTAATAAAAATAGTTGACTTTGACCTGTGTCAAAGTCAACTATTTTTATTAAAAAAAAACTTAAGAAAAGTGCTTTTGAACCGTCTCCAAACATTTTTTTACCTACTACCTATTCAGGACCTCTATTTCTTAGCTGTGGAGAAGAATGGGCGCATACCCCGCCCGATCCTCTAAATGCCACACACATCCACATAATACCTACACTAAACATGCACACTAGTTAGGCCCAAGACACCGTACTCGTAGAACAGGGGTACGACGAGCTGGTTCACACGCGCTCTATACCAGGTACAGATATGTACCTGGGCGCTTCTCCCCACCACCACGGCCCGGTCAACCCGAGCCGAGGTCCGAGCCTTTAGAGGCGCCCTCGGGTTGTTCCGCTCCCCGATCCGATCCGATCCGAACCCCTCGGAGAATCTAGTAGGGAACTGGGACACGCACTAGTGCGTGATGCCGTATGTTGGTTGGTTTGTTGGTTGGAGCTCGATGGCGCAGTGGTTAACGCGCTCGGTCTGCGATTGCTCAATTAATCTATATATTAATACGTGAAGCAGAAACTTTGTACCCCTTTTTTACGAAAAATGCGCGGACGGAGGAGTATGAATTTCGCACACTTATAGTTCACATAGAGAAAGTTATCCGAATGTTTAATCCGAATGTAATATTTCTATAAAATTATGCATAAAAATACATTAAATAAATAAAACAAAGATTACACACACTACCATGTATTTGACACACACGTTTAAATACTCTTTTAAAAATTTCAAAAATGGAAGAGGAGCAGCCCAAATCTGTCAACGCCAATCCAAACTCATATTCTATCTTTTTTAATTTTTAATTGCTTAGGATATAAACAATCCATGCAGCCTTAATACAATTACGGTCGAATTTCGACCACTGGGCGACCACTAGTTAAAGTTAAAAGATTTATCCTTGGTAAAAAATATTTTGTCTAGATTTAGTTTAGCGGATCTAGTCATCTAGGTCGTACTCGAATCTAATAAACTAAAAAATGTAGCTAATTTAAAATAAAAATTTGCCTAACATTTCAAGTTTTTTAGCCTTCAATCTTGATTAAGACCCTTTGGAAAGTATTAAGAGCTGTATTTCACAGAAACAATTACTCCTAAATATCTAAATAAAACTAACCAAATAATATTTCACAAGTCAAGGTAAGGCTTTCGAACAGAAAAACTGTATAGAGGCTGGACAAAAAACCTTATAGCCAAGGTTTTTTGGATGATAAAGAAGTGTTAAAAAAGGACTTCTTGGCGGGAAAGTGAAGCGTCATGTCTGCGGTTTTGTGTTATTTTCCAAAATTTGTGTTATGTCAAATATTAATGTGAAATAATGGTGGATTATTAACCGTTAAGTGTTTCGTGAGTGTGCATAAGTGTTAGCAAATGAAACAAAACAGTGTAACGTCACTTTTCAAATTCTCTCAAGAAGCTCGCTTGAGGACTTAGTAAAGCCCCACATCTTTACTGAGATACTCGAGGGGTTGGGGGGTATATCATTTCTCACTTCCCATTTCTAATATCATTCATCATCATTTAAGGGAATATTGTTTATTTATGTATTACTTGTACGAAAAACTACTTTGACACTGGCTAAATGTGCTAATCGCACGAAGCCATCAACTAAATGAAAAAAAAAGTGTTAAAAAAACAAATCACTCTTTATATCTTTTAAAAAGAATGCCCTTTTATTGTACCACGTACACTATTACAGCTCGGAGCAACGTTTCGATCAAATTCTTTTTTGACACGAACCCCACCCGTAAAGAAAATACAGGCAACCGCGAAATAGGGGGCGTATATGGCGAAGTGTACAGGCAATATGGCAGCAGGAGGCCGCGGCCGGGAGGCTGCGTTTTTCATAAAACGAATCCAATTACTTACGTATTCGTAATCTTCTGTTCAGCCCTTGTGCGTAACGCATTCAGGGCGCTAATACAGGCGGGGCGTGAGCGACGCGCGTATCGCAGACAAATTCCGTTCACTAGAAGATAAATATAAACAAAAACTTTCTTGTAGAATATGCGTTAGAAAATTATTATAAAGATTCCATAGTATAAACGGAGAATAAGCTCCGAATAGTTATTCCGTTTATTAAATAATAAAAATAAAAATAAAAATGCGTTTATTTTCAGTAATCTTAGATACAACATATTGCTGAGACATCTCATTAAGTAATCGAAAGATATTTGTATTGGGAGTGACCCGCTACTTCAAAATTGTTGTTCTAATTTGAAATGACGTTTACATGACGAGAACAAAACACGGAATAACTATTACGACTTTATTCTCTGTTTGTGAGGCTCTTAGTCTTTAATTTAAGATATAATTTTTAATCCTTAGCATAATTTATATTTTATCATACTTTGACATTAATTTAGATTTTTGACATTTTAAAAGTAGTTCAGTATCACGTTCTATAATATGTCAGGTTTCCAAATAAATACTAAAATAAATTAGTCGTTCTAAAGTCGAAACATTGTAAATATTTATGCTATGTCAGTTGTAAACGTTCAAAAGGAACAGTATACCAATACCAACGGAGTCAATTAATTGAAATCCCATTACCTGATTTAAATAATTCGCTGTAGGCTTTCAAATCGACGGAGGGCCTTACACCATTAACGAACCCTAAACGGGCGTATTTATTAATTTTATTTTACGTACGTTCGCTTCAGATCTCGGATTTCGTGTAACAGGCACCAGGTACGAATAATTCGGATCGTTATCGACTACACTCACTTATTTTGATAAGTTTACGCCTCGAGAAATGAGATTTTTTTACTTCGAAGTGTTGATAAAAAAATAAGTATTTTTATATCTGTAGCTGTATCGAAGGTACACATACGAGTGTATCACGACCCTTTTCGTGCAGGGTCAATAAAGTGTTTCATTTTAATGCTCATTATATTTTAAAACGCCATGGCTGAGTGGCAGAGCGGTCGGCCGGATACCGGGTTTCGTTCCCCGGTCGGGCAAAGTGTGTTTCCGAGTTTTTGATGCATAGCCCGGCTTTGTGATGAGTAGTGATGACCAACCCCATTTTGATCGGAAGGCACGTAAAGCAGTAAATTTGGTTCCGGCTGCATTAGCAGTCGTTACAACCACCGCGCAATTTTCCACGCACGAATTGGTAGCGATACGCCGTGCGTCGTCGATTTTTAGTAAACAAGCAAGTTGGTCGCGATTCGTGCGTTTTGTAAAATATAATAAAAATGCCTCCACCGAATGGTCACGGTTCGTGCGTCCTATTAATTTTGCTCATTCTGATGGTCGTTTCGAGCGCTTTAGAAAAACAATGGCACGTAGAGCCATAGAGTTAGATACATTGGAACACGGCCACCTTGTTTAATATTTTGTAGGTACAATTTGATTAAGAAAATGACGAAGTCGTCCTGAGCGTTTGAAGGCAAACTGTCTATGAATTTATTATTTAAATAAAACTTATGGTATATATAAACGACTAATTAAGGTAGGTATTATTATTTTACAGATTGTTGCCAAGGTTGAACACCAGACGGTAGCAGAGAGAGCCACTTTCTCATTTTTTTTATCTCATAGGTACCTGATATTGGGCCCACGTTGTGGTTTATGGTACGTTCTCCCTGTAGTGTTTCTGTTCATAGGGAAGGCTCGTGCCCCAGCAGTGGGGACATCAAATGAGCTGCTGATGACGAGGGTGATGATGAATACATTTAAGATGCCTTCTGTCCTCGACTAGGTACGTGGGCTGTTGTAGATGTTTGCACAAATTAGTTGAATGCGGAACACTCACAGCGGTATTCAGAAGACAGAACATATGCCTAAAAGGAAATGGTTTGGGCGGAGATAATAATATGACAATATAAGAAATGTATTTTCTTTTCACCACTCTCAGCACTTCGCGCTGTGCACGTAATTTATTGTATGCCTTTTACCTGTTTTACTTTTTATTAACAATAGATTTTTTTATATGTATGTGGGTAACATTATGTGGGTACATACAACGGATTTGTCTGAACAAAAGAGATTTTTGTTTTCTATTTTATTATCATCTCAGTGTCCACAGGAACAATAATAATCAAAATAAAACGGTTTTCTGTAAAAAAACTTAGACGAATTACATCATAGGCACATACTACCTACAAAAAAAAACGGGCGAGCCTTCCAGTAGTCGCATATGATGTGTAACATTTGACATCTCACCTTAGTAATAAGCATGACAAGTAGTATAGTATAAAAACACAAATGTTGAAAAAATTTCCACGAGCAGGGTTTGAACCTGCACCCTTCTGACATACCGGGTCAGGTGCTCTTCCACATTGAATGGGCGCCTTTGGCTTTCAAAGTAAAAAGTAAATAGTGTTGAATAATTTCGGCGGGCTGGTTAGAACCACGATAGCTCAATTGGAAGAGCACCTGACCCGGTATGTCAGAAGGGTGCAGGTTCAAACCCTGCTCGTGGAAATTTTTTCAACATTTGTGTTTTTGTAATTTGTTCGCAACAAAATTTGCGTTAAAAATTATATAAACATTTATAAATAGCTTGCCTACTTCTTAACTGATCTTTAGTATTTGTAAAAATATTATGATTGGATGTTAATGACGGTAGTTGTTAACATTGAATGGGCGCCTTTGGCTTTCAAAGTAAAAAGTAAATAGTGTTGAATAATTTCGGCGGGCTGGTTAGAACCACGATAGCTCAATTGGAAGAGCACCTGACCCGGTATGTCAGAAGGTTCAAACCCTGCTCGTGGAAATTTTTTCAACATTTGTGTTTTTGTAATTTGTTCGCAACAAAATTTGCGTTAAAAATTATATAAACATTTAGTATAGTATACTTTTAACATTATATTCTGAAAAAAATGGCTCAGGTATTATTTGAAATGATTTTTATAACAAAGAATAATTCTTTTTAATGAAAATTGTATTTTATTTAATTGACACTAAGAGTAATGCAATACCGCGCACTCATTCGTCAAATCAAATGGCGCGTACTTCCCCGATTGGTTGGTACCATCCGACGGCCAACAACCACCGCGCACTGCCCTGACTTCCTGTTACACCTTCCGTCCCAGAGGAAAGATGTTACACATCATACACTTCCGTCCCAATTTACGACATCACTCCTACAAATTGCAAGAAACCGAGAGGAAAGATGTTAAACATCAAAAATAAATAAATACAATTTGTTTTCATTTAGGTACACCATGCTTGGTCAATAGAAGCTTTGTATAGAAAAGTTAAAAAAATATCTCGATTTTTGACCTACGTTTCTTGGGGAAAGTGGTTCAGTTTTATGGTCTGATCTACCCACCTGCGGGTCTAAAACAAATAAAAAATAACGGTGTATAATTATTCTCCTTGGTTGGTTCTCAATTTAATCAATATTTGGTTGATGTTTACGAAGTTGCATCCATGAATATCGAATAACGTTACAATTGTCTCGATCGATCGCATCGGAACTGGACAGGGATTAGAATTGTTTCGGAGAGATGGTTTGTAAGGCTTTGGCTAACTGGACTGGAGCTGTTGCTTAGCTATAAGTTCCGCAGTCCATGCTAAACTTATTAAATAAAAATAAACGTTAAATTAAACGCTTTCGAAATAAACTTTCGCTTCAATTGATCTTATCGAGTGATTAATCGTAACCAGTACACAGAATAAATAATAGTACTACGGTATTAAGCCGTTTTAAGCCGCCAATTTCCGCCTCCGACTTGACTTGTTTTACGGCTTGAGATAACATAACACTACATCCCAAAAACGTATGCTTTTTGATATTTTTATTTGGTTACGGGTAAGCTCGTGGCCTTTTTCTCACCTGGCTGTTATATGACGATAAGGCCATGTGCCGACGTGGCAGCAAACTTCACCCCCAATATTGAAATACTAAACCACTGGCTGTTTTATCTTTAACCAATATATTGAGATAAGAGGGGGGGGGGCTTGCTAGCTATGCGGACAAATATGTTTTGACATTTCTTTATTTAAAGGTATATTTTTTCGCATTACTATAAAATTGGACATTGTTAAGCCGTGAAAATACCTCGTTCTAATTATCTTAGAATTATAAAATTGCGTTTTAACTAGAGGATTTCATTTGAATTTTAAGAGCAGTTGGCGAAATCAACATTTCATTATAAAATTTTCATATTTTGGTTTGACTTAGGGTATTTTTAGTAGTTTAAAATGAAAAGCTTAGCTTACTATTGTATTTTTGCTTAATCGTATGTTTTATTTATTACTTATATTTATCGCTTAAAGCCACAACCAACCAGTTAGTCTAGGAGTTCGTTATTTGTCGAATTCGAATCTAAGTTTTGCCCAAGAAACTTACTCGTAGATCTAAGTTGTTAAGAATCAAGGTCTGAACAAAAACTTACCAGCAAAGTTTCGCCTAATATACAGTTTAGGACATATATACGATTTATACTTCTATTACGTCACTGCCATGAATTTATGATCGCTTCAACCTGAATACGCCATCCATCTACTGAATAGTTTATCGTTTGATTTCGCGCGTCGCGTCGCGATGTGACTGAGGCTCTTTCGCTGAGATCTAACATTCATCTCGTCACGTTGCTCTTAAACAGCTGTTGCCGATTGGTGGGTGCGAGTTTCATTCACCATTCGCTTACGTTAACTTAAACGAGAATTTGTATGGTAAAATTGCAAATCACCTCGATTATGCTGAACAAATTCTCATTTTCGTTACCGGCACTCTGGTAATGAAAATCATAAAAACGTTACTTTTTATATTATAAACTTATAATTACAATACACTATCAAATAATTTTAATATTTTTTTGAAGCTAAAATAAATAAAATAACAGTTTCCGTAAAACACAACACTATATTAAAATTTAAAAAAGTATATCCAAGAGATATTATAACTATTTTAAACGTCCTTATTGCGCTATAAATCAACCCTCACAGCTTTTTCTACGTAGTCACATACTGATGACTTAGGTTCCCGCGTCAAGGGGACATTAAAGTATTCCCCAGAAAGGCTCTAAAGACTGATGACCATGAAATGCAACGGACGCGTCGTTTATCATCACAATATTGGCCTGTTCCAGCCGGTCCAGGTGTCAGAGTGCGCGCACAACGTCATTATTCAAGATAACGCCATTTTTTATATCAAGAACTGTGGAGTGATGATTCGCAAAGTGAATGTGACAAATTATTGCAGCACTCTATAGATGAGGACGACTACGTGCCAATGTAATCGCAAAAGTTAAACAACTTCTGCGAAAGTTAACGTTTGGTAACTCAGTTTTACATCAATCAAGAAATATGGAATTTAGTAATATTTTTTTCGGAAAGCTTATCAAAGTAGATAACTTTAAAACTAAGTTTAGTGATTGGGCTCTATTCTATGAAATGAAAAATGTTAATGAAAAATGTTTTTATTGCAACAAACACCAATTTACAAATTAATATTGCCCTGGCTTCTGTAAAAAAGTAAACTTGTGGAACAGAAGCCAGTTCCTTCCTGTTGACAAAACTCAATTGGTATAGTTGAAAAACAATAATAATAATTAACTAAGCCAAAAAACAAAACATGAGAAAAATAAAGAAAGTTAAAGTGTGTGTGTGCGTGCGCGTGTGTGTGTGTGTGTGTGTGTGTGTGTGTGTGTGTGTGTGTGTGTGTGTGTGTGTGTGTGTGTGTGTGTGTGTGTGTGTGTGTGTGTGTGTGTGTGTGTGTGTGTGTGTGTGTGTGTGTGTGTGTGTGTGTGTGTGTGTGTGTGTGTGTGTGTGTGTGTGTGTGTGTGTGTGTGTGTGTGTGTGTGTGTGTGTGTGTGTGTGTGTGTGTGTGTGTGTGTGTGTGTGTGTGTGTGTGTGTGTGTGTGTAAGTCATGTTAGAGTACAAGAGGCCCTCAGCAGCTGCATAGTCTAAAGCTTGCAGCCTATAAAAGTAGGAATGAATTATATGAGTAGTAATGGCTATTTCTATGAACTAGCGGTCGCTCAGTGATCGAAATTCGACCGTAATTTTTATAAAAAGCCGTTTACTAAACAATTTTTATTAAGGCTGCACAGATCGTATCCCAAGCAATGAAAAAAAAAACAAAAGATAGAATGTGAGTTTGGATGGGCCGGCTCGCTCGGCGTAACACCACCCTCTCACAGAATGTCGGCGTGAAACAATGGCACTCGCTGCTGTTATGTTTCGTCCGGCGAGTGAAAGTACCGGCGGCCCATCTCTCACCCCTCACCCATCCCAAAGATCCAACTCCTTTCTCAAGGCCGGCAACGCATCTGCGATTACTTTGGTTTTGCGGGTGTCCATGGGCGGCGGTCATTACTTTCCATCAGGTGACCCATCTGCTCGTTTGCCTCTTTTAAACATAAAAAAAAGATTCCGTGTCCGCGTGAGAATGTCTATGTTTGTGTTGTTTGAGCGCTTTTTTTTTTTGAGAGAGTTTGCTGATTGCTTTATACCGCATTTTCAGCTTCACCGGGCTTGTTTAGGGTCGGCGAGAAACTTAAAGCACGTTCCTCAAGCCGTGTGAAACGAATCACCTTCGGAGTTTTCTAGAGGTAACGGCATCACGCACTAGTGCGTGTCCCCGTGCCCTACTAGATTCTCCGAAGGGTTCGGATCGGATCGGGGAGCGGAACAATTCGAGGGCGCCTCTAAAGGCTCGGACCTCGGCTCGGGTCGACCGGGCCGTGGTGGTGGAAAGCAGCGCCCAGGTACATGTCTGTACCTTGTATAGAGCGCGTGTGAACCAGCTCGTCGTACCCTTGTTCTACGAGTACGGTGTCTTGGGCCTAAACTAGTGTGCATGGTTAGTGTATTCTGTAAATGTGTAGTGGCATTTAGAGGATCGGGCGGGGTGCTCGAGCGCGTTTGCATGGCGTTTACCTTCTGTAGAGTTTTGTTTTGTGGCTAGAGTGAGCATTCATTCTCGATCCAACCAGTATGACTCTATGGACGCACCGTCATGGCCGGCTGACAATGCGACCGTCCACGGGAGTGATGATAAATTCATGCAACGAACATTCATATCACTGATTCGTCCGCTCGTCTATCCTGCACATCAATTTCATGCAACTCGTTATAATCATCATAGTTATTATAATTGTCATCATCATCAAGACCACCACCACCACCATCATCATCATTATCATCATCATCATCAGCATCATCATTATCATCATCATCTGACACTGGCAAGTCATTTCTTACAATTATAGTATTTAACATGGATATAGTAGCTTAGATGTCATTGCCACTAAAGCCAGGCTCGACCACATTTATCTGATTTGGGACGACGACCTATGTAGCCTAGTGGCTTGCACGCCGGACTTTGGGCGGCGCTAACTCTGAGATCCCGGGTTCGATTCCCGACCGGGTCAATTTTGAAAACGAACTTTTCTATATTGTGTCGAGTCTGGGCGGTTCTGGTACCGTCGTTGTTTCCGATTTCCATAATACAAGTGCTTTAGCTACTTACCTTGAGATTAGCACCATGAATGTGATGTTGTCTAATAAAAAAATTTAAAAAGAATTGAACCAGTGACCAATTCTCACGCTATGCTATCAACTATTAGAGCTCCTTTTACTTTTATTCAAAGTCACTGGTATCTTTTTTCGAAAATTTTCGAACGGTTTGTATCTTAATAATCAAATTGTAAATATTGCAAATAGTTTGATACTCCATGGTGCATTATAAAATGCATTACTTATGTAATTTTAATTTCGAGTGATCTCGAAACTAAAGTGACACGGTGAAATTAAAAAATCGCCCCCCTGTGGCGGTAGCCAAAGTAACATTAAGAAAACAATAGCGAAGTTCGAAAAGAATAAAATGTATGGGATTGACATAAGATTGACCACGTGATTTAGCGCGGCTTATGACAATCCCATACATTTTATTCTTTTCGAACTTCGCTATCGTTTTCTTAATGTTACTTTGGCTAAGCCTACTGATCTGAGAGTGATGATTCGCAAAGTGAATGGGACAAATTATTGCAGAACACTCTTTAAATGAGGACGATGAAGTGGCTGAGCAATCGCAAAAGTTAAACAATTTCAGCGAAACTTAACGTTTGTTAACTAAGTTTTACATCGAACAAAAATATGGTGGAATTTACTCGGAGCAGTAAAAATATTAATTTAGTGATGTTTTTTACTGAAAAGCTTATGAGAGTACTAGATAAGTTTAGAACTAAGTTCAGTGATTGGGGACATTTGTGTAAAGTAGGAATAAATTGTAGAAATTGTAAAGGCTATTCATTATGATCTGAATGTAACTAAATAATATTAAGAGTTACTCAAAATTGTTCATGAAATTTTGTGTAAATAATAGAGCTGTCAGTACTGCTACAGTTTCTTTTGCACAGCTAAAAGACGTCCTGAATGGGTGGTAGGCAAAATACTTTAAGACGATTCAAAAATATTAAGTTTACTGTGATAAAGATTAATTTAATTTAATTTAATTCATAACTATTAAATAAACACACGTACTCCAACTGCGAAATGTACGAAAAATATTTAGTACAAGTTTTCCACGAGTGCGATTCGATCCCGCACCCCCTTGCTTACCGGGTCAGGTGCAATACCAATTAGGCTATCGAGGTCTAGTAATTGAAAATGCAGTCAAAACAAGCCTTATTCAATGTGTGTATAATAATGGGTAGTAAATAAAAAAAAATGGACGATTTAAAAGCACTTTTCTAATGTTTATTTTAATAAAAATATTTGACTTTTGACTTTGACTTTGAACGGTTTTCCAAATATCAAGATTTTCAAAGTACTCAGGTTGCTTTGACAGTTGGTGATTATATCTACTTAAAGTATTAAGTTCTTGAATTTCGTTTGGTTTAAGTTTGAAGCTTGGAATAGAGAGTTACCGGAGACGCAACTTTAACGCTTAATGTGTTCTGTGTTTAGAAACTACTTGTACATTTCTTATGACTAAGCTAGTAATTAAGGAGTAAAGTGTTGTTAAACATTTCCTTTATTCTCTCAGTTTCGCAACGTAGCTAATGGGTTAACTGATTAGATTAAAATGGTAAGATAAAAGCGAGCAAGTTCGTGTTATGACAGCAAACATAGGGTTTCGTAGTTTAAAATTTTAAATTACTAATTTGAATGTACTGAAATACAAACGTTTTTGACATTTATTGACATTAATTAATCCTTCATAATAATCATTAATCCTTTTGAGGGTTAAAGTCACTTGCGTCCGTAGGTTTTGAGACTCTACACGTGACGTGACTAAACTAAACTGAATAACACGTGGTGCTAAATGAGTGACACTGACTGAGTGGTAGAGCCACGCTGCGTTGTAGCACGCATTGGGCCGGCTCGCCCGGCGTAATAACACCCTCTCACGAATATTCGGCGTGAAATAATGGCACCTGGTGCTATTGTGTTTCGTCCAGCGTGTGAGGGTTCCGGAGGCCCCTCCACCTTACTTCTCCTATCAGTCTTATAAGAAAAACAATTACTGTTTCAGGAAGCTCAATCAACGAAGATTATGATAAAACATAATCGAAGGTCACTCGTTAAGTAGAAAATTTACAAAAAATGGTGAAACTTTTTGGCGAGGAAAAATAAAGAGTTGTTGTTGTAAAACCAATGACACGCACTTTTTAATTTATTTATAGAGTACACATTACCAATGCTTCAACTTAAAAAAAAATCAACCTGTAGTTTCGTAATAGTTTTTTGTAAAATCTATCTGTTAATAAAATTATTTGTAAAATCTGTCTGTTAATAAAATTACCTATACAATATCAAAAACACATCAAAAATAAATGTAAATAGGAGGAAGAAACTTAACGCCTTCACGCGAGTGTCGCGTTCCTACGCGACACTTTCGCGTGGAGGCGGAACATTATGTCCATTTGTATAATTATTTCAGATCTACCAATCAGAAATAACGGGTGGGGCTAAAGTAAAGTCATAATGTGAATTGGCTGCCATTTTGTTCGAAATGAAAAAATGCGCTCTGTTTTTACAAAAAGTTTATTTAAAGGTGTAAAATTGATGTCATTAAGTTTTAAAAATTAAATCGGTCAAATGACCACTTTTACGGCATTTTGCATAGTTGCTCGCAAGACATCTGGCCCCAAATTGGTAATTTCTTCTTCAATGTTGGTTTTCAAAACTTGCAATGTTTGTGGCTTGTTGCGGTAAACGCGAGATTTCAAAAAGCCCCAAAGAAAGAAGTCTAGCACCGTCAGATTTGGCGCTCATGGCCAGTTCAAATCGCCAAAGCGGGAGATCACATGGCCCGGAAATTGGTCCAAATAGGCAGTAACAATAATTCCGCGTTCTTTAGGTGTTCGCTCCATTGCTTCTTGTCAATTAATTCTCTATCTGTCTACAATATAAATGTCAAAAGCATAATGACGTTTGACGCCATTTGCAAAAAATACTGGCACATTTACATTATGCCATTACCTTTGCCCCATCCGTCATATATGCCGTTTTGAAGATAAATGTCTAGCCTATAGAAATCAAGTAAAACCAATCACCTGGAATCAAAATTCAGAATCTAACCATTTTTTAAAGGTGGTCATAAATTATCCCATGAAAGAAGGGGTAGACCCTTCTTTCATTGGCGATGGATTATCTTGGTTATTTTTATAGGTTAAAATATGAGAGAAATAAGACAAAAGAGTTTAGTTTAGTTTAGTTTAGTTTAGTATACCTAACAAAGTTACAATAAAATTCTAAAAAATACAATAATACATTTTTCTAACTAAAATAAAGAACGAACTAAAATAAGAATATTATGCAACATATTGTTTCTAAAATCATTAAATGATTAATAACTAATGTAACTTGGAAAATATTTTCATGTTTCCGCCGAGAAAACATCAAAAATTATGAATGACACTATCAAAAGCCCAAGGAAAAAATCATGGTTCCATTCTAAATTCGAAAAAAACTGTTACCTTGATTCCCGATTGAAATATTGCTCACACTATACGGGCGATATAATCAGGGTCAAATGTTTTATGTGACATAAAACATATTAAATAAAATTTTGTTATTGTTTAATTGAATTTTTTTTTAACTTTTAGACTTAAGATATTATTCATAGATTTATATAAAAATACTTAGCTCTATAAATTGCCGTGTCCGAAAAGGGCGACTAAGTTTTAAGTTCCTTTAAAATGTAACACCTTTTATACACTTAGTTAGCAATAAAGATTTTGATTTTGATTTTTGATTTTGTTAATAACTTTATGAATAAAATCTTCCGTCAGCAGGTACTTAACCACAGAAAATAAAATAAAAAAAGCGGTTTTTCTTTTCTCTCTGGGCAAGGAGTGTTTGAATTTGCTACATACAGCCTAATGACGGCTTTAAACGTTCGACAACTAGTGGCAACGGACAACCGTACACAAAGGGACAAAATTCGTAGAAAAAGCAGATAAAAAAACTGGCAACGAGCATATTCCTTCCTTAAAGGCCGGCAACGCGTCTGCGATTCCTCTGGTTTTGCGGGTGTCCATGGGCGGCGGTGATTACTCTCCATCAGGTGACTCACCTCCTCGTTCGCCTACTTTTTTTATAAAAAAAACCAATTTTAACATACATTTTATAAACTTGAAAAATGTTAACTTTCATAACATAGGTACTACATGTATATAGTCAAAGCTTACGCTCTACCTCTATGGTTGGTTTTGACGGTTTAATTGTTTAAAAATTACTCGTATAGAATTGAAAATGGCCAAAATTTCCATTTCAAGTTTTATTTGTTTGACACCGATTGGTCTTATCCGTGATTAAAAGCTCATGATAAATTGCTAAAAATCTTTCTGTTTCATATTTAAGCCTTCTCCCACCTGTTTGACATTAATCAATAACACAGATTCATCCTACACACCAGTGTGCAAAAACTATAAACTATAAACATGCTTTTAGAAGCATGTACCTACTCGTAGGTGTCCAGAAATTGATTGATTTGTTAAGTACAGTGACGAGAACTAACATAACTACACTTTAGCCTAGTTTTGACTCTTATTCCATTGTATTAAGTGTTACATTGTTTACATGGTAAAGCTCGTGACTGTACCTAGTCCTACTACCTTTGATGTAATTTATACCCAATCTAGAGCGATTACTTAGTTACTCATTTGTTAATGACTTAACATTGTCACGGGTCCAAATGGGGTCTCTTCGCTCTTAAGGCCGTTGCAAAACTTATGGCATCTATCTTTACAGAGGAGGAAGAGTGAAAGGATGGGGTTGCACAAAATGATCCCGATAGGTCGAAGTGTTACTGCGAGAGGGAAACCTCAGCAGGCCCCACTAAGATAAGATAAGATACGAGTCCAAATTCAATAATTAATTATTTGACTATACTATAGAATATACTAGAATAGATTATCATTAATATTGCCAATAAGTCTACGTTGTTTTAGTTCTATATTTAATATTAATATTTTCGTATTCTTATATTTTTGTATTCTATTTTTGTACTCGTAATCTTAACAATATCTATGATTTCTCGTTGTACTCGTAAATACTTAAGAGTCCTCTTTGCCCTCTTTGTACGAAATAATCCGCACCTCTTTCCATGTGTATCGGATAAAACAGTTCGAAACCAACGTGATCAGGAGATTATTATAGTTTAAGTCTATTTATGTTAAATGTATCCTATAGTAAATAAATCGTGAGAGAAACAACAAAAACAAATAACTAATCATGTGAATAAATCAATGAAATGTAAGCAGCCGTTTCCGTTTTCCCCCGTGTGGTGCCGGGGATAAAGAATTGCATCACCCCATCTCAACCCGTGGGTGTCGTAAAAGGCGACTAAGGGACCATTCCAGAGGATGGGCAGCAGCATCTCTCTGAGGTTACCTTCAACCTACTGCGATCGCCAACCCGCCTGCCAAGCGTGGCGATTATGGCAAATACCCCCCATGACATGCACACCAGCAAAAACCGGCCCCTAGTCCCCGGCGGCCCCGCTCGCCCTAGCTACGGTAGCGGCCAAGGCAGCGACGGGGCAGGGGGTGCTAAGAATCTCCGGCAGAGACCTGGCTACCGCCAACAACGAACTCTGGCCCTGGCAACATTTAACACGCGCACATTACGGACTGACGAGAAGGTTTACGAACTGGAGGAAGAATTGAGCAAGATACGGTGGGACATAGTTGGATTATCTGAAGTCCGAAGAGAGGGGGAGGACTCGATAATCCTCAAGTCCGGTAACTTGCTCTATTTCCGGGAGGGCGAACAACTGTCCCAAGGTGGTGTCGGGTTCATCGTCCACAAGTCCCTCGTGAACAACGTTGTCGAGACCGGGAGTGTGTCGCCTAGGGTAGCGTACCTTATACTCAGAATAACCAAACGGTATTCGTTGAAGGTCATACAGGTTTATGCTCCTACTACGACACACCCTGACGATGAGGTGGAAGCTACGTATGAGGACATCTCTAGAGCCATACAAGCCTCCAAAACTCATTACACCGTTGTCATGGGAGACTTTAACGCAAAACTGGGCAAACGAAGCGGCGATGAGATGAGAGTGGGACGATTTGGGGTTGGTAATCGGAACTCCCGGGGCCAACTGCTGGCGGACTTTCTTGAGAGGGAGGGCCTCTTTATGATGAACTCCTTTTTCAGGAAAGCTGAACACCGCAAGTGGACCTGGATGAGTTCCGATGGTGCAACAAAAAACGAGATTGACTTTATCATGTCGACGAGGAAGCAAATATTCAATGATGTCACTGTGATCAATGCGTTTAAAACTGGCAGCGATCACTGGTTGGTAAGAGGCACATTGAATATCAACGTTAAGCTGGAAAGACGTCGATTGATAAGGTCTACGCTCCGTCCTGCACCCATCCAAATCCAAAACCCCGAAAGCTTTCAGCTCGAATTGCAGAATCGCTTCGAGCGCCTAAATAATTGTGAAAATGTGGACGAATACAGCAACAGGTTTGTGGAAACTGTCCAAACGGTTGGGTCCAAGTTCTTTAAAACCCACCGTGCAAAAGGAACCAAAAAGTTCTCAAACCATACCCTAAAACTAATGGAAGAGCGGCGCGCAATGGTTCTGCTTTCCTCAGGTGATGCGTCTCAGTTTCGGCGGCTAAATAGGCAGATCTCGAAGTCTATGACTCGCGACACGTGCCAATTTAATACTAACCGTATTAAAGAGGCCATTGAGCGGAACAAAGGCTCAAAAGTGTTCGCAAGAGATCTGGGTATTGGGCAGTGCCAACTGACGACGCTGAAAACCGATGACGGCAGAACTGTCACGACCAGGTCCGATGTTATGGGAGAGGTCGAGAAGTTCTATGGACAGCTTTACACATCCACACGGCCACCTGTACAAAGCTTAGCTAAAGACCCTAGAGCTAAGTTAACCCGGCACTATACCGAAGACATCCCGGACATCAGCCTATACGAGATTAGTATGGCTCTCAAACAGCTCAAAAATGGCAGGGCACCAGGTGCTGACGGAATTACGGCCGAGCTTCTGAAAGCAAGCGGAAGACCGGTACTCGTAGCTCTTCAGAAGCTATTTAATTCCGTGGTACTGGGGGGCAGAACGCCAGAGACGTGGCACGAAGGTATGGTGGTACTGTTCTTCAAAAAGGGCGACAAAACCCTGCTGAAGAACTACAGGCCCATCTCACTTCTAAGCCACGTCTACAAGCTGTTTTCGAGAGTCATAACGAATCGTCTCGCACGCAGGTTTGATGACTTCCAGCCTATCGAACAAGCCGGTTTCCGAAAAGGCTTCAGCACCATAGACCACATACATACGCTGCGGCAGGTTATACAGAAGACCGAAGAGTATAACCAGCCTCTTTGCTTAGCGTTTGTGGACTATGAAAAAGCCTTCGATTCGATTGAGACATGGGCCGTGCTACAGTCTCTCCAGCGGTGCCAAATTGACTATCGGTACATCGAAGTGTTGAGGTGTTTGTATGAAAGCGCCACTATGTCAGTCCGTCTTCAGGACCAGAGCTCGAAACCTATCCAGTTGCAGCGAGGAGTGAGACAGGGAGATGTGATTTCTCCGAAACTGTTCACTGCTGCACTGGAAGATGTTTTCAAGCTTCTGGACTGGAAAGGACTCGGCATCAACGTCAACGGCGTATACATCACTCACCTTCGGTTTGCTGACGATATAGTGGTCATGGCTGAGACCCTGGAAGACCTCGGCGCAATGCTCGGTGACCTCAACAGAGTCTCTCAACAAGTGGGCCTTAAAATGAACATGGAGAAGACGAAAGTTATGTCGAACTCACGTGTCGTACCCACTCCTCTGAAGGTTGGGGACTCTGCCCTTGAAGTTGTGGACAATTATGTTTACCTGGGACAAACGGTCCAGCTAGGTAGGTCCAACTTCAGCAAAGAGGTCAATCGTCGAATCCATTTAGGCTGGGCAGCGTTCGGTAAGCTTCGAAATATCTTCTCGTCCGATATACCGCAGTGTCTCAAGACGAAAGTCTTTGACCAGTGTGTGTTGCCAGTGATGACATACGGGACTGAGACGTGGTCGCTCACTATGGGCCTCGTAAAAAGGCTCAACGTCACTCAAAGAGCAATGGAGAGGGCTATGCTCGGGGTTTCTCTGCGTGATCGAATCAGAAATGAGGAGATCCGCAGAAGAACAAAGGTAACCGACATCGCCCGAAGAGTTGCTAAGCTCAAGTGGCAGTGGGCAGGTCACATTGCTCGCAGGACTGATGGCCGCTGGGGCGGGATAGTCCTGGAGTGGCGACCACGTACCGGAAAGCGCAGTGTGGGCAGGCCTCCAACAAGGTGGACCGACGATCTGGTGAAGGTCGCGGGAAGCCGCTGGATGCGAGCAGCACAAAACCGGTCGTTGTGGAGATCCTTGGGGGAGGCCTTTGTCCAGCAGTGGACGTCTTTTGGCTGAGATGATGATGATGATGATGAGATGAGTTATTAGACAACATCTCAAATATTGTTCTATTGTTCTGATCCCAAGGTAAGGTGAGGGTGACGGATGCTGCGTTGTTTTCACGCTGCATCAGTTGTCCTTTTGTCTGGACTCCGTTTCTACTTAACATCAGGTGGAGTGAAGTCATGTGCCGAGCTAAGCATAAAAAAAACAAGAACGGTACCACAACCACTCAGACCAGACACAATATCGAAACGTTCGACATTGACCCGACTGAGAATCGAACCCGAGACCTTAGAGTTAGCGCTGCCCAAAATCTCATCGAGTTTAGTTATGAATTTTACAAAGCTTAAAAACCAATTTTACAATTATTTTTCAGCTTTGTGCTATAGAATTGAATTTGTTGTTATTAGTAGCCCCCTAATTCTAACGATACACCTTAACCTTTAAACGATAGTTAGCTAAATATCCTTACAGATCAGTAGGTAGGCACCAATAAACTAAATTATACGGGCACAAAGCGAAAGCTAATAGAAAAGCAAAAGCAACTTCCACCCGGCTTCGGGATTGATTAGCTATTACCAACGGGCCCGGATTAATTTCCTAAACGCGCAAGACAACTTCGTCCGACATCAAAACCGAACTGACATTACACGGCTCTTACGAACATCACGTATCGAGGGGCGGGGCGTTGTCGATTAACTCGTCAATATCGATTACAATTCAGCGAGATGAAAAGTTAATAAGGAAGTCGAGAGATATTCTTTCACCAGACGGCGGCGTTATATGCAACTCAGATTCCGGTATAGTGTATATCAAGCTTAAAATGATTGTAAGTATTGTGGTGCTATTTTATTTGCTTATTGGTAGTAGGTAAAAACATGTTAGGACGATTCAATAGGGAAGCCGGGGCAGTACGGGCAGGGGGGGGGGTATATGGGCACCCCCTCTCTCGTCTGCAATAATGAACCGATGCGCTCGCGACTCGTTGCAACGAGTTCAGTCGGCCTCGCTCGTGCGGAGAAATTCGTACTTTCGCTGTGACCGCGCGTTCTTTGCCGATAGTGAGAAATATACGTAAGTTCGTAGTTTTGATAAAAATTTTACATAATTTTGCGTAAATCGTATTTACCTCATTAATAATTTTAAGTTACAAACTATGTCTAGTTATTACAACCTTTGTTATTAGTCAATACTTCAGTGAAAATATAAACTCATTAAGCTAAACGTTATATTGTGAATAGGTAATTATTAATTTTATAATACCTTTGGGGTATTATGGACGGGGTAAAATGGGCAATGTGCCCATACTGCCCCGGTCTGCTGTGGGTAAATTTATTGAGTTGTTTATATTTACTTCTAGGTTCAACAATGATCCGAAACTATCAACGCAAAACGAATCATGGAGAATGAGACATCTAGAATATGGAAACAGCTGTAAAAGACGTATTAAGTAAAAAAATGTCCTGTAAACAAGTATCTAATGTGTATGAGGTACCTACGAACGACGCTGCAGAGAAAATTTAAATAGTATCAAGCAAACCAATCTTTGGTACAAAAACGACTTGGTAGTTATAAACCGATCTTCGCAGAAGCACAAGAACATGAGTTAACTATTGATCTCAAAGATCTGAAAGGCCAATTGTTTGGTTTATCTCCGTTAGAAGTTTTTTATGTTTCTTGTTGATTTTAGAATTTATGTTTAATTGATTTTGATTTTATGAGGATTGTTAATTAATGTCATATTTTAATTATAATTATTATTGAATGAACAGACGTTTTTATCAACATTCATAACTATATGCCCGTTATGCCCCGTGTATGCCCATTATGCCCCAGACAAGGGGCAATATGGGCAGATTCTTCTTTAACAATAAACTCCTGTTTAATATAAAATATAAAAGGTTTACCACATATTTTCTGCTTAATTTAAATGACAATAGCGATAATATCAAATGGTTGTGTTTAATTGGTACTAACTCTTTTCAATTAAGTTTTATAATAGATTTCCCTTAAGGTGCCCGTACTGCCCCGGCTTCCCCACTTATTTTTATGTTAAAAAAAACAAAGCTTCAAAAATGCGGGTACATCAAAATAAAGTATTTACATGCTAGTGATAGAAATAATACTACAAATTGCATAATAATATACAATTTGCTTGAACGTATCAATATAAAATCCGAATTATTTATTTGCGATTACTTTGCTGATGTGGCGGTCTCGGGGCAGCTCGAGAAGAATTCATAGACTACACAGAATGAAAAAATAATTTTCGAGATACGAAAACGTACTAAGATTCAGGATATGTCACGGATGTGATGATGACAGGATGACAGGATTAGCTTGCAGCATACTTCTAAGAGATGTCCTGAATAGGTCACTTACCTATGCAGGAGAACAGAAGACATTTTAATGAAGATTCGGAGTGCTTAATTACTAACTTAATTTGAATAAATATTTATTTGAGTTAAAGTTTATGAGGAGCTCCTGCATACAAAACACGTATCTATTGCTTAGGTCATGTGATTACTGAAGCTCCTGAATAAAAAAACCCAAACAAGATCTCGACACCCTAAGCATCTACCTTGTGAGGTCGGGTGATTACTGATTATCGATATCATCCTTACATCCCTATTCAAGTCATATCGTCTGACTCGTAAAAGCGAACTGCTCATTATTTCCAAATTTAACGATGATTGCCGCACACGTTGGGGGCTATTTCGCGATATTAGTTGGGGAATGGAACCGATGCGAAATGTTAAAATTTTCATGGCACTTGCGTGAATTTGATCAGCTAAGCGCACGAAAGCTATGATAAAAAATATTTTTTGTAATAAATCAGATAAGTCTAGATGAGTATACTGTTGTTTATTCAATGAAACGTCTTTAATTTATTAGTTAATTAACTTTTTTTATTGGAGACGCACACTGTACACAATTTCGTAGGTGGTACAAGATAGAGAGCGAGATATCTATCGTGTGCATTCACACACAGACTTTACATTAGACACCAAAGGTTGATCTTGAGTTTAAAGGCTATTTTAATTTGATAGTAAGTACGATGAGGCCGAAGATGGAAAGGCACTTAGGTGCAGTGAAGTAACAGGGCTTAGAGGCATATAAGCTTTTTGTTTTTTATAAGGTACGCTTACAGCAAAACACAAAAAGTTTTATAGTCGGCAACGCGAGCAGTGCAGCATTGTTTTTTAAGATTTGATTATTAAGATAAATATCGTTAGAGAATTTTCAGTGTCAAAATAAGTTACCAGTGTCCTTAGATAAGAGAAAAAGGAGCATTTGTAATTAATACCATAGCGTGATAATTAGTCACCGGTTTGAAAATCGACATTCTGGCAGGCCTTAAAAACTCGTTTGGTAGCACGTGCCTTTAAAAAAATCACATAGGCGTTTAAAACCTCTTTTCGTATCACCTTTATTATTATTCTTTATAGTGTACTAGCGGCCCGTCCCGGCTTCGCACGGGTGGACATTTTTTTTAATGTAGCCAATGTTACTCAACGCTAATGTAGCATTCTAATGGTGAAAGAATTTTTTAAATTAGTCCAGTAGTTTTTGAGTTTATTCGTTACAAACATACATACAAAAATACAAAGCTTTCCTCCTTATAATGTTAGTAAAGATTACCTATTTTGTTTTATAATCGTGCATGGCCACACCCAAACACGAAATCGCCATTACATAGGTACATTACATAATTCTTTTAAAATCACTTTCCTTTGGAGTTTACTCTACGTGAAAATTTGTTTGCGTCTATTCAGTGTCAGGGCACACTTTCACGTGCTATTATCACTTTAATTCACACTTCAGGACGAAACAACTATTGTTAAGCCGCTCGGCGAGTGCGCCATTTTAATACTGACAGCTATGAAGTGAGCTGTTAGTCTGTGGAAATCTTTTTAAACTTCGAATAAAACCTTTTTAATTTAACATTAAAATATTCAAAAAAAATTGTTTTTAACAACGAAAGGAGATTTTTTAATGACAAAAATGAACTTTACGGTAATAATTGTAGTTGCATTATTAGTTTGCATCGCTGAAGCGAACGAAGAAAATGGTGGAAATATAGAAGCAAGAGGCAAAGGGAAATACGCGCTCCTCAGTAAGTACTCTTGTATTGTAACTCTTTGTAGTTTTTTTCTTTTTAGGTAGTCTTTGTGAAGTCACTATGGACTAACAAGATACCTTGTGTTTATTATATGCTAATTTCAAAAGACATTAGCATAAAATAAACACTTATGGGTAGTCTATGTCACAGAAAAAGTATGAATAGTTATGCATTCAAAGTGCTTTTCACGTCGGTGCGCAGCTCTCGACCAGTCAACAGCTCCTGAGGATGCCCCGTGGAGGGGCGAAACACGTGTCGGGTATCGGTGTTGGTGTGCATTTTCGCTTGCACGCATTGTTTCTCCTGCATGTGCATACTTTTTGCGGGCGGGAGGGCGGTGCATGCGTACTGCATCCAAGCTGTATAAACGAGTGAGTTAGCGGAATTAACACTACATATTATTTAAATTACATTTTTTTGTGCTTTTCAGTGTTATTTTTTAAAATAATCGAGTTAAAAGCTGTTTTGAATGAAACGAAAATACAAGGACCAATTTGTGAACTAATTTACTGAACTTCAGGCATCGTAGGCATTCAATTCTCTGCGTAGTGAATATGAGTATTATAATGTTGAAATAATCTAGACGTGCGTAGGTATAGAGATATGAGAAGGGATATGATTTTAATCGAATTTAATTTCGGAGGTACTTACTATAAGTCTACCAGAATACTAAAATTGTCTGAGAATTAAAGCCAAACTGCTTTAGCACTGTCACTAGCATGAAGACTATTAAATTTAATATTTAATAGATCTAGGAAAAAGTAGAGCTGGAATGTAGAGTACCTATGTAACTTCATCAATAAAATAAAACAATATTTTGTGAAGAGGAGGATTCTCTCAGATTCTCTTCTAAACAGGTTTTTATAACGTTAAAGGAAGAGACTGACCCACATATACTAACTTACATCTTCGTATAATTAATGATAAACTTTTTTATTTTTTATTAGATTTATTAAAGATTTTTTTGCGTTGCCGAGGGCACTTTTAAGCCTCTGGCTAGCTCTTATTAATAGATCAGCAGTCGTTAAAAGCAAGCCATATCAAAATCTTCAAATAAGAATACATAAAGATTGTTTGCTAGTGATATATCGTTTTCAATATTAATACAATATCATTTTGAATGCAAAATAACAATTGAGATAAATCTAAAGCTCACTTAAACAAGTGCCATTTGTCAAAGCCAACTGCTTAACGAGCCAACTAAAACAAGAAATGAACACAAACATTTGTTTGCCGGGCGTCCGGCCAGCAGCGGTAACTAGTTAATTGTAAAAACACTTTTCTCAATGCGCGGAAATTCAAACTAAATTGTAGGTAGATACCTACGTAGATACCCAATATGTACGAGTAGAACATATCCAATATCAATTACACCTTTTTTTTACATTACAGCCTTCTTTGGCAAGTCGTTTCGAAATTTAAATAATATAGGTAGGTCACCTCCTTGGTTGCCATAATAAGAAGTAAAAGTTCGTTCCATTTTTAAAAATGGATTTTCATACAAACATTGCTGCTTCTATTTTGTCAGTACAGCAATTTCGATATAACCCGAAGAATGTTGTCAAAATAATGACGTCATTTCCAAGCATGTTTGACAAGACACTTTTTTTTTTTTTTTTTTTGTTGATAGCTTTGTGCGATTAGCACATTTAGCCAGTGTCAAAGTAATTTTTCTTTCAAGTAATACATAAATAAACAATATTTCCTTCGTCCTCCAGTAATGATGATGAATGATAATAGAAATGAGAAGTGAGAAATGATATACCCCCCAACCCCTCGAGTATCTCAGTAAAGATGTGGGGCTTTACTAAGTCCTCGGGCGTACTTCTTGAGAGAATTTGAAAAGTGACGTTGCACTGTTTTGTTTCATTTGCCAACACTCATGCACACTCACGAACACTTAACGGTTAATAATCCACCATTATTTCACATTAATATTCGACATAACACAAATTTTAGAAAATAAAACAAAATCGCAGACATGACTCTTCACTTTCCCGCCAAGAAGTCCCCGACAAGACACTTTTGAAGCTTTTCTTTTTTCTGAAAGTAGATAAAAATCGCAACTGAATCGATTTCAGCCATTTTAAGTATAAGTTTTTTTCTATCAATAAAATAGAAACTGAGTTTAAAGTCACGTTACATTCAGTTTAAACGAATTTCAAAAGGACATCAAGGCCGAGTCAGTCGAGGAAAAATTGCTATTTCAAAAGACACTTACGTTATAATTTAGATTGATCGCAAACCCGTGTTGTGCATTTGAAAATTCGAAACACCCTTTGTGCGACCTGGGAATTGAACCCTGGGCCTCCAATCAGACCGAGTGCTATACAACTGGCCACCTAGGCAAATACAATAAAAACCAACGTGTTTGTCTGTTGCAGCCAACTTGGCGATAATGCTCGCAGTAAAAGTCGGCCTTTACAAAATATTTCTGGGCATCGCACTTATCATCGCCAGCATGAAAGCGCTAGTGGTAATGGCGTGGGCCTTGGCCATTTCCAAGTATGTCCCGGACGTCTGGCCGCATTACAAACATACCGGTTTCGAACATTCCCATTACGTAGGCTTTGCTAATAAGATCGGTCAAAAACCGGATTTTAAGTACAAGCCGCAGAGCAACATGGAATGGTTTTTAAACTTTTTCACGCAACAAGGGAAATTATAGGTGTGTTTACAAAAAATCTATGGTGGGTGTTTGTTAGACGTTATGATTGTTCCAATAACTAAATATGGATTGATTGAAACAAATGTAAAATATGGATATAAAACCACGTGTATACTAAATATCTCGTAGTTATGGTTATAAGTTCAATTAAAAATATAAATAGAATAACATGATACCAAACATTAATAAATCAGAAAATTGGCAAAAATTTTGTTACCACGTGTCTACCAAATACACATCACAGAACTATATTCTAATGTTAATTTTAAATGTTAATAAAGTTTCGTAATTACTGTAAAACATATTTTTCGTTGTTCACAGTTCACTTCTTCTACGTCGCCGCTACCAAGTTGTTCATCTTGAAGATTGTATACGGCATAATTTTCTTCGCGCTAATTACTAAGGGTTGGCATTTCGTGTTGTGGTTCTTACACTACATCAAACAGAAGAAAGAGCATGTAGAATACATCGAGCCCGAGCCAGTCCACCATCATCACGATCACGGATACGGCCATCACGGATTCGAGCACGGCTATGAGGAGCCGTATCAAGGATACGACCAACCGTATCACGGTTACGGGAAAACGCCGTTTGAAGAGTATCCTAGCGACAAGAAGAGAGTTTACGATGCTGACGGTTCTTATTCGGTGAAAAACTCGAGGTTAGCCTGAAAATGGCATTGGTATCTAAAGTGAAACGTTTTAAATGTAAGGCACTGAAAAAGCTTTAAATGTAACAAGCGTCAAGTGCTTTTCAAAATGGTACGAGTGTTGTCACAAAACGTTTTGAACATTTCTCGCCGTGTCTTGTTTTAGCGAAGGGGTGAGATAGTGAAGTGACAGCTTGATTTTTGTACACTTACTTTGCGTCTGTTTATTTGACTATCGTGTTGTCAATTGGAATCAAGGCTCTGATAGACGATAGAGAATCTGTTTGTTTTCAATCCTCAGATTAAACTTTTATCCTTATAATAAGAGGCTTATAACGGGGATTAACGCAAACTATTTTTATTATAAAGGTTAAATTAGGTATTATAGACAAACCTTTATACCCTACGTTTTGACCGAGTTACACTTATACGTATTAAAAGTCGTAAGTATACGTACGGTACGCATTAAGGTATGTCTATGATACCTGTAAAAATAGTTTTTGTTAACCCCCGATAAAAGCCTATGATTAAAATGGAACACGAAAGTTTTAACGTGTATTTTATCCTTATATTTCTGCACAGCCATTTTGAAAATTGTATGTCCTGTCTCTTTTTTATATTATTTCACACGGTAGAAGCCTACATCTAAACTGATGGTGATGATAAAACCGAAGGTGGAAGTGCCCTTCTTCATTCCTCAATGTCCTGACTGGGTTTTCCATAACTGAACTGAGCATGCAGCTAACATTTTTTAATGGTGAAAAACTTTGATGATATGTGGATTGTTAACTGACCTCTAAGTCCAAGAACAGAGTATAGAGTATTAATATGCAGGGAATCAATCGACCAGGACCTCTGGTTTTGACTATTGTAGGTACCACAGAGGCGGTTCGTATGACAGGTAGATTTTTGTTTATGGAATAAAAAATTAGCTTTGTTCAAAAGGTAATAGAAACGCGACGTTTAAATGTAGTTAATTTGATACTAATTTAATGTAAAATTATTGATGGGTGACCATAGTGAGAACGTTAGTAGTAAGTGTGTCGTCATGATAAAACATGAATGATGATGAACTGCCTAAGAAACCTCTGTCGAATCCCGATAATGCCCGTCTAACAAGACACGTTGACATTTGAATTAGTATTCATAATTGCACAAATAATAAAGTTTTTCTTTTGTTCTCTCTTGGGGTCCATGGAAGGTCATCAGCGTCGGAACACCATTTTGGTGTCTTGACAAATAACTGCTGTGTGGATAACCTTTTCTTGTATTTTAAATAACAAGTGTATATTGATTTCACGTGACAATGTTGGACATGGTAGGTATGTATTAAATATTTTCATTTCGCTGCATTAGGTACAGTATATTTAATATTCGGAGCTATAAATGTTTGTGTTTATTACATTTCTAATAATGTATTTGTAACAGTTTGTTTATAGTTGTAAGATAAGCTTGTATAAATTATTGTAATCTGTAAATTAAAAGTGCCATATAAGTAACTATTGGAGAAAAAGCTGGTTCGAATTAAGAAATTCGTTTTGTAAAAAAGTTGTTACCTACTTAGTTAAGATAACTTTAAATGTTGTTTATTAATAAGAAGTTGTATTAAAAAAAGAGAAGTTTTAAATGAAACTTTGAATAAAAGCTTTTAAATGTAACGTACAAATGAAAATCTATGTGAATGCTGACTTTTTATTTATTAGTTGATAGATTTCGTTGTGATTTTGCGACTCTCAGTGCACTTGACTTCTTCGCCTTCGACTATACCATGGTGAGTGCTCCGAAGAACTTTTTTACCTTATCCCCCCTTTTCCCTTCCTTCACAGAACCTCGCGTGTGCTGGTCTTCGGTTTCGCCGATATACTGTAGCAGCTGTTCCATCGCGAACGAAGAAATTTGGTGATTCATTTCTTTGTCGCACTACAAAAAAATGGAATAGAATTGTAAGAACATTGAACCTACAAGATAGGGTCCTTTAAACGAGTTGTGTGAAGCAACTTGCAGGTTCGGTTTAGTAGTACCTTTTGTTTAACATCAGGTAGAGCGGAGACACTTTATTCATAATATTACTCGTACTATCATCACACTGACTATCATGTCATCCATACTATAATAAGAAAAAAAAAAGAACACAAATGTTGAAAAAATTTCCACGAGCAGGATTTGAACCCGCACCCTTCTGACATACCGGGTTAGGTGCTCTTCCAATTGAGCTAACCAGCCCGCCGAAATTATTCGACACTATTTACTTTTTACTTTGAAAGCCAAAGGCGCCCATTCAATGTCAACAACTACCGTCATTAACATCTGATCATAATATTTTTATAATTTTATAAAAAAAATTTTTCAACATTTGTGTTTTTGTAATTTGTTCGCAACAAAATTTGCGTTAAAAATTATATAAACATTTTATAGAAAAAAAAAGTTAATAAACTGTACTTGATCAAAATACAAAACGATTTGATGCGGCAGCTCAGTGGCAAAACGATGTTCTGGGTTCAATCCCTGGTCGGTTTTCAATTTTGAATACCCATCGATTTGTATCGAATACTCGATTCTATTGATGGACGCATTTGACATTATATAAATACGCTATATATAACCTTTTATACAAATATTGAAAAAAGATGAAGTTAGATTGTCTCACTGGCTTATTAAACTATAATAATAATAAGAAGAAGTCATTTATTTCTCCTTCACATTAAGGTGATACAATGGATAATTGTACAAGACAAATGTAACATAATATATAAATAACCGTTATGTGAGAGACTGGAGCCTGAGATAGGTGTTAGTAAAAAACCCGTTTTACAGGTCACCAACCACCACCAACTGTCCTAATCTAATTATGGAATATTATGTCACACTTAGACTAGGTATATCATTAGAAGGTCTTCTAACATGCTGGAGTTTGTTACAAGAAAATTTAAATTGTTTCATAAACGTAGTACAAACATGTTACTTCATAACAGACTTGTTTAGCGGTGGCGTAGAATTTTATTTAAATATGGTTTTATTTATACAAAGTGTGTCTAGCGGCCTCATTATGCTACGCACTCATTACTCGAACGTATGGAAAGAACCTTTTCTCTTACGTTATGTTTCTATCAAACATTAGTATTTTGCACTGTTTTGAGTTTTTATATTTTTTAAGTTAATGTAAAAAAAGGGTAGGTATTTAATTATTGTGCATGTTGTGTTTTTCTATAAGTATTAGAGCATTTAGTTTATACAATTTAATTGTTTTTTTTTTATAAGTGTGTAATGTTTTTAACGTTGAATAACAAAATAAATAAATTAATAAATAATAGATGGACACGGAAATTAATATTCGGTTGCATTCGGAAACGCGATAATTACTCGAGAGACATTTAGAAATTATAAGCACTGTACCTTATTTTATTTTAAAACAATAAAAACTTTAAGGATTTAAAATAAGTAATTGTTTCTGAAGTTGATGTATGAAGGTCGCCGGCGGTGACATTGACTGCGGGCTGACCCGGCCCGGAGGTGGGCCGATTATCCTGTTCTGTGTGTAATCAATCTATTAGGTGCGATCTCCACGCTGAGACACCGAGCCGAGGGTAATTCTTCGTGGGGCCGCACTGTCCATTGGTGATACTCTGGAACGTAGCTTTCAGTTAGCTGTCATAGCAACAAATAGCAAACAAATGGCTGACTTAAAAAAGCTCTCGATGATGATGATGATGATTTTCTATTGTTTTCTGAAATTCTTTGTATGTAAGGATATTAAGGAGAAAATTTCACGTTATCACTTTATGTAAAACTTAAGGAAACGCAATGAAATGTAAATCATTTTCTTTGTGCAAAACATACACTCACTACTTATGAATAAACCATTTAAACAAAGGATTCCCAAAGCCTGAAGCAATAAACAACGAGATACTTGTTTATGAAAGTTTTAATTCATTTCTTTTTACCCGACTGCGTCAGAAGGACGGTTATGTTTTTATTTATATCATTACATCAATAAAATTATGGATAAACCATTGGACTTCATATTAGATTTGGATAACTATTTATTAGGTACTAGTGACCGCTCACGACTTCGTCCTCGTAAACATACGAACCTTGTGATCGTGAAAAAAAAACTTGTGATTCCATGTAATATTTTGCCTACGTCATGAAAGAAAGGGTCTGTAAATCTTCAACGTTCTAGTTACATCAATTCTAAACTTGATTTTAAAGTTACCTCGCGTTTGAATTTCAGCAATATATTGAAACTGTAACATATTCAATAAAATAAATAAAAATTTCTATACCTAAACACTTTTAAACTTTCGCGTTCCATAGTTGATTTGACGACCTCTTTGGTCGAGTGGTTTGTACACCGGTTTTTATGGTGTCGTCATCTCTGAGGTCCCGGGTTCGATCCCCGGTCGGGTCAATTTAGAAATTATTGTTTTTCTAAATTGACTCGGGTCTGGGTGTTTTCTATGTATATTAAAGTATTTTTATCCGTTGTCTAGTAGCCATTTAACGAGTTTCATAACGAAGCTTCTCTTGGGCTAGATAATTGGTGTGAGTGTAGGAAAGTTTATTTATTTATTTATAGTTTTCATAAAATTAAAACGGGGATAAATGCAAACTAATAAGGAAATGGTATCATAACTTCTAAGGAGCTGTATGGCGCAGTGGTTAATGCGCTCGGTCTGCGATAGCTGAAGTTAAGCAACTTTCGCAAAGGCCGGTCATCGGATGGGTGATCGAAAATCTCGAGCTCCTATGTGCTTGGGAAGGCACGTTAAGCCATTGGTTCCGGCTGCATCAGCAGTCGTTAACAACCACCAATGGGCCCGCGTGGTAGTTTATGGCCCGTTCTCCCTATCCATCCATAGGGAAGGCTCGTGCCCCAGCAGTGGGTACATAAAAATGAGCTGATGATGATGGTGATGTTCATACTTTCTTTGTACCTTTATATTAAAATTTCTAATTAAATTTACCACCAGGAAGATATTTACGTTATATGTGTAGCAGTAGACAGTGCCCATTACTATCCCAGAGGTGTCCTAATCTGTCTTCAAGGATAACAACCTCAAAAGAGATGCCTATCTATCATTCGGAGGGAGGAAATAATCCCAGAACATCGAAATTATCACCTCAGTCTCAGCGCTCATTCCATCGATTCTCCATAAATCCCGTTACCAAATGATTTTCATTTACTTAAAATTATTCCGTGCTTCGGAATGCACGTAAAGCCGTTGGACCCGGTATTGGCGTAGTTTATTGATAATTGATTATTTTGACTAATTTCGGCTATGGCGACCACTTCGGAGAAGCTCGATGGCACAGAGGTTAATGCGCTCGGTCTGCGATTGCTGATGTTAAGCAACTTTCGCAAAGGCCGGTCATTGGATGGGTGACCAAACATTTCTCATTTCGAGCTCCTCCGTGCTTCGGAAGGCAGTTAAGCCGTTGGTCCCGGCTGCATTAGCAGTTGTTAACAAACACAAATCCGCATTGGGTTCGTGTGGTGGTTTATGGCTTCTCCCTGTCCATCCATAGGGAAAGCTTGTGCCCCAGCAGTGGGGACATAAAAAGAGCTTATTGCGGGCTCCGTAGATAAATAATAACACAACTGGTTAATGTATCGGAGTATAATTTCTGACTAGTTTAATAACTAATAATACAGGTATATATATTAATCTATAAACAAAGAAATTGGCGGGGGAGATTTGTTGATTGTAGAAAGTCACGAAACAGGAAATAATGAGTTTTGCTTAATTTACATAAAATGTCTCTATATTAAATCACGTTATTAATTATCTCTATTAAATATCACGAACATTACGTGCTATGAATATTGTGCTGACGGCACAAGCTCGATGATGATTATCATTTTGGACTCTTAGTCAGTAGGTTCGGCGCTGGTGCGGCCAAGATGCCTATCATAGCCGATTTTATTAGTTAGCTGGCGTGCGCACTGATGCGGGTTGCTGATACTCAATTTGTAGTAGGTATTATAACGACGTGTTTAATAAACGTATGATAAATTGATTGTAACAATTACTTAAAACTAAACAATTATGACCTTCTTAAGAGCCATATTAAATCTCGACTGTGATTTTTGCGTAAAATGGCCAATTATGGCGTTCTTGATTTAAGAAACAAAAATACAGTAACAATTTTGACTTATTGAATAGTGTAGAATCTCAGAACAATATAGTTATTATTCTGAGTCTTGAATAGCTATTGGCATAGTTCGTAGCGGCGTCACTTTTTGTAAATTTTGCTTAAGAGCGTTTACGCCGCACACTAGCGCCACTAATGAAAAAAAAAACATATCTAATATTTAGAGATAGAAAATCAAATTATGCTCAACAAACTATTTGAATGAAGTAATTTAGCGTTTTTACGGCACCTAATGAACACCTCACATGTTATGGTTTAGTTAAATAAGAGGTTATGGCCACTTTTAACTATAACGCCATATTTAACTAAACCATAACATGTCAGGTGTTCAATAAGTGACGTAAAAATGCTAAATTACTTCATTCAAATAGTTTGTTGAGCATAATTTGTTTTTCTATCTCTAATTACTAGATATGTTTTTTTTTTCATTAGTGGCGCTAGTTTGTGGCGTAAACGCTCTTAACTTGCAGAGAAAGATTTTCATAGAAAGCGTGAAGGCACTTTTTTGAGCTCCTAGATTGAACTACTGCACTGTTCTACACAAATGAAATAAACAAATTAGAATGTTATCTCCTATTAGTCGTATACTTCTTAGCGACCTCGGAATTTTAGATTTTAGATATCATTGGTTTTATATTAGAAAAAAAATCATATTCTAAACCAAAAAACTTCGAAAATCGCTTTAATTTAACTGTGAATTTCTCCTATTTACGATAATATTATTATATTATATGATATACTGAGCAAAATTTATACCAGAATAATTGTTACTTCATGAGGAATAAAGATTTACTTTGTACACCAATGTGGCATGCAATAAATGATTTGAATTTGAATTTGAATTTTATAATTTTTAAGCATGAATTTATTATCATATTTCGATAAAAACGATAAATACAAAATTACTACAAAATGCGATGCGCCGGCCGTCCGAACGATACCTATTCTCGCAGAGTGGAGATTAGGGCTCTTAATTATACTAAACAATCTTAGTCCATCGTCTGCCGTGAATACAGTGAATTTTAATTGTTTGGTGGCGCTTGCGCTGATCAGCGTTCGCGCATAATAAAGGTAGGGGTGAGTATAGAATGTCACGTTTTAATATGCAACGCGTAGAAAATGCTACTAACAATTAAATAATAATTTTAAGGATAATATTTTGAGCGTTATATTCTGATGTTATAATTGTCAGAGAGTAAAGAGTAGTCGTGAATCGTGTTCAGTGGCGTGCACTTGGAGAGGCCTAAGTCCAGCAGTGGACTAGTGTGGGCTGATGATGATGATAATGATGATGTTGATGACGCAAACTGTCCTGATACAAAAAATAAACCTGTCCCTGATTCTCGAGCAATGATTTCTGATTCTCAAATCCTACTTATGGATACTTACTTTTGAAACATTTTTGTCAATCCAAACTTATACGAAATACAATCCTTTTATTAATTAGAAGTAAATAAGCTTTCTTGCTATAAATAGTTACTTACATAACTGAAATATCTTCTTGCTCTTAGCGTACGAAACCATCCTACATTATTAACGTCAGCTAACTTTCGGAGTGTATAATTTGTGTGGTGGGCCCCTTTCCTATCTATAATCGCATTACGATTGTTTAGGTTCGGCTCCTGGCTTATAGTTCAGGTAATCTTGTTAGGCTTGAGTCAGGCTGGCGGCCAAAGGTCATTGCTCTTTTGACAAGTATAATGGAAATTGGATGGCTCTCTACAAATGGAAAGGCCCTTACCAAATTGCCTGTTGGTGTTCTGTTTTTATTTTTTTATTCCATACGGGTATACACTTCACCTTCGTTTCTTACTTCACCTGATGTTAAGTGGTGATAAGGTCAAAGGTGGAAGGGCACTTCACCAGGAATCTTGAACAGCTGAGGACCTGACTATCTTACCTCTAGCTGCTGGAACACAACAATAATAATATAATATAATATTAATAGGGACACTTGGTTTTTTTTTTTTTTTTTTTTATTTATTTGCCATCTACTCATTAAATTATAATGATCGTTTTTACAACTTAATTTTTTTTATTTTTTTTTTACACATCTTTACAATTTTTCACATAAACTTACACTACTTATTTCTATTTCTTAAATTAGCCGTTTTAACCACTTTTATAATAAACTCTAGCAAATCTTTTATATATTTCTTCACTTCTTCTTCTTCTTCTTTCTTCACTTCTTTTCTATATTTCGACACTTGGTTAGGCGAAGTGACGACAGGTGGACTAGAAAGCTGACTGCGTGGTGGCCGAGAGACGGTTACAGAAAAAGGGGACGTCCACCGGTGAGATGGGTCGACGATATAACCAAGACCGTGGATTGCACGTGGTCCAGAGTAGCTCAGGATCGAAGCGGATGGCAAAACCAAAGAGAGGCCTATGCCCAGCAGTGGGTCGGGAGGGGCTGATGATGATAATATTAGACAACATTACATACATTGTTCTGATCCCAAGGTAAGTAGCTAAAGCACTTGTTTTATAGAAATCAGAAACAACGACGGTACCACAACCACACAGACCCGACACAATATCGAAAAGATCGTTTTCGACATTGACCCGACCGGGAATCGAACCAGGGACCTCAGAGTTAGTGCCTTCAAAGCCACTTGACTACGGAGGTCGTCAAACAATGTTACTAAAATTGATGTTATGATGACATATTTAGATAAGACTAGCCAAGTGGACTTAAAACAAGCACTACCAACCAAACCGAGTCTACAAACATGTACCCTCACTGGGAATCGAACCTGGACCGGGTCGAAATTGAACCGGGTCAGACCAGTGGTCATAACCACTTAAACCACAGAAGTGGTAATAGTCGAATTCTTTCTTCTCTCCAATACCTATTTCTGTAAGGTAAGCTTTTCTTTTGCATTACTGAGTTGCGAATTGAAGGGTCTCGTACCCTCTCAGATAAAGATAAGATAAATATAAAGAATATTACAGGGCATAGAGGCATGACATTTGGAAGTTCAGCGCTGCAGAGTCTACTTTCCATATAAAGAGCTTTTTGATATGTATTTTTTTTTTATTGTGGCACGCCAAAATGGCCTCACCCTGCCTGATGGAAAGCAGCCAGTGAAGCCCAAGAAGTGAAAGCGTTCATCACAGCGCTACCACGCTATGCCGAACGCTCACACTATGGCGGTCTGCATAAATGCTTTTTCACGCCCCGCTTAAATAACTCGGGAGAGAAAGAGGAGGGAAACACGTGTGCGGGAAGCGCATTCCACATACGGCAGTTCGGCAAAGGAACGACTGTCTTGGTTGATTGGTTGTATTTACTTTGTACTCAGCCATACTAGTCAACGTATCTACCTTTTTATTCGTCTCCACACATAGGTACGCTTACATAAAGAAAAAAAAAGGTTATACTAAAATTCTATAACAATCTTCAGATAAGGCTAATACGATTACGAGTAAACCCTGATTTCTAATACTTTTCCATGAGTGTTACACATGCAATAGCTTAGCTGAACACTTGACTAGTTTTTGAACAACAGTTTCAAATTATGAAACATATCCAAAACACACCCAAAGACCTTATTGTGCCAAATTAATAACGCACTTCATAAATTAGAAAGCCATATTTAGTATGATGTGTTACTTATTTGCTACAATATCGCTATACAACGAAGCAATTAAGTACGACATCCCTGAATGAGGCTATAAAATAAATTACCAATTTGGAGAGATGATTGTGATCAGACCCTCGTCGAGAGAAAGCTGAAGGACTACAATGTGTTTTATTGGGACAGTAATGGCTTCAATGTGTGATATACATCGACACCGATCTCTCACAATAGTCATTGTATATTTGGTACACTTAACAACAATTAATAGTAAAAATCTACCTATACACGATCATACTGTGCGAAGGCCGCCATCATTCAATTCGAGTCATCGCTACAATAGACGGGTATAAATAATCACCACGCTTGCATGCCAGCTTGCCAGATGCGGGTGGTGGTGGTGGTGGTGGAATGCAACATTAGCGCTGAGTAACATGGGCTATATTAAAAAAAAATGTCCATCCGTGGGTTGATGATGTCCGAAGGTATGGAGGCCGTGATTGGATGGAGAGGGCGCAATACCGCCGGAAGTGGACCGCCGTCCAAAGCTGGACATAGGCTGAAATGATGGGCCTCAATGATGATGATGATTTTATTCCAAATGGGGCCTAGGTCCTCACTTTAATTGAAGGTAGTGGACACATTTCACTCGGAATCCTCAGCTATTGAACTGAGCTGAACTTGTCTCCCACCGTTGCATAACGAAAATCCTACCTATTTTCTTATTATGGCGACAGACTTAAAACAAGCTTTGCCACTGAACAAACTGAGATAATAATTTGTAAATACCAGCATAGAATCGAACACAGGCTCTTTGGGGGTGACCGGTGGTTTAATTACTAGACTGCATAGACTTATGTTTTTAAAGCAGTAACAAAGTATTTAAATTGTAAGTTGACTAAACCGTAGCTTAACGGCAGCTTAATTTATTATAAAATATTATTATTATAAATCTGGTATGATTTAGAAAAATAAATAGCATTATAAACTACATTATGAAGTTAAGTAAGTTTCTACTACTTGATATTGGTATCTTCATTGAAGCAAACATGTTCGTGGGAAAAATATTATTTTTTTGCAAATTGCAATTTTATACTGACATATTTAACTAGAAATTAGACAAAGCAATAGGCAAAAACTGTCACATACGCTTAAAACCTTTTTGTGTGAATGTGTGTAGTAATCAGTAGTAATGTTGAAATGACAAGGGAACCATATTGTTTATTAAACTACAACTTTCCCATGCACGATCGTGTGAGAAGACCAAATATTATGATACGTACTACCCACTACGTATAGATTGTCTGTGTTATGTTGTACTAATTACCTACCAGCAGTTACGGTACCTGTTTGTGTGCGTAATTAGCACAAAGACATATTAACAATAATATTATATTCTAAGTGTTGATAACAATACTAGCCAAGTGATATTGGGAGCCAACAGAATCGAATCCAGCATGTACAATTGTACACACGGTATGTCTATGCCATATGGTTGAATATTTAATGAAAAAATAGGGAATTAAAACAATTGTTGGAGTCCCTTTTAGATAATGGCACAATTAATACGAGTATAAGTCCAATATATAATCTGGAGAGTTAAGATAGATTTATTTACACTTTAAGTTTACAGTAGAAACATTAATCACAACTGAAAACAATATCGTCCTCATATCATGTTTCCGTTCCAAAATGTAATTAACGTTAAATAATATTTGTAAAGCCTTTCAGTTATTCGATTTAATCTAAATCCTATTAAGTGTAAGTAATATTGCCTTGATTTAAACCATTAAACAAAATGAGCATAAAATATTAATAAACATCATACATTAAACCTTCCATATAGACCTTTTGCGAGTTCAGCATCATCATAAACATTATGGAGCCATAAAATGGTAATATTAGCGCGAGGCAAATGAAACGAGAAAGATTACTTACAATAAATAACATGTTTATTCATAGAACAACTTTTATAAATCTGTCACAGAGCACAAAGCGACCGGGGGGTCCCGAGCAACGCCTGAGCTGCCACTATTCTCACAGCCGACCGGTTTAAAGCTTCTTCAGTCTTTTGATGCACAACCAGTTGTGCAGCACTCACTCGTCGGCGTCGATGAGCGCGTAATCCAGGCCGTTGCCCTCCTCCACTTTCGTAACTTCGTTGTCCTTGTTGGTTTTGGTGGTGGTCGTCAACTCCTTCTTCCTTATCTTTCCGATGTGGGTCGTCGCTTCAGTCAGATCCAACTGTTCGAGAGAAGTTCCAGTTGAAGTCACGATCGCTGGCACTTCCTGCTTCTCTGTAGTTTCTTCAACTTCAACTTTCTCTGGTGTGACATTCTTCTCAGTCGTTTTTTCCGGCAATATCACTTCAATAAGCACTTCACGCTCCGGAGGTGGCGGCGGCAGCTCGTGCTTTGGTGCCGTAATACTCAACACTCCGTCTTTCAGAACAGCCTTTACTTCCTCTTGCTCACAACCCAATGGCAACGAGAATCTCTGTACGAAGTGCCGGCCTCTAAGTCTCAGCTCATCGTTGGTCACCTGATTCTTTCCTTCGACTATGATGTACCGGTTCTTCACTTTGACCTTTAGCTCGTCCGGCTTAAATGTCTTCACATTTAGACTGATCTCAAATTTATTGGCATCCGAAATTATTTTAGGCTCTTCCGCTTTTTCTGCAGCCTCAATAGCTGCCGCTTCAGCTAATAGTTGACTCCACGGCCAGAGGTAATGGTATACTAGCGTGTGGGTGATCTGGCGATCGAGCGACGCGAAGGGATCCTTAGCCCTGTGCTTTTTACCCTCGTCACAGGAGACGGAGCTGAGAAGTCCCACTAGGAACAGGTACTTGTACATTGTGATTAGTTAGTGTTCGTTGTGCTTCGTTTGTGTGCGCTTTCGTTATATGTTCTGACATGCGCGGGCTGCGCTCGCTCTTATATAGCGTCGGTCGAAGCGGGGCGATCGTTCGAGAACGTACTTGGGTTTGTTTCATTGATATTAGTTGCAGCGGTAACCGGCAGGTGCGCGTAACTGTTTACGCCGGGAAAGTATACCGGTTGCTAAATGTGAGTCACTATCGCTAGCCGCAGATCTGTTTTGTTTGTTTGTTTACATAATGCACTCTCGGAGAAATGGAAAAGTTTCTTGCGAAGTCAATGACTGTGTTTTTGTTTGTCAACTATTTAACGAGGTAGTAAAAGCTTGGTATTTATTTGCATATTCGTTCGTATTCGTAGTTCGATGGTTTATCTGAGCTCTTGATTACTTTTCTATCCATCTATCCATCAACATCAAAACATTTGTGTTGAAAAACATTTCATCGAGCGTGATTTGAACCCGCACGTTATTAATTAGGCTATGTTAATTATATTAAACCCATGTTATGTCTACTTTAAATTACATTGCAAACGCTTAGATGCGGGTTCAAAGCCCTTTCGTAAATTTTTTTCTTCATAAGCATTTGTAGCGAGCATAATTTCAAGCATTTCGCAAACGTGTTTGAACTCCTTCCGTAATGTTTGCCCTCATGTGAGGTGACGCTCGCGTTTGCAACTCCTGCGCAGACTACGCACACTACCACGCGCTTGTGTGGGAGTACCGTTAGCGTCGTTCTACACTAGGTCACTTGCATTCGCCAGCTCTTGTTTTTGTTTTGTTTATTACTTGTTGGGTTATTACAGTGACAGCTTTCTTCAAAACTGTTTTTCTTGCGATGTCATTTAAACTGATTTTTTGTTAGCCGTCGTATTAATTAAAAGCGGCATTTAAGTATCATCATCATCATTTAAGAATAATGGTAACTTAATGATTTATTTATAAACAGTTTTAACTATTACGCTATTTATATACCTACACCACTTATACTATTTATATTTATTTACATATTAAAAAAATGTGTTTTAATCTATACTATTGGTCGCCTTGTGGTCGAAATCTTACCGTCATTTTATTAAGGCTGCACAGATTGTATCCTAAGCAATTAAAAATTAAAAAAGATAGAATGCGAGTTTGGATTGGTTTGGATTTGCATTGACAGATTTCGGCCTCTTCCATTTTTGAAATTTTTGAATAGAGTATACATATAGGTATGCGTGTTGTCAAATACATGGTAGTGTGTGTAATGTTCGTTTTATTGATTTAATGTATTTGTTATGCATAATTAAAAAAAAATATTAACATTCTGTACTCCGTCTATATATAAACTATAAGTGTGCGAAATTTCATATTCCTCTGTTCCCGCAATTTTCGTAAAAAGGGGTACATATAAAGTTGTTGCTTCACGTATTAATATATAGATATATAAAAATCAATTGCTGTTCGTTTGTCTCGCTAAAACTCGAGAATGGCTAAATCGATTTGGCTAATTTTGATTTTGAAATATTTGTGAAGTTCAGGGAAAGTTTAGACGGTGAGAAACATAAAAAAATTGTAACGGAAAATACTAAAAACATCAATTTAATTTTTTAATACAAAATGATTGTTTGTTTGTTTTGTTGTCATGGAAACAGTCAAAGCGGTACGAAGTCCGCCGGGTCAGCTAGTATGTTATAAATGCTGGTTTATTAACCGACGTATTTGGGAGCATGTATGAGTTATAGTCGCAAACAAGCATAAAAGCGAAACGTGACTTTCTTTTTGTCTTATCTTCACAAGTTCTGGTTTTTGTACAGTCTACAACTTTATCAATTTCAAAAGAAGCAGGGTGACACGATCCGTTGCTTATCAACCATAAATTATTATTCATCAACCACCACAATTCATCATTAAATCATCATCATCATCAAATATATAAATAAATAAATAAATCATCATCATCATCATCATCGTCATCAGCTCATTGTATGTCCCCGCTGCTGGAGCACGAGCCTTCACTATGGATGGATAGGGAGAACGGGTCATAAAGGGCAGTAAAATTGACAAATTAATAAGTTGCGATAACTTAATCACTTTGCCTTCCCTGAATGGGATAAAAAATATAAGACGATTTATAATTCTAAGGAGTTTGAATATTAATTTTAAGAAGTGTAGGCTAATATTATTTTGCTCACCGCTTGCGACATCAAAATTTTGCTACGGTTTTCTGGAACAATACAAAGGTTTCGTTGGAAGTCATTCAAATGAACATGCGTACGCAACAGGTTGGAGTCGCGTCGGTCGTACGGAGGACATTAATTTATAGAGGAGACGGGGAAGTTAACAAACAATGATAAAGATTTATTTACTCGAGCAGCGGAGATATCATGTGAATATTTTTTAACAAATTCCTTAGAAGACATTTTGTTCGGATTATCCTTTAAACAAAAACGACATTTTCGAGAAAGTTATTTATGGAGAGAATTTGGAGGTTCGACATTGATATTGTAAAAAAACATTAGTACCTTATTTTATGGTTGCTAGGTGAAGCTGGATATTTATGCCTATGAGTAATTCATTCAAATCTGTTTTTTCATTTGCAATAAACTAGCAGGGTCTTGTATTTACAAGATGAAAATGTATAAATGTATTTAAGTGATACAATCGCCCTCTTTCCTCTATTGGGGCAAGGCATGGGGCTGAGATTGAATGATTGCTGTCATTACAGCGTATGGGACACTCTTTTATTTTCTAGAACACGATATGCCCCATACTCCCGTTGAGCATATGTATATACTATATCATCATCAATCAAAAGTACTTACTTATTTTTAAGTTTAATTGTTTTTTTTACTGTGACGTTGATGGCTTGTCTAATGCAAATAACTCATTAAAGGCCGTGAGAGTGCCTAGAATGTTTTTTTTTAGAAAACAAACAATTAATATTAACGCAAGTACTTACATTCTACTCGTTTATATATTATATAACTACGTATCTATGCACTATGTACAATTGTACACGTGTCTTCAGTTATATGCTTGTTTGGCGAAGAAGTTCCGACAAACTGTATTTCACTTTACTTGATTATTACTATATTAAACTAATAAGTTCTCCGACAGAACCAATAAACCACAGTTTTGAGAAAACACGCTTTGGAGCTTGTGGCTTGGAATTATACAAATCAAGCTTCGGAAAGTCAATAAACTTGATAAGTTTAAATGAACTAGCAAATGCTGGTAGTTAAAAATACATGATTTCGTTATGTATAACAGAAAAGTACGTTTGTATTAAGTGTCACAGTATTGTTCGGAAATTACATGTCGCTTTTTTAAAATCATCTTAGGAGAATCAATTAAACATCAGACTATTTTTATTTAATAAACCTAGTCTAAAAATGGGTCCTTTTTTGTAATGACGTCATACCAGGTACAGTGGTGCATGCGCTATCGAGTTTCGTAATACTGTTCGCATGACATTTAGCACTTATTTAACAGACACGTAAGAAAGTTTTGCTGCGTCATTTCTAACCTGTTTACACAGATAGTAAGTAGTGTTCAAGGTTTGGTGACCAAGCTCACATATGGTTCTAAAAATGAGGTTTTCGGTAAAAATTACAATATTGAGATTGCTTCTTCGCACAAAAGGGGAGCTCTTAGCAGACTCCTGCGCTGAAGTACCTAAAGCACAGCAAAAAGTTTTCACACCAATACACCACAGAAGCATTTTTAATAGTCATAACTGTATCACAGGTTATATGCAGTTTTCTATCGAGAAAAGTCCGACGAGAACTCGAGAAATGAAGAAAATATCGTAGCAGGTCAAAGTGCTCTATTGAGACAGGTTCTGATACCCTAGAAGATATTAGATTGAAAATGTGCTTAGGGATCTTCGAAAGGCACGTAAAGCCGTTGTCCCCGGCTGCATCAGCAGTCGACCACCAATCCGCACTGGGACCGTGTAGTGGTTTATGGCTCGTTCACCCTATCCATCCATAGGAAAGGCTCGTGCCCCAGCAGTGGGGACACAAAATGAGCTGGTGGTTGTGTGTGTGTGACGTGGGGTCGGTAACAGAAACCGGGGTACTCTCTCACTGGATTTGCGAATGGTGGAATTGAAAGATTTCTCAATTATTTCAGCAATTGTGAGCTTGTAATTGAATAATGCTGACACAGTTTCTCGCACCGACTTTTATTTATTTTCCATTATAGGTCGTAAATTGAAGTCTCCTCTAGTGTTTCTTTTCGGATATCTTCCGTGTCCGGAGTTAATTAAAACAAACCTTAGGAAAGATTTAGATTGAATTCTGTGTTAACTTTAGTACCTATCGACAAATGCAGTACTTATCACTGACCATCTGTAGATTTCAATCCATCATTACATTTTTGAAATTTTATATCGTTCGTTGAGGAGCTCGATGGCGCAGTGGTTAACGCGCTCGGTCTGCGATTGCTGAAGTTAAGCAACTTTCGCAAAGGCCGGTCATCGGATGGGTGACCAAAAATTTATCATCTCGAGCTCCTCCGTGCTTCGGAAGGCACGTTAAGCCGTTGGTCCCGGCTGCATTAGCAGTCGTTAAAAACCTACAATCCGCACTGGGCCCGCGTGGTGGTTTATGGCCCGTTCTCCCTATCCATCCAAAGGAAAGGCTCGTGCCCCAGCAGTGGGGACATAAAATGAGATGAGATGATGATCGTTCATAAAATTTTGGCATATAAGTTGAGATGATTTTAATGAACATAATATTATTGTGTTTTATAACAATTTAGTAAATGTTAATGTAAACAAGTGAACACGTTTTAGTACATTAGTTTTTCATTTTCACTAAACCACGCCAGGTATTTGAATCCCAAGTGTAAAAATATGGCAATGAAAGATGATGTATGAATGTGTAGTATGTGGTATAAAAGTGCGAGAGGAACAACAGAGAGAACCGGAATGAAAGCGGACTAGCATACAATAGCTCCAATCATGTTGGAGAAAGGAGTATAAAAAAAAAAAAAAAGTGTAAAAGATATAAAAATACAATATTTAAATATTGAATCATAAGGTTATATACTAAGGTCGATATTTATACGCAATCGTGAAAAATTTTAACAAAATTGAGAAAGGTCCACCAAGCTACAGTATGTTCCATAATGCGCGATTCATGTAAAAATAACAGTAAATCTATCTAATAAGGAATTCATATCTATCCAATCACCGTAAAGGCTAATTCGCTAGCTGTTACTGATTTGCGCTTCCTATTTCAGCGCAATTTCATTAGTCTTAATTGCGGGTCAGTCATTGTGTTAATAATTCCAATACCAATGCTTATAGGCTATGTTTGACAGAGTTTAATCTGCTTATGATCGTGCCAGCGCTTTGTGACTTAGTACAAACCCGCTGACAATTTGTGTTTAATGAGGACGGCGAAAATAATTAATTATTTATTTTTGGAATACATCACGTTTATAAATATTGCGGACATAATAGGTGAAATTAGTTATACATTTTTTAATATCTTTTTTTTATATCTCATGGGTCAGTACTGTGCATTCATCTCACCTGATGATGATAGGCCGAAGGTGGAAGCGCACTTCACAAGGATTCCTCAACTATTGAGGCACTGGCTATCTTATCTTTAGCTGCCGGATTACAACAATTGATGTTATGGCGACATATAGATAAAGATGGTGGTAGCTAGCCAGGAGGGCAAACAATCCCTACCACCAATCAAACCGAGTACCCAAACATGTACCCTCCGCTGGGAATCGAACCCGGGACCTCTAGGTCTAAATCTGTGGTCTTAACCACTAGAGCACAGAAGCGGTTAAGTACGGTATAAATACGTAATACCTATATCATTAATATCAATAATGCCTCGGTGGCCGAGTGACAGAGCGCTCGACCCGATCCCGATTTTCATACTAACGTTTTTTTAATTTTCTTAGCATGTATTTATTTTAACATTATATAAATTGTAGAGTAGTTTCACTAGCTAAATATAGCAGACCTAAAAAAGAAAAAAAATCAAGTCCCTTCAAAGCTACAATCAAAAAAATTTTAACAAAAAAAAAAAACCGACTCCAAAAAATTTGACTGATAAATTTGCACTAAAAAGTAAAAAATAAGCGTAAGACTTATACAGACAATAACTTTATTAAGAAAAAATATAGGTACAATTATTGTTATTTTTGGGGCCGGTGCCAGCCAACGAAGTTTTTGAAGCCGGTGCCAGTCCGCGTTTGTAGTTAAAATTTCATACATAAGATTTAATGTACTGATTATAATATAGTATGTCGTTAAATGTTTATGTTAAAGTTACCTTGGCTGGCACCGACTCCAAAAGTAACAATAATTGTACCTATATTTTTTCTTAATAAAGTTTTTGTCTGTATAAGTCTAACGCTTATTTTTTACTTTTTAGTGCAATTTTATCAGTCAAATTTTTTGGAGTCGGTTTTTTTTTTGTTAAAATTTTTGTTTATTTTTCGCTTTTTAGTGATTCGTCTCGATCTATTTATTAAAAGCGAATATGGGTAGACCTACTAAACACGCTGCTCGTATGAGACAGCGCCGTTTAAATGAAACAAGCGAAGAAAACGAGAAACGCCTGTCTCAAAGTAGGAAATCAAAAACTGAGTTCCGGTGCCTGTCTTCTTTTGCTTCGTCATAGTCGCTTAACTATCTTAATCGAGTTATTTTATCGCCACCCGTGAAATACTTATCATTGAGGAGTTCCGATGGCAATCTATGGTCTTTTTCATCAGTTACACTTCATCAAATGATACTTTCTGAATGCAAATGCTTGACTTATTTCTGAAAATACCAAAATCGCGATAGGTATGCCTACAATATTCGAGGAGTTCCCTCAATTCCTCGAGGATCCCATCATCAGAACTAGACCAAATTAAAATGGGACCACACGGAAAGCACCAGCTTTCAAATAAAGAAAGAATCATCAAAATCGGTTCACTCAGTCGAAAGTTCTGAGGTAACAAATATAAAAAAAAAAAAAAAATACAGTCGAATTGATAACCTCCTCCTTTTTTTGAAGTCGGTTAACAAAAGAACAATTCCTCGAAAAAAAACCTTAGTCAATTTTTTTTAAAAATTGGGCGATAAAGACACAAAATTAATAATCATTGTTATTACTGAAGTCTAAGTAACATAGTCCTAATTAACCTTTTTACCGCCAACAACTTCTATAGAAGTTCGAGATTTTCGTGCCGTCCACGCCAGCACTTCTATAGAAGTTCTTCTTTGTACCTACTTTATTAAAATACATTTATACGTTGGCGTACAGCGAGACATTGCGTGCAGGATAGTTGGGCGGTGAAAGGGTTAAAGGTGTATAATAATATTAACAACCGGTATTGACTTTTAGAAGTAATACACTTATTAATAAGTGAGAAAAAAAAGTCAATTTTATAGATAAGGACCTATTATATACTACGTGATATACCTATTATATAATACGTGAAAAGAAAAGCACATTGCGCGCATGGAGGAGTGTGAGATTTGACCGACTGGCATAGTTAATGGTCATAATAAGCAAATAAATCGTAAGCTCGTAAATAAATAAATAAATAATGGAGAAAGAGTGCAATAATAGGAGTGGTTTAATATGTGTTACATAACGTTGTATAAACATTTTTTAGTTTGTGAATTACGGTAATTTCGACCACTGGGCGACCACTATATTGTAATGTACGTGATGCTGCGATAAATAAGCACCCAACAAGAGGCCATTACGTCCCGGGCAGCCATAAGAACGCCTCTCGACGCCCGGCCGTCGCCGATGCCAAACATTTTCGACTCGACTTTAATAGTTTTCACAGAAAAGTATTTATTTTTAACGAAATACTAACTGCGTACTGTCACTAGCTAAAGTTGAATTAATTTTATAGTGACAATCAATGATAGATACAGTTTTTTTTGTATTTTATCAATTCGAAGTTTATTATTATACTCTTTATTTATTTTCTTTCTTAAAACTAGATTTTTAGAATATTTAAATATAAAAAAAAAACCGACTCCAAAAAATTTGACTGATAAATTTGCACTTAAAAGTAAAAAATAAGCGTTAGACTTATACAGACAATAACTTTATTAAGAAAAAATATAGGTACAATTATTGTTATTTTTGGGGCCGGTGCCAGCCAACGAAGTTTTTGAAGCCGGTGCCAGTCCGCGTTTGTAGTTAAAATTTCATACATAAGATTTAATGTACTGATTATAATATAGTATGTAGTTAAATGTTTATGTTAAAGTTACCTTGGCTGGCACCGACTCCAAAAGTAACAATAATTGTACCTATATTTTTTCTTAATAAAGTTATTGTCTGTATAAGTCTAACGCTTATTTTTTACTTTTTAGTGCAAATTTATCAGTCAAATTTTTTGAAGTCGGTTTTTTTTTTTGTTAAAATTTTTGTTTATTTTTCGCTTTTTAGTGATTCGTTTCGATCTATTTATCAAAAGCGAATATGGGTAGACCTACTAAACACGCTGCTCGTATGAGACGGCGCCGTTTAAATGAGACAAGCGAAGAAAACGAGAAACGCCTATCTCAAAGTAGGAAATCAAAAACTGAGTTCCGGTGCCTGTCTTCTTTTGCTTCGTCATAGTCGCTTAACTATCTTAATCGAGTTATTTTATCGCCACCCGTGAAATACTTATCATTGAGGAGTTCCGATGGCAATCTATGGTCTTTTTCATCAGTTACACTTCATCAAATGATACTTTCTGAATGCAAATGCTTGACTTATTTCTGAAAATACCAAAATCGCGATAGGTATGCCTACAATATTCGAGGAGTTCCCTCAATTCCTCGAGGATCCCATCATCAGAACTGGACCAAATTAAAATGGAACCACACGGGAAGCACCAGCTTTCAAATAAAGAAAAAATCATCAAAATCGGTTCACTCAGTCGAAAGTTCTGAGGTAACAAATATAAAAAAAAAAAAAAAAATACAGTCGAATTGATAACCTCCTCCTTTTTTTGAAGTCGGTTAACAAAAGAACAATTCCTCGAAAAAATACCTTAGTCAATTTTTAAAAAAAATTGGGCGATAAAGACACAAAATTAATAATCATTGTTATTACTGAAGTCTAAGTAACATAGTCCTAATTAACCTTTTTACCGCCAACAACTTCTATAGAAGTTCGAGATTTTCGTGCCGTTTACGCCAGCACTTCTATAGAAGTTCTTCTTTGTACCTACTTTATTAAAATACATTTATACGTTGGCGTACAGCGAGACATCGCGTGCAGGATAGTTGGGCGGTGAAAGGGTTAAAGGTGTATAATAATATTAACAACCGGTATTGACTTTTAGAAGTAATACACTTATTAATAAGTGAGAAAAAAACGTCAATTTTATAGATAAGGACCTATTATATACTACGTGATATACCTATTATATAATACGTGAAAAGAAAAGCACATTGCGCGCATGGAGGAGTGTGAGATTTGACCGACTGGCATAGTTAATGGTCATAATAAGCAAATAAATCGTAAGCTCGTAAATAAATAAATAAATAATGGAGAAAGAGTGCAATAATAGGAGTGGTTTAATATGTGTTACATAACGTTGTATAAACATTTTTTAGTTTGTGAATTACGGTAATTTCGACCACTGGGCGACCACTATATTGTAATGTACGTGATGCTGCGATAAATAAGCACCCAACAAGAGGCCATTACGTCCCGGGCAGCCATAAGAACGCCTCTCGACGCCCGGCCGTCGCCGATGCCAAACATTTTCGACTCGACTTTAATAGTTTTCACAGAAAAGTATTTATTTTTAACGAAATACTAACTGCGTACTGTCACTAGCTAAAGTTGAATTAATTTTATAGTGACAATCAATGATAGATACAGTTTTTTTTGTATTTTATCAATTCGAAGTTTATTATTATACTCTTTATTTATTTTCTTTCTTAAAACTAGATTTTTAGAATATTTAAATATAAAAAAAAAACCGACTCCAAAAAATTTGACTGATAAATTTGCACTTAAAAGTAAAAAATAAGCGTTAGACTTATACAGACAATAACTTTATTAAGAAAAAATATAGGTACAATTATTGTTATTTTTGGGGCCGGTGCCAGCCAACGAAGTTTTTGAAGCCGGTGCCAGTCCGCGTTTGTAGTTAAAATTTCATACATAAGATTTAATGTACTGATTATAATATAGTATGTAGTTAAATGTTTATGTTAAAGTTACCTTGGCTGGCACCGACTCCAAAAGTAACAATAATTGTACCTATATTTTTTCTTAATAAAGTTATTGTCTGTATAAGTCTAACGCTTATTTTTTACTTTTTAGTGCAAATTTATCAGTCAAATTTTTTGAAGTCGGTTTTTTTTTTTGTTAAAATTTTTGTTTATTTTTCGCTTTTTAGTGATTCGTTTCGATCTATTTATCAAAAGCGAATATGGGTAGACCTACTAAACACGCTGCTCGTATGAGACGGCGCCGTTTAAATGAGACAAGCGAAGAAAACGAGAAACGCCTATCTCAAAGTAGGAAATCAAAAACTGAGTTCCGGTGCCTGTCTTCTTTTGCTTCGTCATAGTCGCTTAACTATCTTAATCGAGTTATTTTATCGCCACCCGTGAAATACTTATCATTGAGGAGTTCCGATGGCAATCTATGGTCTTTTTCATCAGTTACACTTCATCAAATGATACTTTCTGAATGCAAATGCTTGACTTATTTCTGAAAATACCAAAATCGCGATAGGTATGCCTACAATATTCGAGGAGTTCCCTCAATTCCTCGAGGATCCCATCATCAGAACTGGACCAAATTAAAATGGAACCACACGGGAAGCACCAGCTTTCAAATAAAGAAAAAATCATCAAAATCGGTTCACTCAGTCGAAAGTTCTGAGGTAACAAATATAAAAAAAAAAAAAAAAAATACAGTCGAATTGATAACCTCCTCCTTTTTTTGAAGTCGGTTAACAAAAGAACAATTCCTCGAAAAAATACCTTAGTCAATTTTTAAAAAAAATTGGGCGATAAAGACACAAAATTAATAATCATTGTTATTACTGAAGTCTAAGTAACATAGTCCTAATTAACCTTTTTACCGCCAACAACTTCTATAGAAGTTCGAGATTTTCGTGCCGTTTACGCCAGCACTTCTATAGAAGTTCTTCTTTGTACCTACTTTATTAAAATACATTTATACGTTGGCGTACAGCGAGACATCGCGTGCAGGATAGTTGGGCGGTGAAAGGGTTAAAGGTGTATAATAATATTAACAACCGGTATTGACTTTTAGAAGTAATACACTTATTAATAAGTGAGAAAAAAACGTCAATTTTATAGATAAGGACCTATTATATACTACGTGATATACCTATTATATAATACGTGAAAAGAAAAGCACATTGCGCGCATGGAGGAGTGTGAGATTTGACCGACTGGCATAGTTAATGGTCATAATAAGCAAATAAATCGTAAGCTCGTAAATAAATAAATAAATAAATAATGGAGAAAGAGTGCAATAATAGGAGTGGTTTAATATGTGTTACATAACGTTGTATAAACATTTTTTAGTTTGTGAATTACGGTAATTTCGACCACTGGGCGACCACTATATTGTAATGTACGTGATGCTGCGATAAATAAGCACCCAACAAGAGGCCATTACGTCCCGGGCAGCCATAAGAACGCCTCTCGACGCCCGGCCGTCGCCGATGCCAAACATTTTCGACTCGACTTTAATAGTTTTTACAGAAAAATATTTATTTTTAACGAAATACTAACTGCGTACTGTCACTAGCTAAAGTTGAATTAATTTTATAGTGACAATCAATGATAGATACAGTTTTTTTTGTATTTTATCAATTCGAAGTTTATTATTATACTCTTTATTTATTTTCTTTCTTAAAACTAGATTTTTAGAATATTTTAATATAAAAAAAAACCGACTCCAAAAAATTTGACTGATAAATTTGCACTAAAAAGTAAAAAATAAGCGTTAGACTTATACAGACAATAACTTTATTAAGAAAAAATATAGGTACAATTATTGTTACTTTTGGAGTCGGTGCCAGCCAAGGTAACTTTAACATAAACATTTAACGACATACTATATTATAATCAGTACATTAAGGTAGATAGGTCCTTGTCCTTAATATTATTATTATATGTTTATTTCTTTTCCGTATGTATTACAAGGATCTTAAAATAATGTCAAGAACAGTATGGACCCTGTCGGGCACAGCAAAAAATTAGGGGAGAGGAGGACGTTTCATGTGCTTTTTCATTTAATTTAAATTTATTATTTTGTAGATCGTCTTTAAAATACTCTTGTAATGTATAGTAACTCTTTTCTGTAAGTAATTGTTTCCTATGTTTTATCGTATCTTTAATAATTATAATTTGTGATTATATTTGTAAAGTTATTTAGTTTACTTTTCATAATAATAATTAATAATAAAAATTAATTAAATTTGGATTTTTTTTATTGTTTAAGTTCTAAATTATTACTATGATGAGTTTTGTTAAATTTATTTATTGATTTTGATAATGTTTGTGTTGTGACGTTTATTATTTGTAACCATAGTCCATGTTACAGACGCATTTTATTGGGTTATAGTCTGATCCAATTATTTTAAGTTTTCCCAATGTTATTGTACTTACTGACTGTATTCTGTTATGTGTTGTAATAAATAAATAAATAAAATGAAGTAAAGGTATGTTTAAAATTACTATTAATCCTTTATTGTACTAAAATACACATTGTAATACACACTACATAACATGACTTATACAAAGTGAGCTCATCTCTGGAAGAAATCTCTTGTAAAAACTGTTTTTTGTATTTTTTATTATTTTGAAACTTTTATTTCACTACTTTTGGCCTTCATCTCTATGGGCGTCGATTCAATCTTACTCACACACTCACTATACTCACTTTAAGTAGAAAAACACTTTTCGCGCTACTTGTACTTCGTGAATCATTGCACGGAGAAAGTAAATATTGTGAAAGCAATCGTCGCCGGTTCGACTCTTGGTAGAGTTGAGGAAAACGAGAAGAAATCGCGGCTCATTGCTCAGGCGGCGCTCGACGGGAACCAACTCGTATAAAAGGCTCACTTCAGATCTGGGTCTGTGGTATACTACTAGTGTTATAATGGCAGGCAGGAATATATTATATAACATACGATATACAACGTGTCACAGCAAGGTATAGTCAAAACGAAAAGGTCCAAAGCGTATCCGATCTAAATCTTATAATAGAGTCACTTCGACATAATTAAGTTTTTTTTATATTTATTGTTACGATCATATATGATAATCAAGAAACTCCGTCAACGCCCAAGCGATCATATATGATCACGCCTGCCAACCGACATTAGAACTTAAATTATGCTTATTTAGAGCCTACTTTTGTATGAAGCAGTTTGGCTATAGACAAACTAGAGTAAATTTGCGTTTATCAATCCCCCCAACATTTTAGGCTCTGTGCGTCTACCTTTTTAAATTTCAGTTTCAAATTTTGACAATTGAGCGATCGAATTCGATCGACACTATGTCGTCTAGTTAGAGTCTACTTTTCTATGAAGAAGTTTACTAGAATAAATGGTTTGATCATGTAGAACTAATAAACTATTTCGGTAATCACATTTATTTTGATACCTGCCGGAGGAAATATATCAATTAGTAAATTGTCGTTTGCAGAATGATAAAATATGATCTGTTGCAACATATTCATATTTTTGTGAATATCGACGTTAGGTAATCGCTATTTTATGAATTACGTCATCGGCGCATTGCGAGGTGAATGGTTAAAACAATTATGTGGTTTATATTTTATAGTGACATATACTTAATGTACAACTACTTAGAGGTGAACTCAGCATGCTTTAATTTGTTATGCAATTTTTAATTAAATATTTGAATTGTGGCGACTTTCAAAATAAACAAGTCACAGCCCTAGTGGTTTAATAACCTCTGTGTACTCACATTTATGATAACTGCTGCCTGCTTATGCGCGCCTGATGCGCATGACTTCACTAATATAAGTATTTAATTAACAATTACATGACAAAATAAAGTTAATAACTATGTCTTAGTAACAACATACTAGATCTAGATCGGATACACTTTGGATCTTTTCATTTAGACCACACCTTTATGTTACACGATGTATAACTCATCATCATGAGCTCGGTTTAGGCCTTGGTCAACCATTTGTAAACACGACGGCAGATCAACCTACCCAAAACTGTGAAATTTCTACAATCAATTTTGAACTTTATTGTTTGGTTATAAGGATCAATATTCATTGAAGAAATTTGACAGATTTGGGTAGGTTGACCTGCCGCCGACTGTACTACCACCATTTCTACTTAAAGTGAGTATAAGTTAAACTGGCGTAATACTGTTACCGAGTGAGTGTGTGAGTAAGATTGAATCGACGCCCATTTAGATGAAGGCCAAAAGTAGTGAAATAAAAGTTAAAAAAAATAAATTTTTTTTTGTTTTTTTTTTGTTTTTCAAGTAGTTTGTTTAAGTAAAAATTCGTAAACCTGTAGTTCCACTTACATAACTATGTGTAAAATTTTATACCTATTTAAGTTAAAACTGTCGAGGAATCACTGACACTGAAAAAACAGTTTTTTACTAGTTTCAATGTCAGGGACTCATCCCTTTAGATTCAAAGTAAATAACCCCAGACCTATAAGAATATTACCTAAGAATATTTGTATTCCATAACAGGGATCATCACATCTCATCTGATGCTAAGTCAGGCCAAAGGTGGAAGCAAAGAAAATTTGTGTTTGGTGATGGAAGTTTTTATAAGTCCGCTCACTAGCTACCACTACCTCATCTACGTAAGTCGATCGCTGTATCATTAATGGTAGTAGAATCATTGCTGTGTTCTGAAAGTTACAAATAATATAGCTCCTTCAGTGCGCCTCCATCGTTGGCCTTATCGTCACTTACCAACAAAAGAGATAAAAGCCAAGCGCCTAATAAAATGCAGTTAAATCCAGAGTCACTCACTCACTACTGTCTCAAAATAAGTACACGCACAAGTCGTTCCTCCTTCCGCGGAATCTCGGAACAGTTCGGAACAGTCCAAGCGCAGCTGTTGCGAGATCCAGTATCCGTGAGAGGTTGTGTATGTGTGCGTTGCTGGAGCGCATTTACTTGCTGCAGTGTTTCTGCAGTGCTCTTTATTTGGTTACAAAAACACAAAATGTTGAAAAAATTTCCACGAGCAGGATTTGAACCTGCACCCTTCTGACATATCGGGTCAGGTGCTCTCCCAATTGAGCTATCGTGGTTTTAACCAGCCCGCCGAAATTATTCAACACTATTTACTTTTTTACTTTGAAAGCCAAAGACGCCCATTCAATGTTAACAACTACCGTCGTCATTAACATCCGATCATAATATTTTTAAAAATACTGAAGATCAGTAAGAAGTAGGCAAGCTATTTAAAAAATGTTTTTTGTTTTGTTTATAATTTTTTTAATGCAAGTTTTGTTGCGAATAAATTACAAAAACACAAAATGTTAAAAAAAAATCCACGAGCAGGATTTGAACCTGCACCCTTCTGACATACCGGGTTAGGTGCTCTCCCAATTGAGCTATCAAAAAAAGCAGCAAAAGCGTTAAAAATTATATAAACAAAACAAGCTTAAAACTTATTTGGTGCTAATGTCCTCAGTAGGCAACAAGATAACTATCTGAACACAAGAATGCTTATATACTAACATTGTTGTTATCTTAGATTTTTTAATCTAAGATTGTTATGGTGATAGACTTATATAAGGTCACATAGTATTAACTGCAAATATTTTGAGGATAAATTCAACAACATATATAAACTATTTTTATGAAAAAACCTTACATTTTTATACGCTAGTTTTTAAGAAAAACGCCAAAAGAAATTTTGATTAAAAAGTAAAATAAAGCACTTTCGGTAGTTTCAATTCAAACGAGCCGATACAGAGAGGCCGCAGTGCCTTCACCGCTTACACGTGCTCGTAGTTTCATTCAAAGGAGCCGACAGAGAGAGGCCGCTCTTAAAAATATTAAAATTTTTGTGTCAGGAAAAGTAAAAAAAACTAGCCTGATTTTTTTTTAATGCTAGCTTTATTTCTCTGATATAATTAGATGTTTTGTCAAAATATTTGCAATTTATAAAATGTGACCTAATTTGCATGTGAAGGAAATAAATATTTATATATAATTATTAATAATATATATAATTTTAATTTGAAATTGACCTTACTTATATTAGCTTATGGTAGCTGGCTAGCTAGGCGGACTTCAAACAAGCCCCTCTAGCAATAAAGCGAGTACAATATGTATCCTCCGCTAGAAATCGAACCTTGGACTTCCATCACTAAATAAGGAATCTGAAGATGAGTCTGACGTAACCTTCATACAAACATGCTCGAGCACGCGCACAAGACCCTCGCGCTCACTTGGGTTGGTTTGAGATGGTCCAAGATTGCGTGTCCGTGGAGGGTTTTGTGTGCCGGGTCTGATAGGTGGCTAAAATTCTAAGCTCGTCACTAGGTGGTGCTGCTTCGAACCTATATACCTTTTTATAGCAAATATTACATTTACGTAATATTTCATTAAGTTGTACAATGAACTCCATCGGTAGACGTTTGCTCTACGACTACGACAACAACGTAATAATAATGGCTGCCTCCCCGTGCCCGTTATTACTGCGTTAATGGAAAAAACCACAGCTGCCTGGGAAACCACAATTTCAGCTTTCAATAACGCATCAATAAAAGGGGTACCTTGTCTTCAGCCCGAAGTAATCATTGTTCAATATAAAGTTGAGTATAGTAGTATGGTATGTTAAAAAATATAATTTAGGCAGACAATTTGATTATTCAACGTTAGTTTTAGAGAAAAAAATACTCCTAGTCGTCACTCAGGAACGTCACTAGGAATCTAGGAACCTGCTGTCTTATTTCTTACTGTCAGAATAAATCAATGTTACTAAAATTGATATTATGGCGACATATTATTAAGATAAGGAAAAAACAACCAAACCAAGTAGGTACACTATGTTCACTAGGAATCTAATACATTTTTAAATTTATTTAAAAGAAATAAAAGTTAAAAAAAATAATTATAAACACAGCTAAAATTGTGTTGTGTTTAAACTTGTTGTTAAATCACAGATTGTTGATAACAAAACATGTGTCGTTCATTTACAATATATCTATCACCTTTCTGGGATTTCATTATGCAGCTTATTAAATCCCCAACATCACACTGCAAGACCAAAAAATACTGCATTATTTTTCATATCGCGCAATAAAAATAGACTTAAAAACTAATACGACTAATACAGTACAGTACAGTCAGTATAGTACAGTCATTTGGTGCTCAAAAAGGGGGTTACCTGGAAAGTTTTCCGGGAGTTTTGAAAATTGGTGACGTTATAGATTTCGACGTGCACTTTTAGAATTTTTACTTTGCCACCTCCGCGTATTTTTGTCGCTCGCGCCGCCATATTGGAAAAGTGGCGCTCAAAAACAGTTTTTTTGAGAATAACTCCGTTCCGACTCATTTTATGATAAAAATAGTTATGTAATAAATTAGACTAGAGAAAATTTCCCACAATTTATGTAGTAACCTTTGTTTGTAAAATCAATAGTTTCAGCGTACGAGAGCCGCAAACCAAGACACGTCTACACCAACACGCGTTATTCGTATATATTAACGAAAAATATTTCACTACCTGTTGAAAACCCGGTCTACTACCTGCCTGTAGGGTTCACTGCAGGTTTAAAGGGACACGTCACCTACAGTGTCGTTCGCATTTTCAGAGCAATTTATTTGTTGGAGTGGACTTTGCGGCTCTCGTACGCTGAAACTATTGATTTTACTAAAAAGAGGTTACTACATAGATTGTAGGAAATTTTTCTAGTTTAATTTATTAAATAGGTACTTAACTATTTTTATCGTAAAATGAGTCGGAACAGAGTTATTCTGAAAAGACAGTTTTTGGGGGCCATTTTTTCCAATATGGCGGCAGCGGCGCGAGCGGCAAAGATACGAGGTGGCAAAGTGAACATTCGAAAGAGCACGTCGAAATCTATGAAATCACCAATTTTCAAAACTTCCGGAAAACTTTCCAGGTAAAACTGCCATATAACTGGACAGGCGACTCGTTAGAGAGCAGGGGGGCGATTATTTAACCGGTGACTTACTATAACTAGAGATGGAAAAAACTGCTTCATTTTTTCACACGTTTATGCGTTGTACGATTTTAAAACAGCATGCTTAAAAAAGTGCTTTTTTGCTTTTTCGTGTAAGTGCTTACAAAAAGCTGGCTACGTTGTGTTAAAACGAAAAAAGCGTTGATTAACCGACCAAAATAAGTGCAATTCCTTGCAACGCATTTTGTCGCGTAATAATACGCAACGACGCTGCCTCTAATGGCGAAAGGCTGAAATAATACTAGAAGTATTGACATTTTAAGTAGTTTTATAGCGACTTCATCGATGGCGGGACTTACACTATTTTAAGTGAAAAGCATACTACGTTCAAACCTAAAAGCACGCTTATGTACTTTTGTAAATATGCATTCTTTTTTTAAGTGCTTTTGCTTCAAACGCCCACCTCTAACTATAACACCTCAGTCTACGAGTGACCTGCGTTGGCTTCAAACGTCATCAGATTAAAATCAAATGTTAAAATTAAAACGCCAATAGGCTCGTAAAAAGGGTTAAATTACAATAAGCAGGTTTACTGTCTCCAAACTTTACGTTTTGAATTCGTTGAACTGAATGAATAGCTGTGCTGTTACCCGCTAAGGTCAATGTCGTATTATAGTCATTCCGCGAAAAGGCTGAGAATCCGACGTTCCAAATATAGTACAAACCAGTGGAGGACCAACTAGGCGGTGCATAAGGGCCCTTCGTCTGAGGGCGCTGGAAAAGTACCGCGTCTGGGAAAGGGCAAACATTGCGATGACGTGACGCTCCAAATTGGAAATGTAAAATCGTGGTTTCAAACTTCTAGATGTTTACGTAACACATATGAGTTAGTATAATAATCATAAAGTATTATTATACTATATATTATACTATATCATCATCTCAGCCAAAAGACGTCCACTGCTGGACAAAGGCCTCCCCCAAGATGGGGGGTATTTGCCATAATCGCCACGCTTGGCAGGCGGGTTGGCGATCGCAGTAGGTTGAAAGTAACCTCAGAGAGATGCTGCTGCCCATCCTCTGGAATGGGCCCTAAGTCGCCTTTTACGACACCCACGGGTTGAGATGGGGTGGTGCAATTCTTTATCCCCGGCACCACACAGGGAACTATACTATATACAGGGAACTATATTATACTATATATATGTATATATATGACCTCCTTGGTCGAGTGGTTTGTACACCGGTTTTCATGGTGTCGCCATCTCTGAGGTTCCGGGTTCGATCCCCGGTCGGGTCAATTTAGAAATGATTGTTTTTCTAAATTGTCTCGGGTCTGGGTATTTTCTATGTATAATAAGTATGTATTTAAGTATTTTAAGTATGTTTATCCGTTGTCTAGTAACCATATAACGAGTTTCATAATGAAGCTTCTCTTGGGCTAGATAATTGGTGTGAGTGTAGGAAAAATTTATAATTTATATTAATCCGCTATTATCATCATTAATTTAAGCCCCACTTTAGGGTGGACATGTCTACCGCATGCCGAACGAGATGTGAGCGCGGATCGCAACGGAGTGGACCCCACATAATGCGAAAAAGCGACCAGGTAGACCAAGACGAAGATGGCGGGATCTTGATGGGTTCATGAAGGAATGGCGTGATGTCGCAGGAGACCGGAAGGTGTGGAAAGAGCACGAAGCAAATTCGTGGGAAAGAGTGTGGGAAGGCCTTTGCCCATGAGTGAGATAGCTATGGCTGATATACCTAATATTATTTATTTATTTATTTATGGATATCCAACAAAGCATACACCAAGACATACATAATTTATAATACCCTATAACTATTACACAGGCGCTGCTTTAATTAAAGGCTGCCACGGCATGCTTAATTTCAAACTAGTAAAATCATTACAGGATTTTCCTAATACAATAGTGTAGTTAACTAGAATTATAATTACATTTATTACTTAACATAACATTTATTATAAATTATATTGTAAAATTTATAAATACAGTGAAAAAATTAAACGCTTACTCGATCCAGCTAGGAATCGAACCTGGGTCTTCCGCAATCCGGGCGGCTGCACTGACCGATATGCTACTGGGAAGGCTGACGTAAGCGCTGAATTTTGGCACTGTTTTTTAATTCTTTGAGTGCAAATAGCGGCATAGTGCGCCATCCAGTGCGATTCATCTTTGCAGATGAAATACCAGAAATTTTGTTCATCTTTGATCTTTCAAGAACAGATTCATCTTTGCAGATGAAATACATCGATTTAGATGAAATACCACAAAATTGCTTCAGTGCAGCACTTGAAAATAAAAAATAAAAATTTAATTATATTGTATTATTCTATTTTATTACATAGGTACTATTATTCTATTACTTATAACATTTTTTTAAACATTATATAATTTTATTCCAATTTGGACCTTAACACAGCACTTGTAAAGTGACTTTCTTAAATTCGCTCATCGAACAGGTAAATAAATATGTTCTGCGACTACGTTAAGCGTGTGCAGAGACCAATAATGTGTGATAATGATAATCATTAAAAACAAAACAAACACCGGCCAGAAAGAAATCTTTTTGGCGACGACAGTTGTGTCGATGACTGGAGCACTGGAACACCGCTGCCAATATATGCAATAAACGCCGAAGATGACACTTTTTTTAAATGTATTATTTATCAAACCATTTACCTATTGCACTCATGTAGTGTATTAGGTAAGTAGTAGATAAATATTTCTTCATCATCATCACCGCCTCCTTCTGTCCCCACTGCTGGGGCACAAAGCTTTCTTAAAGATGAAAATACCACAATAATAACGGGTCATAAAACACCACGCGCTGCAAGGATTGGTGGTTATTAAAGACTGTTAATGCAGCCGGGACCAATGGCTTAAGTGCCTTCCAAAAGTTCCGAAGCACGGACGAGCTCAAAATTACAAATTTTTGGTCACCCATCCGATGACAGACCTTTGCGAAAGTGGCTTAACATCAGCAATCGTAGACCATTAATTAGTGCGCCATCGAGCTCCATGTAGAATATGTGGTGCAGTTCAGCGGGCCCCGTTCCTTCCCAGCCAAGCCGGCCCTGCGCGCGGGCGCCTGCAAAGGTCGCGCGGCCATAACAACGTTACCGCAGGACGGATGTGACATCGCTTCTAAAATTAGCGGAGACATGGGGGACTCCGCATCTACACACCTATAGGATGAAGTTTTAGTGCCGGCTACGGCTGTGCACTCTCGGGTGAAACAGCGCGAGCTCACTGTAAAATCAGCAACGAAAGTATCTATCCTCCCTATGTCAGCCACCGCCTCTTTGGTCTTGTGGTTAAGACCAATGATCGTGTACTCGGTTTTGGCTAACTACCACCATCTTATCTAAATATGTCGCCATAACATCAATGTCTGTTGTTGTTCTGGCAGCTAGAGATAGCTAATAACTCAGTAGTTAAAGATTCCGGGTGAAGTGCGCTTCCTTCATCGGCCATAACATCACAAGCATTTAGATAAGATGAAGGCCAAGTACCCGTAAGAAATAATCATTTCGTAGGTACTTAAGGGTGTTGACCCCTCAAAGCATCAAGCGTCTCATTGGTCCGGGGAGCAAGGGAGCAATCGGAAATCGAAAGTCGCCCGGCACCTCTTAAATCGCCGTCGTGAACAATAAATTTGCTAGAAGTTGACTAGCGCTTTTTTGATTCCCCATTCTTTGTGTGTCTAAAGGGGACTTAAGCTAGAAGGGAAACGTTATCGATGATAAATTATTTTTTTTTTAAAGTAAGGTTGGCAAATGACTAGTTACTAAATGATTATGCCCTTCCAGATGTTAAACAGAAACAGAGTACCTATAGATATTTTTCACTCTAAAGTACAATAATGGTACGAATCACTGCAGCTGCTATACAATAATGGTACGAATCACTGCAGCTGCTATACAATAATGGTTCGAATCACTGAAGCTGCAATACAATAATGGTACGAATCACTGCAGCTGCTATACAATAATGGTACGAATCACTGCAGCTGCTATACAATAATGGTACGAATCACTGCAGCTGCTATACAATAATGGTACGAATCACTGCAGCTGCTATACAATAATGGTACGAATCACTGCAGCTGCAATACAATAATGGTACGAATCATTGCAGCTGCTATACAATAATGGTACGAATCACTGCAGCTGCTATACAATAATGTTACGAATCATTGCAGCTGTTATACAATTTGGGTGCGGAGTGCGAGTTTTTCTTCACCATTCGATTTTGTAACCTATTACCAAAATTGTAATGACGAAATTTTTATATTCTCGTTTGTCACCAGGAGGCGCTGCTCAAAATCCAAACAATACAATTTGCGTGAACGTGATCAAATGTCAAATAAAACTCTCAACGCCGCGCCGCCGTGCAAATTCTCGTTGCGTTAACGTGATCGGATGGCGATAGCCTCGCACTAGGCACTCTACTCTATTCGAGTTGCTAAACCGAAACCAACAGTTTCCCGATTACTCACATTGTAAGCACGAGTGCGGGAACGGGTCACACTAAAATCACACGATGTTTATCAACGCGTGAGCCAAAATCACAGGTCGCAATTAGTATTCATGGGAGAACGCGTGGAGGGGAGCGGAACTGGGTAATATTAATAAAAATATGGGGAAAATGTTTTTATTATAATATCTGCAATGCCACCGCCATGTTTTATTCTGAACGAACGTGTTAGATATTCGTAAGTCTTACTTTGAAGGAGTGGATTCTTTTGCTGGCTTCTGTATTTCCCTAAAGCTACACCAAAACTCAATTTGGTTTCATTTGGTACAAATGCATGATGTTGCATAGGCTTTTAAGATCCAACATGGAACCTGCAAGGGCACTACATAAATAATAAGATGAATAAATTTATTATATAAAAACTTAAGGGGTTGTTCGAAAAACAAAGCTCAATCAAAGTCACTAAGATTCTCGTCGTCGCGTCGTCAGTCGTCACTGTAAAGGCCATCAAAATAGTGATTTTTAGAATCGAAGCATTATTATCGTAATATAGTTATTAACACTACTAGCAGCGCGTCCCGGTTTCGCACGGGTGGATATATTTTTTAATATAGCCTCAGCCTCAGCGCTAATTGTAGCATTCTAATGGTGAAATATTTTTTTAAATCGGTCCAGTAGTTTTTGAGTTTATTCGTTACAAACACAAATACAAAGCTTTCCTCTTTCTAATATTAGTATGATAATAACGCAAAACAATAGAATAAAAGCCATTTATTTATCCGCTTTCAATATTCAGCTTAAACGAATACAAAATCAATATAATACATGTAGATAAGCCAGGTAATCCTAAATTGCTTTTATGTGCTGGCAATTTTTCATTGCAGCGTTTTGCTGTGCATTTTCCGCAGGAAACATATTGTGGTGATATTTCTGTTGCATTTGCTCCTAGCATTTCAAAAGGAGATAATAAAATATGTATTACTCGTAGTACCGAGGAAGAATGATAGTATTCAAATAGATTTAGCAAAATCTAGAAATGTAAACTAAACTACTGAATTTATTGTGTACATAAGGTTGAGAAGTAGTCCTGTTCTTTATCGTGTGCCATAATATTTCTTAGTGATTATAACTGTAATTTGTTTTGTGTAATTAATTATAAATAAAAAAATAAATGTGAATAGTAAGCAAATATTTGAACGTACCACTTCCAAAATATAAGTATATAATGGGCACCAGTTAATAGTACCTAATACTCTAACTACTAAAAGTGTAATTAGCAGTTTTTAGGGTTCCGTACCCAATTGGTAAAACGGAAACCCTATTACTAAGACTCCGCTGTCCGTTCATCCGTCCGTTTATCCGTCCGTTTGACCGTTTGTCCGTTTGTCCGTCTGTCACCAGGCTGTCTCTTATGAAGCGTGATAGTTAGACAGTTGAAATTTTCACAGATGATGTATTTCTGTTGCCGCTATAACAACAAATACTAAAAAACAAAATAAAATAAATATTTAAAGGGGCTCCCAAACAACAGACATGATTTTTCGCCGTTGTTATAGATAATGGTACGGAACCCTTCGTGCGCGAGTCCGACTCGCGCTTGGCAGGTTTTCAATAAATTACGCAGTAGGAGGAGCTCGATAGCGCAGTGGCGAAGGCGACCGGTCTGCGATTGCTAGGGTTAAGCAGCTTACGCAAAGACTAGTTATCGGATGTGTGACCAAAAATGTATCATCTTGTGCTCCTCCGTGCTTCGGAAGGTACGTAAAGCCGGTCAAGTTGGTCCCGGTTGCATTAACAGTCGTTAACAACCACCAATCCGCACTGAGCCCGCGTGGTGGTATGAACGGCCCATAAAACCACCACAATTGGCGTTAAGGGTCAAATTTGATCGTGGTCGAAGCGCACGATCAAATTTGACCCTTAACGCCAATTGTTGCGCCTGTTTCAGGTAAACCTGTTAGACCGGATTTTTTAAATGGAAGAAAAAAAAGAAAAGATTTAAAATCTGGAAACCGGGGGCAATCCGAAAAAATAACAAAATAAATATCCACGATGATCTTAATATTAGTCGACGACTCGTTATAAACTTAATTTTAAGTCGAGATTCCGTCCGAGGGACGTCGCCATCTCGGTCTTAAAGGGATCCATAGGGGGACATAAAATTTGCTGTATTATGCTGTAATAGCTGGTGACGATGTCATGAATAAATGATTAATACTTACACGTACTGAATGTAGACAAACAACAGAAACATTTGGACAGCTTATAGTTTAACCTTCAAACAGCGGTTATTACCCCTACTTGTTGAGTATTCTTCAAAGTTCGTTTAAATAATTATTTCTGAAAACATCAAACTTTCTGATATTTCATTCATAAAATTAAGTTTACAATTTATAATGTCAGATAAGGTTATGGCATTGTACTAGATAGTATTATAAAAACTTGTCTGCGATTTGTTAGCCATTAACATCAACTTTTAAGCCATGGGGTTATCGGACCATAACATGAGCAATGCTTATTTATGGGTTTTAACGACTACCTTTTTATAATAATAATAATAATAATAATAATAATAATAATAATAAATCTTTATTAAATAACTTATTTTACAATATAACCAGAATACTAAACATACTATATAATCTCAAAAATACACAAGTGCCTGAACTAGGATTATCCTGTTTTCCAGGCAAAAGTAAAGGACTTACTAAAATCTTAAATTAGCAAAATACATTTTTATTCTTAGTGACTAAATAAAAATAAAAACAAAACTATATTCTTCCTAATGTATATAAATTAAATATTATTTATTTCGAACTAGGAACCTTACTAAATTCTTAAATAATAATATTAATGATGCAAACTACTCTTTTATTCTTTGTGACTAAATAAATAAATAGCAAAAACAACATTCATTTATAAACTTAACTACTTCATGTATAAAAATTTAAACAATATTCATTTCAAACTACTAGGTATAAAGATAAAAGCAACATTCATCTTAGGACAACTAATAATTTTTCTGTATCCTCGTAGGACATATTGAGAAGGGCTTCTTTGAGTATATTCTTTGTTTTACTAGAGCAATGATGATATATGCATAATTTAGCGTTTATCCTATTATAAAGAAGTGGTCCTAAGAACAAGTAAAATCTAGAAGAGAAGGCATGTTTTGTTCCTGCATTTTGAGGGCAAACTATATCTTTTCGTCTTTTGTTAGTAGTTTCAGTGCTGTATGGAAGTGCGACGTGTTGTTTGATAACTGTGTTTAGAATAAATAACTGTCTAACCGATAATACTTTACAGGATTTATAAAGAATGTCAGTGGGGAAAAGGAAAGGACGAAAAGTAGAGACTTTTAATACCGCTCGTTGGGCTCTCTCAATGGTTAGTAATATAGTTTTAGCAGTGCCACCCCATGACGTAATGCAATAAGTTATTATTGATTGACATAAAGTTAGGTAAACTTGCCTGATTAATATTAAATCCGCAATTTTGCGTAGTTTTTTAAAAACAAATATTAATTTCCGTATTCTGCCGCATAAAGCTTCAATATGGTGCCCAAAAGCAAGTGTTTCATCAATTATAACACCCAAGTACTTAATCCTGCCAGTAATAGCAATGTCCGAACACTTGCACAGTAGATTTGTGGGGTCCTTACATTGGTGAGCATAAAGTTTAGGGTTCGTTGGAGCCGATTTTGATTTACGCATAGAAAACTGTATATAATTTGTTTTATCCGCGTTCAGTGTTAGTAGATGTTGCTGAAGCCAGTTATTAACAAGATTGAAGCCCCGTTGTGCATATTTATAGACATCTTCATGAGAGTCAGCAGAGAACAGCAGAGCAGTGTCATCAGCATATGATATGATTTTGCCACCAGTTAGTTTGAGATTACACAGGTCATTTATATATACTAAAAATAAAGTGGGACCTAAAATGCTTCCCTGAGGAACCCCAAAAGAAGTACTTTTCAGATCAGAGCTGAGGACACTGCCTATTTTTACGCATTGAGTACGGTCATGAAGATAATCTGCAAAAAGTTTAAGCTGGGTGCCTCTTATGCCTAAAGATTCAAGCTTTTGCAATAGAATAGGTATTGAAACTGAGTCGAAAGCTTTTGCGAGGTCCAGGAATATTCCCACTGTCCTTTTACCCGAGTCAAGTTCCTGAACTAAATAGTCAGTGAGTTGATGCACAGCGTCGGCAGTCGATAGTTTAGCTCTAAAACCAAATTGGCTATCTGACAATAAGGACTGTCTCTCTAAATATAGGACAAGTCTTTTATTTATAATTTTTTCTAATATTTTAGATATTGCTGGCAGTAATGAAATAGGTCTATAGTTCGTTATGTGATCTTTACTGCCAGATTTAAATACCGGAATAATGACAGCTTTCTTCAGACATTTGGGAAAAATTCCTTCAGCCAAGCATTTTCGAAAAATGTAAGTAAGCGGTGAAACCAGTATGTGCTTAAATTGTTTTAATATTTTATTGGATATGTTATCCCACCCAGCCGCCGAGTCATCTTTAAGGCTCTGGATGATCATTTCTACCTCAGCTTCATCAGTATCTAATAGCACAAACGATTTTAGATTATTGCTACAGGTTAATTGAGGCTTGCTTGAAGATGACGGTGATATATCCTTATATGGAACTTTTTCAGCTAGATTTTTTCCAACATTAACGAAAAAACTATTTGCACTGTTTACAGAAGCCAGCTGTGATGAATGCACATGTAATAATTCTGAGGGCGATTCTTGTTGTTTTGAGATATGAGTTACATTTTTTATACACTTCCATATCTTTTTACTATTAGTTCCCGCCTTTTCCAACTCCTTACTTTCGTAACTACTTTTGACTTTTTAAGAAGGGAATTACAAAAGTTTCGGTATCTTTTATACGACGATTGTAAGATTAAGTTAGCTGGGTTAGATTTAGCCTTCATATGTAGTTTGTCTCTGTGCTTCATACAGCGAATAAGTCCCGGTGTAATCCAGGGCTTAATATTGTAGTTTTTATTACTTAAACGTATGTGCATTGTATTTCTAAAAATAGCTTGCTGAACATTGCTTATAAGGTACGACATACAAACATCAGCGTCATCAAAATTGAAAACTGGGTTAAAGTCAATATTGCATAAATCCACTTCAAGTTTGTTTACATTTATTTTAGATATTGTTTGCGTGCGATTTAATTTAGGCATCTTGCAGTTTAAGGTTAGTAGAACAGCTTTGTGATCGGTAATAGTCGAGTTAGTAACTAGTGCTATTGATGGGAAATTCGATTTAAGCATGATATGATCTAAACAAGAGCCGCTTTGGTGTGTAGGAAGCGTGTGCGCGGGGAGTAAGCCATGAAAGGAACATAGGTTTAGGTATTCCTGAGCATCGGAAACATTTTTGTCGGGAAGAATGTTGATATTAATATCTCCTATTATTATTGTATTTTTAAATGGTGATAATATTTGTAATGTGTTATTTAGTGAGTCAATAAATGTATTGGTATTCCTTAAAGAGGGCGGTCTGTACAAAGCTAATATTGCAAAATCAGATCCGATTTTGATTAGTAGCCGATTACAGTCTAAAATAATTGGTTCTTCGACGGTGATAATTAAATTATTCCTAGCATAAACTACTATCCCGTCATTTTGGTTATAATTTACCTTGCTGCTGTACATATTATAGCCTGGTATTCCTGGTAAATTACTATGTTTACTAAGCCAACATTCGGTTAAGACAAAGACGTCACAATTTATGTCTAGTCTTTGCTTAAAAACACTAAAGTTGTCAAAATTCTTATATATACTGCGTATGTTTTGTGTTAGTACAGTTAAAGGATTGTTGTAAGACGATAGATATTGCTCGCACATTTCAATCTCACAAACTTTAGAGTCAGATACAGAATAATTATCTAAGTCGGAAATCAACCTCTCAGCCATAATATATAGTTACTAAAATTAATGTATAAGCTCTAAAATACAGTAAAATAAAAGAGGCGCTCTTAGGCGCCGTCATAGTCTATTGAGTTGATGTACCTTTTTTCAGCCATTTTTCTCGCAGGACAGTCGGCATCGCCAGTCTTGTGATTGTAGGGCTTTTTAAAGTGCAAACATGTAGCGCACTTTGCTGGCTCGTCCTTCTTCGTGCAATCTTTTAGAGCGTGACCTACTACGCCGCAATGACCGCAGGTTATGGCCTCCTCTCGGCATGACTTGGCCGCATGGCCATACTGCTGACACTTGAAACACCTGGTTACCAAAGTGAAGTCTCTTACAGGGCACGATGACCAATTTATAAAAACTCTATCCTTCGCAATTAAGGTCTTCCGAATATAAGCCGGGACTTCGATGATATAGTTGCAGGTCTCTGCATCTTTCTTACCCGACTTGTGGCTTAACTTGATAGAGGCCAGAAAAGTTTCAAGTGTTGTGTCTTGGAGCTTGTCGGCCAAGTTTTGTTGGTAAATGCAGTTAAAAACTTCGTTTTCCTGCATACTCGAGGGCACACCGATTACAATGATTCTGGGCTTACGTTTTAGCGGCTCATCCATAGTTAGACCAGATGTCTTCAGTTGCGCCGACTGCCTTAGCTTCTCGATGTCGTCTTTTGTATCAGTGCTGATTATAACACCGCCGTTCTTCGTCTTGCGCAAACCTCTCACGTGCAACTTCATTTGGTCAGGTCTAATAATTTTTTGTACTAGGTTTTTGGTCTCCTCGCTCGATTTCATTTTATCTGTAGGATAAATGGCTAGAGACTTGATATTATTGGGCTGAATAAAGTTATTGGTACTTTTCTTAACCATTTCGGCGAAAGAAATTGTGCCCGTGAGAGGGTTGGAGGACTCTTCAATACGAAGTTTAAGGTCTTGAAGTCGCTGCGAAAGGTCTTGGTTTTCTTTAAGGACATTAATTGAAGTATGGGCTTGAATGGCTTTCAGTTTGAGCGATTGATACAGCACCGCAATCTGAGATGTGCCGTTGTTAACTTTGCGGCACAAGTTATGAATCCTGATTTTCTGGTCCGAGTTCAGTTTTCCTTCCGATGCGATAGTGCACACTTCATTGAGGCATTGTTCAATTGTTAGCATCCAGTTTTGCAGCTCAGGTGTGGACACGACTTCCGGAGGATCCTCCTTCGGTTGGCAGGGCGCGGCCGCGGGCGAGGGCGGCGGGCTGTGGCGCGTAAGCGCGCTCCGGTTAAAGGGACTACCTTCCATTTTTGTTATAGTTAAATTAAGCAAACATCATAAGTTGGAGCAAAATCACACACACACTTAACATTAAACTGAGTGACACAGATAAGTTACTTCCGTCTTATGTAGAGCTAGGTCACGATTTTGCAATTTATTATTTACTTTATAACATTAATTATTGAGCACGTCCGATCACATGAGCGATCGATGATGAAGCATTTATGACAACAACCAAGGAGCAACGACCATCCTCCTGATCTAATCCGAACCCCTCGGAGAATATAGTACGGCTCGAGGACACGCACTAGTAGATACATGATGCCGTTCCCTCTAAAAATGGCTTTCTAATAAATGGTTCTATACTTGACAGGAATTCATGAATTAAAGTACTATAGACTGTTATTTTATCTTCGACGTGCGCATTCTATAAAATATTGATTATTTTGACATAACCAATTATCTGTTATTGTACTGCATCAATTATTTTATTAATGTAATCTAATAATACCTTTTTTTTTTTTTTGGATACGGAGTGGAAATCCTGCAAACAGGCGCATCAGCGGGCATGAGGGGTCCCGCTGGCTGTCCGAGGATGGCCTAGACTCTGTTCCAGGGGCCGAAGCCCTAGAGAAAGCGAGTCGAAGCCGACTCGGTAAAAACCACTCCGATGTCCTCTCGTCACCTTGGAACCAGCAGACCGGCGATCATCGCGTCGTCCTCATCTGAGGAGGACGCATCGAACGCCGGCATGGTAGAGCCTGACGAGGTCATGGGAACCCTTTCGGACACTTCCACAACCCCGTCGGTGACTGCTCGCCCTGTAAATGGGCGAGCCCCTCTTCCGCCCCTGATTGGGGCGGGTGACCGCCCTCGAAAACGATGGGCGGACACGCTTGACCCGTCATTTGGTGAGACGGGTCGCCGACGCGCCGGGACATACGGGGCGTCGGCCCTCAGTGGGGACCTGTGCAATGCACGGTCGAAGCCCCTCCTAGGGCTTGGACTGCGCTGGTTTCCCACCGGTTGGAGAAGGCGTTGGTACTGCCGCCTTCTCCGCAGAAGGCGTCTGCGGCGGCACGGATCTGCCAGGGGGTCATCCTCCCTGGCCCGTTCCGCCTCCTCCTTCAGCGTCATGACGTCGACGCAGAAGGAGTGGACCGCCTTCCAGGACCCCTCGCTACCGAGCATGGACAGAACCACGGTCGGCAGGGAGAGGTCCGCGCCAATCACAGTGACCAATGCGGAGCGCTGGACAGCGAACGCAGAGCACACCATCAAGGTGTGTTGCGCCGTGTCCTCCGCTGCTCCACAATGGTGGCACTGTGGGGTCGGCTCTCTTCCAATCCGGTGCAAATAGCGTCCAAACGAACCATGTCCGGACAGTATTTGCACCAGATGGTATGTGAGTGACCCATGGCGCCGCTCCGCCCATGCTTGGAGGATGGGACGTAAGGCCTCCAGACTACGCGTTTGCGTAGCCGAGGCCCCTTCGCCCAGGCCCTCAGACCATAGGCGGAACATCTCCTCACGAGCTCCTTCAAGAGCAGCGCGCCTCTCTGGAGGGGCCAGGCGATTGCCACTGGCCCTCTCCTCTGCTCGTTGCCGGTATGTTGCAGCGAGCACCTCTGCCATTAGCTCCCACGGGGGCGTCCCCGCGAGAGCACACGCCACTTTTCGGGACACCGTTCGGTAGCCCCGGATCGCCCGCAGCGCCATTGCGCGCTGGGCCCGCTGGAGAGAGGCGATGGCGTGTGGGCTCAAGCAATCAGCCCAAACCGGCGCCCCATACAGCGCCATGGAGCGCACGATGCCGCCGTAAAGTCGGCGGCACGCCACGCTCGGGCCCCCCACATTGGGCAAGAGACGCCCGAGGGCATCTGCTGCTCCCAGCAGCCGAGGCTCGAGGAGCTTAAAATGTCCCCCGAAGCCCCACCGCCCGTCGATCACTAGCCCCAGATACTTCATCTGGGGCTTCAGACTGACCCTCTCGCCCTCCACAACGACCGACGCACCCGCTGACGGCCGTCTCCGAGGTCCATGGAACACCATGGCCTCGGTCTTGTGGAGGGCTACTCCCAAGCCCAACGTCCGTATCCGCCGCACGATATGGCTGACGAAAACGGACGCCAAGCGCAAGACATCCTCCAGTCGCATCCCCCGGACGGTGACGAGCGTGTCGTCAGCGTAGCAGATCAACCGCACCATCGAGGGAAGGCCACATCGAAGGACGTAGTCGTATCCGACGTTCCATAACAGGGGCCCGAGGACCGACCCCTGTGAAACGCCGCGGGACACCCTGTGACGGCTAAGCTCGCCGCCACGTCCCACGTATGCTACGTATCGGTCCCTCAAATAATATCCCACTATTCGGCGCAGATATGGAGGTATTTGATGAAAACGAAGCGCCTCCATAATGACGCCGAAGGGGAGACTATTGAAGGCGTTGCGGATGTCCAGCGACACCGCCAACACCATCTCCCGCCTCTCGACGGACCCGTCAACGAGTGTCCGGAGATCAGACAGGGCGTCGATCGTCGATCGAATACGGCTTCCGGACGGGGCGTCCGGAAACCGTATTGGGCCTCAGAGAGGTAGGGGCCCGTTACCCCTCCCAGCTGCTGGACTATTCAGGAGGCGATGATTTTTTCAAACACCTTCCCGATTTCATCCAGCAGCACAATGGTGCGATATGCCGAGGGGTCGTCCGCTGGGCGCCCCTCCTTGCGAAGCAGGCATAGCGCTCCCTCCTTCCAGACCTTTGGAAACTGTGCGAACTTCAAACTAGCGTCGCACAGCTCCCTGGCTTTGGCCCCTAGATGTTTTAGAGCCAGGTCCAGCACCCGCTTCGGGACGCCGTCAGGACCCGGTGCCGTCATACGCCCTTTAAGACGGGCGACGGCGTCCTTCCACTCCTCATCATCAATAAGAGGAGGGGGATCTCTCTCTCCCTCCACGTCTGGAGCTGGCGGGGCCATCCAAGGGGGAACAAAATCCTCCTCGGCTGGGGGAAACAGTCCCCCGATGACCGACACCAGGAGATCGGGATCCATCGTATCCGTGATGGGCGTGCCGCGCACTTTCAGCTGCTTGCGCGCCAGCTTATACGGCCGCCCCCACGGATCCCGATCCAGACCCTGCAACTGCTCTTCTCTAGATAGCTCCCTTTGGTCAGTCGCTGGACAACCCCAGACGACCGACTTGGCGTTCAGGTCTCCAAGAACGAGAACCTGACGCGGGGCCGCCCTCCTAATGGCTACGCCGACGACGCCTAGAAAAGACTTGAAGTCGGCGAGCGGTCTGTTTGGGGAGAAATAGGTCGAAAAAATAACCATATCCTCCCAAACAACCGCCGCGTACCCAGCACCCCGCTCATACATTGAGGGGGGTGTATAACCTGGGGTCGCACGCACCATCACGGCGGCAAAGTCGCTTGTGTCCCCGACCCAGTTGGGCTGGTTGGGGATGAAGTACGGCTCCGACACCGCCGCCACGTCCACTGACCACTCCGCCAGGCTCTGGTGTAGCAGATCCTGAGCCCTGGCAGAGTGATTCAGGTTCACCTGGAGAAAGTTGATATGGGGCCGTCTTTTTCGTCGGCCCGTTCTCCGACGAGTCCGAATTGGACTCTTTGCTCTTATCCCCCTTAGATGTTTTGGGGGGACGCTTCCTCTTTACCCCTAAAGAGGTGAGGGTGTCAGTGCTGATGCAACTGTCGTCTGACATTTCGCTGCACTGGTACCGGTCCTTTCGTTCTCGCATGGGGTAAGGGGAGGAGCGGGATTCGCTCCTGCCGCTGCGAACCGACAATGCCGGTGAGCTGGCACGTCTCCCCTTTCTGTTCGGTCTAAGTTTAAAGCCGGAGTCCACGGCCGATCTCATTGAGACCGCCGACGAGTCGGACTCGACGTCTTTTTTGCCATCACTAAGTGTAGCGGGCAGAACCGCCACACTTTCCTCTCTCGCTGCGGAAGAGCTGCGCGATCGCGCAGCAGTTGGCGAAGAACCACCTGCCGGCCCGGACCCCGGCAGCGGCCTGCTCTCAACAGGTTCGCACCTTTCTTCCTCACCTCTTGCGCCCACATGCGCAATCACGCCACGTAGAACTTTGCCCCCCCCAGAAACGGTGGGGCAGCCTGAGACCGAAATCTCAGGGAGGGATTCTCCCGCCTCCCGGCGGGTACCCTCCTGGGGTAGTTGCTCTTTAATTCTACTTGTCATGATACGTTTGGCAATTTGCGGGTTGTCATCCCCCTCCAAACGATGGCACTTTAGGGGCTGCCCTTCCCCGGATCAAAATTTCACCCACGCGCCGTCCACACGCCGAGGGCGCCCTATATACACCACAGAGGGCGGGAGGTGTCTGCGGGGTTGTAACAAGTTTTCCTTCTTGTCGCCCGAGTGGGCTGCCTGTCTGCCTGGACAGACACGTACCCGGCTACGCCGAGACCGGGATCGTTGTGCAAGCCAGAACAGAACAGGCGACATCGCAACAAAGGTTGGCGTGAAGCCCGAGTTGAAAACACCTTGCGCATAGAAGCGCTTGAAGGGCGCCCAGAAGGGGCGCCGACCTTCCCTATTCCCCCCCGTATAACAACACCAGAAGAGGCGCCGTCCAAACTCTCGCTGCCCAAAAGTGGGCAAGCCGTCGGCCAGAAGGGCCGCGTACGGGAGGTGCAAGGCCCCGAAGGGGCTCCCGCTTATAAACCAGGTATTCACCCAGTTTCGCAACAAGACCCGCCTCCCTTCCCTCACAGAAAGAGGTTAGGGTCCTGCTGCATCGACCATCGCGGACTTGAAATCAAGCCTACGCAACGCCCGGCATAAGCCACGCACGCCACCTTGCGCACAAAGGCGCATGAAGGGTGCCCAGGAGGGCACCAGCAACCCCATCCTCCCGCGCTACAACACCCAGAAGGGGCCCCGTCCAAGCTCCCGCTGCCCGAAAGGGGCAAGCCGTCGGCCAGAAGGGCCGCGTACGGGAGGTGCAGGGCCCAGAAGGGGCTCCCGCCTATAAACCGGGTACTCACCCGGTTCTGCAACGACCATCGCGAGCATTTTGAAAAACAAAACGTTCGCGAGGCCCCACAACCGCCATGCGCATAAAAGCGCCTGAGAAGGCTTGTCAACAGCCCCACCAGAAAAGGTGTAACGCCACTTCGCCATCCCGAAGCTGGAGCTCCAAACTCCTCGCGCGTCCAGCGCCTGAGGGGTGCCCAGACAGCCACCTGGCCACCACCGTGACGCTCCGACCAGGCCTCGTCATACTCCCTACTCGTCTCCACTTAGCAGCAGCAAAACCCACCTACAGTCGGTACGATTTTGCCGCTGCACCATGAAGACATAGCCTCATTGTTTTCCACCCATCTAGGCTAAGGGGGGGAAACAAAGACGAGTAAGGGTGATGCCCTGGTCAAGAGACCCCTTGCGATTGAATCGCCTAAAGGGTGCCCAGAAGGGGCACCAACACTACTCCCTTCGCTGCGCCAGAAGGGGGCAAGCCTATGGGTGCTGCACCAGAAGGGGCTAAGCTAATGGGAGGTGCGAGGCCCAGAAGGGGCTCGCGCCTGTGCGCTGGATGTTGGCCGTCGAATTTGCATGCTCATTCCCACCTCCCATGAGACATGTCAACCCTACGTTGCCCAGGGAGCGCCAGGCGCAACTTTATCGTCCGCGCCCAATCATCATTGGAACGCGGCAAATAAGAGTCAGGCACACGAGGAGGCCATTCAACACGCACCCCAATCTAATAATACCTACTTATATAATGCTAACATATCCACCTAATTTTAAATAAGTATGTTGCATTCTAATCTTATTAATCACTTTTTTCTTATTATTAATTTATTTATAACTATGTATAATTGGAATTGTATTAAAACATAAATTGATAATTATTTTTATAATTTTGCATGCTGTATATACAGCGAAACATGTTGGCCGATACTTATTATAACTTTACAACAACTTTATGACCTATGTTTCTAGCAAAATAAAGTTATTCTTTTCTATTCTAGAAAACCTCCTAAGGTGATTCGTTTCCTTCGGCTTGAGGAACCTTTTAAGTTTCTCGCGTCTCGCCGCCCCCAAACAAGCCCGGTGAAGCTGAAAATGCCGTCTGAGGCAATCAGCAAACTCTTTCCACAAAAAAAGGCTTGAGGAATCATTTAAGGCGACGCATCGCTAAACAATCAATCTAATACGGAGCGTTTGCTCCCCGTACCATAAGTAAAACTGTTTTTTTTCTTTCCAATTAAAACTACAAATAAGTTTAAAAAAATGAATTACCATACTGAAGTGTGTGCTTAAGACTAATCTACTAAGAAAATTTAGATGCTTAAATCGGTCTGGTTTGCCTGTAAAATGCAAATCTATGTTTCAAAAGAGGTACTTACTTACTTTGATATTTTTTTCTCTGTTACAAAAGTTAACAAATCGTGTTTCTGCAACTAGCAAAATGAAGTCAATTAAATGAAAAATCATGTCATCAAATATCACTTTCATATGTTTTGTAAATGTTGCGAAAAATCAAAATCCCCGCCACGTAAATTTCCAATGCGTCGCCTAAGTCTGGTAACGCTAAAAAGGCGGCCTGCCTGAGGCCATCACCACACTCTCTCTAAAAAAACTACCCGAATCAAGGAGGAGCTCGAAGCTTTTGGTTTAGATCACCCGTCTGGTGTAAACCTTGATATTAAATTGCCGGCAGATTCACATCGATTTCAACCACTAGCCATTTTCAATTGCCTACAAATCCGGACGCCACTGGCCGTTTCGAATTTCCATTCCATGTTCCGGAGGCTCTTGCGGGGATCTTAAGCGCTTAGAGCCCAGTTTATGGCCAAAGCTTGACTTTAATGTTGCTAGTGCACACAGCATGAATTTTTAGAAAGTTTCTGCTAAAAGTAGTAAATGTCCAGTAGAACTTATAGAGCTGTTCACTGTTCAGTGCTAGTGTTATTGACTTTCCCTAATAAGTTGTTGGAGAATCAAACATTGAGTTCCTTATTTGTACACAGCTTTGGGTCAAGTTTTCTTTTTTAAACAAATTAATAAAAATTTGATGTCGCAATTTAAATTTTACAATACTAGTAATCGCCCAGTGGTCGAAATTCGACCGTAATTTTATTAAGGCTGCACGGATTGTGAAGCATTATGTTAATGTTATGTTGTATGTGTGTATTTATTAAATATAAATTAATACTATTAGATATTTGTATATTTCTCTTAAAATAGGGGGGTACTCGGAAGTGAAGCCTGTGCTGCGCTGTGAAGCCAAACACTCGGATCCGAGTATTCTTATAAACTGTTTTGTAAATTGATTGTCTGCTAATTAAAATAAAAAAAAGAATGAGTAAATTATCCATCTTAATTCTATTATCACAAAAAATCAACTGTATAAAATGATTTGTAACATCAACAATAAACCACGGAATTAATCAGTGATTGACATGACGATTTAAAACAATAATAAGTGACATTAATGGTTTTACAATAAAATATTTAAAAAATCAACAGTTACAAAATAATTTGTTATTTAATCACAGATTACCTAACAGTTTGCTTTAACAATAAACTAATGATTTGGAGATACAATTACGACTAAGTATTATAAAATCAAATGGTTTTACTAGTAGATGGCCCTGCTTCACTATCCATTTTACAATACAAGTAACGTTACACACGCAAAAGCGCGACAGACGCACGTAAGATTTGGTAAATAAATGGTGAATAAATAGTCGCGCCACGGGTGCCGGCGGCGTTACATAAGCATACCGCTGCATACCGCACCGCGAACCGTACTCGTAGAACAAGGGTACGAAAAACCGGTTCACACGCGCTCTACACCAGGTACAGACATATACCTGGGCGCTTCTCTCCTCCTCCACGGCCCGGTCTACCCGAGCCGAGGTCCGTGCCTTTAGAGGCGCCCTCGGGTGGTTCCGCTCCCCGATCCGATCCGAACCCTTCGGAGACTCTGGGAGGGCACGGGGACGCGCACTTTTAAGTGTGCGATGCCGTTCCCTCTAGAAATCCTCCGAAGGTGATTCGTTTCAACACGGCTTGAGGTACCCTTTACGTACCTCGCCGCCCCCAAAAACCCCGCTGAAGCTGAAAATGCACCATGACAATTAGCAGTCTTTCTCCAAAAAAAAAAAAAACTCGGACCCGAGTATGCGGCTTCACGGACTAGGCGCGTGAACGCGGCGCTCGCGCACACAAGTTCAATTACATGTCTATGTGTGCGTACCAAATGACGCGCGTTTGCAGGTACGAGCAAGTAATAAACCAAACAAAATATTCTGGACGACCTCTCGGATCCGAGTGTGCGGCACCAGTGGTACCGCATGCCTCCACTCGGATCCGAGTGTGCGGCACCAGTGGTACCGCATGCCTCCACTCGGATCCGAGTGTGCGGCACCAGTGGTACCGCATGCCTCCACTCGGATCCGAGTGTGCGGCACCAGTGGTACCGCATGCCTCCACTCGGATCCGAGTGTGCGGCACCAGTGGTACCGCATGCCTCCACTCGGATCCGAGTGTGCGGCACCAGTGGTACCGCATGCCTCCACTCGGATCCGAGTGTGCGGCACCAGTGGTACCGCATGCCTCCACTCGGATCCGAGTGTGCGGCACCAGTGGTACCGCATGCCTCCACTCGGATCCGAGTGTGCGGCACCAGTGGTACCGCATGCCTCCACTCGGATCCGAGTGTGCGGCACCAGTGGTACCGCATGCCTCCACTCGGATCCGAGTGTGCGGCACCAGTGGTACCGCATGCCTCCACTCGGATCCGAGTGTGCGGCAGTCAATGTGTTAACTGAAATAAGATCAACAATACAAGCTATTTTTCTATTATTTTGGTCTGTCTTATTTTTACCCGACATTTCAGGTGTCTTATTATTACCCCGACTAGCCCTAGGTACTCAAAAAAATTATTTTCAAAAATGTTGTTTACTGTAAAACAGAACGTTATACTGCGAACAGTATGTTATAGTGAACCCACTGTCGTCAGTTACACTGTGCTGCCTCAGTACGACCGCAAATGGCCGAGACCGCCGCGCCGGCCGCTCCAATATCCGTCCTGTGACTGGCATTTAACCGGGCAACTAATGATTCACAAAACTCTTTTGGCAAATTATTATTTTTAACCAAACATGTTTAGAAGAAATTGATAAATCAATTGACAAATTATAATATATAAAATGGTATACTTTAAAAACTGATCGAATAATCAATTTCTTTTTTACGACAGATAAAGTTTTATCAAATAGCAATATTAGTAAATGATTTTTTTTCTTTTTTCGCATTTAGATTTTTCTAACACCCCGGTGGTAAAGTAAATCCACCATACATGCAAAATGCACCAGGAACAACATTATAAGAATGCAAGTAGCATGCAAACAAAATTAAATAAATAAATGAACACACGAATCGTAAGTAGGAAGAAAAGTTAAATTGACAAATAAATTATTATTTGCGTGTCAAAAATTGTAAACAAAAATGTGGATTTAGTTTGGTAAAATGATAGGATACCTGTATGGCTTGCACTAAGTTTTACGTACAAATGTTGAGTACTTATAAAGTTAAGCTTGCAGTCTAAGTTTCAGTGGAATTGAACCTCAATATTGCAGATTTGGTCGGAATGATTATACTTGTACTTCCGTTGAATCTTGTAACTTGGCTGTTGCAATGGAATTGGGAAATGGTTTAGCTAAGCTTTTGAAGCGTTAGCAACCGGTATTCGGAATGCAAAAATTGTATAAAAAACCTTAAAATACGTAGCCAACATAACAATAATAAGAATGGTGTACTTTGCCCCCTGCCAGTCAATTATAGATTACTGCTTCACCTCGTAGGGCGGAGCAGCGAAAACCCACCTCATACAGCTATAGAGGGCCCAGAGACCCATCGTTAAGGTGGGTGCTGGCCTCCCCTATCGATTCTCAACTACCACCCTCTATAAGGAACGGGATGTACTCACTATCAGACAGTCTTTCATCTTGCAAACCGTCCTCAAAAACCATTCGCAACTCCAATATGATCCGGAACTAAACAAAGTAAAAAGACGGAATGGTACAGTCTGTCATGATCAAACGTTACGCTCACACCACTCCCACCATTTCTATTGTTTTCTGGACCCTTATCTCTATAATAAAATCAACAGTATTCTGTCAGTGTATCCTCTCACAAAATGTACCAGTAAGAAAACTATTACGAACTGGCTAAAAAACCCTCGACTACTTAGAAACTGAAAGTCTGCTACATCCGCCAAAATAACCACTCACTCCAGAATAATTTAAACTTATGCATTTTCGTCACCATGGATATAATATGTGTTACTATTGTTTATTGTTATTGCATTCATTCATTCATTAATTACTTACATCTAAAATAATTAAATATCTAACCCTACTAACCATTAACCTAAACCTAACTATATAAAATACTTAATGCTACATTACCTTAGTAAAATAAATAAAATAAATATAATACTTATGTAATATATAAGATATGTATAAGTATGTATCTTTAGATATATAAATCTTCTGTGCGTGTGTATGTTATTGAACTCCTTCTAAACGGCTAAACCGATTTGGATAAAATTTGATGTGTGTGTTGTAGGGCTCCGTGGTTAAATAATAACACAACTGGTTAATGTATCGGAGTATAATTTCTGACTAGTTTTAATAACTAAAAATACAAGTATATATATTAATCTATAAACAAAGAAATTGGCGGGGAAGATTAGTTGACTGTAGAAAGTCACGAAACAGGAACTAATAAGTTTTGCTTAATTTACATAAAATGTCTCTATATTAAATCACGTTATTAATTATCTCTATTAAATATCACGAACATTACGTGCTATGAATATTGTGCTGAAGGCACATGTGTATTCAAGTGGATTCGAGAATGGTTTAGATTTACAATTGGACCCGGTAGGTGGCGCTGCTATAGCTCTTCTTAAGCGGATAAATGATTTGTTTGTTTTGTTGTCATAGAAACTGTCAAAGCGGTATGAAGTCCGCCGGTCAGCCTTCAGCTAGTATATATAAATATATATATATATATATATATGTGGAGATATATATATATATATATATATATCTCCACATCATAATAACCTTACATCTTGCAAATGTTATACCAGCTTAAAGTATGAAACTGACTTAGGGGTAGAGCCCTGGAGATCGATATTACGGGTATCCTATGATACATAATTGAGACTCCAGTCTCTCACACACAAGGTACCAGCATCAAATTTTGGTATACCCATGAAATAGCATAATAATATATGTACTTATGTAACCTACATGTGAGAGAAAATAAATCATTTTTAATTTTTTTTTCATTGTATTCTATTGCTACGGGGAAACCTTGGTTTCTGTCCACTTTTTGTTTAATTTCTATTCAGTCACAATAAGCTTGATGACATAGTGGATTGCGCGTTCATCTGATAGTTAACATGTTCATTGCGGGGTTTGCCTGCGGTTTGATCAAGCCATGATTAAGAAACGATAGTTGTGGTTGTCCAGGCGAATAAACAAGCCCTACCACCAACCGAACCAAGTACACAAACATGTATCCCCGCTGAGGATAGAACCCATGACCTGACCTCTGGGTCTCAGGGCAGTGATCTTAATTCGAAATATAAAGATGAGCGATAGAGATTTGGTATATGATAAAAGGTTTGGTAAGTTGTTAAAACAAATTGCTTCGTATCGGCATGGAATTTCGGTGACTTTTATTTAGATAGCAACTAACCTATATTTGCTTGCGATGTAAATCTCGCGACGTAGATCTGGCATTACTCTCCAAAATGACATGACGGAAAAACAGGAAAGGCCAAGCTTATTACACCATGGTTTACCGTGACTGATGGACAGTGAGACGTTTCGTGAAATAAATAAAACCGTATTGTGACTGACTAGGTGGTACAATACAGGGTGGAAAAAAAAGACCGTGGTTGGAGGAAAGGTACCCTTAATATTGATGGCAAATTTTACTGAAAGGAAACATTCTTTTATTTTCAAAAATAATTAAACTGCATTTAAAGATTTTTGAAAAATCTTAAGTTAAGTGAACTATTATCTTAGATAGTGAGTGAGCTTTACAATAAAACAATATTTTTCTTGGTCTTTCTTTAATCTAAGATACTATGTTGTTTAAAAGGAATTGATCCTAATGAATGACTCTTTCAGTTGGTATCATGAAATACAGGATGTTTTTTTCACATTTCACCGGTTCGATTCCCGGCTCAAGCAGGTGATTTTTGAAATCATTAAATGCAGTTTTAATTATTTTTTAATTTTTTAATTAGTTATTTTTTGGCAGTTGTCCACTACCTAAGGAATGTAAGCATTGAGATAGTCCTTGTAACAGACAGAACCGCATCTGTGGTCTAGTAGTTAAGGCCATGGCCACCGGTCAGGCCCGGAGGTCCCGGATTCCCAGTGTGGGGGGGGTTTGTACATGTTGGTCCGCTTGGCTAGCTACTAGCATCTTATCTAAATATTTCGCCATAACATCAACGTTTTTAGCGTTTTTATGTACCGGAAGCTAGAGATAAGATAACCAGTGCCTCAGTAGTTGAGGATCTTGTGTGAAGAAGAAATCACATTTATTTAAAAGCTTTATCATATTACCTTGGAACTTACGAGAACTGTTGCTACCAAATTGTAATGGGGTATTTGACTACAATGAAAATATTGATCAAACTGTTGTTAACTTAATAGTAAACATGTTTTTAAACTAATTTAGCCAGCACATAATTTTAAAATAAGTATGATTTTTATAAACAATCATTAATAACATAATAATTTTTTTATGATTGACCACGTGATCAAAAACGCACGGGATGACACTGAATCTGGAGTGACGTCACCAGCTTGTTTACAGTAAATGTCAATCAAAGTTTTGTACGTTTAATTTGACAGCTAAAAGTTTGCTTACAAGCAGGTGACGTCACAACATCACGTGACCTGCATGCATGGCGTCTTCAGCGTTTTGGCGGCTATTTTATTAATTTGAATTTCAATGGCGATTTTAATAAAAAATATAGAAATTCATAACGAATTAATCAAATTGCAAATATATTATGCTATAATGAACCATTAGACATATTTTTCTAAAACCTGTCAAATACCCTATTCAGAAACATCGATCAACAAAACGACGTAGAAATTCCAGAGAATTAAAAGAAAGAAGAAGAGCTAAGCAAATTTTGCTGCGAACAAATTACAATTTGGAAAGATATTGAAAAAAACTTTCCACGGTCGGGATTTCAAATATAGATAACGTAATAAATTGGAAGTGCACCTGACTCAGTACGTCAGAGGTTGCGGGTTCTAATCCCGCTAGTAGAAAAAATCTTCCAACACTATTCCAAATTGTAATTTGTTTCCAACAAAAGGCTGTTTAACCAAAATCCCTTCCACGTGTAAGCGCTTTCTAATCCTGATGAAATTGATCCTGAAATTGGTAACCCAAAGCACCGCGGAATGAATTACCTGTAATAAGGGGGGTTTCTACTGCCATTTGTGTCAACATAAACGCAGCCTCCGTTACTATGGTTAAAGTAAATAGCTTCTCAGGTAAGGATTACTACGGGCTAAAGCATGAAGCTGTAGTTATAAGGGCTAAAGACGTAAAGGTCCTACCACGGACCTCGAATTTGGTTTGTCTGCAATGACTGAGATTAGTACAATGTTTATAAGTTATGTTGCTTACACGTCACTTTAAGAATAGCTGATGTAGTAAGGGTAACTTACCTTTCTAGTAAGAAGAAAATATTAATAAGTTTACTAAGACTTGTGTTTTTTATATGTTGAATAGAGAATAATCATAGAAGAAAATGCAAAGGTGGTCGTTCGGCGCAACGGAATAAGACTGCGCTTGATGGTTTAAATGCCTATATTGATCTGTCTCAACTGTACAATATTATATAGGGAGTAAGATGCGTGTGTGTTAATACGGTGTACACACACTACAAAAGCCACAGAAGAAATATACACTTTAAAACATTCGCGTTCCATGTAAACTGTGCTGTGTACCTTTGTTAACGCTTTTCTCCTTCTACATATGTGAGTGTATTCCGTGTATTATTTTATGGACAAAGATTATACCACCTTACGTAAGTAAGCAGACTATTAATTGTGCATCAACGCCCAGCACCTACACGTTATACCAAATTAACAAAGAAATTTAAACGGGGATTAACGCAAATAGTAAAAGATTTCATAGGTTATATACCTTCTTACAGTCAGCTCGTGACCACGGCCGTTGTAACTTGGTCGAAACGTCTGGTATAAAAAAGCTATGAATATGAAACCTTTTACTAATTAGTTTGCGTTAACCCACGTTTAAATTCATAGAAGAAATATAAGTTACATAAGCTTACTCGTTTTAAACGGTGCGTGTTAAAACCCGCTCGAGAGTTTTTTCGTTTTTTTTTGGACTCACGCCTGCAGATCAGACTGCGACAAATCGACAAACTGCCTCAATAGACTTTGAGCTTTACGTATATGGCATAATAAGGATGATTATTTATTGAAGAAATTTTACAGTTTTGGATAGATTGACGTGCAGGGTTGCCAACTATTTTTCAGGAAATTAAAGTAAATCTATCACTATAAAAAAAGTATATGTATAGTAAGTATATATATAGTATAAAAGAAGGATTTGAAGAAGAAGTTAAGTATTTTCCAAATTTGTTTATTTAAGCGTTGCGTTTCGTTTCACTTCACCTGAGTCCGAGTATCATTCAGTAGTTTAAAAATTAAGTCAACAGGAATACTCCGGTCCAACGCACGCGGAACTTAGTCGGAAATAAAGGATTTTTCATAATATATTTTTATTAAAAAGAATAAAGTATGGGGATGAAAAATAACGTAGGATAGGTACGTTATTTTAAAGTATGGTTGGCAACCCTAGACGCGTCTGTACCGCAACTACTTTGATTCTATATCTTAGCTGACCTGGCGGACTTAGTACCGCTTTGACAGTTTCCATGACAACAAAACAAACAAATCATTTTGTATTGGAAAATAAAATTGACGTTTTTAGTATTTTCCTTTATTTATTATTTATGTTTCTCACCGTTTTTAAACCTTCCCTGAACTTCCAAAAATATTTCAAAATCAATATTAGCCAAATAGGTCCAGCCATTCTCGAGTTTTTGCGAGACAAACAAACAGCAATTGATTTTTCCATATATAGATTACAACAGAAGCGAATATCGCAAGTTGTCACCTGCCCTTCGGCTGCTTTTCCACCAAATCGATGTTGCTAAGAAGAAATCCACCAATAAGATAACTCCATTTTACACCGCAAGGAAAAATAAGCAATCCTATTGGTGCATGTTTTCCTGTCGCAATGTTTAGCTAGCTGAACTGAACTTAAAATCCCCCAATCATGTTAACGCGTGAAAACAGTTTTCCAAAGCAGTTTCTACCAGTTTTCAAACGACGCTGATATACAGTTATGCCTTTGGTTATCGACGCGAACAACAATGAAACAACTTACACATTGATAGCTTCAAATACGGTTAAACGATGGTAAAAGATGAGGTCTACGTGATAATAGCCAAAACGAAGCAAACAGGCGCTTAAAAGTGTAGTTCGTTTCTGAAATTAGGCTGGACTACTAATTTATTTATTTATTAGGTACACAAAACAGATAGAAATTAAAAAATAACAATAATGCATGATAAATTGTATAAGAGCTATAAATTCCTATCTTAAACATGTGTACACAACACGATTATTAATAAGCGTCCATGTTAAAGTTTAACTAATCTACAACTATATCCAATTAAAAACTAAATAAATACAATACACAGTAATGTTAAAAAAAAAAAAAAAAAAAAAAAAAACTAATCGTCATTATACAACGTGTAACAAAAAGGTGTGGTCAAAATTAAAAGATCCAAAGCGCATCCCGTCTAGAATTAGTATGTGTTGTTATCACACTAATATTATAAATGCGAAAGTTTGTGTGTATATTTGTTGCTTTTTCACGCTGCATCGGAATTCGGCATACAGATAGTTTATAACCTGGATTAAAACAGGATACTTTTTATCCCGATATTCCCAAGGGAACGGGAACCACGCGGGTGAAACCGCGGGCGGCCTCTAGTTAAGACATAATTATTAACTTTAATTTGTCATGCAGTGGTTAATAAAATATTTATATCTGTGAAGTGATGCGCGTCAGGCGCGCGTAAGCAAGCAGCGGTGATAATAAATGTTAGTACACAGAAGTTACTTAACCACTAGAGCTGAGACTTGTTTATTTTGAAGTGACGTCACAATACCTTTCCAACTCCTTTCCAAGGTTGGCAACGCATCTGCGATAACTTTGGTTTTGCGGGTGTCCATGGGCGGCGGTGATTACTTTCCATCAGGTGACCCGCCTGCTCGTTTGCCTCCTTTTAACATAAAAAAAACATTAGAAATATTAAATAAAAAATTTCAATAACACATTAAAGTTAATAATTATGCCTTAGTAACTCTGCATACTAGATCTAGATCGGATACACTTTGGATCTTTTCATTATAACCACACCTTTCTGTTACACGATGTATATCGACATACTAATCGTCATAGACAGTAGGCAAGTTACACAACAATGCTTATAAATGCGCATAAACAACTGTAATATTTTTAAATATTGAGCTTAACTTATATTTAAACATAAACTAAGGCTAAAACAACCACTTCAGGTTTAAGATTTCAATTATCAAGGATACCTTAGTACCTATGGTATGTAACAAAATTTACTCCTAACAGATATAATTTTGTTCACAAAGAAACGGAATCAGAATGAATCACTTCAGAATCCTGTCTTTCGTCGAATAATTCCACGTCACATGCCGAAATTCCTCCGAGCTCCAAGTGGCGTGCCAGCCGAGATTGATGCCGCAGTCTGGCTGCGAACTGGCAATCCCCCAAGCGGCAGCCGTTTGTCAGCGCCTTTGTGTCGCACGGGACTAATTAGAGACGTATCGGCTTCAAGTATCTACCTGTTAAGGAGAAGCAAGACTCTCTTTTAAATATACGGAAGATTTAAAAGATATACCTATTTCATTTATGTGTTCAGCATCAGATTGGAACACATTTATCGAACACTCACTTACTCATTTAGACATCTATCTATTTCAACTACTATATTGACTACTACTACAGTTCCTAACCCACTATTTCAGCAACATAAGATCAATCCTGAGAATCAACCCTGTTTGTACATAGCTGAAATGTGCTTATTTGTAAAAAAATATCCTGAATACTTCGATAAAAACAAGCAAATAAAATCAAATGTTCGAGATTCGAGGAAAACAAATTAGCGATACCAAAATGAAATCTGACATTGTTTATGAAAAATGCATATTATATGGCAATCACACTATTTAATAAATTGCCACCTAAGGCTAAGAGATCTTCCAATGGCTAATAATAAATTTAAAAACAATTTATTACGTTGGCTTAATGAAAGAAATTTTTATTTAGTTAAAGAATACTTAACTTTAAGGAATCTTGACATTGTAAAATTGAATATTTGTATAGAATGATTTTTTATTTTATTTTTAGTTTTTAGAGATAGCTCGGCAAATGACTCCATCCTACCTGATGTTAAGTGGAAATGAAGTCCAGACGCGAAGATAACTGGTGCAGCGTGAAAACAATCGTAGCATCAGTTAACCTCACTCTGCCGGCCCACAAGGTGCTTCTCCTCTTTTGAAGGACCCCATTCCATTATGAAGGAGGGAAAACGAGTGCTAGTAGACTATTCCATCTTTTGGAGGTGCGACAAAGAAATGAGTTATTTGAGAAAGAGATATGAGACAGTACAGCGTATATTGATATAAATTTCATTATATTAGTTCCATGTTTAACATAATTATTAACATAATCCAAACTGACACATTGACATATTTACTATACCATAATTTTAAAATAATGTTATGAATGTTCCTAGTTTATTGTGCTAATGATTTGTTATTATTGTTACTATTTTTATAAAATATTTGCATGCCTACATTTGTAAGGTATAATACTGTTCCATTTCATTGATTTATTATCACATGTACATGGTGTTAAGCAAATAAATTATATTCTATTATATTCTATTCTAAATAAATCATAATATAGCTTCTTTATTTCATTAGGTATTACATTATATACTCATCAACATTTAGATACTTAATTTACGGGTAATATGACGCTTGCGAGGTTCTTTTTGGTCTCTCGGGGTGTTCCACAATTTTTGGAATCACAAATATACACAGTCACAAACTTCATCTCTTTTGCAATGGTATCTTATCTTATCTTAGTGGGGCCTGCCGAGGTTTCCACCTCTCAGTAACACTTCGACCCATTGGGATCTTTTGTGCAACCCCATCCTTTCACTCTTCCCCCTCTGTAAAGATAGATGCCATAAGTCTGGCAACGTCCTTAAGAGCGAAGAGCCTGAAGTCCTCCGGTTTCGGATAGGCCGACCCCAGGAGTCCCATTCTTTTCCTAGCCAGAGAGTCGCAGTCACACAGTAGGTGCTGCATTGACTCGGTTTGCTCTCCACATGCCCTACACAAACTATTTGTTGAAAGGTGCATTCTGTGAAGCATTTGTTTTGTGGCATAATGCCCTGTCAAGGCACCGATGGTTAATCGGGCCTGCCTTCTGCTGCCTCCGCATATGAACTTACTCCGTCCTAAAGCGTTTTCGCCTAGGAAGGATTTGGAGTGTTTCATAGTTGAATGAGTTGAATCACAAATATACACAGTCACAAACTTCATCTCTTTTGCAATGGTATAGAATTAGATGACTCATTTCTGTACTCTTCCAATAACTTTTTACTAAATTTTATACCCTTTAAATCTTTGACAAAGACAATTCTGTTTAGCAAAAGAAACATGTCTAAAAAGATTAAAGGATACTTAGTTTTGACCCTGTTCATACACACATATTGTAATATTTTTTTAATGTGATCGATCATCTAAAGTAAAACTAATATTCTCGAAAGACTCCCCCTTAATCTGGCATGTCTCCAAATTAGCGTATAGCCCCGATACCCTCACAAGCTTTCGGGCTTACAGCATACGTAATACAAAAATCTACACATCGGCCTAACAAAAAACATTCTATTTTATACCTTACGTCATTGAAATAATGATCAGAAGATGCTTTTTAAACTGCGCTGACTTGGTTTGTTTCATTCAAAGCTTCGACGTATAAAGCAGTTTGGAATACGACACGCAGTTGCGACTGATTAGGTTTTCGACTTGGTGAGATATCACGCGGCCGTATTAGATATAACAGAACATTATATACTTTTATAAGGCTCTATTCAGGTTTAATACATATTTTCTGCCTTTAAGTAATTTTGTTTTATTGTTTAAATACGCGGAAAAACTTAAATTAGTTTATGCTGTGCCTTTTTGTAAAACAAATGGAATGCTTTGTTTATAAATAAATAAATAAAAAATTGAACTAAATCCAGTGAAATTACAGAGTATAGTCGAGTTGGCAACCCACGTGTGGTAGATACCTTTGTTGTTGCCCCCCACGACCCACGACCGGGGCAACCTAGGCCGAGATCCAAGCCTTTAGAATCGCCCTCGGATTGTTCCACTCTCTCGGATATCCCTGTAAGAGACGGGGATAAGATAAGATAAGATAAATAAACCTTATTGTACACCAAAAATAAAACATTTGACAAAAAAAAACTACAAAAAATACACGTACAAAGAGCGGTCTTAAAATTAAAAAAAAATCAAAAATTCAAAATAATTTATTCAGTTTAGGCTACAAGTAGCTCTTGTTAATGTCACTATGCCATCGGTTCGTAAGTCTACTCTGGGCAGGAGATCTTGTACTGAGAAGAACCGGCAAGAAACTCAGCAAGTGTCCAGCTCTTTTCTCCCTTACAGCGTCAAAAATATTGAAAAATGCCCTATCATAGCAAGCAGGACACTATCCATTACAAAATAAACACAAAAAATATATAGAAGACAACCACAACATGTAAAAAAAAAACAAAATAAAAAATCTAAGTTAACAAATTTACATCAGATAATTATGTAAAAGTTTCAATTTCCACAATGTCATACAGTACAGTATAGTACATACTTAAAGAGTGATCTCTTCCAGACAATCTTTGGATGGACAAAAAATATTAAAATTTGAGGTGGGCTTGTCGTCGCGTTGCGTCGTCGGTGCACTATAAAGTAATTATACTTTATCTAGTAAAGCTAAGCCAGCTAGCCTAAGTTTAGTTAAGTTAACATACATGCATGTTTTAGTTTTTTTCTCATTTATATTTTGTATTCTAACGTCGAAGTTAATAATATTTTCATCTCTAAAGTTAAGCTAATCATGGCACTTATATTATGAACTTAAAAGTATAAAAGTATGTATTTTGCCTCGCATCTGAGTTCATTTTAGTCTTTATACCTACACGTGGATTACGTGGTGGAATGTGTACCTACCATTTATATTACGTAAGTCTATTGATAAGCCAATTTATGTAACACATTTGTTTGTAATCCCTAAAATGAATAAATAAATAATTAAATACTAATAAGGGGACACGCTAGGGTGATGTGGACTCTCTGATTATATTTCGATTGAGGCTTTAGGAAGTTTTTAGGTTTCTCACCGTCCCCAAAAATGTCCGGTGACTCTGTAAAAGCTTTATGCGGCAAACAGCAAACTCTGTAAAGAGAAGAATACTTGGTATTGCAAGCGTCGATGGGCTGCGTGGGCGCTTAAATCTTACTTTCGCATTGCATAAGCCTTTCCAGAACTTACTCAAAAGTCTACGCCAACTTTATGATCCTTTGACTATAATAATATGCTCTTGTAACACAAGTCAAAATGACGTTAATTTAAACTCTTGTCAGCGGCTCCCAGGTTGTAATAATAAACTAATAGTTTCAGACTTATTAATCATTTCCAAGTACATACATAATATGACCAGATAACAAAGCATTAGCTTTTTTATGACTCTTATAACACCAGGTATTTTTTACAACCTAGGCCCGAATGAAAATGTTACTTGGGATAACGGTTAAATCATTTAGTCGATAAAGGCTTTATGCCTTGACATGCAATTATTGACGTCAAAACTAAGTAAGTATCATCATCACCTCAGCCAAAAGACGTCCACTGCTGGACAAAGGCCTCCCCCAAGGATAAAAAAAAGTAAGTACTTAAGTATAAAAAATTCCAAATATTAATCGCAGTAATAGTGGTAGTAATATCAAGTCATCGCTACAATTGATGGGTTGGCGATCACAAAGCAGGGGTATGCATCGAAAAATCCGAAACACAATAATAAACTAAAATTTTATTTACCTGAACTACTCAATCTACCACCAGTTTGGATTTAAGAAGAGTCTTCGAACGAGAACAGCTGAGTAAAAATTCAAACGCTCTAAAAAAATACAAATCAATCTATATAAATTTCTATTTAGCCTGAAATAAATACCGCCGAAAGTATTTATACTTATACATCAGAATTAATTAAAAATCGGCCTACATTTCTCACTGGAACCGGGCCTTTGACATATATAGCGGTTGGTGGCGAACTAAGGGCACGAAATTGACGACACAGGCCCTTCGGAGTGAGGATCTATCCAAATAAATGTTATCAACTCGGGGCCTGCCCGCAGTTATCAATCAAACCCTCGTTGTATCATTGTTACGGTGTAAGTGATTGTAGATTGACAGAGACCTCAGAATAAACGCATTTTATGTTTATTCAGAAAACTTTATTTTGATTGAGGTCCCCCCCCCTATTTTGGTATCATCATATAGTCAAAGTATTTACAAGTTTACAAGGTTACAAAGTATTATTTTATGTAAAGTACTTAAGAATCTGCGCTTTTGAATTGTCCAAACCTTTTTTTACCAACTACCCATTCAGAACGTTTATTTTCAAGCTGTGGAGAAGAATGGGCGCAAGACACTGCACAGTTTTGTTAGAAGTAACAATATCCACAAATAGAAAAAAGGACACATGTGGATGTAACAAGCAAATATACGAATATATAAATTTTTAACTGCTCAGGAAACGCTATATTACTCAGTAGTTGTTCGTTTATATATTATGTTCTCTATTTGTCTCGCTAATAGCGGCGTCCTTTGACGTGGTTTGGCAAGAGTCTTAAGTGATTTAGATTTTTCATTACAACGACCGCGAAACTTGTAAGAATGTTGGCACATACTTGGTTCTCCTACCTACTTTAACTTGAAAAAGTTAAAAAGGTATTTTTTTACAACGGTTAAAAATAACAAAGATTATCTACTTTAAAGCTTTACAAGGCTTGAAAATCATAGTTAAAACGTTCAATGTGCTAATATCTAAATGATGGGTAGGCGAACCCCCAACAAACACTTTCAAATAGCAATCTGACTAAAAGAGAACATTTCTGTTTATTTACTTTCTAACAGCTATTTAGTTTTTCGATTCGCCTCCTTGCCGTTTGCTGTTATGACCCAATTACAAGGGAGTCACAACATTACTTAGGAACGTGACTCGTCTTCACGGCCTCCATTTCATTAGAAAGAAAATTGAATTAAGTTCAATGATAAAGATACTACGAACATCTCTATAAGAGAGTGCGCAGACACGTTTACGTGATTTATACTTTCGTGTATTGGTCTGACAATTCAAAAGGCGGTTATTAATGGCCCGAAATCTAGAGGATCACTGGTAAAAAGAGGGGTATTACAGGGATTCATTTGGGGTTCCATTCTACATTTCGTTCAAATTACTTATCATTTTTTATTTCAATTCACAGAATGGGGCAACACAGTCGATTTGTGAGTAGTATCCTTCTACATTCAAGTAACATTCTTAATGTTAAACGTGTAGCATCGCTTTTTGAATTAGAAATAATAGCAGTTAGGAAGATACACAAAACAAATTGACGTTCAAAGTTTAATGGCGATGGCGGTATTAAAATTTGATTGAATTTTGGGGCCAAAGGGTGGGGTTGAAGGGCTATTTCTTGGCGAATTGATAACCAATAATTAAAAGGCAATATTAGAAAGGTTATTGTACCATAAGTGGCTGCGGGTCCGCTACAGGCTGTTCAAACACTTTACATCGACGTTGAATGCCTACTCAAAACTTAGATATGCCTCAAAGCTGATAGCTGTTCCGCTCTTCTCGCGCGATGTAGTCACAAGGCCAACCACCCATTTTTATTTTCCCTTGACTCAATTAGAAGCTCCTAGGATCTCCCTAATCTATGCTCTAAGACCCCTTGAAAAGTGTTACGTAAATATGATTTTGCATTTTATGTAAAATAGGGTTAACTGTGTTGAGCTCCACACCAAGATCCTCAAATACAACCCACCATCCTCAAAGCACATGCACCGGTGAGCCACCGAGCGTCCCGTTCCACTAGCGTATATAATTACGGTCTAGTTTACGGCCTAGCCTGCCCTTTGTTGAATATTTCCCATATCTTCGAGTGGCATGAGAATCAGCCGAAGCCTAGGTTGTAACGCTTTGTCTAGATCACGCATACCCGACATATCAGACCAGTCAGTTGGACCAGGGGCCCGACCGCCTAACAGATCGCTTTGACTTCGTGTGTGGTTTATGACGTCATCTTGTCGTTTCGTGCCGCTTATGAAAGCAATATCGAAAGCTATAGCCTGTAGCTATCAGTTAGGCGGTCGGGGGCCTGGTGTGTGTGTCGTACCGTAAATTTACACTGTCCATGTTAGAACTATGGAGCATGAGTTTAGGGACCAAGTCAGCAATTCTCAATTCGTTAATTCTCGTGTCAATACTCTTTACCTAGTCAAAACTAGTTTTAAAACAGTAACTAGGAAACTAGGAACTAGGTAAAACTAGTTTTGATTAGGGTCTTGCGCCCGCTGCTTACAATTGGAAGGCCTAGTGAGTTTCATTTCTCGATAGCGCTCAAATTGTAGCAAAAGTAACGAAAAATAAAATTTAAGTTTGGTTTCTCTTTGCTCCCAAACGCATTTACGTAGTTACCTTCCTCACCGTACGATTATAACAGGTCCACTTAGTATTTAAGCGTGAGTCTAATACCATGACTCTGCACCTGTACAATATTGCATTAAAAAGCTCAGAGTGGAAGGGACATTTCCAATTAACGGCACAAAGCTTGGTGAGACGCCCCTCAATTAGCTAACATTCAATGAACGACGGGGCATCAAAATCAACTTCGACACGCGCAAACTTTAGACGGTTGTTAAATCATCATTTTAATTCATGCAGAAATACATCAGGGTTATTCTTTTACATAGCTATGGCCACTTTATCACTTCTACAATATCTTGCTGCAAGTAGAATTCGCACTTCTTATATTTTTTTTATCTATATTATTTCAATTGTTAAAATTTTATCATTAAAAAAATATGTAAAAAATCTATTTACTTAATTCATAAAATACTATATTTTAAACTGTTTTTCTTCATTTTTAAATCTCATTTAAGTATTAATGATATTTTATTAGCAGAAAAACATTTTTTCAATGTAACTTTTGTTTTTATCTTTATCTCAAACTATGATTTCACCTTTTCTTTTATCTAAGTGATAGCTTTCTGTCTACAATGCTTCTGACTCCCCTAAATCGTGGTGGAACCCTTTTCACTCATTCACTTTAGTAATAATTGACTTAACACTCCGCCTGATGGAATGTCCGGCACTGATCGGTTAGACATTAATTGATTTCCGATGAAAAACACTTTTGCCGGAAGGGAGTTGAGTTTCCAAAGCTGGCGGTACTCGGTTGAGATTACGTATTTTTAGATTATGCCTTACTGCTGACGAAAGGTTTTTTTTTTGTATTATCGATAATGATAATGAGCAGTTTTAAAGGCAGACAATGTAATGAGTTAGGTAATTACCAATGATTTACGGTTTGTTTACGTTTGGATATTATTATCTTGTGAAGAGTAAGTTCGAAAGAATTCACAGTTAAATAGAAAAACTAGACGGAAGGTGACGTACGTTTGTTGTGTCCTGGAAACACTACATGCGCGAGTATTTGGAAACTCACAAATCAAGACAAGAACAATATTGCTTCCTTTTGAAGTCTAATAAAACTGACGCTTCACAAAAACTTTGAAATTAAACTATTAATTTAAACTTTAAATAGTTAGCCAATAATTTGTTTTAGATAGAAATATATAAATAAAGACAATAGAAATGAAGAAAGACAAAACATTTATTGAAATCACGATTTTTCAATACAAAAGGTAACAAAAAACATTATTTTTTTTTATCTTTAAATGTACATGTGAACCACACACATCGACACCTTGGGATTTCAAAGTGTAAATAATTTTGGCATTCATTGTTCGTCCGTAGGTCTACATTTTGAAAACCTTAATTTCGTCCACCGCACGCCACTTCAACGAAGTTCTATTCCTAGTCGTTTCACAAAATGTGTTGTAACAAAATATTCTCCGAGAGTTTAGTTAGAATTGAATCTCTTTGCTTCCTGACTCGCTCAGCCAGGCGGCGTGCGGTTACGTCGTTTGCCGTCAATTCAGTTACTAGATTTCTGCAGAAGCTCCATGTCTCTAGGCGGGCTTATATAAATGTTAGCTCGTACGATTTTCATAGTCAATTTTGCATGACTTGCTGCGAAGGAGGGTAATATCCGTGTATTCTGTCTGTACGGATAGTGGATTTAATCTGGTTGATGTGGTTTTCTGTATTAAGTTTCGTTTGTAAAAAACTACTAAGTAACAGTTCAATGTTTAGGCAGAGGAAAAGATGAATACAGTTTTAGGGACTAAACAATTTAACAAATAAATGACACTGGACAGAGTTCTTGATCAGAAGCACTGAGAAGTGGAGCAATAACATTACATACTAAAACCAAGAACGGAGCTAGGTGGGCTTAACAGGCACTATGGACAAAGAGAGTCAGGGAAAGGAGAAGCAGAGAAGTACGTGGAGGCTCTCGATAAAGGGCAAATAGTCATAGACAAACCCAGTATAGAAGAATGTAACAACAATCATAATTCAAAATGATGGTAATTTACTTTTTGCATTACTTACATGCTTACTTCGCTAGCACATCATTCCAAAATAAGTCTTGGCTTTCAACACGAGATGGTACCTCTACTTAAATAAAGGCTACAATAACAATGATAATAATAATAAATATCCTTAGCTCATTATTGGTTCGTCGTTAGTGTACGGCAACTCGCTGCAGACAGCGGTTCAGATTGCGATTGTTAAAATAAAATCGTTTGCTGTGGTAGCGGCTATTGGGGTTTAGTTACAATTTGCTGCACGGGGACTCCATTTGCAGAGCGTGCATTTATTGAAAGATACTTTTTTAGTGTACCAAATATTTCGAAAGCATACATAAGCATTGCGCAAGTCGCTTAAAATGCAAGATCGCAGCCCGATCGCGCAAATCGCTGCGCTATCAAACAATTAAACAACTAATAAATATGCCATTCAAATGATAATATAGTCCGTTAATCCTATTCGTTTTATGAAATAAAGAAAAGTAACTAGGATGACATCTTAGCTTAGCTTAGCTTAGCTTATATAGATTCATATAAGCTTCATCATCATCATCATCAGCCTATACTAGTCCACTGCTGGACATAGGCCTCTCCAAGTGCACGCCACCGAGCACGATCCGCGGCTACTCTCATCCAGCTCTTGCCAGCCACCTTGCGAAGATCGTCGCTCCACCTAGTCTGAGGGCGTCCTACACTACGTTTGCCGATACGTGGTCTCCACTCGAGAACTCGTTTACCCCAACGATTGTCGGTTCTGCGGCTAATATGACCGGCCCACTGCCACTTCAGCTTGCTAATTCGATGGGCTATGTCGATTACTTTCGTTCTCTGTCGGATCACCTCATTCCGAAGTCGGTCCTTCAGAGAAACTCCGAGCATAGCCCTTTCCATAGCTCGCTGAGCGACTTTAAATTTGTGAACCAGCCAAACCGTTAGTGTCCACGTTTCAGCTCCGTATGTCATTACCGGTAGGACGCACTGATTGAAGACTTTCGTCTTTAGACTTTGGGGAATAGGCGACGTAAAGACCCGACGTAATTTCCCATATGCTGCCCAGCCTAGCTGTATCCTTCTGTTAGTCTCTTTCTCGAAGTTGTTTCTACCCAATTGCAAACTCTGCCCGAGGTAGACATATTCCTTAACAACTTCGAGAGCACCGCCTTGTACTGCAATCGGCCCCGGAATGGCATGTTCATTGAACATAACCTTGGTTTTGTCCAAGTTCATCCGGAGACCGATGCGTTGAGAAGAATCAGCTAGGCCGTTCAGCATGAACCGTAAATCCTGCAACGTTTCGGCCACGATGACGATGTCGTCCGCGAATCGCAAGTGTGAGATGTGTTCGCCGTTGATGTTAATGCCACGTCCTTTCCAGTCCAGCGTTTTAAACACATCCTCCAATGCATTTGTGAACAATTTGGGGGATATCACATCCCCTTGTCTCACACCTCGATGCAAGGGGATATGCTTAGTCTGCTGGTTCTGTAATTGGACGGCCATGGTGGCAGCATTGTACAGACACCTCAACACTTGGATATATCGCCAATCGACTTGGCATCGTTGCAGGGATTTTAGAACAGCCCAGGTTTCGACAGAGTCGAATGCCTTCTCATAGTCCACAAATGCTAAGCACAGGGGCTGATTATACTCTTCGGTCTTCTGTATAATCTGCCGCACTGTGAAGATGTGGTCTATGGTTCCGTATCCTCCTCGGAACCCGGCCTGCTCTGGCAGTTGAAATTCGTCAAGTCGGCGCGCAAGGCGGTTTGTGATTACTCTTGAAAACAGCTTATAGACGAGGCTTAGGAGCGAAATGGGTCGGTAGTTCTTCAGTAGGGTCTTGTCTCCTTTTTTGAAGAACAGTACGACGACACTCCTACTCCACGCCTCCGGAGTTCTCCCATCGAAAAGAACGGCGTTAAAGATGTTTTGGAGCTCCTTTAATACAGGTTTTCCGCCTGATTTGAGGAGCTCAGATGTAACACCGTCTTCGCCAGGGGCTTTTCCGTTTTTAAGCTGCCTAAGAGCCATCCCAATTTCACCTAGGCTGATTTCTGGCAAGTCTTCGGTAAAGTGGCGGGTCAATGTGGCTCTGGTATCCTGATTTTCGGGATCAGGTTGAGATGCATGCGATGCGTATAACTGGCTGTAGAAGTTTTCGATTTCTGAAAGAACCTCTGGCCTCGAGGCAACGACTACTCCACTGATCGTAGTCAACTTTGTCAAGTGGCTTCTCCCAAGAGACTGGACAAACACTTTCGACCCCCGGTTTTGCTCAATTGCTCGTTCAATCGAGCGTGTATTTGAGCATCGGAGGTCGTAGCGCACCAGTTTACCAATCTTCTTGTTAAGAGCCCGTTGTTCGGACGAAGTGACAGGTGGGTCCTCGCGTCATTTCCTCATAAGCCTAAGCGTTTCTTCCGAAAACTTCGACTTCTTGCCTTTGCGCTGTATCTCGCAAAATCTCATACCTTCCTCCCTGAGGATTCCGACCACATTTTCGAGGGCCTGGTTGACATCAACTGCATTTGTGGTTTCCAAGGCAACGAATCGGTTTTCCAGGTTTGACTGGAACGTTTCAGATCCTACGATAGTTTGGAGCAGGTTAGGACGGAGCCTGGACTTCATCAAGCGGACACGTTCAAGCTTAAAATTGATATTCAGAGAGCCTCGGACAAGTCGGTGATCACTGCCGGTATTAAACCTGTTGATCACTGAGACGTCTCTGAATATGTGCTTTTTGTCCATCATGATAAAGTCGATCTCATTTTTAGTCATAGTGTCGGGGCTCTGCCATGTCCACTTTCTTTGGGGCTGTTTCTTAAAGAAAGAATTCATCAAGAAAAGCCCCTCTCTTTCGAGGAAGTTGACCAGCATATGCCCCCTATGATTTCTGCTGTCAAAACCATGTGATCCTACTACCGATTCGTGGCTATTCTGTACTCCCACTTTAGCGTTGAAGTCCCCCATGACAACGTTGTAGTGAGCCTTGGTGGTGAAGTGTTAGGCCTTAGATATGTCTCCATACATATCTTCCACTTCATCGTCCGAGTGTGTTGAGGTCGGTGCGTAAACCTGCACTACCTTAAGGCTATACCTCTCGGTTAGCTTAATTACGAGGTACGCAACCCTGTTCGACACACTCGACATTTCTACTACGTTGTCACAAAGAGCTTTGTTTACCAGGAACCCTACGCCACCCTGGGATAGCTGGTCTCCCTCTCGGTAGTACATAAGGTGACCTGACTCAAGGGTTACGGTGTCCTCCCCCTCTCTTCGGACTTCACTTAACCCAAGAATATGCCACGTTATCTTCCCGAGTTCCTCTTCGAGCTGCGCCAGGTGCTCATCAAGCCGTAACGTGCGTCCGTTGTACGTTGCCAGGGTCAGTTGTTTTTGGCGGCCCTCCGTAACCCGGGGATTCTTCGCACCCATTGCCCTGCCGTTACCGTGACCGCCGCCGTGATCAGGAATAGCAGGGCGGGCGGGAACTGGGGGCCGTGGTCTGTTTTGTGTCGCCATTTGGAGGGTTTGCCCATAATTGCCACGCTGGGCATGCGGGTTGGCAATCGCAGTGCGTAGCTAATCGCACCAGTATCGCTGCTGCCCGACACCAGTCTGTGCACTTTGTTAGCTACGTTCGGGCTGCGATGGGTATCCCGCCATCGGTCGGTCGCCAGAGCCTCGTCTGTTGGTCGGCAGGGTGCACCACGCGCAGGAGAGGTTGGCTTGGGCCCCAAATGGTGTAGGTTGGGACCCCTTACACCCCATATAAGCTTCGTTTACAAAAACACAAATGTTAAAAGAATATCCACGAGCAGGATTTGAACCTGCACCCTTCTGGGTCAGGTGCTCTCTCAATTGAGCTATCGTGGTTCTAACCAGCCCGCCGAAATTATTCAACACTATTTACTTTTTACTTTGAAAGCCAAAGGCGCCATTCAATGTCAACAACTACCGTCATTAACATCCGATCATAATATTTTTACAAATACTAAAGATCAGTTAAGAAGTAGGCAAGCTATTTATAAAATATTTTGGTTTTGTTTATATAATTTTTAACGCAAATTTTGTTGCAAACAAATTACACAAACACAAATGTTGAAAAAATTTCCACGAGCAGGATTTGAATCTGCACCCTTCTGACATACCGGGTCAGGTGCTCTCCCAATTGAGCTATCGTGGTTCTAACCAGCCCACCGAATTTTTTTCTAATCGTGAAATTTTTTTCAACATTTTGTTTTTGTAATTTGTTTGCAACAAAATTTGCGTTAAAAATTATAAACAAAAACATTTTAAGCTTCGTTTCTTTGTATATTTAAGATTCGCAGCGACGACACCCCGATCTAAGGATCGAATCCGACACAAGGTAGTGTGGAATTCAATGTGTCACAAAATATATTCCTCATCAACGCCTTTGGAACATTGTTCTTGACCGTGAAACTACATGGGACTACATCTGTGCCGTCGTACTGGTAAACGCAGTACTTGCAAATTGGCGGTTTCTGGTAGAGCGCGGTAAAAGGATTTTTCATTAAAAAAAACAGTCGTAGTTAATATTTTTAAAAATTGTATTTAGATTTAGTTAAAATTATCTGTGTGTACACTTTAAACTTTTTTTTTAAAATATTAGCGTCAGTATCACTTTAGATATGTTCGATTACAGTGTTTAGTCTATGTATCAGGAATTTATAATACTTATACCAAAATAATACGCAGTACGTGCGTTGAGTACTGCTTTGTTACCTAGAAATGCTAAGAACTGCATTTCTCATTTGGTACTTACTAAAAATACATGATATCACTAGGAAAGAAGCAGTAATCGTCTTATATATGAGGTTGTAACTCTGTGATAACCAAAATTAATATTAATTTGTATACGTGAACAATTGATTGTTCTATTTGTAAAATAATAATTGGAAAACACAGTATTAGCATAAACTGCATTACGACTTAGTATTTAGAAGTAATATCACTCTGGATTATACTATTATGGGCTGCGTTTTAACTTGGTAATTTTTTTATCATTATTGCATTTTATTCAAGTGAATGATGATTGCTGCATTATTTCATGGTGAATACAGGTAAATTAATGCATGTAAATTTGAAAATTGATTTTTTGTCGAATACTGCGTTTAATATTACGACGGCATATAGACACATATATTCGTTGCTTTATTTTGATATGGAGAAAGGACATACCCTACTTTGTATTTATAATTTCAGCTAAGAAAACTTATATTACGAATGAGACAAAATTAAAGATTAAATCATTTAGTTTGTTACTTTGGTGTAATGAGTTTAACATATTATTATGTAAACATAGCATTAGCTAAAAATATCAGATTAAAGTACATAATTTGGAATATAATTTTCATAATCAAGTCGCTTCACCAAACTTACAACGGATCCGCTTTGCATTTCGGAACAAACTTTGGCGTTACATCAAACAAGGACTGGCCTATACAAAGGACCTGCAAATAGTTGTACGGTTGATAACTACTTCTTCAAGGGCCCATCTCCAATGTCCCTTTGTGGAATGTACACCCTCTCGAATAGTTCTCCCATTCTCTCTCCATCGAGACAATATCCGGCCATGACGTTGCTATCGGTCGTAGATTTATTGATGCCACCAATCAAATTCTCAACTTTATTGCCGTGCAGCAAAGCCGAAATCTCGCTGTCAAAACTCTGATTCATTTGATTCCCATTTCTGTTTTGATTTTGTATAGTTTTGCTAGAGAATTGACTGTGGTTTGTGCCTTGCGAACAATTTGTAAAGCCTTCAATCCGCATGCCACAAGCCACCTGTAAGATGGATTCAAGAGCCGTCTGATCTTGCACCCTTCTTTGAATAGCCGTTGCTTGCATATTTGCTACAATATCTTTGTATTTACTCTCTAATTTGTTCAAAGCCGTAGTTAGCTCCGATTGGCTCTCGTCGGTCACCTCATTCAACACTTGAGCTCTTTGTCTTACAAGCTGAAGTTGTAAAGAACATTCCGCCAAATGCTTCTCTCTTTGAAAATGGGCTAATTTAGCTTCGTACACTCTAGCGCATTTCGTTTTAGACTTTTCTACTTTATTCAATCGTTTTTCAAGTTGTTCTGCTTTTATTCGCATGTTCTCTACGTTTAAATCTTCAGTAGGCTTTTCAAGAAATTTGTTTATAATGTCATGCAAATGATTCTTTTGATCTTCAATTAGGGCTTTAAGACGTGCTACTTCAAGTTCTTTTGAATTAATGACTTTTTCTTTATCGGCTATTATCTCATCTTTAGATGAAATAATATCTTGCCTTTCGTCATTTGCCCTTTTTTCTAATCTTTCATTAATTTTTTCGTAATGAGTTTTTAACTCTTCGAGCTTACTTTCGTACATTTCTTTGGTTTCTTCACGAGTCACGGATTTTATTTTCATTATTTCAATCTGATGTTTATCTACTATTTCTTCTATTTCCCGTTTTTTAATATTTTCAAAACGGTTTAATTTTTCCCTCAAATCATCAATGGTTTGAAACATAGTATTCTTGGATTCGTGCACTTCTTGAAGTTTGTTTTTTAGAGAGCTTAATGTTTCACTACTATCTCTAACATGACAACAAGCGCTAGTACAACAATCGACTCTATTGATACTTTCATCTTGCATTTCACCAATTCTTACTCTACACTCTTCTTTTAAAATGTTTAATTCTCTATGCAAAAGCGTATTTTCACCCTTAATCTCTCTTAATTTCAACACTAGGTTATTAGCTCTAAATTTGTATTCATCAGATTGACCTTTACTATAGAAGTCGCAATTTTTAATGTTCTCTGGACAAGTGTAACAGAAAAGCGTTTGTTTGCATTGTACCGATTGCTTATTCTGGTCTTGTGACACTTCGTTATCTTCATTAGAAATTTTACTTTTGCTTCTGCTGTATAGTTCAGTTTCTTGCGATAGATAGTCAGTGTCCGAAATTGGCATTGTGTTATTATTAAATAAAACTTTAGTGTCTTCAGAGTTGACTATGAAATCTTCAACTTCAGTAGTCGAAACATCGCTCTCTAATTCTTCAGATATCGGTGCCAATGCTTTGTTTTCCGGGCACTTTATAAATGGTTCTTCCAACACTCCCTTAGCCAACTGGTAGCATAGAGCAAAAACATATTTGTTACGAAGTGGTTTCTCATTTTCTTTGCAAATGGACAGTCTGTGAATCCAAGCTTTACAAATTTCAATCGCATCTTGATCTAACAGTTGTGTTAGGTAGGGTCGCATGATCTGTAGGTATCGTTTAAATTCAATGTCAAGATTTGCGTATTCATTTTCATCCATTTTATGGTTTTAAATATTCGAAATAAATGTAAAAAGGTAATTTTGGAGGAGATAACAAACGTTTTGTAACTGCCAAAATTGACATAAACATTAAGTCAGTCAATTACCTACTCAAAGTTCTTTTTCACCATATTAAATACTTTTGCTGTAAACCTCTTTACCTATCAGAAAATAGATACCAGAGTAGATGTCGTTCACTCTGGTAGATGTGTATATATGAAATTGCTTTATCACTTTTGACAAAAACTTCAATTACAATAAAATTTCGCTAAGGCTCATTGTCAATAATGACAACGTATCTGTCAGTTGGTCTTTTAAACATAAATAGAAATTGTTGTTTTATTGTATGCAAACAAAATTCACTTCTACGGTGGTAAAGCAATTTCATTCACTTAGTTAATACACACTCTTTGCTTAGTTAATATGGGAGATAATTTTAGGCACACTTCGCAGATTGCTTTGACACTTAAATTTTGTTACTGGGTTGGCAGTTTGGGACTTGTGCCCACTTGCGACTTCATTCTTCTTCACTCTACTTCTCTTACGCCAGGAAGTTTGCATCGGTCTATAGATACCATGACAGCTCTACAGTCTCCATTCCCATTCTTTGTGGGTTTAGGTGTTGGCTCAGAACACTAACGTATTGGATCCGCTCGCACAGCAAGTGATTAGAGAAATAACGTACCAGTATCAGCTGTTGCTATTTTGTCCGGATAATATCCATTTACACGGGTGTACTTTGACTTTGACTTTGACTTTTATGATATTCTTGTAACTAATTATCATCACCATCATCATCATCGTCATTGTTCTGTAAACGTCCCACTGCTGAGCAGATAACTTCCAATATGAGTACACAGGGTATGAAAAAAGCCGCAATATACGTATAGTGTACATCAAACTAAGAAACAATAATAAAAATAATTGCTGGGAAAAGACTTTTATTTTTGGGTATCAAACACAGGTGTTATTTATGACACGCAATGGAACGTGTACAACTTGGTGTGCATGTGAGTGAGTGCGTGTAGCGTACGATACGAGGCGGCCGGCCGCGAGCCGCATCATTGTGTGCCTTCGACATTCATTGCGGTTTGTAACTTAAAACGTCTCTTTTTAATTGAACATGGAAGAAAAATGCTAATGTTCCTTTAGAAGAAAATACTAATAACCTTTTTAAACAGATTCCGCAAAAACCGTATAAAAAAAGTTTTGACTTTGTTCCTCAATAACTCCTTAACTATCAGTTACCAGGTATGGCTCCATACAAGAAAATAATAGTAATGATGGGAACAATTCCTTATCGTTAAGCTTCTTTTCATACCCAGTATAGGGACACAACTGCCCAATTAGTGTTTTACCTATATCTATGTTTTCTTTGTTTGGAGCTCAATGGAGCAGTGGTTAACGCGCTCGGTTTGCATTTGCTAATGATAAGCTACTTTCGCTAAGGCCGGTCATCGGATGGGTGACCAAAATTTTATCATCTTACGCTCCTTCGTGTTTCTGAAAGCATGTAAAGCCGTTGGTCCCGGCTTCATTAACAGTCGTTAACAACCACCAATCCGCACTGAGCCCGCGTGATTCGTAGATTTGGAGAATAGGAGAGAGGGAAGATCGGCTCCTTATCCATCCAAAGGGAAGGCTCGTATCCCACTAGTGGAGACATAAAATGAGCTGGTGGTGAAAAAAAGGTTGGGGTGCTTTTAAAGACTGCGAAATTACTGAAACAAACGATTTAACGTGTTTTCCGATTCTCGAATATATGATCAACTTTCAAGATCGCTACCCAAATCAAAAGAAACCGCTGAACTGTCGAGTCCCACATAGATAATAGTACAGTTAACAGCTTACTTTATCGATAATAAAGATCAATTGTTTTGGTAAAAATAAACACAAACTAACTCCTAGAAAATAGAAGGATTTTAAAGATTGCAGTGTTCAGCGTGGAATTGCACTTGGGGACATAATCCTTCCAACTTTAACTAGATCGTCAACTTAAGCATAAAGATAAAATTTCATTCCTCCTCATTCTCGTAAAAATTATCTTGGACCTATCTTTATTGCTTCGTACAAAGAATGCAAAACATATTCTAGCACACAAACGTAAAGTTGAATTTTGCTTGGACAGAAAAGAGGGTGGTTTGAAATCGACATTGCTGCTATTAGAACTGTGAATAGGGATAAACAGATGCATCATGGGACAGCTTTAAAACGGATGTAAAGTTACAAAGATGTATAAGTAATGCTTTTTATGCTCTTTGCCGTAATTTTAGAAGATTAATTGTACGATAGGCGTTTCGAACGAGTTGCACCGCCCGTAATAAAAAGGTGTGCCTAAGCTACTTATAATTTTGTTAACATAGGAATGTTTAAGAATTAAAAATGTAATAAACCTAGTTAGTATAACTGAATTACTATGTTTCAAATGCTTCCCCTAAAAGGATGTGCATGCCGTAGGTAACGACGCAATATATCTTCGTACCATTAACGTGTGTGTGTATATAAAAACGCAATCGCAGGAAATTCACATGGAAACACAATGTATGGTGTACACGCGTTGTAACTCACGGGATGACGGGCGGAAAGCGCGTAGTGCGCAGACGTATCGCCGCCGCCCGCCGCTCGCTCGCCGCAAACCTGACGTTTATTGCGGAACCCGGTGCGGAGCACGCACGCGGCGGAACTACGTCCGTGCACGATGCTTTGCGGTCCCTGTATAGTGTCAACTGTAAATCACAACAGTTGGTGATAACGAAACGTGAGTGATGGTTGAATTATCAATCGTAAATGCACTAAATGTTACGAAAAAGTAAATTAAATAAACCCGCATCTTTAAAACGCAATCGCAGGAAGTTCACATGGAAACAGAATGTATAGTGTACACGCGTTGTAATTCACGGGAAGACGGGCGGAAAGTGCGGAATGCGCAGACGTACGCTTATGAGGTATCGCCGTCGCCGCTCGCCACAATACTGACGTTTATTGCGGAATCCAGTGCGGAAGACGCACGCGGCGAAACTGCGTCCGTGCACGATGCTTTGCGGTTCCTCTGTAGTGTCAACGGTAAATCACAACAGTTTGTGTTATAGAAACGTGAGAGTGAAGGTTGAATTATCAGTTATAAGTTTTGAAAAGATACTTACTGAAAAATGTTAATTGAGTGAACCTGTATGTTTAAAACTCAATCGCAGGAAATTCGCATTGAAACATATTTTATTGGTGAACACGCGTTGTAACTCACGGCATAGCGGGCAGAATGTGCGGAGTACGTAGAAGTACGCAAAATCACAACAGTTTGTGATAACGGGGTTGAACAGCACAACAACAATCCCTGTAACTCTCACTCACTTAGTTTTTAAATTGCACCTCCCTCAAAACGATCTACACTTACGAAGCACAAGCAAAACTCACAATATTCAATCTAGACCAGTCGTTTAAATCAAATGCAGATTAAACACAGTCACAAAATAGGACACTGCAGAATGCTAGCTAGCTAGTAAGAAATGAAGCTTACATACATACCGCGCTGATAGACTATAGTCTCACGGACACTAATGCCTGATTTCACCATTGACCCTTAACGGTGCGCCGTCCATAAGTGACAAGTGTCATATGTTTTATTTGAAATGTCGTCGTCCATATTTATTTGATGCCGCGCGGCCATACTAATTTTGTATGGGGAATTTAAGGTGCTTAATAAAAAAATATTATTTAAATAACCACTTGATGAATCAAAAATGTAGTCTAGCAATTTGTAGTTTATCCATTGATGATTGTTTAGACAAAATCAGAGGTACAATAATTTAGATAAACTATAAGAAATCTACTAAACGCCGCCACTTGTTTTCATAAACTTTGCCCAACTTTAAATGATATTGTAGAAAAAACTATAGCGTGTTATGAATTTATGTTTCTGACAAATTGTAAACACGTTCCCTATGATACTAAATATATATTTTGTTCTTTTAATACGATAGTATTTTCAATTATATTTACTTAACCGTAACTGCATTTTTGGCATTTTTTGGTCGGCCCACCCTTAAGTTTTAGGTGACCCCTAAGCCATGTTAGGTGACAGTTGTTGGAGCAAAACCGTTACCTAAAATGGCTTAAGGGTCACGGGCCAATGGTGAAAACGGGCATAAGCCCCTTACAAATAAACAAAGAATAAGGTCCAAGTAATTATTCCGTGTCTTTTTCCTGTCATGTAAACGTCATTTCAAATTAGAGTAAAAGAGACAAAACACGGAATAACTATTCGGATCTTATTCTTTGTTCATTTGTAAGGTACTAAGGCTAAGCGTATGCTGCGACTCAGGCGACGCAGCTCCGCGCAGCGCAGCCCAGAGCAGTACCATGCATTACAAAATCTATGCATGGTCGTGCCAAGAGCTACTGCGTACGCTGCGGCCGGCGCAGGCACGTGCGAGTGCGACGCTGACATGTATCTGCCCTGCCATGCGCCTCGTTGTTGTAGTGCCGGCACAGATTTCTGCGCGACGCGTGCGTGTCGACCGACACCATGTTTTTTACCATTTTATTTTAATTTTGTAATAATGACAGAACAATTAACAGAACTCTCTCGGTAGTACAAATTATCCATTAGTAGAACGTTTTTTCAGATAATCACTTTAGTTTTTCTATGCTTGGAATACTGTAAAGTAGCAGCAACTCACATTATCAGATGACATTGACATTGACAACTCATGTGTCCGTGCCACCAAGGTGCCACCCATGAAGCTGTAGGTGCCACCCGTGCTGTGTCACTTAAGTACCTGCGTCGCAGCATGCGTTCGCGGCCTACGTCTGCCCCAACTGCCCTGCCCCAAAATCTGCACTGTGCTGTGCTGCGTCACCTGCGTCTCAGCATACGCTTAGCCTAAATCTCGCAACAGCTACTTTCGGACTGAAATTTTATTGAAATTAAACAACTTTTACGGATCTACTCGCGTTTATTTTACACATTACTTATTTAATGTTTATCCTCACGTTTCGAACCTTTTGCAGGGTCCGTGGTCACAGAGAGACTGAGGTGTTGGTCGTCTCATAATTAGTAGGTTGCTTGTATACCCTCAATGAAATTTAATCAGGTGCGTTCCGATTTACGCAGAAAGAGCTTACAGTATCTTTTGGTCTGGCAGTATGGTGTTGGGGCTGGGATTTAATATTTTGTATAATGGGATCCCAGGCTGGTAGTAGATTCCAACCATTTTCTCTACTGAAATTAAGATGATTTTTAATTTCAATAGCCTCGCTTATCATCATAGGGATGAATCGTTGTCCTCTAGCGAGTATTTGTGGTTTATCAAATCTGATGTAAACTTAAATGAGGGTATACAAGCTACCAACTAATTATGAGACGACCAACGCCTCAGTCTCCCTGTGACCACGGACCCTGCAAAGGGTTCGAAACGTCAGGCTAAACATTAAATAAGTAATGTGTAAAATAAACGCGAGTAGATCCGTAATAGTTGTTTCATTTCAATGTGTAGTGTTCGCGTAAATTTTAGAAAACAATATCTGAAATTTTATCTATATGCTTAAGTTGACGATCTAGTTAAAGTAGAAAGGAGTATGTTCCGAGATGTTTTGAAGATTACCTTCTGCAGTGTCCTTATTTGGTTTCACAGTGCTGACCCGACGATCACAGCACATTTGACGATTTGTTGGCTGTCATTTGCGGTCACACTGTCGTCGCCACTTTGTCGCTGAGTTGCATTTTAAGCTAATTCAGGGTTGACAATGCGCGTTGTCGAAATGACGCTACATTTTAGAATAAACAGCTCCCTTCCAATTTGAACTTAAGTAACTCTTGTTAAAGTACAAAATAAGTTTGGGTTCAATTTTGCAACTGCTGTTAAGGAAAACGATGTAGACGTTTTTATAATACAACTGATAAACTTTTAGTAAATGTAAGTGCAATGATGATAAAGTTCTCAACTAGAGTAGATACCTACAAGCAAATAAAATTATTAAAGACAATCCCTATCAAAAATAGTATTATACGCGTCCATTTTGAAAGGGTATGTTGCATGTTAGGTCGTAAAAATTTATTGATCTTCTTCGGCTTGAAGTAGAGTATATGGTTGAAATTTACCACCAGCCTGGGATCCCATCATACAAGTTATTAGATCTATATACTTACTTACAATCTAATACCATACTGCCAGACAAAAAGATACTGTAAGCTCCTTTTGCGTAAAACGGAACGTAGGTACCCGATTAAATTGGAATGAGGGTATGTGAGTTACTTATTAATTATGAGACAACCAACACCTCAGTCTCACTGTGACCACGAACCCTGAAAAGCGTTCAAAAGGTCAGAATAACTAAAAAATCAATGTGTAAAATAAATGCGAGTAGATCTGTGAACGTTGTTTTATTTAATTATACTTTTATAAACTTCTAATAATTTAAATATTTTAATGACACAATAATTGATCAAAAATAAAAGAACTACCCACTTAATATTTAATTCGAGATAAAATTTATCATACAACTAAATACTTAAGTAAGTAAACAGCCTATAACTGTCCCACTGCTGGGCAAAGGCCTCCATCATTGAAATCAAGTCATCGCTACAATTGATGGGTAATGGCTTAATCACCACGCTTGCCAAGTGTGGGCTATGCATCGAAAATTCCGAAATACATTTTGCCCGACCTGGGATTTGAACCCGGGACCTTCGGGTATTGGGCCGAGCGCTCTGCCACTCGGCCACCGAGGCGTTACTAAATACTTAAATAAACTTTTATTATTTACGTACCATATTACATAACAAGATTTGATTTGAAGATGGCAATGGCTAGTCGGGCGAATTTAAAACAAGACTGGTAATCGAACTCTTGACTTTCTAGGCCTGAGTTGGACTTAACGCTAGCACTAATGCGGTTATGTTTGGAATCATAAAAAATATTTTTAAAACATATACATTGTTTTTCGCCTGAACACTGGATGCAGCCGTCAACATAATTTAGAGGGTGATAGAGATAGCCTAAACTTGTCACGTGGGACTAAGACCGGAGGTAGTACTATTATTTATTCTGTGGCCGGAGGTAGCTCACTCGCATGCACATTATCGCAATATCCACCGTTCCACCATGACGCTATAAACTTGTATGCTTTTTATATATTTTTTTTACAAAAAATTACATTCATCATCATCAACTCATTTTGTGTCCCCACTGTTACCTAAGTTTATTTTCTTCGCAAGATTATTATTATCATAAACAATCTTAGAGCATTAAATAATAGTCAAAAGTATAGACATCCAGCATATCACATTCCTTTGTGTTTCATTTCATTTTCATGGCAGCGAAAGAAACATTTCAATATTGCCATTTTTAATATCCATGAAATTTTATACATTCAAACACAAGTTTTCATAATAAAGACACGGATGGATATTGAATTGAAATAAAAACCGATGGAGTACACTCATACCCGAGTTATTGTTAGTTCCACGACTGCTATTGTCCATAGTGAACTTTATTGCTAAAGCCAAATAGTTCATAGTCGGGGAGCGGCTCCACTCGACCAATACCACGGCAAGATAAACAAAACTTGGAATCCACGTTCCGAAACTTTGGAAATGGAAATGGGAAAAAATATGATCGATAATATTCAGATGGGAAGTGAGTAGATTTTTGAATGCGAAATGAACCGTCGTAACTGCTCCAGTTGCGATGCTTTCATCCAATTTGAAACTTAGCGAGCTTTTATGTTATCTTTTTATTGTTGTAAGTTGTCTGCCTAATGAAAACTTGTTTTGTTATACGCTGAACTTTAACTGGGAACTAACAGGACATTGGTGAAGCGGACCAGATTGTGTTATTGCGAACTCTTATTGTTCTCAATGTTAAGCATTTGTAATTGAAAAACATAGGTAAGAGTTTTATCACGTTTGTATGACTCATTTGAGACTAATGGCACATAATAAGGACGCATTACAATTTATTTTTCTGTGCTTAATAGCTGCAATATAGTTGTGTCCGTCAGTTAGATGTTTAAAAGCCAGTTCCTCGGTAATTAATTTATATATTAATACGTGAAGCAAAAACTTTGTACCCCTTTTTTACGAAAATTGCACGGACGGGAGAAGTATGAAATTTCGCACACTTACAGTTTATTTATAGAAGGTTATCCGAATGTAAATATTTTTTTAAAATTGTGCATAAAAATACATTAAATCAATAAAACAAACATTACATACACTACCATGTATTAGACACACGCTTAATATATACGTTAGTATCTCTACCTAGTTTGTGCTTAATATGTATTTGACACACGTAGGTATACCTATATGATCTTTTCAAAAATTTCAAAAATGGAAGAGGAGCGGCCGAAATCTTTCAATGCCAATCCAAACTCACATTCTATCTTTTTAATTTTTCATTGCTTAGGATACAATCCGTGCAGCCTTAATAACATTACGGTCGAATTTCGACCACTGGCCGACCACTAGTAATTATTTTTATTTATCAATTATACATTCCTGGTGAAATCTTACACCTTCTCTCTGATCGTCACTTATCATCAGCGATATCAAATTCAAAGCGCTTATACTCTCATTGTGAAATTATTAAATAGGTAGTAAAACGGGCCTTGCACATAGAAAATTGGCATCATTATAAGTCAAAATATTAATATTGTGATGCTGCAGCATATGAAGGTATAATCAAAGGTCTCAAAAGCCAAAACTGTTCTGAGTGCTTAGTATAAATTTTATTCAACGTTCGATGACGTCAGCAAAAAAGAGAATTTGTATGGCAAAATCAAGGAGCTCGATGGCTCAGTGGTTAACGCGACCGATCTGCGAGTGCTGAAGTTAAGCAACTTCGCAAAGGTCGGTGATCGGATGGGTGACCAAAAATGTATTATATCGAGCTCCTCCGTGCTTTGGAAGGCACGTAAAGCCGTTGGTCACGGCTGCATTAGCAGTCGTTAACAACCACCAATCCGCACTGGGCCCGCGTGGTGGTTTATGGCCCGTTCTCCATATCCATCCATAGGGAAGGCTTGTGCCGCAACAGTGAGGAAATAAAATGAGCTGATGATGAGTTTGTGTTATTTTTATTATCAAAACATTTGATTCTCTATTATTGATAAAGTTAGCTGTAAATAGTTACCTGTGTTTTGTAAATAAAGATATATATGTATACTCGTATGATAAACAATATTATGACTGTAAAAAGCTAAAAACTTATGATGATTTTGAGGCACTTTTAAAATGAGTAGACACACACATACATACCCTCACACACAACCACACACACACACACACCCTCTCTCACACACACACTCACTCACACCCGCACACACACGCACTCACTCACACCCACACACACACGCACACACCCTCACATACACAAACACACAGCTACAAATTCGTTGTTTAGTTTATTTAACTTTAACATTTTTAAGAATAATAAATAGCTATTTTAACCTTAGAAAGATAACGTTATTTTTTGCTACTGAAAAGATAAAGATGCGCCTTAGAGGCGCTCAAATTTTCAATATCAATTTTTTTTACAAATTAAAGTAATTATTTTACTTTTTTATAATTTTGTGAAATGCTACATTATTAATAAGTAAATAAAACACAAACTTAAGTTGTTATTTTTTTAATTATAATAAAAAAATTGGCAATCAAATTCAAATTCAATTTATTGGCCATAAACATAACAAGGTTTGTTATAAGGCAAGTCATATGACAAAAGAAAAATATAAAATAGTGAGTTATACAATTTACAGAACAAATAATCAAATTATTAAAATAAAAACCTAAAACATGAATAAATAAATATCAATTAATAATTATACTGATACCTTATATAAATTGTAAATGTCATTATAATCAACAAAAATAAAATGTCTTCTGTAGAGGTACATTTTTTTACAAATATGTACAACATTTATAGTTTTTTCTCTTACTAACTAGTGAGTTATGAAATATTCAGTCTCAAAAACAAAAAAATACTTTAAAAAAAACAAATTTATGTACAGTGGTTGCGACAAAGTGGCGCCTTTCGAGCGCAATGTGTTGCCATAATATTGAAACTATGGTGCTTATCGAACAGGAGCGGTCGCCTCTCGGGAGTGTTGACCGACGACTGAGTTGGCTTCGAAACACAAACTTGTACGCGTGTAAAAAAAAAAGACAGCAATTTATTTGTTTTGCGGGCGCCTCTGAAGCGCACATTATCTTTCTAGGGTTAAGGAAGCGCAGTGCCTCCTGAATCGGGCTGACTGATTTTACTGACTAAAATTTATTTTAGCGTAAAAGGCTTACCTCTGGTCATTAGTTTAAGATGCCTTAATTATTAAAGCCAAAAAAAACTTTTTTATATTTTTTTATTTTTGTAATTTGTAGGTACTATTTATATCTATGTGGAAGTCGACAAGTTCAGCGGTTTAGCAATATCATAGAGCTATATCTTTTAAATACTATTGATAAAGAGGTAAAATTTGTGACGTTATTTGTTTGTTTGTATGTCGAGGTTTATCTGTGGAACTACTGAAAAAAAACTGAAATTTCAGTATGTGGTAGGACATGATGTGACCCACCCGCAGCTAAAGGATTATCTTTCGTTTTTTGGACACGCTGTATATATGTATAGCCTATATTTTATTTAAAAAATAAAGTTTTTTTTAAATTGAATAACCACAGTTTTCGATTTTTTGTTTACATCACAAAGTCTATGTGGACGAAGTGGAGGGAAAAGTGCTAGTCTATCATATAGTGAAATATCGCGCAAAACGTTCCGGTAGCACAGGAGCAATATATTATCTTTTGTGTACTTCTATTCTATAAACTTAATTAAAGGATGATGAATAACTCGTATATCCCTCCCTTTAGCATGTCAGAGATATATTGTTAGCACTATCCGCCGTTGAAAGAGTTTCCTTGATAGTGACGTCACGCTGGCCCACGGTACATTAGCTACAATGACGTATGAGGTGGATTAGTGGGGAGGCTGCTTTTAGGAGCTGAAGGTTCCTTAGACGCTGCTTAGTGAGATGCAGGAAGGAGCTTAATAGTGATGGAACGGCTCTTTGGGCTTTCGTTCCTTTGTGCATTGAAACTTTTTGTCTCTTTGTTAAATTTGTAAAGTCCCTTCGTGACCTTAAAAATAAAAAAAATATATTATAGGCTTTTAACTTTGAATTTGTAGATCAAATGAGCTTTTTTGGATGTGGGATTCGATAAATATACTGTAATAATAATTATTATGAAAATAATTTAGTTTCAAAAGATAGTAGCAAATATTAGGTCTTTAATTCAATATGTTAACCCTATAAAGGATTAACTGCCGGGCTGGCTCATGCACAGATTAACCAAATATGGGAATTAACAGAACTCTATCAATACAGGCCCAAGTGATGCTATTATTTCAAGACAATCGGGAACTACGCCTAGGGTACTTTGAAGTGGAAAAGGTAGGGTACTTTGAAGTAAAATAAGGTCACCCATCTAGGGACCCAACATAGTGAAAGCTTCTTAGTTTTCCCAATAGTAAAGTGAAAACACTTTTTTAATTTTTTTTTATTGTGGCACGCCAAAATGGCCTCACCCTGCCTGATGAAAAGCAGCCAGTGAAGCCCAAGAAGTGAAAGAGTTCATCACAGCGCTACCACGCTATGCCGAACGCTCACACTATGGCGGCCTGCATAAAAGCTTTTTCACGCCCCGCTTAAATAACCCGGGAGAGAAAGAGGAGGGAAACACGTGTGCGGGAAGCGCATTCCACATACGGGCAGTTCGGCAAAGGAACGATTGTCCAATCTTTTTGGTACGTGTCTTGATGGTTAGCACGGTATGAGGGTGGCTTCTCAGACCTGCACGCGTCGATCTGGAAAGGAATGGAGAGGGAGGAATGAGGTTAAAGAGCTCCTCAGAGCATTCACCGTGGTAAAGGCGGTAGAGTACTTTGAGTGTGTGCTTCTATTTTCGTGATTTAACTCGCCTTGCCTCCGTTACATTATCTAGTGAATTTTTATCTATGAATAGGTAAGTATCTATTTTTATCTATACTACGAGTATTAATAAAAACTGAGTGCCTTACAAATAAATAAAGAATAAGCAGCTCTGTATTCAATTCAACTTCTTGAAGGATGGCTCACGCTACGATTTAGCCAGTGTCTAGTTTTGTAAGCTCTGTATAGTTATTCCGTGTTTTGTTTCTGTCACGTAAACGTCATTTCAAATTAAAGTAAAAGAGACAAAACACGGAAAAACTATTCGAAGCTTTGTTTGTTGGTTTGAGGAGGGTAAGTAATCTGTGAAAGTAAAGGTCCAATTCCAAAAATTATTTTACTGATGAATGCTTTATTCCTTGCGGGTAAATAAGCTATGTTTTATGTTAAAAAAGAGTTAATTATTTATGAAATACAGTAAAAAAATGCTTAAACCCGACCCAGCCAAGAATCGAACCTGGGTCTTCCGCAATTCGGGCGGCTGCACTGACCATTATGCTACCGGTGCGGTGTAGCCGCCTGGATTGCGGAAGACCCAGGTTCGATTCCTGGCTGGGTCGGATAGGCATTTAATTTTTTACTTGTATTTTATAAATAATTAATTCAGCTTCAGTGCAGCAATTAGCACTTAAAAATAAAAAGTAAAATTTAAAAAGTTTTTTTAAATCTCACATCCACGTTTGAGCAAAGTGATGGTTTTGAATATTTTAAGAGTGTACAAGTTGTTATTTAAGTTAGTGTGTATTTTGCATTCATTAAGGATTCCGTAAGACTTTTTTCACCATCCAACGTTGGTGCTTTCTGACTCTTTGAAAGTTGTAAAATAGATTCAACAATTATCCGTAGATCCCAGGCAAAGTAAACGAATAAATGTTCCAGAATCTTTTCCAAGTTATTCAGTATACTCTTGCTTCAAAGACCTCATTAGGTTTTAAAGTATTTAAGCATTCCTTTGAAGCAGGGTCAGCCATAAAAGTTGTAAAAAACTAAACATAAGTTTATGAGTTCTTAAATTGGACTGAGCTTGTTTTTTGAGTAAACTTAGTTGTGACCTTACGAGAACTCACTCAACATGTTAGCGAAGCTTATTTGTTTATCTCTTAGTTTTGGAAGTGGATTGACGGTTGTAATCATTTCAACTAACACTGATTGAACAACAGCAGTCTATTAGCATCCCACTGCTGGGCTCTTTCATATGGGCAAATAGTACATGGCTATGAAAAATCTTATTAGTAGAAATGAAACAACTTTTATGGATTTACTCGCGTTTATTTTATACATCAGTTTAAATTAATGTTTACCCTCACGTTTCGAACCCTTTGCTGGGTCAGTGGTTACAGGGGGGAGACTGAGGTGTTGGTCGTTTCATAATTGGTTAGTAGCTTGTAAGCCCTCATTTTAATTTAATCACGTGCGTTCTGTTTTACACAGAAAGACCTTACAGTATCTTTTGGTCTGGCAGTATGGTGTCGGCATAACCAGTTGTCTTCTTTAACGTTTCTTACCAGGAATTTGCTAAGAACTTAATACTTGCCTAAATAATTTGGTATTATAAAATATTTAATAATAATTCAAAAGGTAACATTAATACATCATTTAGATTGAGTCTACCATTTGTCTGTATATTATTAAAATAATCTACCGAGAAAAGCTACAACATGTAAAAGGCAACCTTTTTATTTATTTCAGTGGCACATAAATGTAGTGTCATTGATTCCGAGAAAAGGCGTTGATTTTAGTGCTATTTCTTTATGAACAAGGGTGGAGGATTTATAGCCTGACCTCTTTTAAGGCCCTTTAAGATTGATGAAGCTAAATATATTTAAAAGATATATTTAAGAATAGAGTTTCCTTTCACAAATTTGCTAAGTATTTGTAAGTTGTCGAGTATATCCGTCACCGTCTATCACCAACTGTTTTTATGTCCCCACTGCTGGGGCATGACATGAGCCTTTCCTATAGAAGGAAACACCAGGGAGAACAGGCCAGACACCACCATGCGATCCCCGTGTGGATTGGGGTTGTAGCCGGGACCAACGGTTTTAGGTACGTGCCTTCCGAAGCACGGAGGACCTCGAGCTGATACATTTTTTGTCACCCATCCGATGTTTGGCCTTGGCGTAAGTTGCATAACTTTAGCAATCGCAGAGCAGCGCAGCGCTTCAACCACTGCCCTATCGAGGTTGTATATAAAATTCAAAATTCAAAATTCAAAATCATTTATTCAGTTTAGGCTACAAATAGCTCTTATGAACGTCATTTTAAGCCATCGGTTCGTAAGTCTATCTACTCTGGGCGGGAGATCTTGTACTGAGAAGAACCGGCAAGAAACTCAGCAAGTGTCCAGCTCTTTTCTCCCTTACAGCGTCATAAATATTGGAAAAATCATAAAGGACACTTTCCATCACAAATAAAAACACAAAATGTAAAGGACAATCACAACATGTAAAATAACACAAAAAATAAAAAATAACTAAATAAAATATTTAAGTCAGCAAAAACATAATTTACCAGTTTAATTTTTTACAATATCATACAGTACTAGTAAAAGTCAAAAAAAAACTATAGTTAATAATAATAAAAATAAAACTAATTGTAATGTTCAATGCAACGCTATTTTGTTATCTGCAGGACACTATTTATAAGTAGTATTATGTATATGTTTTTTATTATAGCCAGGCTGTTTTATCTTCTAAATATTCTTTGACTGTATAATAACCTTTTTTTAATAAAGAAGACTTTACATGTTTTTTAAACTTATCTAAAGGTAAATCTAGTACAGTATTTGGTATTTTATTGTAATAGTGTATACCTTGCCCCAAGAAAGAACCAAGCACCTTCTGTAACCTGAACAGTGGCATTGCAAGTTTTGACTTATTTCTAGTATTAAAATTGTGTACATCACTGTGTTTAGCAAATGAATTGATATTACAACGTACAAGAACTATACAATTATAAATAAATTGAGACGCCACTGTCAAGACATCAATTTCTTTAAAAAGATTTCTTAAAGAAGTTCGTGAACCTAGTCTATAGATTGTTCTTACTGCTCGTTTCTGTAAAATGAATATAGTTTCAATATCAGCCGCTGTTCCCCACAGTAAGAGGCCATACGACATGACACTATAAAAATAACTAAAGTAAACTGTTCTAGCAGTTTCTACGTCTGTTAACTGCCTTATTTTTCTAATGGCATAAGCAGCAGAACTGAGTTTGCCGGCCAATTTCGAAATGTGAGGATTCCATTGAAGTTTTGAGTCAAGGGTTATACCTAAGAAAACTGTTGAGTCTACCAAATCTAATCGATCACCGTTTATTCTTATATCAGTTGGTTCATTTTTGACATTTGGTAATTTAAAATTAATACATTTTGTTTTTTTAGCATTAAGCTGCAAATTATTAATAGTAAACCAACTGAGTACATCAGAGAGTGCTTTGTTTACATCGTCGTAATTATTCTTACACCTACTTACATTAAAAATGAGTGAAGTATCATCTGCAAATAATACGATTTCACAGAAGTTCTCTACAAAGAATGGCAAGTCATTAATATAAATCAAAAACAGAAAAGGACCAAGAATGGACCCTTGTGGAACTCCCATTTTTACATGAGAACCAGATGATTTAGTTCCATTAATATCGACAGTTTGTGTTCGAGAGCTAAGATACGACTGAATTAAATTTAGTGCGAAATCTTTGAGACCGTAGTAATTTAGCTTCATCACCAGAGTTTTGTGCTCAACGCAATCGAAAGCCTTGGACAAGTCGCAAAACACTCCAAGGGCGTTTTGAGACTTCTCCCAGGCATCAAATATATGTTTTAATAGAGCAACACCTGCATCAGTAGTAGAACGACCCTTTGTAAATCCATATTGTTTATTATGTAAAAGGTTGTTTATGTTAAAATACGACATCAACTGTTCCAAAATAACTTTTTCATAAATTTTGCTTAGAGTTGGTAGTATTGAAATGGGTCGATAGTTACTGGGGTCTTCTTTGTTTCCCGATTTGAACAAAGGTATGACCTTACTAAACTTCATAAGATCGGGAAAGATACCTTTATTCACACAGTTATTAAAAATTTCAGCAAGATATGGTGCAATAGAATGTATAATATTCTTAATTACTTTTATAGAGATGCCCCACAAATCACTTGTGTTTTTCATTTTCAGTGATTTAAATGTTTTTATAATATCCATTGAATCAATATATTTAAATTGAAAAGAAACATTACATTTTGGTACATATTTTTGGAGTAATGCTTGTGCAGCTTCTGGTGATGAATCCAAATTTGAGGTTGTCAGCACAGGTATATTTACAAAAAAATCATCAAAAATATTAGCAATATGTGAATCTGAATTGACTAAGTTGTCGTTTACTTTTAAAGTGAAAGTATTATCCCGTGGTTTAAATTTACCTGTTTCACGGTTTATAATGTCCCAAGTGGCTTTAATTTTATTGTTGGACTTTTTAATTTTTTCTTTAATATAATTAGATTTTGCTACTATACATATTTTCTTAAATATTTTCGAATAATTCTTTACATATTCCGTAAAATTAGAATTTTGGTTATATTGTTTTAGACTATATAAATCATACAATTTATTTCTACTTTTATATATACCAGTCGTGGCCCAGTCACAGAACTTAAGTTTATGAGTTATTTTGATTGTTCTTTGTGTAAACACTTGGTCATATTCAGTCTTTATGAAGTTAAAAAGATTAGTATATAATACATCTGGATCATCTTGTCCAAATGGCAATGCATTAATTTTACTCGATATATTATTTTTAAAACGCTCTACTCGCTCCTTTGTAACTGGTTTACAGTTCACTATTTTTGGCTCATCCTTAACATTAAAATCATAGGTCACCTTTAAACCGCAATGGTCAGACGTAAGCTTACTAATGACTGACTTAGAAACAGGGTCATAGTCTGTAAAAACATTATCAAGACAAGTGGCTGAATGTGAAGTTATTCTAGTGGGTTCGAGAAATAGATTAATGAGATTAAAACATTTAAACAAGGCAACAAGACGAACACTCATTGAAGTGCTTTCTAGAATATTTATATTAAAATCGCCACATACAAAAACAAATTTATTTTTTAATTTTAATTTTCTTAGTACGTCTTCCATTACAGATTCGAAAATACCGAAATTGCCCGATGGGGGTCGGTATACACACACTATTACAAAGCTATTAAACTCCACACATGATAGCTCAATATTACGCTCCACTGATAAGCCTACAATATCGTTGCGATCTTTATATTTTATATTACTTCTTACTAGTATTAAAGAACCACCGTGAATAGCTGAGCTTCGCACGTACGCGCTTGCTAATTGGAAATTATTTACATAGAATGATGTGTCATGACTTCTTAGCCAATGCTCAGTTAAACAAAATATATGAATTGCCTGACTTTTTGCAAATAATTCTAACTCTAAGTCTTTGCCAGCCAAACCTTGAATATTTTGATGTATAATAGTAATTAATGAGGACTTGGCTTTTGTCTTAGACCTCAGTTTAAACATGAGGTTGTTGTTACCTTATTACTAGTTGTAGATGTTGCATTAGTAGAACTACTAATGGTTACGTTGTTATGACGTAAAGACTTAGTTATACCATTTATAACTGTATCCTGTATATTATAAGCTAACAATTTAGCTATTTGGGTCCTACATTTCGTAGAAAGATACATAGTATCTGACGTCAAACTAAAGCTATTAATAAATTTATTTATATCAAAATATAAAATAGTGTCACTATGACGACAAATCAAATTAAACAATAATAAATTTAATTCATAAATGCGCTTATTTTGTTCCCAGGTCAAATTGGTACAATAGGGAAAAGCGCTAATTATTATCCTGCAATTTGTTTCTGATTGCAGTTTTATCAAAATATTAAAACTATTTATGATGTCACGTTTCTTCGTTTGTGAGCTGTCACCACATAACACAATAATATTAGTGGAACTATTCAATGAATCCTGTGATATTTTGTTTACTATAGCATTCAACGACTGACCTGGAGTACAAATATTGGTCATTGAGTGGATAATATTTCTATTTATAGGCAACCCTAAGCCTTGACCCAGTTTATCAGAGTACATAACTGTTTTTTTTACTAATTTTGTAACATTAGGTTTAAGTATTTTTTGAGGAGAGGCCGATGAAGGACCGGGAACCAAAACAGACAAGTTTTGTGTGTTCATCTGAATATTTGAGTCAAGTGATAAAGACTCTTTGTGTAGGTTAATTTCATTATTAATTAATGAGTTGTACCGATCAGCATTGTACTCTCACAGATCTACTTACTACTTACTACTAGATACTACTTACTACACAGATATACTTTACAATAATCTTACTATTTTAATACTTAAACCTACGATTTGCGTCATTGCTAATACATTTGTGCAGGCGTTAAAATTACAACATCTTTAAATATGTATGGGGGTATTATTAATTATTTTGTTTTACGTTGAGGGGGGGGGGTTCAATAAGTTGGACATTTTGCTAACTATATATTTGCAGTACGTTAGGCACAACTCATATAAACCGGAATCGGTTCCGACAGGTGCCGCAAACTTCAATTTGAAGACGCCACCCGGCGGAATATAACATCATTATGAAGTTACGATGTTAACAAATCCAATGCTTAAATAAAAAAGAATGAAAATTTAAAAACTTTGTTGTTGAACAAAATGTATGTTACTTTTCACACTGAAGAAAAAAGATAAAGCAGTCTATTGGCTTCAGACAACTGCAAAAAGATCTTCGACTTTATGATCCTCTTCAACAGTTCAATCCTACTTTCCTAAAGGTGTTATAAATGGTTCAGTAACCTTCTAGGTATGTTTATTTGTTTGCTTGTTGTTTTCCGAGCTTCGGAAGGCACGTAAAGCTGTTGGTCCCGGCTGCATTCGAACCACCGGTTTATGGCCCGTTCTCCCTGTTCTTCCTGTGTTTCTATCCAAAGGGAAGGCTCGTGCCCCAGCAGTGGGCACATAAAATGAGCTGGTGTGTGATTTGTTTGTTTTTTAATTACGCCTAAAAGACATTGAAACACAGATAGTGAATTTTATTTTTTTATTTTTAAGTGCTAATTGCTGCACTAAAGCTGAATTAAACATTTATAAAATATTGTGAAAAAATGAAATGCCTACCCGACCCAGGCAGGAATCGAACTGTGGTCTTGCAGTGCAGCCACCCGGATTGCGGAAGACCCAGGTTCGATTCCTGGCTGGGTCGGGTAGGCATTTAATTTTTTTTTACTATATTTTATAATTGTTTAGGTATAGTGAGTCACATAAAATCCATAAAATTTTAATATATACTGAGATAGCAACTGAGCAAAGTTTAAACTTATTATCTTAGTAACTACGCACTTCGGAAGTTTCCCAAATGACAATATTATGAACGAAGCCGGAGGCGCTTATTAGTTACAACAAACAGCCTCTTACAAATAACGTCATTCATTCGGGATACTTGTGTTTTAATTCAAACAAAGGATTTTTAATTAACTCTTAAGTAATTATTCTCTTTATCAAATAAAGATCCTAAAAGGGTTAATTGTCGAGTTAATAACTTCGCTCAAAACCTATTCCACAACAGCTTTTATTGATTTAGAACAATTCGATATGAAAATGAACGCCTCCTTTGACTTAGTCCGAAGTTCTTATCTTCGTTTAAATTAGTTCTAGAATAATTTGAATAAGCTATTAAACTTTCATGCACGAAAGGAACAATACATACAAGGAACAATACTGGTCCGGGATCATGCTATACAGACAGACATGGAATTATAGTCACGTAATGGTAGCGATGTTGTAATTATATATATTTATATATAAATAGGGGCAATAATAAAAGTGGGCAGATAGGTACTTAGTTTGTCACAACCATTTTAAGGCATTGTGCCATCATTGGGTCAAGTAGTGGAAAGTTCTAGGTCAACTAGCGGCTATCCGTCACTTAGTCTGCATTTATATCTACCTGCATAGAAATAATGGCCTATTTTGTTGTATGACTTTTAAAAGATATATTCAATTTTAATAATATAATTTTTTTACAAATTTATTTAAGTACCTAAACACTTGAATTGGTTACAAAAATAAGTTTTACAGGTAATAACGTAGTCGCTGCTTATTTCAGGTCATCTTCGAGCAGGCATGCAGAAGGAAACATTACAATAGAGGTAGAATCAATGTGTAATATTAAAATGTGAACAAATATTTTGTACTCTTTTAGGGTTCCGTACCCAAAGGGTAAAACCGGACCCATACTGGATTTATATATATTTTTTTTTTCTCGAGTTTCTTAAGGAAGCTCTTCTTGGGGCTAGATAATTGGTGTGAGTGTGGGAAACATTTATTTATTTATTTATTTATTTATATATAAATAGCTGACAGCTGACTTCGTACCGCTTTGACTGTTTCCATGACAACAAAACAAACAAATCATTCGTCCGCTTAAGAACACCCGTATCCCATGATGGACCCTTATAGCAGCGCCACCTACCGAGTCCAATTGTAAATCTAAACCATTCTCGAACCCACATCAAAAATTACATCCAAATCAGTCCAGCCGTTTAGAAGGAGTTTAGTGACATACACACGCACAGAAGATTTATATATGTAATAAAGATGTGTTACATTTAACATTATTTATGTCCTCCAGATACATTAAAGAAAAAATTAAATAAGATAACTAAAGACAAAATAAAACTTTATCTGGAGGACATTTTTTATTTATAGGTTTTATTTTGTCTTTAGATATCTTATTTAATTTTTTCTTTAATATAGTTAGTTATGTTATAATAATATGTCACGTTTGTTTATTAATACCTAAATTATTTATGAAATACGGTCAAATATTATTTCTTCTGTGCCACTAGTTAAATACCTATGCTCCTGAACTATTATCATAATGACACACAGAGAATTCGGAACAAAACTACTATTTTTTTGTTTGTTTCTTTAACGGATAATAGTATCTACACGGAAAACCTTATGAGACTTACAAATAAACTAACAATAAGCTTCGAATAGTTAATCCGTGTTTTGTTCCTGTCATGTAAACGTCATTTCAAATTAGAGTAAGAGCCTCCGCCCACGTCCGATAATAATCGGTGACCGATTTTTTTGACTTTTTAAACGCACACGTCTTGCAAAAAGTCGGCCACAAAATCGGTACCAAAACCTCGGCGAAAAAATCGATCTGATTAAAGGTCCCTACAAAACGTCTTACGTGGGCGGGAGCCGTAAAATAGAAAAAAAAATGGAACGGTATGTTCCGTATTTTCGTTAATAATATATTTTTATTTAGTTTAGAGTTACTCTAAACTATATAAAGTATACCTAATTATTTGTAACGTTGCTCGATTAAAATACTTAATATCGAAGTGATAATAAACACGGAGTTTAGATAGATTTTCACGATCATTAGTAACAATTCCCAATGATTTATTTTATCAACCAACAACACGGTAAATGCCGGCCGGCTAACTCAGAAGTAATTTATTAGAAACAACATGAAAATTAAATAACAAGATAATCTCCCTTGTTCGAGATTCACAATGTCGTATTTTATGTTAATTTAATTAAGATTCAACGTCTCTTGATACTGGAATAGCAGAAGTTATCGTTATAATGGCCGGTTGCTTTTATTAATTGTCTTACGGACTTACACAAATATTGTGTTAATTAACACTTAGATTACTTTGTTAATTTTTATTGTGAATTTATTAAACATGTTATAATAATGATTAAAATTAATAGGTCTATTAGAACCGTTTAAAGGGGTAGATTAGTTAAAATAGTAGCCTATTTTTATTAAACGTTATTTTAGTTTTAGTAACAATGTTAAATCTGCTTTACAATAATTAGGTGCTTCTAATAAATACAACAAAATATGAATAATTTTGCTTTGGTCCGGCAGCGTTTTTATCGTCCTAATAATGCCACTATAACCGAGTGGCATCGCGCTCTGCCCGATATTATAGGATCAGGAGTTCTTAGGTTCAATTTCCGATTTATTGATTTCTTGTTATGTCAGAGAGTTCCATTCCCACGCGTGGAAAGTTATACAACGCAGCTGTTCCGAATTCGTATCCTCTGACTCACTTCGTCGTATCTAAGCTTTAATATTCTTACTTAATTACTTAAATTCTCAACTTTTATTTGTTTTCTATGTAATATATTTTTTTCGTTGAATAGAATTTATTTGACTGACTGCGTCAATTTGCGATATTACAACATAATGGCAATGATATTGTATAATAAACAATTGCACACATTATATTTTATTATAATCGAGTTACTTACCTAATAGTGAGAAGGCAGCCCGGTTCCAGCATCAGGGTTGCCTGTGGCTATGGCAGGGCTTGGATGGTTGTTTATGCCAAGATCGCCAAGCAGAAGAGGAAACGTCGTTACGTTTTTGGTGGGTGATTTACCAATAATACCATCTAGAGCAGTGGTCCCCAACCTTTCTCCGACCATGGACCCTTTACCTAATCGTTTTGTTAGCAGGGACCACATAAACTGCAATAAACAGCCTATACTACTTATATCACCGATATCACTTTTTACCCTTGCAAGAAAGAAGAAAAATCGCGGATATCGTTACTCTGGTAAAGATCGCACAAAATGTAAATGATTCCCTGTATCTACTCTCTAAACTTTATTTGAAAATTCCTAACAGGACTGCAAGGCAGCATATGTACTTAAATATTCCTCAATGCACTACCAGCTACAGGCAGAACTCCTTTTTATAAGATCAGCTAGGGAAATAAATAAATTGGTTGTCTTCCCTGAACTGGATTTGTTTAATTCGAAGCCAGATGAATTTAAAGGTTTTACTGAGTGGTAGAGCCACGCTGCGTTGTAGCACGCATTGGGCCGGCTCGCCTGGTGTAATACCACCCTCTCACTTAATAAGTCCGCTCGTATCAGCACATGCTGCAGGCAGGAGTAAGGCAAGACATTCGGCACCCCCTCCTACGCTTCGCGTGGACTTCTGCAACATCAGGGGAATTCACTCCAACTTAAGCGCCGTCCATTACCACCTTGAGACGGAGAAGCCGGCCTTGCTTTTCCTGACTGAAACGCAGATATCCCCCCCTCCTGACGTCTCCTACTTGCGCTACCCGGGATACAATCTGGAGCATTCGTTTGTGCCACGCGCCGGTGTTTGTGCTTACGTCAGGGAGGATATGTGCGTCGCCTCGGCAATCTTGAAGTTAGGGACCTCTCCATCTTATGGCTGCACGTCGACTGCGGACACCACCCTCGCGTCTACGCGTGCCTGTATAGGTCCCACAGCGGTAACATTGAGACTGACCAACTTGTCGAGAGCGTCCAAACGGCCACAGATTCCCTTCTCCAACGGATCCCCTCTGCCGAGATCGTGGTGCTGGGAGACTTTAATGCCCACCACGTCGAATGGCTTGGTTCACGCACTACTGACCATGCGGGTAGAGCCGTTCATGACTTCGCTTTGGCCTACAGTCTGTCCCAACTGGTTGCCGAGCCTACGCGGGTACCAGATGTGGAGGGCCATTCACCTTCCTTACTGGACCTCTTGTTGACCTCGCACCCAGACGGCTATCAAGTGTCCGTTGATGCACCACTAGGCTCATCAGATCATTGCCTGATTCGGAGCACAGTGCCTCTCACGGAAACTTTAAAATCGCAACGTGCGGTCAGCCGTCGGGTCTGGCATTATAGGTCAGCAGACTGGGATGGGATGCGAAGTTTCTTTGCGTCGTACCCATGGTGGCGAGTTTGCTTCTCGCTGGATGATCCTGATGTCGCCGCCGATTCTGTCGTTGATGTGATACTGCAGGGAATGGAACTCTTTATTCCAAACTCTATGGTTCCCGTTGGCGGCAGATCCCAACCATGGTTTGGTCGATGTTGCAAAATAACATCTCGCCAGAAGCGCGAGCATTACCAAGCCTGGGCTAATGCGGTGTCATCAAAGGATCCAAGTACCAGTGTGCTCAAAAAAGAAGTACAACTTTGCTGCCAGGTCTTTTAAGAAGGACATTGCCAAGGCGAAGTCATCATTTATAGGTAGAATTGGGGAGAGGCTAGTGCGTCTTCCTTCGGGTACGCGTGCATTCTGGTCTCTCGCCAAGGCTGTCTTGGGGAATTTCTGTCAACCGTCACTTCCACCACTGCACAAGACCGATGATTGCCTTGCCCATACTGCAAAAGAGAAAGCCGATCTCTTGGGTACTCTTTTCGCATCAAACTTGACCTTGGACGATGGGAAAAACTCGCCACCAACAATACCGCATTGCGCTTGTTCTATGCCAAACGTTCGGTTCCTGCAAAGGTCAGTTCGTAAGGCTCTTTTTTCCCTTGACATTCATAAGTCGAGTGGGCCTGATGCAGTCCCTCCCATTGTGCTTCGGACGTGTGCTCCTGAGTTGGCGCCGGTTCTAACGCGCCTCTTCCGGCTCTCTTACACGACTGGCGTTGTCCCGAGTTCTTGGAAGACAGCCCTTGTCCACCCGATTCCCAAAAAAGGTGATCGCTCAGATCCGTCCAACTACAGGCCTATAGCCATCACCTCTTTGCTCTCCAAAGTAATGGAGTCCATTACAAACTGCCAGCTCTTGAGGTACCTAGAAGAGAATCAGCTACTAAGCGATCGCCAGTACGGTTTTCGCCGCGGTCGTTCGGCTGGTGATCTTTTAGTGTACCTCACTCACCGATGGGCGGAGGCAGTCGAGAGGAAAGGGGAGGCACTGGCAGTTAGCTTGGACATAGCGAAAGCCTTCGACAGGGTATGGCACAGGGCTCTTCTCTCGAAACTTCCATCATACGGGCTCCCTGAGAAATTGTGTGCGTGGGTCGCCAGCTTTCTTTCTGGGCGTAGCATCAAAGTCGTAGTTGACGGATCATGCTCTGACCTGAAGCCCGTGAATGCTGGAGTCCCGCAGGGGTGTGTGCTGTCGCCTACACTGTTTCTTCTGCATATCAATGACATGTTGCATAACAACAGCATTCATTGCTATGCAGACGACAGTACTGGGGATACGCTTTACACCGGACGTACTAATATTTCTCTGGAAAGCGTCATCGAGAACCGGAATAAACTTGTGACTGACACTGAGAACATGTTAAGTCATGTCTCGAATTGGGGCCGACTTAATCTAGTCCATTTTAACCCTTCCAAAACACAAGTTTGCGTGTTTACCGCTAAAAAACATCCCTTCGTCGTATCTCTAAACTTTGAAGGAGCTCCCCTTAATACCAAACCGACCATTGGAATCCTTGGCGTCGATATTTCGAGTGACGATCAATTTCGCGGTCATTTGGAAGGTAAAGCTAAATTAGCTTCGAAAAAGCTGGGTGTGCTCAATAGAGCGGGACAGTATTTCACGCCGACCCATCGCTTACAGCTTTACAAAGCACAGGTCAGGCCTCATATGGAATACTGTTCCCATCTTTGGGCTGGAGCGCCCCAGTACCAACTCCTCCCATTTGACCGCATTCAACGCAGAGCTGCTCGAGTTGTCGGCGACGTGGTAACCTCTGGTTGGCTCGATCCACTGGCCCTTCGGAGAGACGTTGCATCTCTCTGTATATTTTATCGCCTTTATCATGGGGAGTGCTCTGAGGAATTGTTCGGTTTGATCCCTGCCGCTGATTTCCTTCACCGCACTACACGCAATCGACTGTCTTTCCATCCACACCATCTTGATGGATGGCGATCTACTACTGTGCGTTTCTCACGTAATTTTTTACCACGAACTACAGTGCTGTGGAACCAGCTCTCAGCGGCGGTATTTCCGGACCAATATGAATTAGGAATCTTCAAGAAACGAGCCTATTCCTTCCTTAAAGGCCGGCAACGCATCTGTGATTCCTCTGGTTTTGCGGGTGTCCATGGGCGGCGGTGATTGCTTTCCATCAGGTGACCCGCCTGCTCGTTTGCCTCCTTCTAATATATAAAAAAAAAAAGGTACGATGGCTAAATCCTGGTTTAATGGTTCTCTAACTGTTTAGTTTAATATATTTATATATATTTTAATCATATTTGTTCACTGTTGTCCATTTGTTTGTGCCAATGAATTGGATTTGTTTTTTTAGTTATATATATGCGGAAACATGTAAATAGTGTATAGTGGCAATTTAGTATATGTTTATGTTTAGTATGTATATGTTTTAGTATATGTTATATGTATTAGTATATGTTTAGTATATGTAACAGTTAATCATCACTGTATGTTTTCCAAATAAAGCAAAATAAATAAAAAAATAAATAATAATATTTGTCCCACTGCTGAGCAAAGGCCTCCATCATTGAAATCAAGTCATCGCTACAATTGATGGGCAATGGCTTAATCACCATGCTTGCCAAATGCGGGTTGGTGATCACAAACCCGGGCTATGCATCGAAAAATCCGAAATACATTGCCCGACCTGGGAATTGAACCCGGGACCTTCGGGTATCGGGCCGAGCGCTCTGCCACTCGGCCACCGAGGCGTAAACTGTACTTAAAAATAAAATTTTGTCTTTATCCAAAAACTTAAAAAGTTCAGTAGTGACAAGTTTATCTTCACATACTTCATGCTACCAAAAATGCTGATGCAAAACATTTTGCGCCTAGATCTACTCTTCTCAGAACGCTATATACATATTGTTCCACCCTGGGACCTAGAAATTAGCAAACAGATAGCGTAGGTGATAGTGCAGGAATTAAAAAACATTGTAATGCCTTATTAAAAATTCTTCAGTAGATAACAAAAACACAAATGTTGAAAAAAAATCCACGAGCAGGGTTTGGACCTGCGCCCTTCTGACATACCGGGTCAGGTGCTTTCCCAATTGAGCTATCGTGGTTCTAACCAGCTTTTAATTATGTTCTTTCCCGCCCGCGGACCATTACTGATGACGAATAACGAACCACGTGAGGGTGTGAGATTCGCACATATCCCGTGGGATGTCAAAAGGGCCCCAGGAATATTTTCCTAACCTCAGAAAAAGGGGATACCAACCATTTCGTCGCTACCTAACCCTAAGTAAATTTTAAACAAAACAAGAATGAGTGTTAAAATTCTCTCAAACTAATACTTATGAATCAACACTGACTAAACTAGTTCCGAGAATGTAACAATGGTATATGTTTTACGCGTCACGAACGTTAACGAGCATAACACTTAGGTGCGTGGAGCATTAACGGCTGACTAAACTAATGAAACGTTAATTAGCTTTTGTTTTTCACGACACCCATTTTGTTTTTTAATTGCCATATAAAAAGGTATACAAACGAACTGAGAATCTATACGTATTTAAAGGCGTTTAAAATTTATATAAAAATGGATGGATGAGGCGTAAGTGTAAAGATTTTTAGATTTATTTTTTTTAGATTTATTATTGGTCATCAAAATGGATGGAATTAAATAGAAAATAGAAAAACATTTATACAGTATATGGGACAATTAATAAAACATTCATAATACAATATGTGGATACTGAAAGGGCATCTTCTCAGCATGATATAATAAAGCATTTTAGTAATGCCAAGATGTTATGGTTTTTCAAAATATCCAGACTAAAACTAAAATAAAAAGAAAAAGATCTCGCGTCGTTTAATTAAACCACAGTGACGCTACTTCGAGGCGGTAGAGACAGCAGAAGTAGCTATCTGAACATTTTTAAATCATCATCTATATCTATACTACTATATAAATCTGTAGGCTTCGTGTGTACTTGCAATTTTTCTGACAAATTTTGGGATAAATATTCATTTTATGACTCACTGACACTAATTCTACGATTTTTGGAATTTTTGTCTGTCTGTATGTCCACTTTTAACTCAAGAACGGCTTGATCGATCTTGATGAAAATTTGTATGTAGTAAGAACATGCGATTTTGCAAATGATATAACTATAAAAAAAAGAAAAAAAAAATTTTACGCTTAAAATTAAAAAAAAAAATGAAATTTTATTCACAAGTTTGAACTGGTTTGGGATGGCTACCAACAGAGAGAGATGGCGTGCAAAGGGAGAGGCCTACACTCAGCATTGGGTGGCGACGGGCTGAAGAAGAAGAAGAAGCGGGCGAGTGACGGCTCTTGATGAAAATTTGTATGTAGTAAGAACATGAGATTGTGCAAATGATAGGCTATGTATGATGTTGGTAAACCTAATAATTATTTTGATCATTCATTGACCCATTATTTTCAAAATAATGGGTTACGGCTAGTTAATAAAGAAGGTGGGCTTTTTGTTTTGAACATAATTTTTCTGATTTCCTTAAGGTTGCGCCGTCCGTAAGTGACAAGTGTCATATGTTTTTTTTTAAATGTCGTCGTCCATATTTATTTGATGCCGCGCGGCCATACTAATTTTGTATAGGGAATTTAAGGTGCTTAATAAAAAATTATTATTTAAATAACCACTTGATGAATCAAAAATGTAGTCTAGCAATTTGTAGTTTATCCATTGATGATTCTTTAGACAAAATCAGAGGTACAATAATTTAGATAAACTATAAGAAATCTACTAAACGCCGCCACTCGTTTTCATGATCTTTGCCCAACTTTAAATGATATTGTAGAAAAAACTATAGCGTGTTATGAATTTATGATTCTGACAAATTGTAAACACGTTCCCTATGATACTAAATATATATTTTGTTCTTTTAATACGATAGTATTTTCAATTATATTTACTTAACCGTAACTGCATTTTTGGCATTTTTTGGTCGGCCCACCCTTAATAGGCGGCATTTTCAGCGTCACCAAATTTTTTTGAACATCATCAAGCACTAGTGCGTGTTGACGTTCCCTACTAGATTCTTCAATGGGATCGGATCGGATTGGAAGAAGATCGGCTATGCCAGTCATCTCCGGGTGCACCATCGGCAGCGCCGTACCGACTATGAGTCAGTGTGGTTGCCATGACTGAAATAGGTCAGAAGAATAATCATCATCGTCATTGTCACCTTCCTAGGAAAATGGGTTAAAGTGTCATTGTCGTCTTAAGTGCCATTTCTATGGACGATTAAGTGCAATGTCTATAAAAGCTAAATAATGGGAAGGTATATACAGGTTGACAAAACATCAATATTCATTCGACCAAAATGTATGGAACAGCTGAATTTTATTTTCAAGTTAGGGATTTGGTGCAATAGTAAGAGTTGTTAGTTTGTATCACGGGAGTCATCTCAGAATAAGGTTGCCAGATCGGAACTTACCAAGTCCGGGACAATTCCATGTCGGGCCGTTGCTATGAATATGTAAAAATAAAAGAAAAATATAAATATAAATTACGGAATATTTAATTTTATATTTGTATTTATTAGAAAAATACATTTTATTTTTCAAATGTATACTTTTATTAGTCCAGATAAAAGATATAAATTGAGAACTGTTGTTATTTGTTTTTTTTTTTCGGAATCCGGGACAATAGATTGAATTACTGGACACGGGACAATACGTAAAATTCCGGGACAATCCCGGAAATCCCGGACATCTGGCAACCTTATCTCAGAAGGTTTGGACGGTGATAAAAAGTCAACCTGTATATTAATAAGGCCTACCTACACTTCGCTTAGGTAATAACTTCTGTTACTGGATTGGAACATACTCGAGTACAGTCACAAGCATTAACATGTATACACGTTTGATTAGTTTTGACTCTTATTCCATTGTATTAAGAGTTACATTGTTTACCTACATGTTAATGCTTGTGACTGTACTAATAGTGGAGTTGACTGTGATTGCGCTAACTTTGCTAACCAACTTTGCCAATAATAGAACAGTCAACATTAAATGTCTGCACGTTTACTCTCAACAAACTAAGTTAGTTCATATTATATTTAGCACTATATGGGCCGGCGCACATTTGGCGAAGCGCAGCGCAGAGCATGTCCAGAAAGCTTCCTAAACGCGTGACACATTCTCAGGAACTAATTGTTGTGTTAATTGATTTTGAATTTTATTTCAACGAGGACAATGTCGATAATAGTTTAACAGTGAAAAATGCTCTGCGTTGCGCTTCGCCAAATGTGCGCCGGCCCTTAAGGCGACGCATTGGAAATTTACGTGGCGGGGATCTTGATTTTTCCCAACAATTACAAAACATATGAAAGTAATATTTGATGACATGATTTTTCATTTAATTGACTTCATTTTGCTAGTTGCAGAAACACGATTTGTCAACTTTTATAACAGAGAAAAAAATATCAAAGTAACCTCTTTTAAAACATAGATTCGCATTTTACAGGCTAACCAGGCCGATTTCAACATCTTAATTTTCTTAGTAGATTAGTCTTTCATTGTCGTGATTAGTCACTTCAATATTCTAGTTCATTTTTTTAAAATAATTTGTAGTTTTAATTTGAAGGAAAAAAACAGTTTTTCTTATTACGAGGCGCAAACGCACCGTATGAGATTTATTGTTTAGCGGTGCGTCGCCTTAAGCAGCCTTACCGCGTCTTTGTCCGCGTTAGCCGCTGCGCAAACGTAGACACTTTTGTGTCTTGTGTGGGACACAAGCTACCAGTGAATATGAAATCAGCCCTCCCTGCGCAGACGTAGACACTTTCTGTGTCCAGTTACTTCCACCTGACACTAATCAAAAAGTGTTCGGTGTAGGTAACTGGACACACAAAGTCGTCAGTTGACGACACAAGCAACATTAACAAACTTCCTTACAATTGTACTGATCTGCGCAAACGGACGATGCACTATTATACGACGATACGGACGATATACTGAACACCTCTATAAAGTATATCCTCTGACGGTTTTAGCAACTCAGCAACTCAGGAAACACAAAAGTCGGTCATCGGACAGGTGACAAGCAATTTGACATGTAGAACTCCTCCGTGCTTTGGTGGGCACGTTAAACCACTACTCCGCACTGGGCCCGCGTGGTGGGTTATGGCCCGTTCTCCCTTTGGTGTTTCCATCGATAGGAAGGCTTGTGCCCCAGCAGTGGGGACATAAAAAAATCAAAAATTCAAAAAACTTTATAGTAAGCACACACATCTACATCTACACAACCACACATCACATACCATAACATACATAAATAGACCTGTATATGAACGCACACCTAAGACATCTCTCACAACAAACATAGGTACAATAAACACACACATATCATTTACCTTACACAACATAGTTTTAGAAATACGTAGCTTAGTCTGTAAATACTGTCTGTACAGTCACCAGCATAAATATATGACTATGGACAGCCCTGCAAAAACATCTGATCATTTTTATAAATTTTTAGTAAAAGAAATAGTTTAACCGATTTAAATTAACCTCCATACTAGGAAATCATGAAGCCACGAAGATATTGTTCTTATTTCAAAAGCTACGAAGAATTATTTATTATTTTCTTTCATATATATGGAATTTGTAAAACGTGAGACGGACATATGCACTGACAAGTCTGCACTCTTTCCATGAAACGTCAGGTTGATGTATTAAAAATATTTTCGTAAGATAACAAGATAAAGTTCATATTTGCAAATTGATTATATATTTTCAATTTTGTATCGTGTTTGATATTTATGCGGTCCACCTGTGATCCGATGATTATTCGTTGACAGTGAATAGATATTTATGCTGATAGTGGATTACATAATTTTGATTTTGTGCAATATCAGATATTTTGAATTGGCCCGGTGTCAAATACTTATGCCGTTTCCGAAATCGATATTTATGCCGGCCACAAGTTATCACATACTTATACCGAGTTAGATCGTCATATATATATGCCCTTCATCAATGATCAGATGTTTTTGCAGGGCTGTCCATAGTCATATATTTATGCTGGTGACTCAATGCATGCTGTGTGTGAGTTTAAGTAGTTGTACACACGGCGGCAGATCAACCTACCCAAAACTGTCAAATTTCTACAATCAATTTTGAACTTTATTGTTTGGTTATAAGGATCAATATTCATTGGAGAAATTTGACAGGTTTGGGTAGGTTGATGTGCCGCCGTGTGTACATTAAGTTTTGTCACTATAAATGAAAACCACATAATTGTTTTAATGTAACAACTTATCTGTTAGTGATCCAATAAATAAAATAAAAATATTTAAAAAAATAACAGAGCTGGTGATGAACCATAGCGGGCGTACGACAACTCACCATAGTTTCATAGCAATTGGATGAATGGTAGAAGCGCATTCGGGGCAAACAAAGAAACGTTTATTATTACATTATTTAGGTACTTAGTGCTAGCAGCATGAGTCATGATGACAAATTTGGTCTAGCCTCATCTAAACCGCGGAGACGACGATGTCGAATCACAGTTAAGGCCATCTTTGTTCCGTAGAACAATGATTTTTACTTCCTACGTTTTTTGACAGTTTCAATTAGGTGGTAATATTTCATGTTATACCCAAAATTGGATAAGAATAGATTTGCGATTAATTCGTAGAATGTGGTGAAACTTAAGGTCATTGTTGTTTTTATGATGCTGAACTGGCAATTAATGATCATACGGCTCGCCTGTTGTAAATTCACAGAATATCGGCGTGAAACAATGGCACTCGTTGCTGTTGTGTTTCGTCCGGTGAGTGAAAGTACCGGAGGCCCATCTCTCACCCCTCCCTCCTCCCAATTCCTACTCCCTCCTCAAGATCCAACTCCTTTTTTCAAGGCCGGCAACGCATCTGCGATAACTTTGGTTTTGCGGGTGTCCATGGGCGGCGGTGATTACTTTCCATCAGGTGACCCGCCTGCTCGTTTGCCTCCTTTTAACATAAAAAAAAAGTGGCAAGAGTATCACGCGCTGCCGACCCTGAAGCTTCATAATTGTAATTATTGTACCTTAATTTTTTTGGAGTGCTCGGTGGTGCCCATTGCGCCACCGAGCACCTAGCCCGCGATTGCTAGGGTAATGCAACTTTCGCAAAGGCCAGTCATTGGATGGGTGACCAAATATGTAGGTATCATCTCGAGATCCTCCTTGCTTCGGAACGCGTTCAAAACTTCGGAAGTCGTTGGTCTCGGCTGCATTAGCAGTTCCGCACAAGACAAAATGGAACCCAAACATACTCTACGAGTCCTGCACGGCCCGCCGCGGTGGTCCTTTCAAACCCGGGTGCCTCATGGTGGACACCTGACACCTTCAGGAGATTTGCAGGGCGTGTGGAGGATGATTCTATACGCCCTGTAAGTTCATAAAACGTGAACCAAGCACTATGGAGTGTGCTACAGACTCACTTTCGGGATCCAACAGTGGGATCTAATCGCAATATCTCTCTCTTTATTGTCTCTGCGGTGGTGGCATGTGCGTCGGGTCGTTACATTCCCTAAGATATGGTTGAGTGAAGCGATGGCTGATTCATATGTCATACTCGTGAACGGCTGCCGCCTGTGGAGGCTGGTCTGCTCTTGCATACTATTAATTTTATTATTACTAACTATAGTTTGACTTTGTTATTTTTTTCTTAGGCAATTTTTGACCTTTGTTAGTACTGTATGACATTGTCAAAATTTTAACTAATATAAATTTGCAAACTTAGATATTATTATAATTTCTCTTTTGTTTCTTTTTAACATGTGCGATTGTCCTTTATATTTTGTGTTTTTATTTGTAATGAAAAGTGTCCTTTTATGATAGGGCATTTTCCAATATTTTTGACGCTGTAAGGGAGAAAAGAGCTGGACACTCGCTGAGTTTCTTGCCGGTTCTTCTCAGTACAAGATCTCCCGCCCAGAGTAGACTTACGAACCGAAGGCATAATGACGTTCACAAGAGTTGTTTTTAGCCTAAACTGAATAAATGATTTTGAATTTTTTTGGAATTTTGAATACAATATAAAAAATAATTTTATTGTATTTCCTAGATACCTACTCTTTCAGCCTCCCCTCGCCTCGGTGGCTAGGTAGCAAAGCGCTCGGCTCGATATTCGAAGTACCCGGGTTCAATTTCCAGGTCGGGCATAGTGTGTTTCGGATTTTCTGATGCATAGCCCGGGTGTGTGATCACCAACCTGCATTTGCAAGCGTGGTGATTAAGCCATTACCCATCAATTGTAGCGATAACTTGTATTGAATGATGGAGGCCTTTGCCCAGCAGTGGGACAGTTACAGGCTATTTATATAGTAATATTGCTACAATGGTTTAGTCTGGTTTTTGAGGGCTTTTAGGATAATAATTAGCAATTTGTGACAGTGTACTGACGTCTGGAAACACAAACGTAATTATTACAACCCTATATAACTGTTCAAGAGCTCCCAGCTGTATTTTATACCTATATTAGACAAGAGAGCTTTCCAGCTCCCCGGCGATTCTGTCTTAAATATTAGGTATATACTAGCATCGAGTAAGGATATTTTTTTTTAAGTATCCGTAATAACATCTGTAGTATTCCTAAGTTCCGCTTACTCATTACTTGTCTTTGAACTGGAGGGAAGTCGGATTAAATTAAGCTTAATTTGTTATTTCTCCTATCAAAGGAAATAATCCTTTTTATTTAATTCAAATTCAATTATTTTATCAGGTATTGATGGTTCATAATATTATGTTATTTAAGAACATTTAAACGTTTAAATCTTAGAATTGTTATGTGCCACTGATAGGGATACACAGAGCACGTGGGTAATATGTAGGTATTGGATCAATAGTGTAAGGAATGGACTAACAATATTGTAACAACTCATATACATGAGATTGCTTATAAGTATACACTTATAAGAGCAATAAAGGATTTAATTGAATTAAATTGACTATCCACTGTTAGCAACACTTATCGGAGTGCGTATACACACACACGATGCTTTAGATATGTAACTTTATTACGTACTAGCTGTGCCCCGCGGTTTCACCCGCGTTAGTTAGCGAACAATCTAGCTATCGACACAATCGGCCAGCGCCCTCCTGCCTCACCGCCCCCGTCCACATAAATCCGCGCGTGGTATTTGACCATTATTTTGTTGCATAGTTATTTTAAAACTGTGATAACTCCTTATAGACCAGGGCGGAAGCCTTTGAAAATGTTAAAAAGTAAACCAAAATGATAGTAGGATGAAAACAATTGGAAATGAAAGAGAATATAACAAAAATGAAAGAAAAATTCCTCGCCGGCCGCATATAATTGTATTTATCTACACTAATGTTGTAACATTCTACTTATGTTTCCAATACTTGACTTATAATTACTACTGTTATAGCGCAGACAACAAAACACTCAATTTAAGCAATTTCACATGATGGTATAATATTCACATCGATATCGTAAAATCTCATTATAACATCAATAAAACGCGACCAATTAACCTGGCGAGCCTTATGTCAAAATCCTCATACAAGTTGTATAAAATTTTGACATTAGGCTGGCTTTTGATAACAGTTGGGTTATACGTGAAAACTTCGTCGAAACTACTAAACTTATATACACAAAACTCTTTGGTAAGATCTTGTGCCAGTTAAATAAAAAAAGAACAGCGCGCGCTCGCTCCTGATTGGCCCTGCGCGCGCAGCTGCGCTCTCATTGGTTAGATTTTAATGGCGGAAATTTGAACAATTATTATAAATAAACTATTGTCAGCTTTTACTCTTGTTGTTTGACTAATTGCATTAGTGAAGATAAAGTAGTGTATGCAACTGCATATAACACGGGTATTAAAACACTCGTTACTATTATGAAACTCGCTGCGCTCGTTTCATAAACTCACACTCGTGTTTTAATACCCTTCATTATATGACAGTTGCATAAACTACTATTATAGAATAAAAAACATAAACAAATAAATAAATTAACAAACAATTTTTTTTATACATAGCACGGCAAATGAGCGGGGCCAGAGGCACTTTGCTGGATACCAAGCAGTGATCCAAGGATCCTAAAGGAACTCGAACTTCCACTCGGTAACCAGCTGGGCAACTCGTCAGCAGAAGGTCCGGCAAAGAGGGCGCGTGACCGACTATATCTGGGATCCTGGTGGGCTGGTCCACCAGTTGAGTCAGGTCGTGCGTGAGAGCGAATGCGTGGGCAGTTCTACCAGTATGGTCAGTTTTGGAGGAACTTAACCACAACTCGTGGTGAGCTTTGAAGTCCCCTAAAACACCAATTCCGCCGATGGAAACCTCTCCTGCGCTTCATCTGCTACCCGACTAAGGTGTTCCATAAGTCGAGTTGTCTCCATGTTGCCATTATGGGATCGATAGACGCAGACGTAGACACGGCTATGAGAGCCCAAGTCGACGTGTACCACAAGGAGGGAAAAGAAAGGGTCCTCCAGACAGCGCAGACGGCGACAGCAAACATCCGTCCGAACGAACAAGCAAACTCCGGCTTTGGCTTTGAAGGATTCTTCAAGCACAAAGCCCGGATAGTGCAGGTAGCAGGTGTCGGTTACTATATTTTATTTTTTTTAAAACCTTTTTAAATGAGCTATCTAAGGAGCATCAGAGACGCAACTCCTTTGCGTATAAAAATACTTAGAATCAGATTCAGAACCTTATTACGTAGGGACACGAGTAACCAACAGCCTAAATGTAAGACTTATTTTTTAACTCATTGTTACAAAGAAAAACTTAAAGAAAATAGAAACCAGATGAATTACCTCATTATCTACTTAAAAGTATTAAGCAGAATTATATAATAATCATACTGAGATCTCTTACTTTAATTTATATTAAAGAATACACTTGTAAGAAGCCACGAGTCGCTCAAAGTAACTTACACATTTGCTGCTTTGCTCAAGTGTTATTTTTATTTAATGAAGTCCTAAAATATAGACTGCTCCAGTATTTTCTTTACCAATAATTCCATAATTTGAGCCGCCTTATTTCGACTTCCACGAAAAAACATTAAAATTATTCCTTACAAGGAAGCGCTAAGCGAAAATGTCTGCCGTCCGCCGCCATCTTGTGGCCAGACCATTAGCTTATTAATTTATACTCGTATAGCTAAAATCTATGCTATTTTATTATTCAATTATTATTATAAAATTAATTTTTAAGCAACAAAGACCTGTACAGAATAATTATAAATTAATCGTTAGTAGAGGTGGCAGCTTGCTAGGCGGACTTTAAATTAGCTTCATCACCAATTAATTCAAGACCAATAATATGTACCCCCGCAGAGTATCGAACCCCGGGGTCTGTGAGTCTGAGACTAGTGGGCTAGAACCAAAGAGGCCTTTCGAATGGACAAGCACCTATTAATATTTACAAGCCATCCCAAAAAATAACAAAATATGTCTTCAACCAGATTCCTATACCTACCTACATGCCTATTGTAAACGACGTGATATTATTAAAAAATATTTTTATCTTTATTTATCTGCTTTAGAGCTCAAAGTTACAAAGGGTTAGTTACGTGGTTTGCACAATATTCACGTAGCATGGTCCAATTAAATTAATGCGATTCTCTAAGCAGGAGCGCTGTTTTAGCTAGACCTATGGGCGCTTTTGAATGGGCTCCATTGACATTTCAAGTTACACTGGTTAAGGATTAAAATCTGTCATGTATCGTGTGCAATGCGTTGTGCACTAGATATTGTGAAGAAAAAAGTCATGTTTATAAAATCGTTTGTGTGGTTTTTTTGAGCTCATTTTTACAATGTTAGTGTTCTGTTGAAAAGGCTGTCAAAAATACATAGGTTCGCTCCGCTACACCGGTGTATGCGGACTTATAATGACTTAAATACCCAAGCTATTGATATCTTTAATGATACTGAATGCCTATACGAGAGGAAGTGTGTGGCAATGTTAAAGTTACTAACTACTTAAAGAAGTCGTTTTTGTCCCCTTTTTTTTTGGTGAGATAATTTCAACAATTTTTTTAAAATTGTTATTTAATATATTAATTTTTTAGTTTTAGTTATAACATATGTTTAATAATAATATATGTTTTTTTTATTGGTTGCAACCCAATTTTTGAAGGCTGTATACGCCTGTAAAGGCATATCATTAAAAATAGTCCCTAAGTACTTACATTTATTACTGTGTAAAATGATATTGTCGATGGTGTATCTTATCAAATAAATAATTAAAATAAATAAATAAATAGGTAGGTACTTGAATAATTATGTGCTGTAGTATTCCGTGCTGGCAAATCAATATTATTAACAGTTTGTTCATATAAACGTAATTTTAATAAGTATTTTCTCCATCAACAATAAATCTGTTAAAGACGACTGTTTTCTAGTTTAAGATAAAAAAAGAATTTATATCAACCAATTTTACTTGTTATTTCTTGTATTAAATTTAATAATATAAGTTTATTTCATAAATAATGTAACTAATTATTTTAAAGGGTAAAAGCGAGGCGCTTCTTGCCGCTTCTGCTTCTGCTGGTCCACACACACAAACAATAGGGCTCCACAGAATATCAGCGTTGCAGGTGATGTTCATGCTGCAGCATATGCTGAGTGGGTTAATTTCAGTTTCGCTTCTTTATTTTATATTTTATTTTTGTTTATTGCTTTAATTTGAAACTGAATAAGTGTTTTGATTTGATTTGATTTAAATAAAGTATACTGTATATTAAATTAAAACACCTGTCCCATAAAATTTCCAGTTTTATAATTAATAAGGTTACTATTCCAAACTTTACTTGCTTACATATTTTTATGAAGGTATAAAGTCAAAGTCGAATTGATTTAAGCCCTTTATAATCGTCATTTTTACCTACTATCAAATACTATCCGGTGAGTGAAAGTACCGGAGGCCCATCTCTCACCCCTCCCCCCTCCCAATTCCTACTCCCTCCTCAAGATCCAACTCCTTCCTCAAGGTCGGCAACGCATCCGCGATTACTTTGGTTTTGCGGGTGTCCATGGGCGGCGGTGATAGCTTTCCATCAGGTGACCCGCCTGCTCGTTTGCTTCCTTTTAACATAAAAAAAGACGTCTATCTGCTGTAGAATGCAATGTTTTATAATTTTTTAATTTTTAGTATTCGCCAGCACTAACCTTTTTTTTAAGTAGCCCGTATTGTGTCTTAGGTACTGCTGGGCAAAGGCCTTCCCTATGCGCCTCTACTCGTCCCTATCCTCACTTACTAAATAAAAGTAACAATTTTAATTCTATGAAAATGCAAAAAAAATGAAAAAATATTTTTATTTAATTTACATTGGTTTTCAATTTTTACAAGTGGTTGGGACCAACCTGTTAAGTCTACAAGATACCTGTACCAGGAAGCCCCGCTCTTCCTTAGCTTACTAATATAATGTATAATTGAGTTTATTACAAAAAAGAAATTAATAATTCATAATATTTACTAAAATATCTTAAATCTTAAATTCTATAGATAATCAATTTGCTTATTTCGAATCATCATCATCTCACCCAAAAGACGTCCACTGCTGGACAAAGGCCTCCCCCAATGATCTCCCCAACGACCGGTTTTGTGCTGCTCGCATCCAGTGGCTTCCCGCGACCTTTAACAGATCGTCGGTCCGTAATTCGAATACTGTCTTTTGATTACTGTTTACGTTCACAATAATTTATATAATATATAATCGCATCGCATTAACATGTTTTATTCTTGTCATTGGCACTTCTGACAAAAGCCTCTCAGAATGCAATGCTATCTATAATATACTTACTCCTGTTTCATTACTAATGGTATTCCGGATTGATCTTCGACCTTCCTTTAAGGCAGTACGTAGGCTAAAACTAGTTCAGTCCCTGCAGTTAATTTAGGCATTCTGTTTGTGGTTCGGGCCCGCTGGGTCAAACTTCGTAATCGTAACTGAAATGTTAATTTGGAATTTCTCGACTAATTTCTAAGTTTGATAAGCAAATATACATAGCTGTTGTCAGCTGGTACGTGACTAACCGTCGGGTTTGTCATCGCGGTATAATGCCTATTCCGGTTGTGTATAATCACAATTCCTATTTGATAAAGGCATTTGAACGCCTCGGTTACCGAGTGACTAAGCGTTCAGCCCGATAACTTGAAGTCCTAGGTTTACATAGTATTTTCTAGAGTTTACGCAAACACTATGATCGGATCGTCAACCACCGCACCGCGCTGGCAGGGTTTGATACCGGTACCAAAAATACCCGTGGTGGTACCGGTGGGGGTCCCGGTGAGCATTGGTGGTGAGAGTGATCCGAGAAAGGTAGCCAACCTTTTTATGAACCAGTTCAAGGTACAGTCTCTTTTAAAACCTACCGGTATCAATGCTGAGGCTGTGGTGACTAGTGCGGCAGTCCCTGTGCCCGAGCGCATTACCGCAAAAGATATTGCTCTTATAATAAAAGCAATAATAATAATAATAGCATTAAGGGAGGAAAGTCGCTTGGCCACGACAGCCTGAGCATTGAGCACTTTCAGCACGCTGGCCCACACTTACCTAGACTATTAGCATTGCTGTTTACTTTGTGTGTCAGTCACTCTTATTTGCCCGGGGAGTTAATTAGATCGGTTGTGGTTCCGATTATAAAAAATAAAACTGGAGACGTCTCGGACATGTATAACTATCGGCCGATCTCCTTGGCAACCACGGTGGCTAAGGTGTTTGACGGTGTGCTTGAGCGACAGTTAAATAAGTATGTAAATTTGGACGATGCACAATTTGGCTTCAGATCAAATCTATCTACCGAAAGTGCGATACTGGCGCTGAAGCACACCGCAGGCTACTATACCGCGAGGAACACTCCTGTTTATGCTGCCTTTCTTGACCTCTCAAAGGCATTTGACCTCGTAAGATACGAAGTAATGTGGACGACGTTGCAAGAGACTGGTCTGCCGGTTGCCTATACAAACATGTTTAGCTACTGGTATAGTCATCAGAGCAATCAAGTTAAATGGTCGAACGTACTGTCGGACGAGTATAGGTTGGAGTGCGGGGTGAGGCAGGGGGGGTTAACTTCACCCACGCTTTTCAATCTTTATATGAACGAGCTGATTGAAGGGCTTAGGAGCAGCCGTATTGGTTGCTCTATTGACGGAGTCTGTGTTAATAGCATTAGTTACGCTGACGATATGGTTCTCCTGAGCCCATCAATCAGCGCTCTAAGGCGCCTGTTATCATTGTGTGAGGCCTACGCTTTGACCCATGGTCTCAGGTATAACGTGGTTAAAAGCGAGCTGCTAGTATTTAAGGCGGGCTTCAAGAAACCAAAGGTCGTTCCACCTGTGACGCTGGGCGGTGTAGCACTCAAACGCGTATCCGAATTTAAGTACCTCGGCCATGTGGTTAACGAGGACTTAAAAGATGACTCTGACATAGAGAGGGCACGGAGGGCGTTGGGTGTCCGCTGCAACATGCTGGCTCGCAGGTTCGCGCGTTGTACTGCAGAGGTCAAAATCACCTTATTTAAGGCCTACTGCCAGTCTCTGTACACGTGCGCCCTGTGGGTTAGATATACGCAGCGGGCATACAACGCTCTCCGTGTGCAGTATAATAATGCAGTTAGGATGTTGTTGGGGCTCCCACGCTACTGCAGTGCCTCAGGTATGTTCGCCGATGTTCGCATGGACGACTTCCACACAATAATGCGCCAGAAGAATCGCGTCACTGATGCGCAGGGTTCGTGGGAGCGCCAACAGCATTCTGAACGTGATTGGTCATAAACCTGAGCGTGCCATTCAGAGGCATTGGGTGTATGTGCATGCACATATACCTAGTGCTTCGGAGGGGCTTAAAATATATATTATATATATTTAGACAATATCACATACATTGTTCTGATCCCAAGTAAGTAGCTAAAGCACTCGTTTTATGGAAATCAGAATCAACGACGGTACCACAACCACCCAGACCCGACACAATATCGAAAAAATCGTTTTTCGACATTGACCCGACCGGGAATCGAACCCAGGACCTCAGAGTTAGCGCCGCCCAAAGTCCGGCGTGCAAGCCACTCGGCTACAGAGGTCGTTTCAGGTATATGAATTAATAAAACAATAAATTCATGATTTTATTTAACACTAACATAGTTTTTTAAGTTTCATTGTTACTAACATACATAATATGGATCAATGGTCTGAAATATTTTTTTTTATTTTTTATTATTATTACCGGTATTCCAAGCCCTGCGCACTGGGCCCGCGTGCTGGTGGTATATGGCTCGTTTGCCCTACCCATCTATAGGGAAGGCTCGTGCCTCAGCAGTGGGGACACAAAATGAGCTGAAGATGATGATGATCGGATCGTGTTCAGTGACATTCACTTGAGGCCTATGTCCAGCAGTGGACTAGTGTAGACTGATGATGATGACAATGATGACGCGAACACTGCACATTGAAATCCGAACTGGTGGCAGATTCAGTAGTTTAGCCTAAACTGTTTTTTTGTTTTTTATTATTATTTGGATTTTATAGTTTTTGACGTCTATAAGTGCCTGTGAAGGCTTACGTTAAATAAATTATTTTACATTTTTTTTTATTTCGACTTTGACTTTGAAATGAAAACGTCAGGAAAATATTAAAAACATATTTGTAAAATAAACGCGAGTAGATCGGTAATAGAGGTTTTCATTTTAACTCTTGGTTCAATTTCCGGGACGGGAAAATCGTGTATCGGATTATCATGCATAAACCACGTTTGGCAAGCGACGATGGTGACTTGACTTCAATGATAAAGGTATTTGCCCAGCAGTGAATCATGTATGTAGTAAGCACCAGTAATTAAGAAGGTAAATAGCCTAGAGTAGTGGCACAGTGTTTGACACATTTACCTTTTCACCACCCAACTATCCTGCACGCGATGTGCCGCTGTACGCCAACGTATAATTGTATTTTAATAAAGTAGGTACAAAGAAGAACTTCTATAGAAGTGCTGGCGTGGACGGCACGAAAATCTCGAACTTCTATAGAAGTTGTTGGCGGTAAAAAGGTTAAGACCAAAGTTTCTCCTAGAATACAGGTCTTCCTAACCTAGAAGGCAGAGACATACTTTAGCTTTAAGGTCTGTTTTTTTTGTAACTTTATATTACTCTAAGTAACTGTTTATGTGATGTTGTTAAACAATAAATTTATTATTATTGATGTGTTACATCTTTCCTCTCGCTTTCTTGCAGTTTGTGGAAGTGATTTCGTGAAATGGGACGGAAGTGTGTAACAGGAAGTCGGGAAAGCGCGCAAGGTAGCGCCATTTGATTTGAAGAATGACCGCGCGGTGGTAGAGTGCTCTTACAGCCGGTTGCACCAAAATTGATATACATTTACAAATTCATTTTTACGTTTTACTTATACTATTCCGTTACTTTCACGAATTCGTAAATGTACGTTGCACCAACAAAATACGAGTAAAAGTATCAAAAAAATTACTTGCTACACAAATAGAGCGTTAATTTTACCAGTTTACCTTAGTAGTTTTTTACTACCATGGTAGTTTTTAACCGACTTCAAAAAAGGAGGAGGTTTCTCAATACGACTCGCATATACAATATTTTTTTTATGTGTTCGCGGATAACTTCGTCGTTTATGATCCGATTTTGATGATTTTTTTTTTTTGGAAAGGAGATATCCCAAGGGTGGTACCATAATAAGGAAACCAGGATCTGATGATGGTATCCCAGAGAAATCGAGGGGAACCTTCGAAAATCGTAGTAGCAACTAGTGTGCTTATTAATGTTTTCGTTAAGTATTTTAAAGCACTACTATTTAATGAAGGTCTGGAGTCGATCTAATGATGGAGCCGAAAGACAGTCGAGGGAACTCCTCAACGATTTACAGCAATTACATGGTGTTTGGGCTTGATTAATTTGTATTGAAGAGAACTTTACACCTAGATAGGTTGTGACTGTCATTAAGGGTCTGATGATGAAGACGAAGGTCAGTCAAGGGAACTCCTCAACGTTTTACAGTAGCTACCTTGTGTTTGGTCTTAATTCATTTCTATTGATAAGAACTTTACACCCCCATATGGGTTATAAGTGCCATTACAGGTCTGATGATGGAGACCATAGACTGTCGAGGAAATTCCTCAACGATTTACAGCAGTTACCTTTTGTAGGGCTTACTTCATACGGTTCAATATGCCAAAATGTTTAGTTCGTACAAAAATAATACCTAATTAAGATTGAAGTTTTTCATAGGAATACAACTACCTACTAGGCGGTCGTTTCCGCATCCGAGAAGCATCCTTGTTAGGTCTACGTCTACCCATCACTAAAAATCGTAAAATAAAATAATTTTTAACAAAAAAAAACCGACTTCAAAACTTAAAAAGTAAAAACAGCTCTAAAAAGCAAGAAATATTATTGAAATCATATTATTAATTACCTAGATACGAATATCAGATTAAAAAAATGTCTACTGAAGTCGGTCGGTTGGTGGTCAGAAATTGTAAAAGATATTATAGTGATTTATTCTCTCAGAGCACGTATCTTTAAATAAATAGAGCGTTTTCTAACCTCCAACACGAATTGCAAACACGAACGAACTGTCATAATCTTATACTTTTACGTTATGAGCAAGGTTTGAGCTTCGTAAAAAGTAACCGTATAATGTAACCGTAAAACGGATCGCAAAGCTTGGTACAACAACGTTTTACATTATACGTTTACTTTTTACGTTACTTTTTACAAATTCGTAAAATGAAAGTTTTGGTGCAACCGGCTGTTAGTGTCATTTAAACAAAATACAATTTCTATTAAAAGTAATTATTCTTTGTTATGAAAAATAATTTTAAATAATACCTGACCCATTTTTTTCAGAATATAATGTTAAAATTGCTTATTACTAAGATGAGGTGTCAAATGTTACATATGATAAGCGACTACTGTAAGAATCGCTCGTTTTTTTATTAGTGTGACACCATTTTTCATCGCCTAAAAATAAATCGGTCTTTATTAAAATTTTACGAGATGAAATATTGAAGATGATCGATATTTATTTGTAGCTAAAGACTGAAATCAGTTGTTGATCCCTACTTTTTATGATTAACCTTTTCACTTCCCAACTATCCTGCACGCGATGTCCCGCTGTACGCCAACGTATAAATGTATTTTAATAAAGTAGGTACAAAGAAGAACTTCTATAGAAGTGCTGGCGTGAACGGCACGAAAATCTCGAACTTCTATAGAAGTTGTTGGCGGTAAAAAGGTCAAAGGTCCTGTCGACCACTGGTGCAACTACCCTAGGCTTTTACCTACTTAATTTATTACTTACTATTTGATAAAGAATCTTGTTTGAGGATTCTGATGACGCAGCGGCTTGCACATTGGGGTTTTTTTTATTATTTATTATTTTATTGCCATTCTTACTAAACGATAGTAAACGTTGCTAGTTAGGAATGTACCTACATGTTTGTCTAACAATAAGTAAACAACATCAATGACAAAAAAAAGATAATAACTTAACTTGAAAAAAAAACAGCAAAATTAAAGAAAAAAAAAATTAAAAACTAAAGACCTGCAAATAAAAGATGTCCTCCAACTGTGGGCTCGTGGGAGCGGTCCCAAGAATGCTGGCAACATTGCCCCTTTGGATTGCCAAACTAATACGCTGGCAGAGGTAGCTGCCAGCCTTCTTTTCACCGGAGGCCTCGATAAGGCGAGCACTTAACTCTTTATCAAGCTGCTTTGCCTCCGGCCCCCATGGACCCATTCCTTTTACCGCAAACGGAACAAATAAATAATTTCGACCTAGGTTTGTCGTTTTTTGTCTAACTAAAACGCAACACAACTTATTCTAATACAATCACTTACACTATTTATTTTTATTTCTTACATTGGCACTTTTAACCACCTTCTGCACGGTGAGGTTGCAATCTTGCAAATCAAGCAACTTTCGCGAAGTCGGGTCACCGGACGAGTAACCGAATTGAAATATGTCGAGCATCCCAGTTCTTGCACTTTAAGTGTTATCCTTATTTATTATTGGGAAAACATTGTAAATTTTTCGCAATAGTAAGATATCTATTGGAACTTGGAACCGCTAGCTAGCGCTTTGAAGCTTCTTATTAATCAGTCATTAGCACAATAATGTTGATAGAAACAATTATGATGGCGGAGGCTGCTACTGACCATATCGTGGAACTCACGACGACGCCTAATGCGAGTTATATTTGTCATACGATCACGTCAACGAAATCGAGAATTTGTCTGAAAAAATTTAGTTCTCTTTTGTACCCAGGATGCGTTGCTTCAATTAAATACTGCTTCGCGTTTTTAACTTGATCAAATGGTAATTAAAAGTCGCACTAGGCACTCTCTTTCTGAAACCGGTAGTCTTACCACCTCCAACATGGGCACATATACAAGGATTCCATATTGAGTAACGATGTGGCAGCTACTTCGCAGTCGAGCACCTTTCAACTCTCAATATATATGTAAAACTAATTAATTAGCCTTTACACAACTCAAACACATTGTCATCTTGTCGTTAATCTTACAGTTGATCATGTAAGAATGTCTTTGGTATGTAGATTTGTTTCACACTTCGATCACGCACGAATTGTAAACATTAATTTACGTGCATATATTAAGAAATACGGTTATCTTAAAGATTTTCATTGCGATTAAATGTGAAATCATCCTTTACCTATAGTTGTTGAACGCGACTTTGTCCGCGTCGACCTAAGTCTAAAAGTTATGCTGTTTCTTGTGATTATGGTCAACCATTATGTAATTTTACAGATATTTCGTCGCAAACAAATTAAAATTTGAAAAAAAAATGAAAAAAAAAATCCGCGAGCAGAATTAAAATCCGCACCCCATGACATACCGGGCTAGATGCACTATTATTTATTATAACTATTATTCACTCTATATTTATTTCAAATCTTAGTTGTAGGTTTTATAAAAATTATATAAAAAGTAAAATATAACCAAATATCATACAAAAATGCAGATATTATAAAATCCTAAACCTAGAACGCTGCCAGCAGCGGCGCAAGACTCAAGCTAAGAACCAGCGATTAAGGCTGCAGAGAAAGAAACCTCCTGACAATGCGGGCCGTGTCCAGGAGTGTTGCCTTCTGTATCTGACTCTTGATCCAGCCATCCAGCGAAAGCCTCTTGAGATGTTGGTCGAGACTCTTCGCTATAAGGCCGTTTGCAGATACGACTATGGGAACAATGATCGACGAATCCACATCCCACATAGTGGTCACCTCGTGAGCCAAGTCAAGGTACTTAGTAAGTTTGTCCTTCTCGGCTTTCACAAGGTTCTCGTCATGCGGGATGATGATATCGATGAGCATAGCCTGGCGCGTCAACCGATCTGTCAACACGATATCAGGCTTATTGGCTATAATAGTCCTGTCCGTGATAACAGATCGATCCCAGTAGTGTGTGTGTGTGTGTGTGTGTGTTTTTTTCTCAGCTTTAAGCTGGTTTTCTCTGTAATTACTGGTATAAAAATATACCTTAAACAATATATATATAATAGTAATTACAGGGTGTGGTGTGATGTCTGTATATGGTGTGGGGTTATTTCTGAATCTTCCAGTTGCATGAACTTTCTCACAATTCGGCAGGTATTATGGATAGCGGCTTTCTGTAATTTATTTTTTTATTTATTTATTGAGTAGGCTATTTATTGTATTCTCATTCAGGTCTATTGTTTTCAGGTTTATTTTATTGCTATTTAGCACTACACCGGCACCGGTGGGTGGTAGAGATTACAATGGGCACTTTATAATATACAACTATATATTTAAAAAAATATTATTATTATCGTGTTCCCATTATAAAAATAAAAACTCGCTAGTGGTTCTCATAGTTTTTCCTCATAACATGCCAATGATTGTTTCTATACTATTGATAGCCCATCAATAGGTGATATTGATTTATTGTAAACAAACAAAAGGTTAGACAAAGTCGACTACCAGTCGGCCATATACGACATTACACGGAGAAGACTACTTAAATTCAAATTCAAATTCAAAATCATTTATTCAGTTTAGGCTACAAATAGCTCTTATGAACGTCATTATTTCATCGGTTCGTAAGTCTATCTACTCTGGGCGGGAGATCTTGTACTGAGAAGAACCGGCAAGAAACTCAGAAAGTGTCCAGCTCTTTTCTCCCTTACAGCGTCATAAATATTGGAAAATGCCCTAACATAAAAAGACACTTTCCATCACAAATAAATACACAAAATTTAAAGGACAATCACAACATGTAAAAAACACAAAAAAAGAATAAATAAAATATTAAAGTTTGCAAAAACATCATTTACCAGTTTAGTTTTTAACAATGTCATACAGTACTAGTAAAAGTCAAAACCTGTCTAAGAAAAAAAAAAACAAAAACTAAAGTTAATAATAATAAAAATAAGACAAGTACGCAAAAGCAAACCAGCCTCCATAATAATATATGAATATGAATCAGCCATCGCTTCACTCAACCATATTTTAGGGAATGTAACGACCCGACGCACATGCCACCACCGCAGAGACAGTAAAGAGAGAATGACACACCCAAGCTACTCTAAAATAAAAACTAATTGAAATATTCAACGCAACGCTATTTGTTATCTGTACTTGATCCTATTTGTCATTTTAAAACTACTTTTTTACTATTCTTTTAAAAGAAAGCCTTCCGCCATTTCTTCTTGGTTGCAAACGCAGAATCCGTTTTTTATTAATTTTTTTGCAGGTTAGCGCTTCTCTCACCTGATGTTCAAAGATAATAAGGTAAAAGCGAAATTCACCCGGAATCCACAACTACTGAGGTACTGGCTATTAGACATGCCCACTACTTCCCTAAGATCGGAGTAAGCAAATCGCTACGTGTCACGCCGCCGGGAGAATCATATTGCACCTTGCGATCTATACGAATGGTTCGTACTTTACGGCCGTTAAGGTGTACAATAATTTGCCAAATTACTTAAAAGCCCTCCCAGACAGTAAATCTGAGAATGAGCTAAACATAATTTTAATTGCTGAAACCTTTTCTAACATAAGAGAATATTTCGAAAAAAAGGAAATAATTATTAATTCGCTATTTCATTGACACATTGTATAAAATGTTGCAATTAATTTTAAGAAGTTTTAGTTAAAATATAATTACCAACTTTTTTTTAGTTTTAAGATTTTATTTGTTTAAAAGATTGAAATTTGCGATACGTTTTCATGGGTCATGTTTATGGGATTTTTTTTATTTTTTTTATGATCTATACATACCAACATGTGGCAATAAATTATATAAATATGAATATGATATGAATATTATCTCTAGCTGCAGAAACACAACAATGCCGCAAACGTTTATGTTTTATGGTGATTCTGGTGGTAGATTTAGTTGTTTAGTTAAACTCAGTTTTATTTGATTATTTTTTGATTTTTATACTTAGTTTTGAGTTTTCATGTGAAGGCTGATATTGAATAAATGGAACTGTCTTAAAACCCGAAACTACTTTAACTGTACCGTACAAAGGGGAAGCTTATAAGTATAGTCTGTCGACTATACTATACAATACAACACAATGAAATATAATACAACAAAATACAATGAAATTGCTTTACCACCTTAGAAGTGAATTTTGTTTGCCTAAAATAAAACAACAAGTTCTATTTTTGTTTAAAAGACAATGAGCCTAAGCGAAATTTTATTGTAATGGAAGTTTTTGTCAAAAGTGATAAATCAATGATCAAGATGATCAAGTGATATACAATAATCATCATCATCTACATCAGCTTATATCTATACCATTGCTAAGGCTTAAGCTAAACATGAACAATATTACATGGATAACTAAAACATTTACTTCATTAACTGTACTCTAAGCCAATTCATAGTCGAAACCGAGGGAAGTCGATACGGCGGGAGTCGATACGGCGGGAGTCGATACCGCAGGAAGTCAATACAGTGGGAAGTCGATACGCAGGGAACATATAGCGGGGGAACAAATCAGTTGAACTACATGAACAATAATCGCAGTTGGGGCCATAACAAACAAAGCTTACCTAATCTGTAGGTACTACTGGGATTTATTGATTACCAGTTTACAACAACCTAGGTCCAACTGTTTACCGAGCCATTCGAAGGTCGGACGAGATCAAAATATTAAGTCGTTGACCCATCCCATAACCAGTCATAGCAATTTTTTTTGTGGGATTTAAAATCGGAATGGATCGGATGGGGTAAATACTGAAGCTGCTGCGTCGGGCTCCTAATAACTATACAAATAGCAATTTTCCTGCATCTAGGTACGTCTATTCTGCATAAGCCGACCGTTAAACCAGAGACGTGTAGGAAATGAGCCATTCCCGCAATAGTAGTTTCCGTGTTCGCCGTAAACATAAGTCTGGGGCATACCGTTATCCTACGCGGAATAGACAATGGTCCATGGTCAAGTAAAGTCTGGTTGAATTAAAGCCAATGTCTTTTTAAAAAAAATTACTAAGAAGAAAAGAAATACATTTCTTTGACGACCTCCTTGGTCGAGTGGTTTGTACACCGGTTTTAATGGTGTCGCCATCGCTGAGGTCCCGGGTTCGATCCCCGGTCGGGTCAATTTAGAAATTATTGTTTATCTAAATTGTCTCAGGTCTGGGTGTTTTCTATGTATAATAGGTGTGTATTTAAGTGTTTTAAATATGTTTATCCGTTGTCTAGTAACCATTTAACGAGTTTCACAACGAAGCTTCTCTTAGGCTAGACAATTGGTGGGAGTGTAGGATTGTTTAGGAAAGTTTTATTTATTATTTTTATTTATTGGTACACACTAAGAACAACAAAAGTTAATTACATGTAAAAAATATTGAAAAAAAAGTACATTTACAATAAGAACAAAAACAGAAGACAAAGTGTGGCCAACTATGCCCCAGTCTCAGCACATGCTACAGCGACATGAGGCCGCTGCGACGCAAACAAAATTTAGTGATGATATATTTACGTTTTTCTATTCAAAATTTTTTTTTATATATGCGTACGTTGGATTTTCTATAAAATACAGCAATACGAGTAATTTCATGTTCGTACAGGCTACTATGAAATAAAACTATTTCAGGGATCCGGGATTCGATAAAAATAAACAAACCACATTTTGGTGGTTTTAACCACTCTTAACAATGTCTTGTCAGCAACTTTAGTATTATAGCCCCCTTCATTCCGAGCACTATGTGGGATTCATATTCATATTCAATTATTCACCATAAATTTATAATAATGTAAGAACAATACAAGTGGGTACTTATTTATAAGATACTCGAGGCCGCTCGCGGTTTCACCCGCGTGGTTCTTGGTTTCACCCGCGTGGTTCCCGTTCCCGTGGGAATATCGGGATAAAAGTATCCTATGTGTTATTCCCGGCTATAAACTATCTGTATGCCGAATTTCATCCAAATCCATTTAGTAGTTTTTACGTGAAAGAGTAACAAACATCCCTAAAAACTTTCGCGTTTATAATATTGATAATTCTAAATCGATGAATTGATAGGCTTATGTTTGTTACAAATTCACCTTTTCAAGGCACTGTGAAATATTAAATTGTAGTTAGTTTAATATTTTATAATTACAATTTAAACTATCTACAATAATTACATTTTATTTTCAAAATATTCTTTCATGTTGTAAAAATAATGAGACATAAGAATATTTTTGAGGTCCCGTTTTTCAAATAACTTGGATACAAGGAAGAATGAGGATGGGCATCCATCGCGAAGGAAATCTTTCTTTGAATAAGACTGATCGGTAGTGATGGATTGCATTTTATAATGGTCGTCACCATAAGACACATATATATACATACGAGTATAAAAAAAAAGGCAAATACACTGATCGATAAGAAAATTTGTTAGAATGCTTAGACTGAAGTTTACAGAACGTACTCGCGGGCATATCGACTTATTTAATTAATAAAAAACAATATAGTTATTTATTGACATTGTTGTTGTTTTTACAAGTATCGGGTTTAAAAGCTAGTAGGTTTTAAGTGTCTGGCCTGAGGAGCTCGATGGCGCAGTGATTAACGCGCCCGGTCTGCGAGTGCTGAGGTTAAGCAACTTTCGCAAAAGCCGGTCATCGGATGGGTGACCAAAAATTTATCATCTCGAGCTCCTCCGTGCTTCGGAAAGCACGTAAAGCTGTTTGTCCCAGCTGTATTAGCAGTCGTTAACAACCACCGCACCGCACTGGGCTCGCGTGGTGGTATATGGTCCGTTTTCCCTATCCGTCCATAAGGAAGGCTCGTGCACCAGCAGGTGGTGACATAAAATGAGGTGAACTTTATGTCTTAGTCATATTGTTGAATTTATTTGAGAAGCACTCTTTATTTTTAATCTCATTCGCTAAGGTCTGAACATTATTGAGATATCACTATGAATTTAAAATAAATTCTTTAATACTAAGTATTAACGTATCAGCATTGTGCGATAAAAAAACCTCAGACAAAAGGACGTACTTCAACGTTAGCAAATATTTTTATTTAGGTTATTATATGTTTTCTTGGTACAAAAAAAATGTAATTTAAATAATATGTGTAGTGTATGTGTATAAATATTATTTAAATTACATTTTTTTCCTACCATGGATTTCCTCAAAATAACGCCTGATTCCATTAATTATATTTTTTCTTGTTTAAGAAATACAAACAACTATTTACATACATTTTACAATATAATACAACTAGCTATACATAATCAGTTTAAACATAAATCTTAATTCACAATAGCAAATGAATAACACAAGATGCGAAACAAATGTAAACAAACAGCTAAAAGTAATTGCGACAAAAAATGGGTATTAAAGTTATTTTCGTCATTTTTTAAGTGAGTTATGCCTACAAGGTGGACAGACGATCTGGTGAAGGTCGCGGGAAGCCCGCATCCAGCGGCTTGTGCGGCGGCGGCAGCAGCACAAAACCGGTCGTTGTGGAGATCCTTGGGGGAGGCCTTTGTCCAGCAGTGGACGTCTTTTGGCTGAGATGATGATGATGATGATGATGATGATGATGATGATTCGTTCAGTTAAAACTAATTAAGTTCATCTGGACATTTCCACTTATAAACCTTTGCCTGTTTGTTTTCCATTCAGTTTGACTATTAATGGAAATGGGAAGTCTCCTCTTGTAACTCATTGTTAATATTTTAATCTCTAAAAGTATTAGAGATAGAAATAAAGAAGAAATAAAGAAATTTGGTGACTCGTTTCTTTGTCGCACCTCCAAAAGATGGAATATTCTACCAGCACACGGTTTCTCTCCTTCCTATGATATGGGGTCCTTCAAACAGGCGTGAAGAAGCACCTTGTAGGCTGGTAGAGTGAGGTTGACTGATGCTGCGTTGTTTTCACGCTGCACCAGTTGTCTTCGCGTCTGAACTCTATTTCCACTTAACATCAAGTGGTATGGAGACATTTGCCGTGCTAGGTAGGTATTTAAAAAAAAAATTACAAAAAAAAATATACGAGAAAATAAAACTTTCTTTGAGTAACCTTCAGTGAAATAACAATAGCAAACTTTTCTATTTGAATTCATCGAAAGTGAACTTTTGAACCGACATCATCTAGACTTACTTATAAACAGATATCCGTGTCAGTACTGAATCAAATTATGTTAAAGATTGAAGTTTTACACAGATTTTTCCTTTAATCTAAAAAGCCGTGCAGTTATCAACACAAGCCACACGTTCGCACACAAACGAGTGCCATGCTATTGTTTTGTCAGGAACGCCGATGCAGCAGTTGAATCATACACTCAATATCACGTAGGAACTGTAATAACCTTGAAGCAGAAGAAAAATGAGCTAATTTGACGATTGGAGAGAAGTCTAGAAGCTTTTATTGATTGTCGCATGACGTTTGGCAAAGAGTAACCTGTTTTGATTATTTTGTAGATAGGCAAAAATATTATAAGACCAGTACCTATTTAATACAATAATAATTTAATACAATGCAATACCTAATGTTTTATTATTTTATTGTTACATAAACAGGTGACTTATCATTAAAAACTATGTTTAAGTAGGGATCTACTGGTATGCTGAATCTAAAAAAAAACTTGTTAAAACGTGAAATAATACATTTTAATTTAATTGTTGAATTTATTATACTGAAGTTCTTGAAGAAGTTCGCGTACTCACAAATGTTTCCGGATGCCTCTGAAAGGTAGATTATGATAACAATCATAATTTTCCTCTCAGAGTACAGGCGGACGATTTCGACCCACGTCTCACGCTTCTGCGCAGTTTATTCTAGAAACGTGAGTGCGCCGAGCGATGCGCTTACGCACCGCACCTCCCCACCTGCTGTATATAGCCTCCGGCGACCGCGCCGTCCTCAGTTCATATACCCACTCCGCTCAGTGCACACGTCTGTTCATTCAAAATGTTTTCTCTGCGCGTTCTAACGATCGCCGCTGTCTTGGCCACGGTAGCCGCACTACCAGCGGGGACAGACAAGCCGGCCGTCCCCCGCCCTGTCACAACAATCACAGACGCCGATGTTGAAGACGCACCCTGGTTTAGCTTTCCGCTCTTCGGAAACCTGTTCGCCCCACTGTGGAGGTTGTTCCCGAGCTTCGCCGACATCGGCCCGAGGATTATCACGGACGACAAGAAGTTCCAGGTCGTCGTCAATGTGAAGGATTACAAGAAGGACGACTTAAAGGTGAAGGTGAAAGGCGACTTCATCTTCGTACAGGGCTCGCATGAGGCGAAACAGGACGAGCGTGACATTTACGCCAGCCAATTCTTCCACACGTACACGCTGCCCGTGAACTCCAGCGCTGCGACTGTCACCGCTGAGCTGTCCAACGATGGCTTCCTGATCGTCAGTGCACCGATCGGCGAGCCAGTTGAAAACGCGAAGGAATCGGACAGGGAAGTTCCTATTACCGAAACTGGCTCGAACTACCAGAAAGAGGAGCCGAGCACGACCACTGGGGTGCCCCGCGCCGTGGACTCGTCTGAGGACAGGAAGGAGCCCACCACGCCCGCGGAACGCGAGGAGGTGACCGAAAAGGACAACGTCATACCCCACGGAAACGAAATCCCTCTCTAAAGTGATACCCTACCTTTAAGTATTTAATTATAAATCACTATTGTAATAAATATTTTTCTATTTAAAGCCAGTGTTTCGTTTCGTACGGCCGCGAGGTTCGTTTTTACGCCTACGAACGAATGCAGATGTGCTCCAGACGTGGATGGGGGAACAATGGAGGTCGGTCTTTGTTAGTATGTTAGGAAGTGGTTGCACCATAAAAGTAAAACTTTAACGAACAATATTACATTGAAACAGGTTTGAGAGTCGTTTTTAACATTAAAATGTTTTCATGTTGTATATTTTAGATTTCTCACAGAATCTTATTTCGTAAATTCAATTTGGTTTTGATGGAAGATCTTTTTACAAACAAATCGAAAGTGATTGATTGTTTTGTTGCTAAATTAAAGAAAAGAAAAGAAAGAAAATTATGCCATTTTATATTTTGAAATCATATTATTAGAAAAGGCATAACTTAAAATGAGGTCCGTCAATGACAATAAAATAACAAAACAATTTCTTGTACCTACTACAAGGAAAATAATGAAAATAATTACCTTGGCAACGAAAAATACTTAACAAAATTAACCAAGCCTCAGATAGGATTAAAGCCCACGCCCTCTCGCAATTTAAACTAATTAAGAAAACCTTTTGCGTCACAATTTTTCGACCATTTAGCAACGTCAGAATGTTGTGCCTATTTAATTTAATACAATTTTGAAGCTGGCGCCTGCCTAAAGTTATTCATTACACTATGTTCGTTTACAAAGACAGTTTACCTGGCGCGTTAATATTTTATCGTGTACCTACTACGCTCGAGTGTGTCGGTGCGAATTTGTATTCAAAACAAGTGACTGTGTTGATTATAGCAGAGTCAAATTACGGGGAAACTCAGAGTCGGTTAACGACGTTATATCGAATAATGGTGGGAGGATTCCGCTCCAGCATTGTGGCAGTAACGAACTTAGGTAAGGGTTAAGGCTTTGACAAATCAAGGTTGCACGCAGGCTGAAATTGAAATCCGTGTCTCGCGGATGACGAGACGTAGTTTAGAACTATTAAGTTGGAATTATTGATGGGCGGAGTGTGCTTAGTATGCCATTCGTTGTTGTGAATGATTATAACGAATAATGAAATAGTTTATTGCCTCAAAAATAGAAATAAAACATAAATGAAATATTAAAAAACACAGGGTCAAAGGGTCAAAGGCATAAGGGAAAAGCTCAGTTTTCACCGAGATTTTCTCAGCGCTGGTTTTCAGCCGTTCCCCCTATTCCTGAGATGAAAAGTGGGAATTATTTATACAGGAAGAATATAGCGACGAGTTGCTTGCATTACAGCATTAATTCAGGCAAGGTCAAACGGTTGCGTAACTATTCCATAAAACCTATTTTACATGTTTAGGTATATCTTTTTTACCTTTAAGCATAAGCATTTGGCCATCATCCTTTCAATGCTGTCTCAAAAGATTGTTTTTAGCTCAGAACAATAACTAGTTTTTAGCCTGCTTTTGACATTAAGATAGTAAGATTGACAACTACTACTGACGACTACTGTTCAGTACAGTACAACATGAACATAAATATATTTTATAATTATTAGTCTGGCAATAATATTTAACTTTTACGTGTGGTATCACCACACTAACTTTTTTCTCCCTTCTTGACTTTGTCACTTAACAACTAACATGTTTAAAAGTTTGTTAATATTTTTTAATAGTAAAATCTATATTTTACAAGTCCAATTTGTTTCATTTCCAACAAAGTAGTGGTCCATCGATTATTTAAAAAAACAGTGTCTACATTTTGTAAGTCACTTCGCATAGTGTGACAAACTTATATTTTATTTGTTAACTAATAACACACTAGGTGTTTTAAAATAGTAGAATCAAGGCCCTGTTTTCAAAGTGATATGGCCTGAAGGTGAACAGTTTACGCCGGAATCCTTAATATTAACGAACTGGCTATCTTATCACCGCTGACGGAACACAACTATGCTACTAACTTTGATGTTGGACTAGGTTGTTGAACAGGACACTGTCGGCTGAACAGGCACCTGACAGTGATAGGAGTTAAAACTGATCCCATATGCCCGGAGTGCATGGAAAGCGAGCCTCCACCTACTAGCTGAGTGCCCTATGTACTCACTATCAAGATGGGAGCTCTGGGGATCGGACACATTTTACATAGAGGACGTACAGAATCTGAAGGTGGAGCAGATAGCAAGATTTACAAAAAGAGACCAAAAGATTCGACGGGGTGCCGTGAAAGCTGGATGAACCTAAACTCCCTTAAAAGGGAGAACGGGGAAAAGGATGAAGTGGTCCGCAATAATGCGGGTGGATCGTCCGTTCGGCTGGCGACGTCCCCATAAGAAAATAATAATAATAACTTTGATGTTAAGGCGACATACTTAGGTAAGATGGTGGTAGATATCCAGACGAACTAAAAACAAGACCTACTGGCCAACCAAACCGAGTACAAACATAATACGTTACTGAGAATCAAACCCGTGAACTCTGGTTATGAAACAGAAGCGAATAAATGTTATATTCTTTAGAATTGTGTATACGACTGTTTATGCAAACGTATTGATACAAGACCACTGCGTGACGGCTTTGACGATCAGAATGGAGTAGGTAGATGAACGATATTTCCACTTAACGCATTCCCCGTGCTACTTCAAGCGCAAAACTATGTCAATACACTATGATTTTATGTTTTCTTTCGCTGCAGATTATGTGGACATGATTAGTTAGTCATATTTATGATTTGTTATTGCAATTACACATTTTATAGACACGTATAATAAGTAACACAAACATGAAACTAGTTAATTGTGAAAATAACGGCATAATTATTCTTTTCTTTCGATCTTTAGTTGACTACACAGTCATGTACTACGTATGTATTTTGGAAATTATCCCAAACTTTTCTATTTTTCTTATCATCATCATCATCAGCCCACACACGCCCACTGCTGGACGCTTTTTATTTCATCATCATCATCATCTCAGCCAAAAGACGTCCACTGCTGGACAAAGGCATAAATAATAAATACATAATAAATAATACATTTATCCTATAAACAGTTTCAGCAATTGTCAATGTCAGTAAAACACGATTAAAACTATTTAAATAGACAGTCGACCAAAGACCAACACAGTTGTGCAAAGCATGCGAAAGTAACGCTATTAGCCAGATCTTGAATTTAAATTAAATTTAAATTCCAGTGACAACATAAAGATATATCAGATGTTTATTTAAGAGCGTTTACGCAGCACACTAGCGCCGCCAATGAAAGAAAAAACATATCTAGTAATTAGAGATAGAAAATCAAATTATGCTCAACAAACTATCTGAATGAAGTAATTACGCATTTTTATCATTTTTATCATGCAGAGCATAATTTGATTTTCTATCTCTAATTACTAGATATGTTTTTTTTTCATTAGTGGCGCTAGTGTGCGGCGTAAACGCTCTTAATGGATAATCTTAAAATTAACATATAATTGTTAGGGAAGCACCAATAGGTATTAAAATACATACATACTAAATAAAGTATGTAAAATAACTGTACACGGAAGATACGCTCTTCTTTAACAAAGCGACATATTCTATGATGTCCTCACCTGAGACTGACCCACCATTAATAAATAAGGTACATCCCAAGTTCAAAGTGGAAATAAGTAATGAACTTATATGTTACATAAGTTAAATGATTCGAAGAAAAATCGAAGCTATCATCTACATAATCTATAAGTTTATGACTTTGAAAAAATGAAATGAAAAAATGAATAATTATTTATTTAGTGTCACACACACAGTTATACATGAAATAAAATAAAAATAAAATAGAATAAAAAAATGCAAAGTGATACATAAAAGGTATCCACTCAGCATTTGTCTGAACACCAAAGGTGTCACGACGCTGATCTTCCGTGGAAACCTAGAAAAGAGAACACCAGAACAAACAAGAAAACAAAATGTACCTACTATACTACTATAATTAATAAATATCACGATTATGCAACCATGCTTATTGGAGTACTTTGTTTGTTTGTTGACGGTAATCCCCGGGACTACTGGTAATATTTCAAAAGTTCTTTCAATGATAGAATGATACATTTATTGTGGTTAATATAGGCTAATAATTTAATAAAAATATTAATTTAAAAAAATACGAAATCAACGTGGACGAAATTGCGGCCAAACTGCTAGTAGTAACATATATTATTGGCATTATGAATTTTACGCAAACTAATTAATATTCGGAGTAGTGTTAAAAAATAAACTTGATATTTTTTAAAATATTAAAATCGGATGTTGATGACGCGTAGTTGTTGACATTGACCAATACTACTTTGGCTTACATACAAGTAAGGATACATATTGGTAGAACGATAGCATAACACCTTATCATACCTACTTCCAAGGTTCATCTGACCCATTAAGTTAGAGGATGCGGGTTGAATTAAAAAAATATATTATATTTTACGGTTAAGCCGTGCCTTGATCTCACCTGATGTTAAGTGATGCTAAGGCCAATGATGGATGCGCACTTCACCCGGGATTCTCAACCAGTGAGGCACTGGCTATCTTATCTCTAGCTGCCGGAACACAACAATACTACAAACAGATGTTATGACGACATATTTAGTTAAGATGATGTTAGCTAGCCAGGCGGACAAACAAGCCCTACCACCAACCAAACAATCATAATACCCAGCTTGTGTAACTATTTTAAACACTTTAAACCTAATAATATAAAGATATCACGCGCTCCCAGTACTCTCATATAACTCCGTTTGTCCATACATCCATTAACGCAATTCAAAGTATAGTTTTTGTGATTTTTATTTAATTAAAACCATGTCGGTGTGACCGTGGTATAACGGGTGTGTGCGGGAAGCCGTAACGACTGGTGCATTGCCACAGTGGATGTACAAACAGTAGGCAGTAAGACAAGTTTTTTTAAGGTGTTTGCAGATTGCCTCAAAAAAAAAAATATACAAAAACAAACCAAAAAGAAACTGCCAAAAGAAAAAGAAAAATAAGAAACAGAAAAGAGCATCTGTACCCCTGCCCCCAAGGAGACCCGGTTCGACCGATGTCGACCGAGACGACGACCCGGGTAAAGAGGCCAGACCTCGAAGCCCGAACCGGCCCCAAAGCAGGGGCCGAAGAAAACAACCAACCAACCAACAGATTGCCTCAAGCGGCATTTTCAGCTTCACCGGGCTTGTATGGGGGCGGCGAGAAACTTAAAGGGTTCCTCAAGCCGTGTGAAACGAATCGCCTTCGGAGGTTTTCTAGAAATAACAGCATCACGCACTAGTGCGTGTCGCCGTGCCCTACTAGATTCTCTGAAGGGTTCGGATCGGATCAAGGAGCGGAACAACCCGAGGGCGTCTCTAAAGGCTCGGTTCTCGGCTCGGGTTGACCGGGCCGTGGTGGTGGAGAGAAGCGCCCAGGTACATGTCTGTACCTGGTATGGAACGCGTGTGAACCGGTTCGTCGTACCCTTGTTCTACGAGTACGGTGTCTTGGGCCTAAACTAGTGTGCATGTTAAGTGTATTCTGTAAATGTGTAGTGGTATTTAGAGGATCGGGTGGGGGGGGGGGGGGGGGGGGTAGTAAGACACGGTTTATTTATAAACTTTAATTATCGCAAGCTGAAATAGCACTTTAATAGAGACGATTAAACCCAAACCTGTTGTACATATAGAAGAGCTTGTTCAAGACGCTATTGGCTAACGTTTTTTATCAATCAAACAATAGGTCATTACATCTTGAACATCCGAAAAAAATATTTAACAATCGTTAAAGATGTAAATGTAGTGGTTTTTTTTTCAAGTTTTTTTATTTTTAGTTTAAAAGTAAATATAGCATAATATAGTCAACAAACATTCATCTACATATAAACTCGTTGCCCTGACAATCGCTCTATCCAGTTACATACCTACTTATTGGGTTAAGAGTTTATAACAAGTCCCTTGGGTATCTCGAAACGATAATATTTTTTTATATATTTTTTTCAATGCTATTGGTTATACAATGTCGTCAGTGATGCCTATTATCCAGCCTCAATGAAACATGCATGTGTTGTCTCCGAATATCGGGTACATCTGTGTAGGCTAGGCATGCGTGCGTAAATCTGAAAAGAATGGAACGCTATAATTCACACGCACCTAAGCATCGACATTATACCATTGAGTAATTCAGGCCATGACGCCGGAACCAACTACCGGACATATTTCAGCATTATGAACAAAAGCGTGTCCGAACATAGCCCTGGATGCAAACCTGGGATAGCCGATGTGCCTACCGTAATTGCCACGCGCAGTGTAGGGTTCCGTAGCCCATCTCAATAATGCGGACTCTGAGAAGAGGGCTTTTATGAACATTTAGACGGCTCATATACTTAAATGTAGATACTATTGGTTTCACACACCTGACAACGTTATTTAAGTAGTTCCCAATGAGGAATTTGTACTGCGCCAAGTACATTTTATAAGTTTATCGACTGTTGCTCGTAAACTTGTAAAGCCTACTTAGCTGTGATTGTTTTCCTTTTTACTTCGTCATATGTACAACTACCGTGAATTTTTTTACGTATCCAAGAACAACCATTTGGCTGGCAAGGGGGGGGGGGAACACTTGACTCTAACAAAATTTTGCATTTTAAAGCTTAATAGTTTACAAACGGATGCCTCAATCAAAAAAACTGTTTCAACAAACCCGTAATATTTTTATATAACGACGATCCGACTTCTTGGCGGGAAAGTGAAGCGACATGCCTGTGGTTTTGGCTTATTTCCTAAAATTTGTGCTAAGTCGAATATTAATGTGAAAATGAAATATTGTTTATTTATGTATCACTTGTAAGAAAAATTACTTTGACACTGGCTAAATGTGCTAATCGCACAAAGCCATCAACTAAAGGAAAAAAAAACGCTACGATCCGAATACGATCCTGCTACTAGGCTCACCGTTCGACTGTTTAAGTGTGTTGTTAACTTACCGCAATGGGTTTGTTGACTGCGCAATACATTGTTTGTGCAAAATTGTTTCGAGATGCATTCTGCGGCCGCATGCGAGTCGATGTTTTGTAACTTTTGCGCCTCGCGGAAATTGGACGGGGCGGCCATATTTGCTGGCCACCTTGCTGCAGCGTGGAGAGCTAACTCAACTTTGAAAATATTTTTCTAACCGACTTAAAAAAAGAACACGTAAAATATGACTTTCATTTGTTTGTAATTTTTTTGAAAACACAACGCAGTGCGTGTCATTGTTTTCATTATCATTATATTAAAATTTATAGACGCTACATGCTGGATCCAAGCTTCCCAACGTAACAAAAGCGCATAGGGATATTTGGGCTATAGCCCTCCACACCAAACTGGCATAAAAGAGGTTAGTAGGTTCACAACAACATAGCACCACCAAGAAAAGGGAGTTCCCTTTCAGCACACGTATTTCCTCCTTCCTAGGTGAGGGTGGCTATAAGCAGGATTCTACGATCCTACCCTACTAGCTGTTACCGCCATCTGGACACTGCTTCATAACATCAGGCTAAGCAGAATCATATGCTTATACAGTCATCAACATCCGATCTTAATATTGAAAGTGCCGTTTCGCGATCTGATACGGTCAGTGTAGTGTGTCGAGAACAAGTTTGAGTGAATAGTAACTTAGGAGACAGTGGTACGAGTATCTAGCGCCAAAAACGACTAAGGAAGAGGGTAGATCGTTTTGTCTGCTCATAATCACCCACCCGCATTATCTTCAGTACATTCGTGATCATGGCGCATGCAACTCTGCCCAAATATCGGATACTCACACACAACAAAAACATGGTAATAACCCCGATAATTATATTTGTTCACATATTTCACCAGAAGCTGGTACGCAAAAATAAATTAAAAAATTATACAATAGTAAGGGAAAAACCCAAGTTGCAGTAATGTTCTAAATAAAAGCATTTATCAATTAGCCATTTCTTTTGGCATCACCTTCATGTCATCGTGTAGCCTATTAAAAATTTTGATGGCCATTACGTAACTGTTTTTTGTATATGACACAGTTGTGGCATTAACAAAGGGCAATGGGTAAACAATACAGCGGATACGATGCTAAGTTGCCTCGGTCGAAAGTTACGATCTAGGAAAATCATATATAACTATGTTTGTAAGACTTTTGTATTATTGCAGTTGGAGTAATTTAAATACGTGATTGTCTCACGTCTTTCAATTATGAGGATAGTGTAAATATGTTACCTTATAGACAAGTTATCAATAAATTTATCAATAATACATTAAGTATTAAAACAATGGTTGACAACTTTTCTGATGTAGATATTGTTGTCAATAGTAATAATATTTAAATTCCATACCCGTGTCTACAAACGAGCGCGGAAGTGTATAAGCATAACAATAACATAATATACTTTTATTGGCTACAAGAAAAATGATGCAAATAAATTAAACCTAGAGACAGAGCACAAGAAAGCGGCCTTATTGCTACAAGCAATCTCTTCCAGGAAGTCTTTTTTTTGAGAGTTTTGTTGACTGCCACTGGATATTTTCAACTTCACCGGGGTTTTTTGGGGGCGGCGAGAAACTTAAAGGGTTCCTCAAGTCGTGTGAAACGAAGCACCGTCAAAGGTATTCTAGAGGGAACGGCATCACGCACTAGTGCGTGTCCCCGTGCCCTACTAGATTCTCCGAGGGGTTCTGATCGGATCGGGGAACAAACCGAGGGTGCCTCTAAAGACTTGGACCTCGGTTCGGGTTGACCGGGCCGTGGTGGTGAGGAGAAGCACCCAGGTACATGTCTGTACCTGGTATAGAGCGCGTGTAAATCGGCTCGTCGTACCCTTGTTCTACGTGTACGGTGTCTTGGGCCTAAACTAGTGTGCATGTTTAGTGTATTCTATAAATGTCTTCCAGGAAGCCGTAAGTGATAACAATTATTGCTAATCCTTTATTGTACATATAAAAACATACTTTACACAAGGCATATACAAAGGTGAGCTTATCTCTAGAAGAGATCTCTTCCAGCCAACCCAAGCCGTGATGATGAAAGGAAATCTGCAGAACTATTCTGCAATCATTATAAAAAAATAGGGAAGATAAATATTGGTGTAAGGATTTGTTAGGTGAATTTCGCGAACGCATTATTCAGTTGCAGCGAATTTTAGAATCGCATTTTTTAGCAAATCAATTTTTCAAGTAAGATATATTTTGCGAACAACGCTTTATTTAGTTTCAGCGGATTTCAGTGTTTTTTAGCGAATCAATATTTCATGCGGATATATTTTGCGAATAAAAAGGTACAACTGAGACGACAAGAAAACAAATTAAATCTTCTTCTCGTTTGCATGTTCATGCACACGATGATGCAAATCGTGCTTGCGGCCAGGAACGATTACCCACGACCTTGACAACCGGTTCAATGGAGGAAAACAATTTTAGCTTTTTATAACTCTAAAACGATAAACGGTAGATACTTAGGTACTTTTTTTTTTTTTTTTTTTTCTATTCTCCTCCAACATAATCGGAGCTAATTTTTGCTAATTCTCTTTCATACCAGTTCTCGCATTTATTCCTCTCGCACTTTCATTCCGCATACTTGACATTCATTCATCTTCTTTTTCTCTTTTACGGGTTTCCTACTTTTCTACTCTACTAATATTTCTATTTTTATTCTTATTAGCGTTGGTGGCCTCTTTTAGGTCCTTGTACATACAACTGTTTTATTCTAGTTTATGAAATTCTTAAACTCATTCTAATTTCCATATCTTATTTGCTTATCATTACTGGAGAACGTCAAATATATTACAAATATATTTGCGTTTCTCTTATACTATATTCTTATAACTAACATTATTTACTATTATGTTTTATTTCTATTTATTACAATTTTTATAACTTTTACACAATATTCTATAAATTTTTGCCTTTCTATATTGTTGCCAGCCAATATTTTCGCAAAATTTTCGGGCAAGACTTTGGTGCCCAGATAGGCCTCGATGTTGTACCTCTCCAGAGTGTGTATAGGGCACTCGGAGAGGATGTGTATGATAGTTTCGTCTGCATTTGGGTCGCAGGCACACGACGGGCTGTCCTTGCACTTAAAGCGATTTAAGTACGCTGAGAACCCGCCGTGTCCTGTGAACACCTGTGTGGTGAGTTGTGTGATACTTAGGTACTTGTAGTTTACTATTTATACTTATATTTAAACATGAAGAAAGAACTTTTTTATTTATTTGTAAGGTCAGAAGTTGGAGCTAGCGGTACTACGCCGGACAACTATGGCTGATATAATATAAAAATAGTAATTTGTAAGGTCTGCCAACATTTTTACACCAACTACTTATTCTCTAAAATACATTTTTTCTTAATACACAAACAATAACAGGCAAACACAGCCAAACTGTGTACAACATATAAAATAAGAGATTACATATAGGTTTAACTGACGTACTAGGCGTACCTGACCTTACATTCAGGATAATAAGAGTGAGAAGAAGAAAAAAGAAAGAATTTCCAAAACTTAGTTACATTAATAAATTATATAAATTAAGTATGGTATCTAAGACGAGTACGAAGTTATCTTCACATGAACCCCTTTGTACCCCTGTTTAGGCACTTCGCGCGCACGTAGTATGAGATTTGGCAAGGTAAAGTTCATAATGGAGAAAGAGGACAGAAAGATAAAAATTATGTATAATTATGTGCTACATTACATTTTTTTTTTCCTAATCTGCTAACGATCTTCTCCCACAGGATGGGAGGCATTATATTCTAATTTTCTCTTTCATACCAGTTCTCGCTTTTATTTCTCTCGTACTTCCATTCCTATTCCTCTTTGTCATTCATCATCTTTTGTACTTTACGGCTGGGTGTTGCCGTCTATTTTTCTATTTGGTTATTTGCCATCTATCTAACTATATATTACTTTTATTTTCTTATCTTACTAAGTCTACACTCTAATAGGGAAAACAGGGGAAAATAATTGGTACAACTTCTGAAACATGTGCATAAAAACTTACAGACTAGATTGGCTTCGTTTTACATTAATTTAAGTCTTTATACTTAATTCTATTGCTTCTTACTTACTATTTTTGCTTACATTATTATTTTTACTTGCATTATTTCTTATGGCTATACATATATTGTTTTGCGGTCTTATACTCTTATTGAAAAAACATAATAAACTAAAATTTTTGCATGAGCAGATTTGTTGCACATTCTTCATGAATGTGCAAAAATCTCTCTGGCTTGCTATATTACATTGTATAAACATAGTATATTTTGAATAACGGTCGAAATTCTTGACTCGAGGAGCTCGCCGGCGCAGTGATTAGCGCGCCCGGGCGATTATTTTGCAGGTACACATTGGATAGGTACCAATTTTTTTAAATCTCGAGCTCCTCCGTGCTTCGGAAGGCACGTGACGCCGGCCATTGGTCCTAGGGGCTTTAGCGTTATTAACTACCAATCCGCACTGTTGCAAGTGTCTAAGGGATGCAGTGGCCTCTTTCCATGGCAGGCGAATTGCTTGCTTGCCGGCTGATTATCATAAAGTAAAGTGTTTATTGACTTGACCTATCAAGCGTAACTGTGCCACTGCAAACACTACCTCTATTACGTTCGCATTAAGGTTGGAAGTAAAGTGAAACTGTTTAGCTTGTCGTGCGGTTGACGGTGCTTTAAAATTATTACTCATTGTTATTTTTTTGTTTTATTTGACATAGACAATAACAAAAGGTTGTTTACTATGTTCCTGGCGGCGGCGTCGGGCATCAATCACTATGTTACATAATATACAATAATACATAAACCCATAACAAGTATACGATTTCGCAACATTTCGTTTGTTTAATTTATACTTAATCTAAACACCAAAATTATGACTCGGTCGCTTGAATCAATAAAATAAAATAAATAAATTAATAAATAAACTTTCCTACATTCACACCAATTATCTAGCCCAAGAGAAGCTTCGTTATGAAACTCGTTAAATGGCTACTAGACAACGGATAAACATACTTAAAATACTTAAATACATACTTTTTATACATAGAAAACACCCAGACCCGAGACAATTTAGAAAAACAATAATTTCTAAATTGACCCGACCGGGAATCGAACCCGGGACCTCAGAGATGGCGACACCATGAAAACCGGTGTATAGTCGACAATGAAATTGCTTTACCACCTTAGAAGTGAATTTTGTTTGCATATAATAAAACAGCAAGTTCTATTTTTGTTTAAAAGATCAAGTGACAGATACGTTGTCATTATTGACAATGAGCCTTAGTGAAATTTTATTGTTATAGAAGTTTTGTCAAAAGTGATAAAGCAATTTCATGGTCGACTATACAAACCACACCTTACTGGCTTCCCACATTGAACAACAACACACAGGGGCATTGGGCCATTATCTACCACGCTGCTTCAATATCAATTTCAATATATTTGCATCCAAAATGTTACATAGTTGTTAATGTATTGAAATTATTGACACAATTTTGGACCCTGTTGGGCACAGCAATTTAGAAGAGAGTATGACGCCATAAGGAATATTATCATTAATGTTTTCACTATTGTACAGTATTGTTACAAATATATTATGCAATTGTAAATAGATTATTGTATTATAAACTATTATATTTTTTTTTATTTTTTTTTATTTATTTATACGGACACATAACAGGCAACAGTTAAAAAAAGAGTAACACAAATTTTTATGAAAAGCTTATACACTAAACCATCACCTAAAAGCATGCATCCCTGACATGAGTATAATTTAATGGTTTTACATATTGAGATATTAGGTAGCGATGTTGGTGCCATAAGACCGTGAATATTATATTATAATTTTATAATGTTATTTTATTTTAGGTATTTTGTTCAATCAAATCGGGTTCTGAGGCTCTTCTTGAAGACATTTGAACTAGAGGTAAAAATATTTATATCATGATTACTTTGAGTCAACTCGTTGTATTGGCGACACATACGAACTATGGGGTTGTAAAATGAAGTATTATTGCGGTATACCTGAAGAGAAAATAATTTATGATTACGAGTTCTGTTAAAAGTGTTAAAGTTAATAGCTGAAAGAAGCCGTGGAGAATTTAATTTCGAATTAATAATTTTGTGTAAATATATAAGTTGAGTCTGGTTGCGTCTAGCTTCCAGTGTTGTCATGTAAAATTTTTGTAACCTGTCCTTATATGTGCACAATCTTCTATGAAAGCCCTGTTGGTAGGAGAGAATTTTTAGGAATTTCTTTTGTAAAGATTCAATGCGACTGGAGTGCACGGTGTAGAAGGGTGACCAAACAATAGAACCGTATTCTAAGTTGCATCTTACAAGAGCATTGTACAAGTATTCAATGGCACAAGATTTGTTAAAATGTTTTGTATTACGCGTTACGAAACCCAAAAGACTAGAGGCTCTATTATAAATATGATTATAATGGTCTCTAAATGACAGTTTTTCATCAAATATCACACCTAAGTCTTTGGTCTTGCATAAACGGTTTAAGATTAGGTTATCTAATTTATAATCAAAATATATTTTATTAGATTTCTTAGTAAATGTCAATACAAAACATTTATTAACGTTTAAGAACATTTGGTTTCTAGTGCACCATTGAGACACCATGTCAAGATCCCTTTGGAGAGTTTCTGTATCACTATGGCTAACGATAGTTGAAAATATCTTGAGGTCATCTGCATATAAAAGGCATGGGTTTTTGATGCTGTCAATTAAGTCGTTGATGAACACATTAAAGAGCAAGGGTCCCAAATGTGATCCTTGAGGCACGCCGGATGCAATGGATGCTGGAGCAGAAACTTCACCCTTAAGGGCAACTAATTGACTTCTTCGAGACAAATAGGATTCTATCCACCGAAGCAATGAGCCATGTATACCCATAATTTTTAGCTTTTGACATAATATGGTGTGATTGACCTTATCAAAGGCTTTAGAGAAGTCTGTGTATAAGGCGTCTACTTGAATATTTTTTGCAAATGCTTCACATATATAGTATTTATACTCCAATAGGTTTGTAATGGTGGATTTATTTCTGACAAAACCGTGTTGGTTAGGGGAGAGTAATGGACTGATATGGAAATAAAGGACGTCGTAGACCAACGATTCAAAGAGTTTTGGGCAACAGGATAAAATACTTATTGGCCTATAATTTTTACACATAGACTTATCACCGCTTTTAAATATAGAAACGACATGAGCGCTTTTCCAAATATCAGGAAAAATACCAGAGCTTAACGACTGATTGAATATCAAAGACAAAGGAAAAGACAATTCATTCGCGCACTGCTTAATAACGAGTGGTGGGATCCCGTCAGGACCAGCCCCCTTATTACCATCTATGCTTTTTAATTTCTTATGGACTTCTTCTTCGGATATCAAAAAGGACGAGAGACAAGCACTAGAGTTGCAGCTAGGTATCTGAATCGGAGTAGTGCTGGCGTCATACGGATCTTCAAAAACAGAACCAAAGTACTGTGAGAACAACTCGCATACCCAGACCCTTAAGGTCAGATGCTTCGTTGTTGTTGTATTTCATTACTTTGGGAATAGCGCTGCTCTTTCCTCGCTTGCTGTTTACGAATGTCCAGAAATACTTAATATTTGCAGTTAATCCGTCTTCGACCGATTTCACATATTTTTTGTAACATTGATCAATTAGACGCTTACATCGAGCACGGAGCAATGAAAAAGCGTCATAATCCCGAGGATTATGGAATTTTTTATATCGCTTATGATACATATGCTTTTCAGCTATGCAGCGTATAACAGGGGCACTGAACCATTTTGGGTATTTGTTAGAGCTACTCAACATGGAAGGAGTATGTTTCGTAACAATGTTCCTTAAAGAGGCGCTAAAAACAGCCGTGTTTGTATTAACATCGGGAGAAGCCAGCACTGCAGCCCAATTGACGCTTTTGAGGTCGGATCTAATTTTCACAAAGTCACTTTTTTTGAAATTAAGGCGTTTACAAATTTTAGGAGTGGTAACCTTAGGATTGGAGAGTAATGTAAGAGTGATAGTGATTGCCGGGTGAAGTGATAGTGATTGCCGGGTGATTAATAACAATATTATTACACTGAATATTATTATTAATGTCCAATTTTAATTTAATTTTTAAATTGTCTATTGCTTCAATTCTTTGCCGTTCAAGTATTCATTAACTGTGTAGTAATTTTTATTTAATAATAATATTTTTAAATTATGTTTTAAACATTTTTACATTTTTTTTTATTTTTTAATCTGTTCTGGTAAATTATTATAAATTTTTATTGACATTACATAAGGACTGGATGAGTGCTGATGTGATCGTGTAGTGGGTACCTAACATTAATTTGTTTTTATATTGTGAAATATTTTATTGGTACATCTATGCGTTTGGTGTTTAAGGCGACGCACCGCTAAACAATTAATCTAATACGGTGCGTTTGCGCCCTGTACCCATAAGAAAAACTGTTTTTTTTCCTTCAAATTAAAACTACAAATTATTAAAAAAAATGAACTAGCATATTGAAGTGTGTGTTAAGACTAATCTACTAAGAAAATTTAGATGCTTAAATCGGTCTGGTTTGCCTGTAAAATGCAAATCTATGTTTTAAAAGAGGTTACTTTGATATTTTTTTTTCTGTTATAAAAATTGACAAATCGTGTTTCTGCAACTAGCAAAATGAAAAATCATCATCAAATATCACCCTCATATGTTTTGTAATTGTTGGGGAAAATCAATATCCCCGCCTCCTAAATTTCCAATGCGTCGCCTTAATTCAGGATGTTGGCGGACAAAAATGCATATTTCCATTATGTAAATACACGGTAAATAAGGGATTTCATATTTTTGAAGAGAGGTTTGCAGTTTTCGGAATTACTGAATTAATCTAGTATTCTTATTATTATTCCATGGAAGGTGGGTAGGCCTTTAGTGTGGGATGCAACTTGTGTCGATACTCTTGCGCCATCCCATCTTCCTAGCACAGCGTGCTGTGCTGGTGCTGCTGCTGCGGCTGCAGAAAACCTCAAGCGGCGAAAGTATAATAACCTTATCGGCAATTATATTTTCGAGCCGTTTGGGGTTGAAACTCTCGGGCCGTAAGGTCCGAGTGCTCATGCTTTGTATAATGACATCTCCAAACGGCTGGTTGACTCTTCCCATGACCCAAAGGCTGGCTTTTACCTTGGCCAGAGGCTAAGCATTGCCATACAACGAGGCAATGCCGCCAGTCTCTTGGGTACATTACCAGTCGACAGCGACGCGGAGGAATTTTTTGACGCCATATTTTAGTTTAGTAATAGTTTTAGTTAAGTTTATTTTATTTATTCCACATGTAATACAATAAAGCTGATTTAATAAATCATTTATAAGTATTCTTAGTAACTTTTTTTGTCAAATAAAAATTTTAGGCGAGTCCGTACTATTTTCCCAGAGGATCACTACATACTTTAACCATGAGTAGGTATGCTTAAGCATAAGCTGGTTATTACCAAAAAGGTTAATAAGCAATCAAATTGATGAAACATAAAAGTGACGTCATAGTTCGTCATTCCCATACAATTCTGTGAAAGTACACCGTTTTGACAGGTGCTTAGAAGTTCCACTATTGAATAACCCTATTCCGTGGAATAGCCCAGTCAACTACTACGTCAAACTATGTTAAATTTCCCTAATTATCTAAAGATTAATTATGGAAGTGGTTAGGTGCGACATGGGATTGAGCATTAATAATTAAAGACACGTGGGGCTGGCGCGCGGCCAGACCGCCGGCCGCGCCGGCGAAGGAATGAGCGGCCCATTGTGTTGCGTGCCCGTGCTGCTAGTTTAGATATTGCTTTTAAATAGGCTGCGAACTGCAACGCTTGTACTGATGACTGTAAGAGGTAAAAAAAATAAGCGAGCCTTACAGTAGTCGCATGATGTGTTACATTTGACATCTCACCTTAGTAATAAGCAATTTTAACATTATATTCTGAAAAAAGTGGGTCAGGTATTACATCTATATAAATAAAAATGAATCATTGAATTGTATGTACGCGCATAACTTCCGATCGACTGCACAAAATTGGATAATTCTTTTTTTTTTGAGTTTGTTATTCTCAGGACAAGGTTTGTACAGAAGAAAATTAAAAGAAAAAAAGATAGTTTAATTAAAATATGATTTTTTAAAATATCATGTTATGAAAAGTGAATGAGTGAATGTGACAGAATGACGTACATTTCTTCAGCCAGCATTTGACAACTTCAAATGGACAATACGTCATTACCGCTTCTTTTGCAAAAGTATTATCGGTGTTTCGTGTGTTTGAAGCTTTATCGTAGTGTTATACTCGTATAATGTTATTGGTTTAAAGAATGAGGTGTCAAAATATCGGTCGGCGTACGCGTAATGCAAGTCGAGTTCACAACACGGTCCATGAATCATGTTCTTCTTCACTATTTCATACAATTCTAGATTTACTTCGGGAATTCCTGCGCAAATTATTGAGTCAATTTCATCTGGTCTTATTTTTTTGACCATCCACAGAAGAATATGCGCATGAAGCAGTCCTCTCTTCTGCCACTCTACAGAGTACATCCAACATTGTACATGATATTTTACAATGAAGTTCATAAGCGCTTTGAGTTTCTGCTTGAACACTTGTGCTGTTATGTCATGACGATCGCTGGATGATTGACCGGATAATAACAGATTAGTGATTTTTATCCATTTTGGGTTGCACGTGAAAGTAATAAATAAATCTGCTCGCGACCGTAATGGCATCTTGCGCATTATTCGTGCATGTGTCTCGGGCTTCCCATATACGTATAAAAATATACATATATAGATAGATAGATAAAGATAGAATAATACGTATACATATTCTATCTTTTATATATATAAAAATCAATTGCTGTTCGTTTGAGTCGCTAAAACTCGAGAATGGCTGGACCGATTTGGCTAATTTTGATTTTAAAAATATTAGTGGAAGTTCAGGGAAGGTTTAAACGATGAGAGACATAAATAATAAGTAACTGAAAATACTAAAAACGACAATTTAATTCTCCAATACGAAACGATTTGTTTGTTTTGTTGTCATGGAAACTGTCAAAGCGGTACGAAGTTCGCCGGGTCAGACATTTGACATATAAAAATGATCTTTGATAGTCAAATGACACAATATGTCACATATAATAATAATATGTCATGTTCTTAATATCAATATTAAATTTACAAAATGGCGCGCGTTTGCGCGCTTCCCCGACTTCCTGTCACTCTGTTACACCTACTTCCGTCACATTTCACGAAATCACTCCCACAAATTGTATAGAAGGCGAGCGGAAAGATGTTACACATCAAAAACAAAAACCAGTTTTAAGACGACCAAACCGAGTGCTGTGCGCTGCAATGAAAAATTTCAACATGCTCTGCCCATTAAAGGGTTAAGCTGCTTACCGTTTGGAGTCTCCTAATTTTATGGTTTACGCCAGGCCTAGCTAGAGCAATGATCGTGTCGAAAAACTTGTAACTTACTTAAAATAGCAATATTGAAATTTGGAAATTGATAAAACGTACGTCCGTAAATGGAACTAACAAATTGATAGACGTCATTGCCTTTAATAATAATCATGATGACATAAGTATGACTTATATAGTTACGTTACGAAGTTGGTGAGATTCAGACGGCGCGACCAACCCCGAGGGCCGGCCACTCTTTCATTCATTAGTCACTATTATTATCTGGTAGAGTGGGAAGTAATTAGCTGCGGTGGGAAAATTCCATTTAAATCAGTTTTTACCTTCGAACGAAATTACAGAAATATTAGAGATTTTTCTTCACCTGTGTTTAAAGTCCCGGATTAACAATTTACAAAGTCATTGTAAGTATTAATTTAAACTAATGTGTAGACTGTAGACCGACAAAACAATAAAAAAAGTTGACAACACCTTAAATAAACTTTACAAAATAAATAACACCGCAGAGATGAACGATAGAAAGAATGAAGAGATGAAATTATTGAAAAAAAAGCAGCAAGATTTTTTTTGTGTCAGTCCACTGCTGGACATACTCCTATCCCAGTGCATGGCATTGACCACTAATATCATCGGCTTTTGTAATCCAACTTTTTTTAATATATTTTATGGGTAAGCGCAGTGCCTTAATCTCACCTGATGTTAGGTAATGATAAGGCCAATGAAGGAAGCACACTTCACCCAGGGTCCTCAACTAGCGAAGCACTGGCTATCTTATCTCTAGCTGCTGGAAACATAACTTATTTAGATAAGATGGTGGTAGCTAGCCAGGCGGACCAAACGAGCCCTACCACCAACCAAACCGAGTACCTACACAAACATGTACGCTGGGAATGGAATCCGGGACCTCTGGGTCTAAACCGGTGGTCTTACCACTAGACCACAGGCGCGGTTCTTCTGCCTTCCTCTTTGAGTAATTGTCGCTCCACTACACCGGACGTCCTACACTACGTTCGTAGAGTCCGCGGTCTCCCCAGTGCAGTGGGCCCTAGAACGAACTTCGTAACGTAACTATATAAGTCATACTTATGTCATCATGATTATTATTAAAGGCAATGACGTCTATCAATTTGTTAGTTCCATTTACGGACGTACGTTTTATCAATTTCCAAATTTCAATATTGCTATTTTAAGTAAGTTACAAGTTTTTCGACACGATCATTGCTCTAGCTAGGCCTGGCGTAAACCATAAAATTAGGAGACTCCAAACGGTAAGCAGCTTAACCCTTTAATGGGCAGAGCATGTTGAAATTTTTCATTGCAGCGCACAGCACTCGTTTGGTCGTCTTAAAACTGGTTTTTGTTTTTGATGTGTAACATCTTTCCGCTCGCCTTCTATACAATTTGTGGGAGTGATTTCGTGAAATGTGATGGAAGTAGGTGTAACAGAGTGACAGGAAGTCGGGGAAGCGCGCAAACGCGCGCCATTTTGTAAATTTAATATTGATATTAAGAACATGACATATTATTATTATATGTGACATGTTCTTAATATCAATATTAAATTTACAAAAAGTAAAAAAGTAAAGTTTGGAGTTCCTAATTTTATGGTTTACGCCAGGCCTAGCTAGAGCAATGATCGTGTCGAAAAACTTGTAACTTACTTAAAATAGCAATATTGAAATTTGGAAATTGATAAAACGTACGTCCGTAAATGGAACTAACAAATTGATAGACGTCATTGCCTTTAATAATAATCATGATGACATAAGTATGACTTATATAGTTACGTTACGAAGTTCGTTCTAGGCCCACTGCACTGGGGAGACCGCGGACTCTACGAACGTAGTGTAGGACGTCCGGTGTAGTGGAGCGACAATTACTCAAAGAGGAAGGCAGAAGAACCGCGCCTGTGGTCTAGTGGTAAGACCACCGGTTTAGACCCAGAGGTCCCGGATTCCATTCCCAGCGTACATGTTTGTGTAGGTACTCGGTTTGGTTGGTGGTAGGGCTCGTTTGGTCCGCCTGGCTAGCTACCACCATCTTATCTAAATAAGTTATGTTCCAGCAGCTAGAGATAAGATAGCCAGTGCTTCGCTAGTTGAGGACCCTGGGTGAAGTGTGCTTCCTTCATTGGCCTTATCATTACCTAACATCAGGTGAGATTAAGGCACTGCGCTTACCCATAAAATATATTAAAAAAAGTTGGATTACAAAAGCCGATGATATTAGTGGTCAATGCCATGCACTGGGATAGGAGTTATGTCCAGCAGTGGACTGACACAAAAAAAATCTTGCTGCTTTTTTTTCAATAATTTCATCTCTTCATTCTTTCTATCGTTCATCTCTGCGGTGTTATTTATTTTGTAAAGTTTATTTAAGGTGTTGTCAACTTTTTTTATTGTTTTGTCGGTCTACAGTCTACACATTAGTTAAATTAATACTTACAATGACTTTGTAAATTGTTAATCCGGGACTTTAAACACAGGTGAAGAAAAATCTCTAATATTTCTGTAATTTCGTTCGAAGGTAAAAACTGATTTAAATGGAATTTTCCCACCGCAGCTAATTACTTCCCACTCTACCAGATAATAATAGTGACTAATACTATCCTTAATGAGTGCTGACATCGACACAATGAATGAAAGAGTGGCCGGCCCTCGGGGTTGGTCGCGCCGTCTGAATCTCACCAAAATCAAAATATTTATCCGATTGTTTTTTTATGAATTCCTAAATAGTAATTGTGGTCCCATCAAGGGCGTAACTAACTCCAAGTTATCAACAACAACAAACAATTAATAAAATTACTAAATTATAAACTTTAGATTAGAAACATTTCACAAATTTATTACACCTACATAATACAGTTATGGCCCCCAGTGTGGAAAGTAGATTTAACTTCGTATATTAGTTCCCGCGAGGAGCTCGATGGCGCAGTGGTTAACGCGCCCGGTCTGCGATTGCTGAGGTTAAGCCACTTTCGCAAAGGCCGGTCATCTGATGGGTGACCAAAAATTGTTCATCGCTATCTCCCCCGTGCTTCCAAGGCACATTCAAAACATTTATTCAATCAAGTTACGTAGACTTATGAAGCCGTTGGTCCCGGATCCGTTAGAACAGTCCGTCCGTCAGTCAGTCCAGTACGAATTGATGATGGTTAACGACTGCTACAGTCGTTAACCATCATCAATTCGTACTGGACACGCGTGCTGGATTATCACCCTTTCTCCCTATCCATCCATAAAGATGGCTCGTGTCCGAGCAGACGGGACGTAAAATGAGCTGATGATGTGATGACATTAGTTCCCATACGAACAGCTATCATATCACGTATCTATAAGTACCTATGTAGCTGTTATTTGCGCATTTTGATGATTAAACAATTTTAAGTTGTTATTGTCAGCGTGAAATGAAACAATTTCTGAATTACTTGCGTTTTTATTGTTTATTTAATTCGAGGGTTTTATTTTAATGTGTTCATTTTAATCGATTTACACTTTAGAAAAGGTTATCAACGTGCATTATTTAAATAAATCAAAGAGTCGAGAAGTAAAAAGAAATAGCGAAAAAAACAACTAGAATCAACTGCAAGGAAATCAATAAACCTTTTGAACCAACTATTTATTTATTAACAGCAGCCGCTCGCGGTTTCACCCGTGGGAATATCTGGATATAAAGTATCCTATGTATTATTCCAGGTTATAAATTATTCGTATGCCGAATTTCATCCAAATCCATCCATCCGTTGCAACGTGAAGAAGCAACAAATATACGAGCATACATACACACAAATTTTTGCATTTATAATATTAGTAGGATTCCATTGAGTCTCTGATTAGAAGTTTTATTATACATCGTTGTGGCCGGATTTTATGTCAATGGCATTTTAAAATGTCAGAATTAGATATATCTGTCGAATGAAAAACAATGTTTCGTTTAATGAATTGATTGGACCAGTTTTTTGATTAAAATATCGTCCAATTGGTATTGGTTATTTTTTAAGTACCAAGATATGATAATAACGATTATACACAGTATTTTCTCAAATGTAGAAACGACATTTGTAATTATTCAAGTGCACTAAGTCGTAAGCGTAATTTGATTCAACTTAAATGATAAATTTATTTTTAACGACACAGCATGCTTACTTGATTGCCTCGCTTGATACCTTGATCAACACGATCGACCTTCAATCGACCCTAACGGCCTTGGTCCATGGCTTAGGCTTTTCTTCATTAGCATTTAGAGAGATCAGGCCGTAAACTACCACTCTAGCTTAATGCACCCACCCACATTTAACGTCTACCATATTCGACAACAATCGTACCTAACGGGTTTAACCTGTCTTCCAAATCACAAAGGAGCTCGCGATATTTAAATTGAATACCTATCTAAGTACCCTAATACGTTAGCAACTTTAATCAGCTAAGAACATACCTACACCAAATTTAAAGAAATCTTTAGACATTTTAAAGTGTCACCTGTTAATAGGACTTCTTCCATTCTATGCGGTTGGCGTGTTTAGAATACCAACGAACGTAAACAGATCTGACCAGATCGTCATATGGTTCAGCAATGGATGGAGCAAGACAATGGATTATGACGTGACTCACATCGAAATAACCGGAGCACGGTGCCATTACCTAGTCCCACGTGATAAGCTGTTGGTTATAAATCTTTTGGATATACGAACATTCAACAATAATAGTTAGTAAGTAATGGAATTATTAGTGACAAATGATATAAGTGGTAATGATTATGATAATATCCATCATCGTCACCAGCTCATTTCATAATCACCAACTCAAAAATATTATACGGTCACATTATTGGCCCAAAGGCCATCATAGAAGTAAGATTCCACCATCATTGAAATCAAGCCGTTCGATAAAGTTGATTTTTATTGGCACAACACACAACACTACACTAGCAAAACATTTTAAACACACTGCCCGAATCTGGGAGTTCAACCGAACCGATATCCTTCGGATACGGCGCGAAGTAATTTTCTTCACAGCCACTGAGGCTTCACTTATATTATTTGCGTAAATAAATCTATAGTATATATAAAAATCAATTGCTGTCCGTTTGTCTCACTAAAACTAGAGAATGGCTGGACCGATTTGGCTAATTTTGATTTTGAAATATTTGTGGAAGTTCAGGGAAGGTGAGGTGAGGTGGCGGTGAGAAACATAAATAATAAGTAACGGAAAATACTAAAAACCACAATTTAATTTACCAATACACTGTTTTGTTATCATGAAAACCAAAGAGAATTTAATCACTTTATGGAATCTGTCAAAGCGGTACGAAGTCTGCCGGGTTCACTAGTTCAATATAAATATTACCTTCCAGTTAACAAAGCACGGAGGAGCTCAAGTTTTTTTAATTTGTTTCCCCTATTCTGCAATCCGAAAGTGCAACTGTTGCTTAATCGCATTAATAAAAAGGTCGAAATCCCTTGAAATGACGCGACACTACCACCATGTACAACGTGTCGTCGACCGTCGTGAGTACCGCGCCTGCATGCAGGTAAACAATAGCGTTATAAGTCATATGGTAAAAGTCATAAAAAGACGTGGCACCGTAAATATGTGCACATTCGTCCCACAACGGAGAAAGCATGTGACCACAAAGTAAGACGACTGCAAAAGGTAAGCTTCATAGAAACACGTTTGAGCAACGAGTCCCGCAACAACTGGGTGAATCTACAAAAATAATGCGGTTGCTTTGTCGACGTTGTCCGCTGTACGCTGTTCGCAGGGCTACCCTGAGCCACACACGCACTTAACTCATTCTTACAAACATGCACTCCACATTTGCGCATTGCACCGTCCAATATTTAATTAATTTATTATTTGTTATTATCAGAATCATTCTGTGATAATGTTAATGATAATTGTTTGTTACGAATAGCCACATTGCTACCCTGCTAACCCTAGAGAATTGACCCCCACGAGCCAGGCCTAGCCTAGCGTGGGAGTCATTGTCCACTCTTGAAACACGGCTTACTATTAAGTTTTGGTAAATTAACATTTTCATTTCATTTAATTTTATTTCCTCACACGAATTTCATCATTACCAGCCGTACGTATGCAACCGAATATTAGACACACTTGATTATACCTACTTCATTATTTTACATAACAATTTCAAGCTTGTAAATGCAAACTATTTTAACGACAGTTGTTGATAAGGGTAATGACGATTCGGAAACAAAATTGCAAAATATTTGTAGATTCACCCAGTTGCGCTCGGCCCCCCGCCCGATCCTCTAAATGCCACTACACTTACAGAATACACTAAACATGCACACTAGTTTAGGCCCAAAACATCGTACTCGTAGAACAAGGGTACGACGAGCCAGTTCACACGCGCGTTCACGGCCCGGTCAACCCGAGCCGAGGTCCTAGTTTTCAGAGGCGCCCTCGGGTTGTTCCGCTTCCAATCCAAACCCCCCAGAGAATCTAGTAGGGAACGGGGACTCACAATGTAGTACTGTTGTCGTCATAGGAATATGATTTTTAATTTAATGTTAAGTTCTAGCATTCCGGACAAACCTCAGTGCTTTTTGGTCTGCTATGATGCCAAAGTATTGTATGTTTTAGTTGAAACGCCAGGGTGTTTAGTCCACCCCAGGTTCAGGTAGAAATAAAAGAGTAAAAACTTTACAAGAGTTTATTCCCAGGGGTGGGTAACGTCGGTCGCATACAATTCAGTGGTGTCACTTAGATTAGAGAAGAGGACTTAGCTTCTAGGGGCTTAAATCTCGTGTGCGCAGTTCGGCTCCTAGGTCAGCCTAGACCCGGGCCGTAGACTGCGCCAGTAGATACCGGAACCAAGGCTGGACCGCAGTAGTAGCTGCCTCCGGAGGTGCAGGCGGGTAGGCGCGTATAGTGAGCTGCCTCCAGAGACGCCGACGGTTATCACCAGACCAGGGTTATGTACCCGGTAGAGGGAACCCCGTAGGTTGGGGTAGTCAAATATGAAAATTCACAATTACAATAACAAAAATCTAAGAACCGACTAAGAGCTGCGGTGGTGAACAAAAGAGTACGTTAACCTCTTTTTCACCCTTTTATATTACTTTTCAAAATCACCAATAGTATGTTCTAGAACTTCCCCGTAAATAAAAAAATGTTCCATAGAGCTGACGATTTACAAAAAGAAACATAGACACGAATGAACAAACAGCCTAAGGTTTCACTCTACCACAAATACATTTTGAGTAAATGTATTTGTAAATAATACAAGAGAATCACCGCGTATATGTATGTGCTTTCCTAGCAAATAATTTATTTAATTATATAATTGATAATCCCTATATTAAAATTTATCAAAGCAACCTTTGTAAAGAAATTGCTGAACGAAACGTAGACGTTCGGTTCCCGAACGGAATAGCTGTCAAAACGGAACTGTCACCTAGTTGTTTGTTTACAATCATGAGTTAAGGTTATTGTTCATATTTATTTATTGTATTTCATAGTTAATAGTTTAATAAAATGTAGTTCTATTAAATAATTGTTATAAAATTAATGGCAACGGTAAGTACTATGGATTTTAGCAAAACACACGCCGTTTCCAAAGGTAAAATCGGCGAAAGTGTTACATAGTGTAAATAAATAAAAAAACTGGTACGTGCTGCCATTCCCACTAGAGAACTTGTGACGGTGCTTCGTTTCACTCGGCTTGAGGAACCTTAAAAAGGCCGGTGAAGCTGAAAATGCCCATGGGCAATTAGTAAACTCTCTCAAAAAGAAGCTCCGAGATCCGTGTCCGTGAGATGGTCTCTATGCGTTGCTCGAGTGCAATATGTTGGTTACCTTCTGAGGTCTTGAAAGTTTGGTTTTAAGTTTGAGTCTTGTTTTGTGATGCGACCCACATAATATCGGAGACCCGTGAACAACAGTGCGCGCGAAAGTATTACGTACATACATACATACGATGTAAATTGTTTTCATTAGATACACTTAGCCCTTTACAAATAAACAAAGAATAAACTAAAACTAAACTTTCATACACTTACACCAATTATCTAGCTCAAGAGAAGTTTCGTTATGAAACTCGTTAAATGGTTACTTGACAACGGATAAACATACTTAAAATAGGTACTTAAATACATACTTATTATACATAGAAAACACCCAGACCCGAGACAATTTAGAAAAACAATAATTTCTAAATTGATCCGGCCGGGGGTCCCGAACCCGGGACCTCAGAGATGGCGACACCATGAAAACCGGTGTACAAACCACTCGACCAAGGAGGTCGTCCAGGTCATTAAGGAGGAGGAGGAGGAATAAGGTCCGAATAGTTATTCCGTGTTTTGTTCCTGTTATCTAAACGTCATTTCAAATAAGAGTAAAAAAGACAAAACACGGAATAACTATTCGGACCTTATTCTTTGTTTATTTGTAAGGCACTTAGTGTTTTGTATTTTATTTATTACTAGCGACCTGTCCCGGCTTCGCACGGTTGGACATTTCTTTTTTAATACAGCCTATGTTACTCAGCGCTAATGTAGCATTCTAGTGGTGAAAGAATTTTTTAAATCGGTCCAGTAGTTTTTGAGTAAACATACAAAAATACAAAGCTATCCTCTTTATAATATTAGTATGATATGGGGGGTAACCACAAGCTCTTATAGCAGTATTATTGCAGTTGTGAGAACGAGACGCGTGTAGCGGCGAATATTCACGCGTCTCTTTTCCACAACTGCAATAATATTGCTATAAGAGCTCATAGTCAGGGGGATGATAATTTAATTACGGGAAAGTACTGGCCTTCATCTCACTTATAGTTGACTTATAGTTATCTGCGTTAGCAGATGGACGTGCCTTCTGCACAATTTATTTTATAAAAAATTAAATAGCAATAAATTCCGCGCCTAACTGTGCCAGTATTGCTTCCGCGTAGATCGGGGTCAGCGCATCGCGGTCATGCAGTTGTTGACAATTTTACTGTGGCATTAATTTGTGTTTATTTACGTAATAATGGAAAGTCCATTTAACCGGAGCAACATGACGTCCCGGAGCCCACCACGTAGACGGCAAAATGAAGAAGAACCCGTAGCGCCCACTATTGATGCAGTCTCGACTATGGAGATACAGAGCTGGCTGTCGAAAATCGAGCATTGCCTGAATGACATTTGCTCGATCTCTAACGACGGAAAGTTAAATTCAGAACAAAAGCTCAAAATCAGCAGCATTAGCAGGAGCGTTATGGGAGGTGTGTCTCAGTTGGCTGTTCAATATCAGTCACTGAAACAAAAATATATTTCGGCGCAGCTCACGATCAGCAATATAAACGAGCGAAAGGGGATAACCATCCAAATTGAAGACCAGCTCGAGGACCTTAAAGAATGTATCCGCTCTGCTCCTAAACTCACTAATCAGAACTCATCCTTTGCCGACATCGTAAGGAAAGGAAATAACTCTCTTGCCCGCCCCCTAAACACCAGCAGTGTCGTTGTCTATCCCCAGGATAAAGAAAAAACCAGTGAGGACACAAAGAAACTAATCCAGACCGTAATTAAGCCAGAAGAGCTCAAATTACGTATACGGGGTATGCGAAAAACCAAAGATGGAGGCATAATTATTAGCGCGCAAGGTAAAGAAGACCTTGAGAAACTGAAGCAGTCAGAGCAGCTCAGAACTTCAGGGCTCAAGGTCGAAGAGACCAAAAAGAGAAAGCCGAAAATAATTTTACTAGGGGTCCCCACTAATAGCACTGAGAAAGAAGTTTACGAATGCCTATACGAGCAGAATATATCGGACAAGTATCCACATATAAGCCGAGAACAATTCCTTAGTTCTATAAAACTTAGCCACAAATCTGGCAAAAAGGACGCTTCATTTTGCAATTTTATAATAGAGTTACCACCTGAATTAAGAAAAGTTCTCATAGCACAGGAGCGACTGTTCATTAATTGGACATCTTGTTCAGTCCGAGACTTCACACTTGTAACAAGATGTTACAAATGCCAGCAGTATGGCCATTCCGCGAAATATTGTCGTGAGACGGACTCTACCTGTGGACACTGTGGATGCGTCGGACACTCCATCAAAGAATGCAGCAAACACCATGAACCTGCCGCGTGTGCTACAAGTAAGCGATTTAATAAGCCCAGCCAGCACAAAACGGGAGACGATCAATGCCCAGCCAGAAAAAGTGCAGAAATAAGGTACCAAAGTTCTATTGATTATGAAGGCGCCTAGAGCGCCGCATAGCAATCGTCTAGCAGCACAAGGATGGGTAATGTTACCAAAGACTTTCTAAAAGACATAGATTCCTCTTATGAACATGAATCAGTGATCTGTGACCCTCATACATGTTCTTCGGTTATTACTAGTAATAAGCATAATTATAATTTATTTTTACAAAACATTCGTAGCATTAACTGTAACTTTGATAGCATGTTAGTATTGTTAAGTCAAATTAATATAGATATTGATATAATAGTACTCACCGAATGCTGGCTCTCCTCGACATCCACGATCCCACAATTACAAGGCTATGAATCGCACACTACTAACAAAAGTAATGTTTTACAAAATGATGGTGTAACTTTGTATATAAAAAAGGACGGGAAAAATCACATCATTGAGGAACCTAACATTATAGATGCAAATTGTCTCATCGCAAAGATCAGTAGCGATACAGCAATTGTGGCTATATATCGATCTCCATCATATCATAATATCACTAATTTTCTACAATCACTTAATGAATTATTGACAAAACAGCTCTCTACATTTAAGAATGTGTTTTTAGTTGGCGACTTAAACATTGACATTAAATCGGGAAACATAGATCGCAATTCACCAGAGTATCTAACTCATGTTGCTTGTTTAGGCTACCTACCCACCCATTTGCTTCCAACTAGAATGGGAAATTGCTTGGACCATATTTTCGCTAAAACTAACATTCCTTTAAAAACTATAGTATTAACCTCTTCTGTGACAGACCATAATTCAGTGTTGTTGTGTTTACAAAAGCAATACTGTAAATCTTACGGAATTACTAAGCACCACAAGCTGCAAAACGCGGGAATTAAACATGACCTAGACAACCTAAACTTAGTGCCCTTTTACAATACGGATGACGTCAATGAGTCAACAGAGTATCTTATTTCATCGTTAACAAACATTATTGATGCCAATACGCGAACTATTGTGTTATCACGCCGTAATAAAATTATAAAACCGTGGATAACTCCTGGGCTTTTACGCTGCATCAGACATCGTGATAAGCTGCATCAAAACGCTACTCTAGCACCCGAAAATGAAATACTTAAGGTTACTTATTTAAGATACCGTAATTTTTGTAATAAATTATTGAAGAAACTTAAACGCCAGTATGAAAGTTTAGAAATAAAAGACGCAGGTCAAAACAAGAAAAAAATATGGAAAGTTATCAAAACCATAACTAACACCACTAATACTAAATTATCCGCACATCAACTCATCGCAAACTCAGCTACTGCGGCGCAATCAGTTGACGCGGCAAATAGTTTCTTTGTTTCTATTGGAAAAAGTTTAGCTGAGAAAGCAAAACACCAAAACAATTATTCCCTCTCGTACACTTTGCCCCCATCATCGCCATTGTCAACATTGCACTCATTTGCTTTATTTAACACTGATGAAAATGAAGTAGAAAAAATTATCTTGACTCTTAGAAATGACTGCGCCACTGGCATTGATAAAATCCCATGTACATTTATTAAGAAATACAAACAGCACTTAATTCCGCCACTTACTTATCTATTCAACCAATGCATCTCAAAAGGTATTTTCCCACAGGCTTTGAAAAAGGCCGTTGTTCATCCGATTCACAAAAATGGAGATAAAAGTTTTATTAATAATTACCGACCCATTGCTTTACTACCTTCCATTTCCAAAATCCTAGAAAGATTAATATATAACCGACTTATTAAATACATAGAAGGAAAAGGACTCTTGGTCACGACTCAATACGGTTTTAGGCCTAACAAATCGACTGATGACGCAGTTCATGAATTAACTGATTATATTACAAGACAACTTGATTCCCGGAATAAATGCTTAGTTATATTCCTAGACCTTGCCAAGGCATTTGACTCAGTTTCAATTCCAATCCTCCTGGAAAAGTTACACAGGCTAGGTATAAGAGGTATACCGCATAGTCTTTTAAAAGATTACTTAACAAATAGGACCCAGCGAGTTAAGATAGACGGTATAGTAAGTAAAGAACTAACAGTCGAATATGGTGTTCCTCAGGGAAGTATAATAGGACCCTTACTATTCCTTATCTATATTAACGATTTATGCCTCCTCCCCCTTCAAAACAATAGTCAGATAATATCATACGCTGACGATACAGCCTTACTATTTAGTGCCGACAATTGGAATGACACATTCAGTTTAGCCCAAGCTGGCTTTGATTCTGTCACAAAGTGGCTTAGAACAAACATGTTGACTCTAAACACAGACAAAACCAAATACATGACTTTTTCGTATAATTTACTGACCCAACCATCCCATGACTCACATGCAATAGTGGCACATCACTGTTTTGACTCGAATGATATTGACTGTATATGTCCTAAACTCAGTAGTACAAACACAATAAAATACCTAGGCATCATCATAGATAGATATCTGAATTTTAAAGCACATATAGAATCTCTTACTACTAGAGTTCGAAAATTAATCTATGTCTTTAAAAATTTAAGATATGCCGCTAAAGGAAAACTCCTAAAAGAGGTTTATCTAGCCCTTTGCCAATCTTTGCTAACGTACTGCATTTCATCTTGGGGAGGCGCTCATAAAACCACCATGCTAAACTTAGAAATAGCACAGAGAGCCATTTTGAAAGTTAGCACATTTCGTCCTTTCCGTTTCCCTACAGCAGAACTCCTAACTGAATGTAATGTCCTTTCTGTTCGTCAGTTGTTTATACTACAAACTGTAACAAAGAAACATTCACTAACGCCCTATAGTCCTGCACTACAAACCAGCAAAAGGCGAGTAGACATTGTTTGTTCCACTGAGCTATATCGTACAGCTCACTCTCACAGATTCTTTTGCTTTCTTGGAAGTTTTTTGTATAATAAACTTAATTTAACACTAGGTATATATCATATGAACAAAATAAATTGTAAGAAAACCATACAAAATTGGCTTATAGGGAAACCCTACAATGACACCGAACATCTATTATTAGTTTTTACATAAGTTGGTATACAATGGCAGCAACATGCTGCTTAAGCAAAATGTTATTAAAAGTGTTATAATTTATTGCTATTTAATAAAATGTTATGTAAGCAATCGCTAACACACTCACCGATTAGATGCCTGAGATACGGGTAAACTAGTTTACTTAGTTTAGGTATCACCTGGTTATTCTGCACTACTAACCTTAATTTTAAAACTTTACATTATTCTTCAATGATTTCTTGTAATGCATTATATTATTATGTACACAAATGTTATTTTATAAGTTTTATGTATTTAGTCTTAAGTTTTACACAGCAAATAAATTTATTCTTATTGTTATTCTTATTATTCACTTAATAATAAAAGCCCTCGCCCACGTCCGATAGGTGACCGATTTTTAGTCGCTAAAAATGAAACGTATGGAATTCTATGTTTCAACGCACACGTTCTACAAAAAATCGGTCACAAATCGGTGCTAAAACCTCGGCGAATAAATCGGTCCGATTATCGGTCTTACAAAACGTCGGTCGTGGGCGGGAGCTGTAAGGCCGATAAATGTTACAGTTATACATTGATGTTAAAAAATCAACAATACAAAAGAAAAAGGAGGGATTCTACCTTTCGTCTTGAGTCAATCTACCATAATTTTAATACGTTTGTTTTTTGTTTTGGTCCAATTACATATTTGAGGCTTCCATAATGTCTTGTCCACTGTGCCTTTAATTTGGACAGACCTTTATGGCTTTTCTTTCTGTTGTTATTTTTTTTATATATTTGTAAACTGTTTGGCTTTCAAACAATAATTAAACTTCTACAAAGTGTGCTTGTTTCTGGGTGATATTTCTTGCAGAATCAAGGGGAAAGTTTAAATAGAATGCTACACTTTGTGACTAGTGTCCACTTCACGAACAGTAAAAGGAACTTCGGTACTAACAGACAGCTCAATAATTTCGTAGTAATAGCAATAGATTTATACTCGTTTACAGTTAGACAGGTAATAAAGCATTCTGCTCAATTCTAGATTTAAACTGTCGCGTTGTTATAATAAAGAGTTGTAAGGGGCTTAAATACAATTTTATTTATCTGTAGTATTATTATAGCAATTCATGCCAACAATATAAATAATAAAATGTTAAATTCCTTTAATTCTATGGTGGAGCCACTTGCCTATATAGAACTTCATAAGTCATTCATTACTGATACCAGACACTCCACAAGTTCAATCTATTAAATACAATAACTGGTTTAAATAATTAACTAACTGAAATTGCTTCCCACAATCAAATAGAGAGCACAGCAAATCAGATTCGGTCATGAATTCCCTGGGGTGAGAATAAACACTAACTTCCAATGAGGCACAATCCCAAACGAATTTGTAGTAACTCACTTTTTTCTTGTAGACACGCTAAAGGCACTGAAAAACTTTTTGTCACTAAATTCTTTCTTATTTTATTGAACGTTGAGTTTGAATATTAAGTGGAAGCGATAATAAAGCAGGATTGTGCAATGTGCACTGTGCAGCTCAGCCATCCTCACCTTGCCTTATTTTTTCACACCTCGTTTCAAGGATGAGGTAGAAAAGGGCCACCAACCAAACCTTTTAGTCTAATACTAAGATACTGAACAAGGTGCGGCAGTATCTCACATCAGAGCAGATCCTTATCGTGTACAAGGCTCAAGGCCGTTCTTGCATGGGATACTGCAGTCACCTTTGGGACGGATCTGCCAAATACCAATTGGCCGCACTTGACTCGGTGGAACGCAGAGCTATGAAGCTCATCGTTGATGACGCGCTTGTCAAGGCCAAGCTTACCAGGTTTGCACACCGACGCGGCGTCGTGTCGCCTGCCTGTATGTCTTTTACCGACTTTACTACGGAGAGTGTGCCGGAGAGCTTTTCGAGCTCATACCACCATCGTCCTTTTACCACCGAACCTCTAGACGTACTGCGGGATATCATCCCCATCTAGTAGAAGTTCCACTATGTCGCACTAAGCGCTTCATGTCGTCATTTTTACTGCGCACTGACAAGAAGTGGAATTCTCTGCCATCGTGTGTTCCCAAAAACTTATAACCTGAATGAAACCTGAAACCTTCAAGGCGAGAGTTAGTAGGCATTTTCTGGAGCAGCTCGCTCCACCGTATACCTCATCTACGCTCACCATCAGGCGAGATCGAGGTCAAGAGCTGTCTTATAAGGCATAAAAAAAAGATACTGGAAATCAGAACCAGGGATATCTGGCTCCGCGACCGTTTGTCCACAGAAGCGGTTTTTTTCTTAATACTGTGTGATTGAAAGATTACAACATCATGGGTTACAAACGGACGACGATAACGTGGAAGACCTAGATTGAGATGGTGGGATGAGCTGGACTCCCACTTATAGACAGCCCGAACTACCTCTACATAGAGATAAGTAGAGGGAAGGAAGGAGGGGAGGCCTTTGCCCTGCAGCAAGTAGATGTTATTATGTATTCACTACTTATGTGTGAAATATTAATTTGGTAGATGTAAACACAATAATGTTTTATCCTTACGACGAATCAAGTGTCTTAACTAAAGAGGTATCGCAAAAACTTATCCAAGGTTATTAATAGAAAAATAAGCGTGTGTCAGCCGAACAAAAGTAAATAACTACTGTCACGTGAGCTTAAGCTGTGACTCATTCCTCCATTATCCTCCCATTAGGTAGACGACGCGATACGAATAGCATAACTGAATTATACAAGAATGTGTTTGGTATTGTGCTGACGTCGGTTTTGCGCTCTTCGAGTATGATATGCTGTCTTATTAGCCTTTTAAACTTGTGATGTTTTGTGTGCGCTTATACATAGTTGGATGCGTTCTTGAGTTTCATCGTTGCCTTTTTGTTATTTTTGAAAAGATCTTGTTGATTGCTGTTAAATAGTAACCAGATATTATTTTATAAAGTGACCGAATAATATTTAAAGGTGTAAAGGTAAAATGTATAAAATTAAAGGTATACATGTGACTCCCACATGAACACCTTTAAGTTCCATTTATTATTTATATTGTTTTCTAGAGAGTTTGGAATTACGTAAGCGAGTCCCATTCATGAGAATGGAACATCAGGTTAACCCCATATACCCCGCAAAGTTGGAGCACCACGAGATGATACGAGGGTGCGAGTTTTCCTAGACTAAGAAAAAAGGCTGGTGAAAAACTCTTGCAGGGCTTAAATCTTAAGATCTTGTAAAACCAAATGGATCAATAAATGATTATGACTATAAGTAGTGTGTCTGCATGTGTAATAGTGGCTCTGGGAGAATCAGAAAATATTAAATGGTTTCTATTTATTTGGCACAATACAATTAAATGAAAACTCGCAAATGAAATTGCAATAAATATTAAGCTTTAATGCAATGCAGCCCTCATACATTGTGGTGATAAGACCCGCATTAACTGACTTTAGAATTATAATATATTTTTTATTCAACTCGTTACAATTGTGACGTGACAGTCATTGTAGTGTTTCGCGATATCGATCAATCTGGACGTCCTGCCCTAAATGGTTGCTGATTTCATTGTTTGCCTCCAATTAAAAGTTAGTGTTGCATCGGAGGTTGCGACAACCGTTTTACAATTTCCGATATGTGTGAATCGTTCAGTGTAAAGGGAACTCCCAATTGTTGTCCCAAGTGTTGTCAGTATAGGCGATGTTTTTCATTGACAATCAAGAGGCAAAAAGTCTATTCATCGATTGTGGGAGACATGTTGACTTCATATTGGGTACGGATTTTTGAACAGCCTTTGATAGAGTAGTTCGCTCTTTTATTAGGTATTATCTTCTGTTAGAATACATGTAGTCATGCATTTCTGTTCTGCGTTAATGGAATAATACCTGGATAACAATAGACAACCGGTTGTGGTGAAAGTGAAATATCTATCTGGAGTTCGCAGGGATCACAGTTAGGTCCTCTTCTTTATATAATCTTTATTTACATGTTAATTAATCTGATAATATTAGTCTTTTCAGTTATTTATAGAATGTGTAGAGAATGAGTCTAAATAAACCAAATCTTCTGTTTTTATTTCTATTTGGTGTAAGACTGTGTTTTTTTAACAAATCATTGAAATGAGTAAATATTTAATTTAAAGCTGTAATCGTCATAAATCCTAGGCCAGTCAGCTAAATAATATATATACCGTAACATGAAATATGGTTATGAAGTGTGATCACTTACTGTACATCAGCTTAAAAACACATGTAAAAGCATTTAAAGAAGTGTTCATTTAATAATTAAACCTAAAAATGACAAAACACTACTAAGATATTCCTATAAGTTTAGCCCTGTATTAAGTCGATTGTCATTGTAAAAAAAGAGCTGTTTAACTTCTTCTTCAACGTCGTACCCATTCGGTATAGAATACACCTACTCGTACATCCGTCCGTCACACCTCCATTGCATAATTTATTCATTGTCCAGATATACACCGGTGGCGTGTGGATTGGAAAACATCGCTGTTTGCACTACACGTAGTGCACCGTCCACTGTCCAATTGATTGGTTCCGTTGGCCGGCTTCAAAACAAACATGCTCGGCCCACATTCAGTGCGATGCAGCGATGCAACATGTTGATAATGTACATGGAAGCCAATTGGTTGGGTTTAACATTGCGATGGCCTAGTTCACAATTGTAGGTACCTGCTGATTACAACATTTAGAATTTTCAATATTTCTTTATTTTTTGGAATAGGACAACCAACAAGACACTATTAAATAAAAAATACATTTCAAATCTCTCACCTAAAATTACTTTTATTATTTTTTTGTCATATTTGTAAATTTTTTTTTATTTTTCTTTTCTTGAAAGTAAAAACCTGTTATAATTAAAGCGCCTCCTCTCTTCTAAACCCTTTTGCGTGCCCGCCATGGTCCATGATGATCTCCTATTTATGTTCACCATCTATTGTTTACATTGTGGAATGCAATAAATAATTGAATTGAATTGAATTGACATACATTAAAACCAGAAAGAAAGTGAATTCTTAACTTAAAATTAAATGCTGTCTCAATTATACACAGACATACACTAGAGGGACGTATCAGTAAAAAAGCTTATAATAATAAAACAACAAAACAAATAATAATAAATATCTATAGACGTAAAAAATTAATAAACTTATACTTAATATAATACTTAGTGATAGATGTATTGTATAGATGCTACCCTTCATACAAAATTACGCATACCCTTTTCATGCTCTATCGTTAGTTTTCATCCAAATACGAGAAGAGTAAAGCTGTCACTTTGGACCAATGTTATTTTATTTATTTTTATTTTTATTTATTTGGAATAAAAAACAATTACAAATTGTGGCTTGTACTACAGCTTAAAATATATAACCTTACAAATTTTGTAACTAGCGACGTTATTAACAAAGTAATTAGCACATTTAATGTTATTATGTGTTTATCACATTTAAACACTATGCCAAGCAATTTGTTTGATGATACGGTGAAAAGTTTACGACAAAGAGCAGCAACACTCAACCGGAATGAAATGGTAAATAATAAACTTGTTTTGGGAAAACTTGTCTATGTTAAAAGTCACTTATAAATGAAGAACATTTATAGTAGGTATCTGCTTAAAACGATGTTCACAGAGTCTCAGGCGATAGTTATACTGACACTATTGACAAATGAGCATACTGCAAATGTACAGACAGAAGGGAACTTCACAAAGATGGTGGCGTACTTCACTCGATCTTTTTAACTACTGAAGAGTTAGCTATCTCATCTGTAATTGTAAATCAGACAGACTTTCTGAGAAAAGAACCCGGTACCGTATCCTAAGACTAGTGATTACCCAAAATCTTTATCACTTGAATTAAAAGCAAGCGTAGTTCTTTGTAGGTATTCTTTATTAGTTCAATACAGTACACTATATTATGCGTTAATAAACATACACACATAAACATAATGATTTAAGTGGAAGCCTCGTGTCTTTTGCTATCAGATAATTAAAGTACACAATACTCCATCGTGGAACCATAAAACGCAATATTAGATCTTATTACATTGTCACAGTGTTGTAATTGCCAGCACAGACAACTTTGGTTCCTGTTAAGTGTTTACATGAGCTTACTAGGTAAGCACTTCATAGAGTAATTAATTCTAAAGTTACAACACTGAATATTAATTATTCTCGCAAGAAATTTATAGCGCAAATTTTAAAAGCATTAATCATTTTAGTCTTGGCTCGGAGTGGGTAATAAACTCTGAACGCAAATATCTATAAAAAGCCACTTGGTTAATTACTTATTATTATTATTACTTAACTATCATTAAGTGCGACAGAGGGCTACATTTCTTTTACCACGGGAACCGAGTTTTTCATAGTTTCAGTGCTCTAACCACTAGTGCGGTTAAAATGAAGATTTTCTTTTCCAGCCTTTTCTGTCAGCAGTGCGAGTTCTTTCACTTGTATCTTGCCCAAGGCACCTCATGCGAGTCAGTCTGGTTAAAGTCAAAATATTTATTTTTTCATTCAAATATACACTTACAAAAGAAGTGCGTTGTTCGGAATTTTAATTATAACAGTTTGTTTTCGCCGCCTCTTTCTGGAAGATAAAAGATCAAAATGTCAAAATATAATTGTTGTGAACTTTACGAGCGCTGATGACTTTAACTATGCAGCTTGAACTGCTTTCATTTTGTAGGTGGTTTGTTAACAAACCTCAATCATGTAAAAACAATACCAACTAGAGAAGCACGGAGGAGTTTATAATAATATTTTATTTGTCCACCCCTCAGTGACCCGCGCTATAAACGCTCGGCTCTTGGTTCAATTCCTAGTTCGTTCAAAGCATGATTCGATTATTGCATTGCAAGCGTCCCATCAATTGTAGCGATACTTTGATTTCAATGATGGAGGCTTTTGACCAGCTGTGGGACAGTATAAAGGCGTATGTAATGTACAGTGCGTAGTTACAAGGTACATTTTTTTAAATGAAAAAAATATACTAGTGAAGATCATCCAGTCACAGTACAGACGCATGCGCATCGACCTATCCAAATCTGTCAAATTTCTTCAATAATTAATTTCAATTAATTAATTAATTTTGACTTAATTTTAAGTGACTTTTATTTAAGTGCATGTCCATACGTATTTAAGTAGTTAAGCTCTTTAGTTCACTCAACTCAAGCCAGATGGACGATCAATCATGTATTGAAGTCGTAAATTCTGTGCTTAAATTTGTTATTAGTGAGGTTTTGGACGAAGTCAAAGATGAGATAAATAGGGAAATAATCATACCCGAAAGACTGTGGGTGAGAAATTGGATAAATAGAACTAATTGAATCCTCCGAAGGTGATTCGTTTCAACAGGGCTTGAGGTACCCTTTACGTACCTCGCCGCCCCAAAAAAACCCGGTGAAACTGAAATTGCCGTCCGAGGAAATCAGCAGTCTCTCTCCAAAAAAAAAAGCTTAAAAGACCCGGGACTATAGGAACTAGGAAACACATGCGCCGGCAAAGAATTCCAAAGCCGAATAGTCTTACAGAGGAACGACTTGCTAAAATTTTTGATACGAGTACTGATTGTCTGTACAGTATAATGGTGGTTCCTAAGACCAGCACGTGTAGTCCAGGAGAGGAAAGGAGAGGGCGGGATTAGATCAAAAAGCACCGCTAACATTAACGCTCACGTCGCCTCCCGGGGTGGGTGGCGACCGTTCCGTCACCCTATGTAGCCCTTCCAAGGCTATAGGCAACACCAGGGGGTGTTTAGTCAGTAGGAGTCTGACATAGTCTATCCCAACCGCTTGAGTTATTCATACGATGTAATATTCACCTCCTCCCACCTTCGAGTTGCTATAGGTTGTCCTTCTCAGGGCGCAAAAAAAAAGAAATGTTAAATGGCATATGGTTGACAATTTGACATATTCCTCAGACATGAAGTTCAAAGTAACTCACTCCAAGGCTCCAAGTCCAGCTGCTCCGGCGACGATCGACAGCGCATGTGCAGCGCGGGCAAGCTCGACCGGTTGTCCATCTGGGTGTTGATGTAAATGCACTATGGATATTGGACAGCTCGTGGTAGTCTGATGAGTAAGCGTGTGTACCTAACTTAACATTACCTTAACCAATCCAATGACCCAAAATCACGAAAGTTGCTGTATACTGTGTATAAGTAAATTTTTTTTTACAATTTTAGCATATTACATGCATAGATATTTCCATCAATTCTATCGTTACTACACGCATAGTCTTATCGTGATATAGTGCCTTACAAATAAACAAAGATTATGGTCCGAATAGTTATTCCGTGTTTTGTCTCTTTTACTCTAATTTGAAATGACGTTTACTGACAGGAACAATACACGGAATAACAATTCGAACCTTATTCTATGTTTATTTGTAAGGGACTTAGAGTAGAGGTTAGAGAGATGCTAAACATTCTTAGACACGTAACGGTATCCATATGAGGACTACGCAGTCGAATAGTGTTATGTTAACTAATCCTCTAACACGTCTGTGTGCGACTTAATGCTTTAAGGTGTGCGATGAAGCGCTGTGTCGCGTTGTCGTATACACACGCTTGCACATAAGCTACCACAAACTGTCAATTTGCCTCAATAGACTTTGAACTTAATGCCTTAGTCATATGGTTGAACGTTGATTGTTGATCTGCAAGCAGTCGTCTGTACAATCGCTCGTATCGCACATTTCATAACTAAACGATTGTTTCGATTGAAATCTCCGAATGAAATGACCGCTGCGGTTAGCTCACTGTAGGCTTCGAGCGATGCCGTAGATAAACGATCATTATTTATGAACGTACATTAACCTTGCATTAACATTGTTTCGAATTATGGTGCATCCACACCGCAATTACGCTTTGTGGAGCAACGTTTTGCAATAATTATGATAATATCAAGTAACTTTTTAGTGATTTCTGTGATCCAACGTTGCCCTTTGTACCTGAAAACATAACTTTACTTAAAGTCACTGCGGTTTGCATAAAAAATTACGATTGCCGTGCCACTTCGCAATCTTTGTAAGACCACCTCGCTCACCCACTGTGCATATGCACTAGATAAACTAGAACGATCGGGTTTTGTCATCAATCAAAGTTTTGGAAACGAAATGGCTTACATTTCACTTTTTTTATAGCCCAGTATTTGACGGAGATTTCACCTGCTGGTCAAGTGATGATGTGGTTGGGGTGGGATGTTGCATATTTGCCTAGATAATGCCTGTTCACTGTCTTCAAAGAGAGGGCTGGCTTTCTTTTCGCGTTTGTCATTAAGGCGACGCATTGGAAATTTACGTTGCGGGATCTTGATTTTTCTCAAAAATTACAAAACATATGAAAGTGATATTTGATGACATGATTTTTTATTTAATTGACTTCATTTTGCTAGTTGCAGAAAGACGATTTTTTAACTTTTATAACAGAGAAAAAAATATCAAAGTAACCTCTTTTAAAACATAGATTTGCATTTTACAGGCTAACCAGACCGATTTAAGCATCAAAATTTTCTTAGTATTAGTCTTAACACACACTTCAATATGCTAGTTCATTTTTTAAAACTTATTTGTAATTTTTATTGGAAAGAAAAAAAACAGTTTTTCTTATGGTACGGGGCGCAAACGCTCCGTATTAGATTAATTGTTTAGCGATACGTCGCCTTAAATTCGATATCATTTATGTATTGTTTGTAACTTTTGTTGTGCTATGTTCTTTTGTTTTGTTTGCTTCAAAATCGGATTGTTTTTACTAAGCCTCGTTTACCCAATTGCTTTTTAATCGACACAATGCCGCGGCTGCCGGCAAAAACACCATGGCTAGCCGGAAATTGAATGAAATTGAGCGTTCAGTCAAACTGTTCCAGTTTAATATGCTGAACAGTCGAGGACGGCGCGCCATGAGACTGATTGCCGGTTTTGTGCCGGTGAAGCTGCATAAACGAATTGACAAAGTTAGATTGAATATTTTGTCTAACGACATAATTTCTTTATTAGTAAAACATAGTTTTCAGTTGCGCCCCAATTTTCATATGAACGTTTAGTTTTATTTTGCCTTAACTCTTTTACTGACTGTCAAAGTCAAATTCAAAGTCAGTCATTTTTTTTTATGTTAAAGTAAAGTTTATTTTAAACATTAAAAAAGTGCTTTTGAATCGTCCATACATTTTTTACCTTCTACCCTGGGGTATGGTGGGATATGTTATTCCTGTCATATTTTCAACTTTATATGTTAGCGATATGATTGAAAAAATATAATAGGTAAATTTATTGAATCAGGCGTTACTTTACGGAAATCCGTGGTACAAAAAAATGTAATTGAAAATTGTAGTGTTAATTTCACTAAATCACTAACAGTAAACAATGATTTAGCAAAATTAACACTACATATTGTTTCAATTACATTTTTTTATATATGTAATAGATAACAGAGTTATTATCGAATAGAGGAACCAGCTCTCAGCGGCGGTATTTCCAGAACATTACGACTTATGGATCTTCAAGAAACGAGCATATTCCTTCCTTATAGGCCGGCAACGCATCTGCGATTCCTTTGGTTTCGCGGGTGTCCATGGGCGGCGGTGATTGCTTCCCATCAGGTGACCCGCCTGCTCGTTTGCCTCCTTCTAATATAAAAAAAATTAACGTGACATGCTAATATTAAGTTTAAAACGAAAATTAAATCATCTAGTTGTAGGGGATAAAGCTTCGCCATGAATGGAAAAACCACATAGAGAACTGGCCATAAACCACCATGCAGGCACAGTGCGTGTTGGCAGTTCTAAGTTACTTAGGTATTGTATTATCACCGCTAATCAAAAACCACGACAATTATAAAATCTTTGAACTAAATATTCATGCAAGAAACTGTGTAAACGCATAATACCGTTATACTGGCGATGGCGCAAGATTAAAAATTGTGGACACGACGCCATGAAATTGATTGGTAAGCCATGTTTTGATTTGCCACATTGAACGATACGCTAGGCGTGGCGCTGTAGATAAAGGAAATGTAACCATATGTAGTGGCAGAGAAATAGTTAATACTCATCATCATCATCTCAGCCAAAAGACGTCCACTGCTGGACAAAGGCCTCCCCCAAGGATATGAGGGGTATTTGCCGTAATCGCCACGCTTGGCAGGCGGGTTGGCGATCGCAGTAGGTTGATGGTTAGGTACCTCAGAGAGATGCTGCTGCCCATCCTCTGGAATATTCCCTTAGTCGGCTTTTACGACACCCACGGGAAGAGATGGGGTGGTGCAATTCTTTATCCCCGGCACCACACGGGGGGAGTTAATACTATACAGGTATATATATGGCAAAGCGCTCGCGTTCGGCCCGATACTTACCCAAAGGTTCAATTCCCAGGTCGGTAAAAGTGTGTGTTCGGATTTTTCAAGCGTATTGTATTTGGCAAGCGTGGTGATTGAGCCTTTGCCCATGAATTGTATTGATGACTAGATTTCAATGATGGAAGCCTTTGCTCAGCAGTGGGACAGTATAGGTTTTTTACTAATTATTTTAATTAATTAATTAATTTATTTATATTTGAACAATGTTTCAACAGCTGTATTGGTAAAGAAAATACAGAATCTAATTTTACCTAAACATAAGCCAATTAATGAAACACTATGCTACTAAAGAGAAAAAGATAAAGATAAAGATTAAAAAAAAAGAAAAGAAGAAAAAAGATTAAAAATTTAAGATTAAAATATTTTTTTTTTATTTTTTTTATTTTTTTATTTAAGATTAAAGATTTATTTATTTGTTTTATTTTAATATTTTAACAATATTAACGCAGGTAGTTATTTTTTCTCTACCAATCAATAAAATAACAAAATTTGTAATTAATTAATTAATGCTATGTAAGTATATCATAACAATGCCTTAAAAATATGTTTTTTTACACAAAAACAGTGTAAAAAGAATAGATAGACAGATAAATTCTTTATTGCTCACACACAAGTGGAAACAACAGTTAAACAAAAACTTAAAGCTAGTATATGGGCAAAGACGGTCTTATCGCTACAAGCGATCTCTTCCGGACAACCTTTGGATAGAGAATCCAAGAAAGAGAAAGAGCAAGTGCGCTAACATTAAATAAATAAGTACAAATAATACCTTTCATACACATACATACATACTTAAATAAAAAATATAAATTTTTATATAATAGACATTAAAATAATAATAATAAAGACTATAACATGTTACTAGCAGATGACTCAATTAGTAAATGAGTATCTATTTCTCTAAAGACAAAAGAACATGCTAGTACTAGCACAAGTCTCGTTAGTGGAAACATTTTCAATAGGTACTTTTCCGAATTGAAACATTAGTAGGTACTAGCGTACTAGCTACTATAAACAGATTTTTTGTTCAGCAACAAAACGTCGTCTTACCTCATAATTCAAGCCGCACAGTCACTTCAGTTTACTTTAAACCACAAATTCTAGGAACGTTTAACGTCAATTAACAAGTAAGCACTTAATCAAGCGTCAAAACATCGGCTGCCATTGTCATGGTACAAAGGTCATTCACCTGCGACGGCGATTCGTCTTTTGAGACGCAATAATGAGTTCTACCGAAAACGTTCGAGACTTATTAGTGGACCGCTGACTAATTAGGAGTTAATGTTAATTAGTAGGACACCAAAGACGGAGATCAATAGGCAAAATTCATGTGGCGTAATATTTTTGTAGTTTGCGTCATGGTCTGTTTATCATGAGCACAACTCCATAGGCTGATAACGAGGATGATGCTTAGTTGTTTTTCTATGTTTGAGCGACTAGCCCAACAGGGCCTCAACTCTATCACGTCAACAATAATTTAGTGGCTTGACTGTAACATTGATATACGGAATGAGTTTCGCCCGAATTCTTCCCGTAATAACACGTGTTGTGAGACTCCATTTTAATTTCTATCTACCGTACAGTTGTACCCTTACCACTAACAAAAAATATTTGAAACTGGCTAAATGCTAAACGCGAAGTCATTAATTAAGATAATTAATTAATTAATACACGGAATGGATTATCGGGGAAATCATCATCACATCAGCCACAAACACGAAAGTGATACTTTTTAAATTGTAGAATTGAGCCTGAGATGAAATTCCAAATGTCGGGATTAGGAATGAGTTTTTACACTTTTTAAAACATCGAAATGAGCAATGTTAACTTGTAAATATGTTATGATTTGCACAGTTACAGTTTTAAAAGCCTCTAGTTCTAGTTTTCAGACAACCGACCACAGAACAGATAGTTCCAAGTTCGATTCCTAACATTGAATCCCAGTGTTTCATTAAGTAATCGATCTAAAACTAATTCATGAAGAAAAGAAAAAAAAACGACTCATTGAAATATGCTATACCTACCTACAGTATTATCGGCATTAATTAAAAATAATGATTTATAAATTTAAGCACAGATCACGCACATCTCGTAATGTAATGAATATCCCAAGACAAAAACCAAACGTGACTTATAACAAACTCTTGAGTATGTACACACGGCGGCGGATCAACCTACCCAAAACTGTCAAATTTCTACAAACAATTTTGAACTTTATTGTTTGGTTAAAAGGATATTCATTGGAGAAATTTGACAATTTGAATTTGGGTAGGTTGATCGGCCGCCGACTGTATGTATTCTAGGCATACCTTTTGGATACACGTCGACGTTCCGGTCGAGTTGCACCGGCCTTGGTCATGGGCTGACTCAAGGCTGACCGCGACCATGGCTAATAAATAATTGCATCTATATATATAAATAAATAAATAGAATTCATTCAATTCAGACTTACGCGGCTACAGTGTTTGTAACAGTTTACTTAAGGCGATACCTCGCAAATATTCCGCATTTTCAATAAGGATTTAATCATATATGTCCTACTATTGTTGTTTTTGTTTTCAGATATGTTATAGCTGACCAATCAATAAAGTATTTTACAAAAGCCAAAACATTAATGGAAACAATTTTCTCGATATAAAATAAATCCAAAGTTGATTCGTCACATTCCCTTTTTTCTGTTTTATAAGCACGAATATTTAAAGCCCAAATAAATGATATTAGAAAAGCAATAAACTATTGTAATCATTCTCCAATTTTTCTTTTTAAAAAAGCATTTGCTTTCTTAGTAAATAAATAATTTCCAATTTGTCGCTTACTTTATTTTATTTAGGCGCGCTTGCGTTATGGTTGTCCCTTTTCTTGCACTGAATAATCATATCTCTATCCCGTTTTCGTCGACAAGTGGACGAGGTCCGAAGATGAGGTCTATGTAAAATTTATTTTTGTGTCTTTGCCGATATACCTACGAGTTAAATAGGTCAATTCAATTTAAAAATCAGTTTAAAACAATAAAAAATAAAAATATAATTACGAAATGATAAATAAAAAACTTCAACTAACTCGCCTGTCCGAGGCAATGTGCCCAAAATGCTGGCGGCATTGCTCCTATGAATGGCCAAGCTAATGCGCTGTGCCAAAAAATGACCAAAGCAAAGGGGAGGAAAAAGTAAGTCTCACCCAAATCCCGGCTTTTTTTTTTAATGTTAAAAGGAGGCAAACGTGCAGGCGGGTCACCTGATGGATAATCACCGCCGCCCATGGACACCCGCAAAACCAAAGTAATCGCAGATGCGTTGCCGACCTTGAGGAAGGAGTTGGATCTTGAGGAGGGAGTAGGAATTGGGAGGGGGGAGGGGTGAGAGATGGGCCTCCGGTACTTTCACTCACCGGACGAAACACAAGCACACAAGACAGCAACGAGTGCCGTTGTTTCACGCCGATATTAAAACGGTATTTCCGTATTTTATTAAAATCTGCTGTGATTGCAGTCGCACATGGCTGGGATGATGTCGCTACAATGTGACACGGGGCCAAAGTGTCCACACATGTCGCATCCCAAACGAGACTCCTCCCCATGCTCCAAGGCACAAGAAACATTTCGTCAGACCTCCTAACATCGGAAAATCAGTTTACGTTATTCTCTATTGTTTTCTATTCTATTCTATTCGTTTCATAGTTCACGTTTGTCGTTGTTTTCGGACCTTCTCAACAGCTTAGATAGCACCATGAAACATGCGCTTACACACATTTTGAACATCAACTTTAGTGACCGCTCTTAGACCCAAGCAACACTCCCTATTAGGTTCGGTGGCCTGGGTATCCGTAAAACTACTAACGTGTCCCTTCCGGCGTTCTTGTCTTCGGTCCATGCTACTCAACCACTTATTAACAAAATACTGGAATACACATCGTGTTTCCCTCTGGTTTCTCACTTGGACGAGGCCAAGGCAGCCTGGAGTACAGCTTGCCCGAATTCCGAATATCCCACAAAAACCTCTTCCCAAAGGCTTTGGGACGAGCCTCTCTGTGGACCGTTGCGTAATAACCTTATCAATACGTTTTTTAGCCCTGCAGAGTGCGCTCGCCTCTTAGCTGTAGGGAAATGGGAGTCAGGTCTTTGGTTGCAGGCGTTACCCTCTCCTAATACGGGTACTCAGCTGGACCGCAATACTTTTCGCCTTGCCATTGCCCTGTGTCTAGGCGCCCCCAGTATCGTCCCCCCTCATCAATGTCGTTTCGGCGCGCCCGTGGGCAGCCTCGGTCACCACTGGCTGTCCTGTGCTAGAAGTGCTTGGTCGCATTGCCCGTCATCATAACCTGATTGACGTCATTCGACGGGCTCTTGTCACCGCTGGAGTACCAGCGGTAGTGAATACATTTTATCTACTCTGTGCCAGCGGTACTCAAACCCACCGGCCTGGCACGTGATGACAGCAAAAGACCGGACGGTATGACCACAATACACATAATATTATGTGTATTGTGGTATTACCCTAGTTCCTTGGAAGGTGGGACGGACTCTGGTATGGGATGCTACGACACAAGATCGACATGCTTGCATCGTCCCACATTCCAAGCACTTCTGTTAGCGCCGGCGCGGCTGCAAACCACACAGAAAACCTCAAACGGCGAAAGTATGAGAATCTGACTGGGGATCTCATATTTGAGCCGTTTGGGGTAGAGTCATTAGGTTCATGGGGCCCGGGTTCTCACAAACTCTACAAAGATATATCTATAAAATTAGTAGAAACCACCTGGGACCCCAGAGCTAGCAGTTACTTGGGCCAGCGTAAAAGGTAGCAATGCCGCTGGCTTACTGGGCACTCTGCCTGATGGGGATGATTTGTGGCATTTTTTTTATTTATAGTTTATAGTTTTTTATAAGTTTAATTTTAAGTAGTTATTTAATTTAATTGTTATTTTGACATTGATTAAATGTTTAGGCTACAAAAAATAGCTCTTATGAATTTCATTATACCATCGATTCAAAAGTTTGTTGAGACTGAGAAGAACCTGCAAGAACTTAGTAAGGCAATTAATTTATCCATTTTTTTAGAGCATCATAATATTGGAAAAATAACATAGCATAAAGGACACTTTCAATTAACAATTCCTATCAAAATGGAACGAGAAAATAATAACCAATCAAATTCAACAGAAAAAGCATGTCCCGCGGCACAAACAAAGTGAAACACTAATTAATAACACAACAAACAGAAAATATATACATATATATATTTCGAAACTGATATTTTCCGTATGAAAGCGTGCATCGGAGTCAATTTGAACTACACAAACGGAGCGGGCTCGTAAAAACGCGTAAGCCTTAATTGACCGACGACAGAGCCAACAACCAATAGCATAAGTCTGCTTTTCCACCAGAGTAGTTGCAATTGCAATGTAGCTGAGCGGAGCGCTAGGAAAAAATCGACCAATAAGATTACACCATTTTACACCGCTAGGAAAAGGAAGTAATCATCGAGTACATACTCGTAGTACTTTATTATACACGCACACACAACATACACACACACCCTCACACACACACTCTCACACACACACCCTCACACCCTGAAACACACACCCTCACACCCTGAAACACACACCCTCACACCCTGAAACACACACCCTCAAACCCTCACACACACCCACACACCTTCACACACACACATGCACACACACACACACACACACATATGTAATTTGTAAATTTGTGTTTGTTGCAATAAAAACTTTTTTCATTTCATTTTCATTTCAATCTTATCCTCCTCGACGACCTCCTTGGTCGAGTGGTTTGTACACCGGTTTTCATGGTGTCGCCATCTCTGAGGTCCCGGGTTCGATCCCCGGTCGGGTCAATTTAGAAATTATTGTTTTTCTAAATTGTCTCGAATCTGGGTGTTTTCTATGTATAATAAGTATGTATTTAAGTATTTTAAGTATGTTTATCCGTTGTCTAGTAACCATACGAGTTTTATAACGAAGCTTCTCTTGGGCTAGATAATTGGTGTGTGTAGGAAAATTTATTTATTTATTTATTTAATCTTATTGGTGGAATCCTCGGAGAATCTAATAGGGAAAGGGGACACGCTTGAGTAATTGCCTCTAGAAAACCTTTGTCGGTGTTTCGATCACACGGCTTGAGGAACCCATTAAGTTTCTCTCCGCTCCCGAAGTCCGTTGACACTAAAAACGCCAACAGATGCCTTAGCGAACTCTCTCAAAAAAAACCTTGCACAGCTCTCGGTGCCTATCTCGGTGCAAATTTCATTCGCCCTTGATCGTGTTAACGAAACGAAAATTTGTATGGCACTAAAGCAACGACTGGTGAAATACAAGGAGAAGTACAATTTTGCCATACGAATTCTCGTTATCGTTAACGTGATCGAATGGCGAAATAAACTAACCCTATGCACCTTGGTGGAAAAGAATACCCAACAGAATTGAATTGCGCTTATAGATGGGCAAGCATACTTGCAATTAGATTGAGATGCCATTGTTACGTAACGTTATTATCGTTAAGTATATTAGATGCAACTTCGTTTGTATATCCTGTTGGTGGTTTTTATAGTTGGCCGATGACGTATAAATACCTGCTACATTTTGTATTATGTAATAACTATACGTTTTATACCTATCCACTGTAACGATGTCTTGATTTTAATCATATAGACTTTTGCCAAGCAGTGGGTAAGGCTGTTACCTACTTAACTTCCTTTACGTTTTAATGTATGGTATCTACTGGTTCGAAGGCAAAGATCAGCGGTCGTTCACCAACATGATGGACGGATCAAGTGAAAGACTCGTCGTCCTCTAAATTGTACACGGTCGTAAGAGACGCGCTGGACGGAAACCGGTGGAGGCAGATCATCCGATCCAGATGCAACCCTGATGCTGACCACGATCCTCAGACATGAGGGGCCGACCCCAGAGAAAGATCTACTGGTTAGTACAAGAAATGTGTAAAGTAAAGTAGTAATGTTACCACTAGTGTGTAAGTACTACATTTATTTTGTGAAGGTTAGGCAAATCGGCAAAAACTCCACCTGATGTTGAGTGGAAGGAAGCGGAGTTTAGGTACGAAGACTGCTTGTGAAGCAAAATTGTGCACAAGCTGTCATCACCTTTCCGACCTGTAAGTAACGAAATATCATTTAGAATGTAAATAATTATATTAATAAAAAATATTTTATTCACCAGTAACCCAGCGGTCGGTCGGTACCACTTACCGACCACTGGGCAAGTGTTAGAAATTCGACCACAATTCACAAAATATTTATACAATGTAATATTACACGTCATCTCCTTCTTCTTTCTCAACCGTTATCCAACCAATGCTGAGTGTAGGTCTCTTCTTATGCACGCCATTCCCCTCTGATCTTGTGCCTTCCTCATCCAACTCTTCCCCGCTACCTTGCCAAGGTCGTCAGTCTATCGCATTGGTTGCCTGGCTACGTTAATAATGTAACACATGTTATGCATTAATTACACTTGAGAGCAATGAATCCGGGTCACTTAAAGGAACCCATAAATCTGGGAAACTAAGAATGCTAGCTTAATGAAATAAATTGTGTTTAATAGACAATTAAATACTCCTTAAATGAAGGTAATAAATTTTTGAGTCACTACATTTTTTTTACAAAGAATTATATAAAGAAAAAAACTGCTCGATCTTCGCGTGCTGTGGTACACTTGGTTCTGCCTGTTCCTGGTCTGCCTAGGTTAGAGCCAGTTTCCTCGTAACATCGGAGAACTCTTTGTACTGTTGACAGCGACACACCGGCAGTCCTGGCTGTATCGCGCTGACTCCGGCCGGTTTCCAGCATCGTGAGAATTCTGGTGCATTCTTCAGGTGTAAGCGACATGATTACAGCTTGAATAATAATTATTTAACACTATTAACATTGCTTATATACCCACTTAAATGACAGATTAGAAACAAAAGGGAAAACAAATGCAGTAATTTCGTAGTTCCAACTTCGAAAGTCTTTCAAATTTGATTTTTTTATGACATAACTTTACTAAGAAGTTTTATTACTTTCATTTAAGGAGTATTTAATTGTCTATTAAACACAATTTATTTCATTAACGCCTCGGTGGCGCGTGGCAGAGTGCTCGGTCTGATACCCGAAGGTCCTGGGTTCAATTCCCAGGTCGGACAAAATGTATTTCGGATTTTTTGATGCATAACCCGGGTTTGTGATCACCAACCCGCATTAAGAAAACGTGGTGATTAAGCCATTACCCATCAATTGTAGTGATGACTTGATTTCAATGATGGAGGCCTTTGCCCAGCCGTGGGACAGTTATATAGGCTGTTTACTACTACTACTATTGCATTAGGCAAGCATTCTTAGTTTCCAAGATTTATAGGTTTCCTTAAGTGACCCGGATTCATTGCTCTCGAGTGTATATTTTTTGGGATTATGTTCCATACAAACCTTGACTATACCTTATCTCACGAAGGGGAAGTCTCCTTGCTTACAATGTGTTTATGTTTTCGCTTTACGTATTTTAATATGTAAATTTTATTATTGGATAAACCAAAAAAAAATTCTTTGATGCCATATTGAAATTTTAACGACATAATGGCATAAAATGGCTATTACAAACTGAAGACTAATAAATACCTAAGGGTAGGTATTATGCTATTGGCGCCTCCAGTAATAAACATTGCAGGATTAGCTCCCATTGAATAGATTTTTAGGGTTTCGTAGTCAACAAGAAACCCTTATAGTTTTGCCATGTCCGTCTGTCTGTCTGTCCGACCCCAGCCTAGCTCATAGACTCTTAGTACTAGAAAACTGTAACTTGGCATGGATATACATATTAACCACGCCGACAAAGTGGTGAAGTAAAATTTTGAAAAATATTTTTTTTAGTTTACCTCCCCTACGCGTGAAGTGAGGATGTATTTTTTTTCTTGTCTACCCCATAATGTCATTTAAATTTTAAAAATATTGCGGGTTTGTGGTAACAGTTTTTTTAATAGGGCATCCGTTTGTGAACTATTAAGCTTGAAAGTGCAAAATTTTGTTAGAGTCAAGTGTCCTCCCCCTGCCAGCCAGGTTGTTTTAGATATGTGAAAAAAATCACGGTAGTTGTTTATATGACGAAGATAAGGGGAAAATTATCGCAGCTAAGCAGGCTTTACAAGTTGACGAGTAGGTAACAGTCAACCAACTTACATAATGTACTTGGCGCAGTATACAAATTCCTCATTGGGAACTACTTCAATAAAGTTGTCAGGTGTGTGAAACCGGTAGTAACCGCATTAATGAGATAGGCTACGGAACCCTACACTGCGCGTGGCCCGACACGCACTTGGCCGGTTTTTTTAACTGTGTTTACATTTAGCGGAGACAATACAATACGTAGATAACTACAATAATAGCTGTTACGCGCATGCAATGTTTGATTTACTTCTTTGTTCATTGCTTTCTGTTGGTAACACAGCAATTTCTAAAGATGGAAGCGCACTTCACTTGGAATTCTTACTTACCTGGTTAGAGTCTGAAAAACTACAATCTTCGGATAACATTAGAGATCAAATTGTGATTTGTAAAGCAGAGTCATTCGACCAGTCAAATATACAATAAGACTTAAGACGGAAACAAATTATCGGTCACCCACCCAGGTATCGAGCGCGCCACACGCAGTTTAACTTCTGCGATTGTAGCAAATAACGCGTGACTTTAGCGCCGACCTTCCTGGCTACAGTTGCATTTTTATAATGCTTTGTTTCCACGGAACCTGCAAAGGGTTCAAAACGTCAGTAAAGGTTTTATTTTAGTTACAGATAACGCAAGATAACGCAAACGTTAAAATAATATATTTTTTTTCTACAAAATTTTCATTGCATTGTTTTTTTTATGTATTTGGTTAACCTTGGCATTATTCAAATTGGACAAGAATACATAAATTAAAAGTGATTTATTTGCTAAGACACAAATAATGTGCTTTGCATAATAATACAAATGCCGTTTATGAGTCATTGAAAAAAGAATAACAATAACAAAAAACGTTTGCAGCCATAGCCGTAAAATTTTCTAGTTTAATATAGGTACAAATATTTTTTATTATTCAGCATTCTGCGACTAAATTTAGAATTTATGGTAAACGGATAAACAAACGTTAAGGTTTAAAAGTAAAAGAAGTCTTTAAACATACATTTTAAGAATACTTTTGCTTGAACATAAAGGTCCCGCCCAGAGTAGACTTACGAACCGATGGCATAATGACGTTCATAAGAGCTATTTGTAGCCTAAACTGAATAAATGATTTTGAATTTTGAATTTTGAATTTTTGTTGTCAGTGTGTTAGTTAAAAACTTAGTCTGGTCTTTTAAAATAATATACTTTTTTAAGTTAAGAACTTTAACTTTTATCATTGGTATTCCATAGAGACTTCTAAGTTCATATTTTTAAGTTTTATAATTTTGACGACTCCTTGGTCGAGTGGTTTGTACACCGGTTTTCATGGAGTCGCCATCTCTGAGGTCCCGGGTTCGGTGGGGTCAATTTAGAAATTATTGTTTTTCTAAATTGTCTCGGGTCTGAGTGTCTTCTATGTATAATAATTATGTATTTAAGTATTTTAAGTATGTTCGTTCCGTTCCGTTGTCTAGTAACCATTTAACGAGTTTCATAACGAAGCTTCTCTTGGGCTAGATGATTGGTGTGAGTGTAGGAAAGTTTATTTATTATTTATTTAATAAAAAAAACGTTATAATATGGTGTACCTACTTTAAATCGCACAAATACAATTGATTTTAAATATGTTATAGTTAAACATATATTGAACATCACGCATTTGAATGAAACTTCCTCCATAAGCGTATGAGTACTGCACTCCAGTTCGAGTCACCGCTGTGCTGTCCCTAACATTTCATCGCGCACAAAGAAAATTGGTGACTCGTTTCTGTGTCGCACTTCCAAAGGATGGAATAGTCTACCGGCAAACGTTTTTCCTTCTTCCTATGATATGTGGTCCTCCAAACGAGTCGTGAAAACCACCATCATCAACACCATGTCGGCCGGCAGGGTGAGGGTGACTGATCCTGCTTTGTTTCCACGCTGCTCTAGTGGTCGTGGCGTGTCTGGACTCCATTTCCACTTACCATCAAGTGGAGTCATTTGCCATGATAAATATATGTCGGAGACGTGGCGCTAGCATCGCTTAGAAACGACAAGTATAGTCTATACTTGAGTGTGGTCTGCGCAGCCTATGCTCTATGGTGCGGGAAACATCAACGTTAGTTGACTTGGCGCGACAACGGACTGGACACATTTGAATGGTAGCGGCTGGAGAGTACGCACGCGCAGAATTCACTTCGTTACTAAAATCCATTTGCATCGGGCAACTGTTTCTAAATATTGTAATTGTGATATTAAAATAACATTAAAGTGACTGTAAGGAATACGACTGCGTCTTTATTTTGAAGATCCAAGATGAACTGTGTTGTCGACGAATCCGAGTTTGCTCGACCGTCTTACTACAAACCAGCCTCAACGCCGACATATATAAAAGGAGAAACATAAACATTTGTAACTTGTAGAGTTCTAATTTTAAGGTAAACTGTAACTCGTTTTTCCTGTGACCGCGGTCCAAGCAAAGGGTTCGTTAAAATAATAATTATGTAAAAAAACACGATACCTGTGTTTTGTTTTGTACATACATACTGTAAAACCTTTTCATTTAAAATAATTTATGTTCCTAATAAGGTTTACGATACTTTTGTAACACCGAAATAAATCATATGACAGTCTGTCAGCGTGAGTTTGCTGATTGCCTCAACCGGCATTTTCAGCTTCACCGGGCTTCACCGGGCAAGCCGTGTGAAACGGATCACCTTCGGAGGTTTTCTAGAGGGAACGGCATCACGCACTAGTGCATACCCGTACCCGTACCCTACTAGATTCTCCAAGGGGTTCGTATCGGATTGGGCCATGACGGAGAAGGGATGGTGACTGGACTAGGATGACTAGCTTTTTTGGTCGTTAGACCTCTCCTTCCTCTTTAAGACTTCCATGTCTGGATGAGGGAGGAGGTGTCTGTATAAGGCAGCATTTTAACTAGTTAAAAAAGGACTTTATAATAGTAATAATTATATTATTATCCATCACCTCAATTTATGTCTCCACTTCTATGGCACGAGCCTTCCATAAGGATGGAAAGAAACAGTGAGAACCACCACGCAGGCCCAGTTCGGATTGCATTACGTACCGACGGCTTTGCGTGCTATCCGAAGCACGGAGGAGCTCGAGATGACCAATTTTTGGTCACCCATCCGATGACCGGTTTTTTCAAAAGTTACTTAACTTTAGCAATCGAAAACCGAGTGCGTAACTGTGCCATTGTGCTACTCGTGTAAATTATAAGTGTGGATTTAATATTTTTTTTTAAATTTCATTTCTAAGTGGTCTACGCATAGGTGGAACAAAATCGATAAAAGTCAATCGAGCTATTTATCGAGTAGGTATTTAATTTGTTTTGCCTTTAGCTCGGCCATAATGATAATTATTACGACATCGAGAAAATGTCATTGTGAACATGCTACTTGTACTCCCTCTTACGTTATACATACCTACTCTCTCATTATGATCGCCTGTATTTAAATGCCAACCCCATCTCAACCCGTGGGTGTCGTAAAAGGCGACTAAGGGACAATTCCAGAAGATGGGCAGCAGCACCTCTCTGAGGTTACCCTCAACCTACTGCGATCGCCAACCCGCCTGCCAAGCGTGGCGATTACGGCAAAAACCCCCCATGATACCCTTGGGGGAGGCCTTTGTCCAGCAGTGGATGTCTTTCGGCTGTCGCCCAGTGGTCGAATTCGACCGTAATTTTATTAAGGCTGCACGGATGCACCTTTTCCTAAGCAATGAAAAATTAATAAGATAGAGTGTGAGTTTGGATTGGCATTGACAGATTTCGGTCGCTCCTCTTTTATTTTTGAAATTTTTGAAAATAGTATATATGCGTGTGTGTCAAAACATATGCGTGTGTGTCAAATACATGGTAGTGTGTGTAATGTTTGTTTTATAATCAATATGTATAATGTATTTTTATGTATAATTTAAGAAAATATTAACATTCGGATAACATTCTCTATATAAACTTTAAGTGTGCAAAATTTCATACTCCTCCGTCAACGCAATTTTCGTAGAAAAGGGGTACAAAGTTTTTGCTTCACGTATTAATATATAGATAATGCTACAACACCCTTATTATTTAGTTGATAATAATTCAAACTGTACACTTTTTTTACTATAATATATTATTAACTACTAAAACGTTGTTTTTTTTTAAAGCATCCGTCTCTATATTTTTTGTAACTTTACGGAACTTCACAAAGAATTCATATATGTGCAAGTAACTCATGCTAGTTTTTTTATATATAATAGTGTTGCATATTTATATGCACATTATTAAACACTATAATAAAAACAGAAATTAAATGTAATGAAATTATAACTGACTAAATTGGAGGAGCTCGATGGCGCAGTGGTTAACGTACCCGGTCTGCGAGTGCTGAGGTTAAGCAACTTCGCAAAGGCCGGTCATTGGATAGGTGACCAAAAATTTATCATCACGAGCTTCTCCGTGCTTCGGAAGGCACGTAAAGCCGTTGGTCCCAGCTGCACTAGCAATCGTTAACAACCACCAATCTGCTCTGGATCCGCGTGGTGGGTTATGGCCTGTTCTCCCTATCCATCCATAGGTAAGGCTCGTACCCCAGCAGTGGGGACATAAATATGAGCTGATGATGATGATGATGAAATTATAACTTCTTACAAAAACATGATCCTAGCTATTAATAATAATTGTTAAGAAGTTGGGTAACTGAAAACTTGCAAAGCTAACATTTTACACTTGTGTGGTGTATGTGTATGTGTTTTCTTATCAGCTCGTTTTGAAATGAGTGTTCCAGGTACGTGATTTATCGTATGAGTATTAAGGAAACAGGTTCTCGGAATAAATACTATTTCAATCGTGAAGTTGTTAGCAGAATTATTTTTATCAGTAATATTTGCACTTGACGTCACGTTTTTAAACGTACCAGTGGTCGCCCAGAAGTCAGATCGAAACACAACCGTTTAACACAACCGTGTCTTAGTAAATAATTATATATTTTTTAAAATTTATTAGGGACAGCAAACAATAACATAAAAACAAATGAACAGTAGTAAAAAAAAGACTGAATAATAATGCAGTTCACACCGCTGTCTATCCACAAGTTTTACTATGGTCATTATGACGTGCCAATAATAAAAAAAAAAAAACACTTAAATCGTATTTTTTTGTAACCAATAGAATAGAATAGAATAAAATAAAATACTTTATATAGTCGACCATGAAATTGCTTTATCACTTTTGACAAAAACTTCCATTACAATAAAATTTCGCTAAGGCTCAGTGTCAATGATGACAAAGTATCTGTCACTTGGTCTTTTAAACAAAAATAGAACTTGTTGTTTTATTAAATGCAAACAAAATTCACTTCTAAGGTGATAAAGCAATTTCATTGTCGACTATACACATAAAAAACACATACCTACATGTTATCAAAGAAAAATAAAAATAAACAGGAGTCGTACAAACGGCGGCCTTATCACTAAAAGCGATATCTTCCAGGCAACCTAGGGATGGAAAGGATTGACATTAAATAAGATTGGCGTTAAAAAAGTGCACAGTAATAATATATATTACATAAACAAATACAATAAATATGTCAAATAGGTGCCGCATATGTCAAAATTTAAAAAACTTTTGAAAAGCAGAAAAACTAATTTAAATATTAATCTCCGGGTTCCTTCTCCATATAAACTTTAACTAAGTATGCCAAATGACACACTCCTCTGTTCGCGCAATGTGCTTAGAATAGAATAAAACTTTATTGCGTTACTGTTACATTTATGTTTGTTAGGTTACATGGGCATTATGTTTTCACTTCACGTATTCTTCGTCTTTTTTTCGTGTCAGTGACATCGACTTCATCATATATAAATATCAATATAGTATAGACTTAAAAAAACCAAGAAATTACGTTTGAATTGCATTAAAATTGTTGACGTTACGCATTTTGAAATGTGGAATTTTGAAGTGTGGTTGTAGTGTGCAATTCACTACACAGCACAAACTGATTGATTGATATGGGATGGGCTTGCCATTCAAGATCAAGTGTGTACATGTGTACGTACTGTAAATGTTTTAGTATCAGTACAAAATAGAAACCTGGTATCTATACGGGTATAAAGATATTATGTTGGACTCCCGATCCAATCCGAACCGTGGTTTCCCGTGCTCTACTAGAAGGGCACGGGGACACGCACAGTGCGTGATGCCGTTCCCTCTAGAAAATCTCCGAAAGTGATTAGCCTCTAGACCACAGAGGCGGTTTATCTGCAGGACCTAGGCACATATGCCAAACAGCGCAAGTGGCGGTAGGCTGGACTCTTATGCCATAGAGGTGATGGCAGGCATATGTGAAGCCAGGAGCTGTTGCAATGGAAACCAAGACTGGTAAAAAGAAGCCGATGGCCAGATGGGCTTAAGGAGCTCAGGACGAGGTGGATGAGAGTGGCAACAGCCCCCCGACCGCCTAACCAATCGCTTTGACTACGCGTATAGTTTATGACGTCATCTTGCCACCTCGCACCGCCTATGAAAGCAATATCAAAAGCTAAAGGCTATAGCTTTCGATATTGCTTTCATAGGCGGCACGAAACGACAAGATGACGTCATAAACCACACACGAAGTCAAAGCGATCGGTTAGGCGGTCGGGCCCCAGATCGGGTCAAGTGGAGGGATCATGGGGAAACCTATACCCAACAATGGATAAATTAAGGTTGAGAATGAAGAGGCAACATATCCATAGCCAACATGTGGCCAAAAATTATCATCTCGAGCTCCTCCGTGCTTCAGAACGTATGTTAAAGCCGTTGGTACCAGTTGCATTTTGCAACCTTTGGAAATAAAAAATAACTTGATACAATTGTTGTCTCAAGTGAGACTTGAAGGCTTATTCTGTGCTTGAAGCTGCGGTTTTCCGGGTCGCGGAAGGTCGTCTGTTTAATTGTTATCTGGAGCAGCAGATTCTTATTGTTAATTATAAGTATTGTAAGTCTGAAAAAGAATAAAAAAATCATTTTCTAAAAATAATTTAATGTAGTCGTACCAATGTTAGGTTCCTTCTTTCGAAAGAAACTTTATTTTTGACATAACAGAGAAGTACTGGACTTCGTTTCACCTGATGGCAAATGACAATAAGATCGTACATAATATCTATCTAAGTGTAGGAGAAGTTTCTTATAGTGTTACTCTTTTCCAAACCAAATGTCGAAAAAGAACTTTTCGACATTGTGTCGGGTCCGGGTGGTTGTGGTAACGTCGTTGTTTCTGATTTCCATGAAACGAGTGCATAAGCTACTTACCTTGGGATCAGAACAATGTATGTGATGTTGTCTAAATTAAAATATATATTAAATATTAAACCATCCGTTCAAGTCAGTGTATGTTACTCATAAAGATCATCCTCAGTCCAGTAGCAGAACGTATCTTAGCCGATGATAATTTTATTATAATTTATCAACCAGCTCATTTTTATGTCCCCACTACTAAGGCACGAGCCTTCCCTATGGATGGATAGGCGGACGAGCCATTAACCACCACGTGGGACCAGTGCGGACTGGTGGTTGTTAACGACTGCTAATGATAAATTTTGGTCACCCATCCAATGACGGGCCTTTGCGAAAGTTGTTTAACCTTAGCTATTGCAGACTGGGCGCGTTAACAATTGCGCCATCCAGCTCCTCATAATTTATCATCATCATTATCATCAGCTCATAAAGTCCCCACTGCTGGGGCACGAGCCTTCCCTATGGATGGATAGGGAGAACGGGCCTTAAACCACCACGTGGGCCCAGTGCGGATTGGTGGTTGTTAACGACTACTAATGCAGCCGGGACCAACGGCTTTACGTGCCTTCCGAAGCACGGAGGAGCTCGAGATGATAAAGTTTTGGTCACCCATCCGATGACCGGCCTTTGCGAAAGTTGCTTAACCTCAGCAATCGCAGACCGGGCGTGTTAACCACTGCGCCATCGAGCTCCTCTCTCTCATAATTTATATTCTATTATATTATTCTTTCATAAATACTAGTTAAATTAAGATTTTTTACAGTGCCCTTGCAGAGGACATGCTCATAACAAATATATACTCAAAACCACTATGTAAGTATGTACTGTTGTACAAGAAGCAAATAAATATTATGATTATTATGATCAATAGTAATATCGCAGACTACCAGATCGCACTGTGGCCGGTTATCAGACGTGACATTTACAAAAATAACACATTGCAAAATATGCACATTTGGCAAAAGTCAACACATCTCGCAATTTATGTCTCGATGTCTACTTATTTGCAGTGATGACGAAAGCAGTTAGTATAAATTGTAAGTACGTATTGCAATTATTCATACTGTCTTATACAATCCGTTTGTATGGTGCCTCTTTTTAAAATTAATTTGTCTATTGTACTGTCCTTACTAATTTTTCCAACATGTTCAGTTGCCAGTTGAATTTTAAAATAAGATCCTATTGTGTCAATAGTCCGATATATTTTTAATATTACAGTTTCATTGCATTTCATTCATATGACGACCTCCTTGGTCGAGTGGTTTGTACACCGGTTTTCATGGTGTCGCCATCTCTGAGGTCCCGGGTTCGATCCTCGGTCGGGTCAATTTAGAAATTATTGTTTTTCTAAATTGTCTCGGGTCTGGGTGTTTTCTATGTATAATAAGTATGTATTTAAGTATTTTAAGTATGTATCCGTTGTCTAGTAACCATATAACGAGTTTCATAACGAAGCTTCTCTAGGGCTAGATAATTGGTGTGAGTGTAGGATAATTTATTATTTATTATTATTATTTATTATTGCACAATACGTCGCATACGTTTAACCGCCACTGTGGTCCAGTGGTTAAGACCACCACCGGTTTTAGTACAAGAGGTCTCGAATTCGATTCCCAGCGCCCCGGTACACGGAGTACTCAGCTTAGTTGGTGTTAGGGCTTGTTTATCCAAATGACTAACTACCCATCTTATCTAATTATATATATATTTTTATTTTATTTTTTATTTTGGCACAAAACAGTCATTACATACAATAGTTCTATAATAATTAGAGTAGTACTGGTAATAGACAAAACAGTGCCGACAATAATATATATTATAGTTGACACAGGGCGCGCGTATTATACTCGTAGGTATGTCCATTGAGAATGAATCAAAAAAAAAAAAAGGAATACAAGTCATTTAAAATTTAAAGTAACAGAATTTGAGAAAATTTTAGAGCTCCGAAGAGCAAACCATCATTTTTATTTATTATTATTATTATATATTTTTTGTGAGCAAAATAACTTATAATATAATTATAATTATAATTACCAATATAGCTTGCCTATTCTTAGCCGATTTTGTAATAACCCTCCTTCTGACGCAGTCGGATAAAAATAAAAATAAAAATAATATATTTGTCGCCATAACATCGAGGTTTGTAATATTGTTGTGTTCCGGCAGCTAGAGATAAGAGCTATCTCATCTCTAGCTGCCGCAACACACTGGCTACAGTGCCTCAGTAGTTGGGAACCCCTGGTGAAGTGTGCTTCCATATTCGACCTTTTCACCACTTAACATCACATGAGATGACGACCAAATACTTACCCGTAAGATTTAAAAGAAAAAAAAACGTAATTTTTAAGTTGACTTGCAGCGCGAACCGAACTGAACTGCGAAAAAGACCAATTCAAACTGAGAACTGGAGAATAAGATCGACATGTTTCAGACTTATATTCAGATGATATTCAGATGTTTACTTGCAGATGTTTCAATGTATAGGTACTTATCGGGTAAACTTTAGAGAACTATTTCCATTATACGTATTTCTGATACATTTTATAATATTTTTGTATCATAAATCTGCAAAGAGGACTTGGCCTGTTTATTTTATTCTGATGGCGAGGTCGAATGAAGGAAGCGCCTATTATATGAAACCCACCCGTCATCAACTACCGAGGAACTAGCTATAATTATGTAGATAAGTGACGGAATACAACATTGCTATTAATGTATTAGTAGTAGCTAAATAGGTGGACTTAGAACAGTATCGCCAATGAGCACAATATGCCCCCCGCTGGTAATCGCACCTAGTCTTACTAAGTCAGCAGCAGAACATCAGCGGGCCCCGCTTGCTGCGTATGCTAAGCTGTGCACACTATACAGTACTGGCATCACATAACAGTGAGTAATGGCACAGTCTTCAACACTTTAATCCCAATCTTCGACACAGTTTTCGTTGCCGAAAAATAACTCGACTCGTTTCTTTGTCGCACCTCCAAAAGATGGAATAGTCTACCAGCACACGTTTTCCCTCCTTCCTATGATACGGTCCTTCAAAAGAGGCGTGAAAAAGCACCCTGTGGGCCGGTAGGGTAAGGTTAACTGATGCTACGTTTGTAATTATTTACATATAATTTTACGCAAATATTGTTGCGAACAAATTACAATTGGTGTTTTTGTAGTTGTTGACATTGAAGAGGGCTCCTTTGGCTTATAAAGTAAAAATAGATAGTGTTGATTAATTTCGGCGAGTTGGATTGAGCCACGATAGCATAGTTGGCAGTGAACCTGACCCGGCAAGTCATGGGGTGCGGGTTCGAATCCCGCTCGTGGAATTTTTTCGACATTTTGTCTTTTTTTAAATTGATGCTACGTTTGTTTCCACGCTGCACCAGTTATCTTCGCGTCTGGACTCCATTTCCATTTAACATCAGGTGGGATGTAGTCATTTGCTGAGCTATCTATAAAAAATAAAAAACAACAGATATTCATTGAAATTTCAGGAAGCAGGTGGTCTATATTTAATTGTAGCTAAAGACTAGAAACAGTTACTGACCCCTATTTCTAAAAGGAAAAAAAAATCGAACACAGGTTTCACCCTGTATTATTTTAAATACAATTCAAAATACAAAAAAAAATAATCAAAATAAATAGAAAATAAAAGTAGTAGTAGTAAATAGCCTTTAACTGTCCCACGGCTGGGCACAGGGCTCCATCATTGAAATCAAGCCATCACTACAATCGATGAGTATTGGCTTAATCACCACGCTTGCCAAATGCGGGTTGGTGATCAGAAACCCGGGCTATGCATCGAAAAATCGAAAATAAAATAAATAGGTCATGGTATCAAATTTGTAAGCAAGATCTTAAAATTAAAGTAAATATTATACTCGTAGTTGCCAATATTGTATCCCACAGCTGGGCAAATGCCTCCTCTCAGCTTCTCCACTCGTCTCTGTCAAAGCCCACCTCATACCACTAAGGCAAAAAAGAAGTTGAGTCGTCCCGCCATCTCACCATTATTTTATGTATGTTAAGTTTTAAAGCTTAGGTTTTAAGTCTACTTTTGCTTCAGCAAACCGTAGAGAGTGTCAGTTAAAAGCGCACTTTAACGACAACAGTATACTAAGATAGTATGAAAGCAAAAAATCACTTACCATGTAGGAAAAGTACTGAAAGAAGATTTCAAGTTGTACAACATATTTGGCAAAGTTCTGGCATTTTCTAAAGATACACGAGCCGACACGTAATGGCCTGATCGCACTTAGAATTTTAATAAGCCGCATTGTCGTACAAACACAATAGGTGTATAATAGAACAATAGTTGATAGATATACGGCATAAGACAGAGATTTCTTTTAGTTTTGGTGTACCTACTCGTATGTTTGTGATTTTAAGTCTGAATATAAATCGTCACCTCAGTATACTTGTTTGTTTGTTCAATACCAATGGCTCCTGAAAAGTAAAGGTTATTTAAGTAAGTAAATAGCCTATATACTGTCCCACTGTGTGGTGCCGGGGATAAAGATTTGTACCACCCCATCTCTTCCCGTGGGTGTCGTAAAAGCCGACTAAGGGACCATTCCAGAGGATGGGCAGCAGCATCTCTCTGAGGTACCAAGCGTGCGTGAGGTGCCAAGCGTGGCGATTACGGCAAATACCCCTCATATCCTTGCGGGAGGCCTTTGTCCAGCAGTGGACGTCTTTTGGCTGAGATGATGATACTGTCCCACTGCTGGGCAAAGGCCTCCATCATTGAAATTAAGACATCGCTACAATTGATGGGTATTGGCCTAATTAGCACTCTGTCCAAATGGGTTATGCATCGAAAAATCCGAAACACAGTTTGCCCGACCTGGGAATTGAACCCGGGACCTTCGGGTATCGGGCCGAGCGCTACGCCTCTCGGCCACCGAGGCATTATTATATTTAAGGTTATGCTTATTGAACATTTTTCCTAAAACCTTTTAAAATAGTCTTGAAAAGTTCTCATCTAAACTTAAGCGATCGTGGGAGAAAATTCATCCGCACAGTGGCGAGCGGTTTGGCAGTGGGTATGATTTTGTGTCAGACCTTAATTATTTTAATAATATTTTCGCCAAATTTTACAAACTTAATTAGCTTCTGTTTTTCTTTTGTTTTACTAATAGTAAATTTTTCTTTTGTTTACTGCACCAATTACGTACAAATAAAGAGGTTTTAAAAGCCTCGAGAATGCGGGAGTGTTATCCCTGCCTGGTGTTGCGCATCTATAGCTACGATATCAGCTTTTCACCAGGGTGATCGTAACCTTTATTGTGCTTGATTAGTACAAAAACACGTCTTTGCAATTTGCAAACAATAAAAAATATATTTCAGAAACACTGTTTCGTCAATGTATTCTTTTTAAATTAAAATTAATGGTAGTTTGTATGACTAATAAGCAAACAAAGATTGCTCAGTGGATTGTCCCCTTTTGCACCTTTGTAACTTAAAGCGTATGTCACTGAATCGGGTAAGGCCATGTGAATGACCGGAGCGATGGTGACATCACTGGCAATGCATTGAAATGATGTGAAACAGGTTTGGCTTTCAACTGGACGTAATAAAACCTTAACCTTAAACTTGTATTTAATGTTTGTTATGCGTTTACGTACTGGCAGCAAGAGACGCCAATAAAAATCAGAACACAAAAAAAACATATAAAGAAAGTGAGAAACATAAAAATCATAATCAATTAATTATATTGATGGAGGTCTTTCCCTAGCAGTGGGACACTGTAGGCTCTTACTTTTATTTTATTTTATTATTTTTGTAGGTACAGTTAAATATATTTCTATTAATTTATGGCAAAAGTAAAAAAAAAACAAAAATTATAAATTTTTGTTACAATAAAATTGTAAATTTTCCTTTTGTTTTCTGAAAATTGTTGACATGTTCATATTTTGAAATAAAATTATATGATACATTTTCAAAATGGCTTCTAGTCATTTGAATGTTTGTTTTGATGACGCCATCGTTAAAGCAATAGTTTTTGAAATGAAACGTTGACAAATGATATGGAATAAAAATTGTATGTAAAGTCGACCATGAAATTGCTTTATCACTTTTGCCAAAAACTTCCATAACAATAAAATTTCGCTAAGGCTCATTGTCAATGATGACAACGTATCTGTCACTTGTTCTTTAAAAACAAAAATAGAACTTGTTGTTTTATTATATGCAAACGAAATTCACTTCTAAGGTGGTAAAGCAATTTCATAGTCGACTATACATAAAACATTATAGAGCCTCTATTGCGCATGAGAAAATCCGGAGCCCCAGTGGATATTTTTATATTAGTCTGATGATCATGAACTTTATTTGTCAAATAACAAATAAATATTGCATAACTTTAACGTCTGCAACGTCAGGCCAGTAAGGTAAAGCCACCAAAGATTACGCATTACCAATACGTTGTCACGTAGGGTTATTGTACACACGGCGGCAGATCAACCTACCCAAACCTGTCAAATTTCTCCAATGAATATTGATCCTTATAACCAAACAATAAAGTTCAAAATTGATTGTAGAAATTTGACAGTTTTGGGTAGGTTGATCTGCCACGGTGTGTACATTTGCCACAAAGTACATTCGTCACAGAATAAAGTTTGTGTTAATCTGCCACACTTCTATTCTTATGAAGTAAATTTGTTGTATTTTAGTTTGGACGTGTGAGGACTTACACATATTTTTAATGCATGTGACTAATTTACTTTCAATGTATGGAGTGTACAAAAATGTGACGAACTTACTTTGTGGCAAATGTACAATCAATCAACCCCTCACGTATTGGCTTAACAGATTCACACTCTTGGTATTATTTAATACCTACTTCGTATAACCTTATAGGCACCATGCATTTATTTGGTTACAAGCACTTGCTACTAACCGATATAATATGACAGATATGAGGTGTCGAATATAAAAGGCAGCGATAGATCTGGCGTGTCAGCTGCTGAAAACATGAAGCCCTGGATAAAAATTGACAACTGGAGTAATTCTGATTAACTTTATTAAATACCTACTCTCTCGCTTGAATCCGTGTTGGCAAGGTTAACACTAAACATTACCCCCTTATTCATTAAAAACTATTTAAGCATTATTTAGTTAAATATTGTTTTGTCAACGTCACACAAACGACATTTTGAATTTGAGAAAAAGAGACAAAACAATGATTAACTAAATAATGCTTAAATAGTTTTTATGAATGACGGGGTAAGAATATTATTACAATTAGTGACACTGCGAACTCTGGTTGCTCTACCCTATTAGTTATGACATTAAGATACTTATAACAATTGTATTGCAAATTTATAAGTGTGACAAATTTTTATCGTAATTTCATATGACTATAATCAACATCATTGTTCTGAAATTAAGTAACCGAATCATAAAGCAGGTAAACACGCCTGTACAGACTTCCACGAACTGTCAAACCTTATTAGAGTTTAAACTTTATGTTTTTGGAATAAGGTTGAACATTTGTTGAATAAATGTGACAGTTTTGGATTGGTTGACGTGCAGGCGTCTCAAAAGTCAAAAGTCAAAGTCAAAGTAATAGTCAAATCATTTTATTCAACATAAGCCTTCACATGCACTTATTGACGTCAAAACTATTAGTTTAGACTAAAGATAGATAGATAGATAGATAAACACTTTATTGCTTACACAATTATACACAAAACAAATAACAGGAAATTTTAAAATAATAGTAGGCAAAGGCGGTCTTATCGCTTAATCGCGATCTCTTCCAGACAACCTTTGTGGCATAAGACAGATTAGGAGACAATGAGAGGTAGTGCGCCGGCAACTAGCAAAAATACAAAAAAAAAAATTATATTAATAAAATAAACTAAACTACTGAATCTACCACCAGTTCGGATTTTGGGAGAGCCTTCGACCGAGTAGAGCTGGCAACAAACTCAGGAGGCTTAGGTCTGTACATATAACGGCTATAATAAATAACACTTATATTTATACATGTCATACTTTTGGCCAAAAGCCTCTCCATACTTTTCCTAAATCACCCGGTCCAAAGCTATCAAAGTCATTGCGCCGCATTAGGCTGAGACTCCACCAAAGCGGAGATGTTCGGAGATGTCTGAAGCGGAGACGAGAAGAGACGTTCATATTTTAAACTTTTTTAGAATTATATTGGTGGTTAAAAAACATCTCGTCTCCGCTCGCACATCTCCGCTTTGGTGGAGTCTCACTCAGCTTTAAGGCCTGTTTTCACTTTGATTAGTGCGAGTGCAGGTGATTAGTAATTGCGAGTGTTTAGTGCAGGTGTGTAGTGCAAGAAGTGTCCAACTTTGTCAAGTGGCTGTGTTTAGTAAATTCAGTTGTTAATTCACAAGCGAGCGCCCGACGCCAAACGCTAAACACGTAACACTGCTGTCTAGACGTGTGTAGTGCAGCGCAGTGCAGGCAGGCTGCGAGTGAGGGGAAAGGGAGGGCGCGCGGGACGTGGCTACTCGCAGTCCACTCGCAAAAAATAGAACCCGCGTCTAATCACTTTACTACGCAGGTTACTAATCACTCGCACTAATCAATCGCTGTCCACACGAGTTTACTCCTAATCACTAAGCACCTGCACTCATCACCTGCACTAATCACTAATCAAAGTGAAAACAGGCCTTTAGTCTCGTTCTAACTCGTCGCATTTCCGTTCTAAGTGCGAGTTTTATTTGTTAATCAATTCATCATCTTCAGCTCATATTAAGTCCCCACTGCTAGGGCACAAGCCTTCACCAAATAGATGCCTAAGATACGGGTAAACAAATTTACTTAGTTTATGCATGGACTAATAATAACTTAGCCTATGGTTTAGGTATCATTTAGATTATTTTGTGCTTAATAAAACTTTACAATATCAGCAGTACTTAGTATTTAGTGTATACTTATTGGTTAATATATCCCATTATAATGTAAATATTTTATAAGTTTGATGTTTTAACTAGATTAAGTTTTATACAGAAAATAAATTTATTCCTTATTCTTATTCTTTTTAAGGCTGGAAAAACCACTGAGAGAATGGGCTATAAGCCACCACGCTTGCCCAGTGCGGATTGATGGTTGTTACCGACTGGTCTGGGACGTGAAAATAATGTATCAACTACTGCTACTACAGCTAACTACCCGTGCATGTTGTAAGAGCCGACTATGGGACAAGACAAAGCGACTATCGCTGATGTCATCTATTCCACCTCGAAGCCGTACCTTGATTATACTAAAAAAAAACTTTATTTAGCACCATTACAACTTATAAACTTAAAATGTGAACGATAACACCCGCATTCGTCGGATGACTGTGACGCAGTTGCCAACGCCCACCTCCAAGACTGAGGAGGGTTCGGTCACAATACACATAATATACAGTAGTTCGACTTCATACTAAGCGCCCGAATCGACGCACGCACACACAGGCGTCGTTTAAACGGCCGCTAAGCTATTTTGGAGATGGCAAAACTCCGCAGTGCCACGCCGCGCGCCGGCGAGACTGGTCGAGTGAATTGTCGGTTGTTTGTTTCACGTCGCGTCGTCGCGCCGCTCTGCTATGCTCGCGCGCTGTCCGCTGCCCGCCTTTCGTTTATTTTTTTAATAACGTGGTTATAATGGCGGCATCACGACAATATTATATAAACTGCTGTGTTTACGGATACCTAAACACAACAGTGACAAAACCAATAATGTAATTTTTTGAACTTCCTGCTGAAACACATTTCTGTTACAAACTTATAAATATTGTAATTAATGAATAAATATGTTATTAAATGTTATTTAATTATGTACATTATGTTTTATTCCTGAACCTAAAACTCCACACATAGGTACTTACAATACAAATCTACACACGCCTGCTTTATTTTTGTAGGCGCCAACCCTGGCGCTCCGCCTAGCCGTAGGTATTTAACTCAAGAATACGGCCCAGTTAAACTACTGTATATTTATGTGTATTGTGGTTCAGTATACTATAATAGCAGATCCTTACATAATAACTTTAGATAACAGAGGTGATACTCAATGTGGCATTGAGGTCACTATCAGCGAGCTTACTCAAAATTGGTGATTTGATGCTCTGTCTTTTTGGGAGAAGGACGTAAGTGTTTGTATGTACGTATATATGTTTACGTACGTATACATGCATACGCACGTAAGTATGTATTATACAAAATAATATTAACTTAAAACAAAATTTAGTTATTGTCTTTAATTAATTTACCATTGTATCTATGTTATTTGTTACCTTTTGTATTGTTAAATCGTTTGTGTAAGTGCCATTTTTTTTTCTATTTCTATATCTATACCTGTATTTACATAACTGACGTCGAAATGAAACAACTTTTACGGATCTACTCGCGTTTATTTTACACATTACTTTTAATTAATGTTTATCCCGACGTTTCGAACCCTTTGCAGGGTCCGTGGTCACGCGACATAAACGCGAAATAAACGCGAGTAGATCCGTAAAAGTTGTTTCATTTCAATGTGTAGTGTTCGCGTAAACTTTAGAAAACAATATAACGAACGTCATTTGATTTCTACAAGTCAACTATTATACTAGGAAGACAAAAGTCCATTCTTTGTGAGGCTCGCGACGGTGAAAGGTGGAGTCCTCGGTATCTGTATTTATTCCTTTCATTCCACACGGGACTGCCCTTTCGTTTGACAGTCAGTCACGATAAGGCTGAAGGCGGAATCACACTTCACCGGAGTCCTCAACCCCTAAGCAACTGGCTATCTACCTGACATTATGTTGAGCGGATACCTTTAAGTGCCACACTTTACTTTAAGTTAATATTGTATTGTATTGTAGTTTGTAACACTAAAGAAACTATTTCTAAAAGTATTCTCTCGGAATGCATAATTTCTACCCATTATTGTTAAGACATCTAACTATTATACGAGTATATGTACAAAGAGTGAATTATATTGATCTTCTTAATTCCGATCATTATTGCCCATTTTCACCATTAACCCCTAGATTTTAGGTGACCCCTAAGCCATGTTAGGTGACAGTTGCTGGAGCAAAACCGTCACCTAATATGGCTTAGGGGTCACCTAAAACTTAAGGGACAATGGTGAAAATGGGCGTAAGTCTCTTTATTTAATAAAAAATAAAAAATATTGAGTGGCTAATGGCCCATGGAGTTCCTGGGTTCCATTCCCAGGTCAGGCAAACGGGTTTTTAATTAAAATCCCGCATTTGGCAAAACGTGGAGATGCAGCTAATACCCTGTACGTAGCAATGACTTGAATTCAACGATGAAGGCCTTTGCCTAACTGTGGAACAGCAATTATATATTCATGTATAAAATAGTATTTAATCTAATAAGTAATTAGTATTTCATGTTTGACTCTGAAAAATACCGTATTAGATAATAATTATCTATTAATAGCGTAAGAGATAATTACTACTAGCGTAGCGCGTAAAAAGTATCCTATGTGTTATTCCAGGTTATAAACTATCTGTATGCTTAATTTCATCCAAATCCATCCATCCGTTGCAGCGTGAAGAAGTAACAAATATATGAACATACACACAAACTTCGCCTCGGTGGCCGAGTGGCAGAGTGCTCGGTCCAATACCCGAAGGTCCCGGGTTCAATTGCCAGGTCGGGCAAAATGTATTTCGGATTTTTCGATGCATAGCCTAGGTTTGTGATCACCAACCCGCATTTGGCAAGCGTGGTGATTAAGCCATTACCCATCAATTATAGCGATGACTTGATTTCAATGATGGAGGCCTTTGCCCAGCAGTGGGACATTTATAGGCTGTTTACTTACTTTTACTTTATACAAACTTTCGCATTTATAATGTAAGTAGGAGTAGGATAGGTAATCAAACCAAAGAATTTGTAAAAACAAATGCTAATACTATTATATTCCGTAGTGTAGGTACCTAATTTTTGATTTCATGATCAATCACCGATAAGATAAATAAAACGCAAATCACAAAAAAGGAGAGCAAAGAGTTTTTTCTCCATCAATCGAAAAGCATCTTTGCTCCAAAACACTGAACGCCCTGAACTCAAGCATGATGACGGTAACCGGTTGTAATCGCGTCGGAGAAATGCATTCCACATGCATTCAACGAGTATCTGCTAAGTGCAAAACTTAAAAAAAACATACAAAGTGAATTCAGCTTCGTGTTTGACAGTTGGATTGCGGTGGATTGAAGCGACGCTATTGTCGGTGTTATATTCTATATAGTGATTTAGGTGCGTTAGTGGTTCTAACCGCTTGGTACGAAATTAAATATATTACCAAGAAATACAATACTGATGTACCGTATTCAAAATATACTGAAATTTGGGATAAAGTCCCGCTGTTATTACAATACGGTTAAATCTCAAATATAAGTATATTTTGAATACAGTATTGTGTGTGAATTCAGTATTTTGAATACAGTTAATTCTATTTTACTAAACATCAGTTCTGCCTTTTCAAAACTTACATAATCGTGTATCCCATAGTTTCCCATAGATTTTATGTCAAAATCAGACTACCGTAACACTATTGAGAAGTCATTGAATTAGCTGAATTGCATTACCAGATTCTAGATTATGCTATTTTAAAACACCTGCAATCGTGTATTGGTGCCTAATTTTAGCAAGTTTCCCATTGTCCTTACGTCAAAACCTTGTTAGCACAGTATTATTGCGATTGTAAAAACAAGACGCGTGTATCGTTTTCATAACTGTTATAACATACCAGTAAAACTGCTCTAAGAGCTCTTGGTAAGGCCCCAAGCTACTGATACACTACCTGAGGCGTTATTCATTAATCACACTTGACGTCAGATTACTTATTGAAACATTGGATTAATTTAAGTCGACGATCGGCTAGACATATTTCACTATACTAATTAAGCCGTACATGTATTTAAAAACATTTATAGAGCTAGCGTGTGACGTTACGATCGTTTTAATATACCCATAAAAGTTACCATATGTATACTTATGTATAAATATTCATACAAAATTGTACGCCAAATTGCTCATACGTAAATCTAGTTTATTACGTTTATAGGTAGTAAAAGTGGAGTGCACATAAATTACTGCTGTTTACGCCTTGCCCGAGATTTCCATAGATTGTGTATTTGTTTTATGGTGGAGGAATTGGGACGATAGGGTTGAGGCGACAGTCTGTCCTAGAGCTTCCATAAACTAATAAAACCTTAGGGTTATCCTAGTGTCGAAGAAGCGGTTGAGAGACAGTATTACTTTAAAAATACAAAAAAATAATAATAGAACTACGAATTTTTACCTTTTATTTTTAAGTGCTAATTGCTGCGCTGATATAAAAATTATAAAATACAGTGAACAAATTGAACGCCTACCCGACCCAGCCAGGAATCGAACCTGGGTCCACCGCAATCCGGGCGGCTGCACTGACCACTATGCTAATGGGAAGGCTAACGTAAGCGCTGAATTTTGTCACTGCTTTTTTATTTTTGATTGCTAATAGCGGCACAGTGCGCCATCTATACAACGGTCATTGCAACCGATGACTATGCAGATTCATCTTTGCAGATGAAATACCACAAATTTGATAACAAAACACTATAGTAAATTTTTACTTTTTATTTTTAATTACTGCACTGAAGCTAAATTAAATATTTTTATAAAATACAGTGAAAAAATTAAACGCCTACCCGATCCAGCCAGGAATCGAACCTTGGTCTTCCGCAATGTATTTTATAAATTTTATATATATTTAATTAACAATAATTATAAAAAAAAATATTGTCATTACTGAAGCAGATTGGTTGCTTACGGTCTAATTATAAGACCATGAGCTTAAAACGAATTAAATCCATTCTAGAGTCAGGAAATGCCGATAACGACAAAGATATTTCTAATAAGTATGAATTACTGGGTAGTAAAGTTTATAGACGAACATCTCAAGGTTGACCTTAGGTAGTGCCTAAGAAGTGTATATGGCAAATTATAAAATGTAACCACGACGACTTAGGCCACTTTTCAGTCGACAAAACTGTTGAACGAATAGGACATCAATATTGGTTTTTCCGAATGCGTCACGTCGTAAAAAAATATAATAGAAACTGCCTTAACTGTATTTATTTTAAAAACAAAGGGAGGGGAACTGTACCCGCTGCCAAAATTCCACATACTTCACCTCGACCATTTAGGCCCATTTATTGAAACTAAATGCAAAAATAAATATTTATTAGTTACCATCGACGTCTAAAAAAGTTTGTATTTATCTCTGCTGTAAGGTCCACTAAAGATACCTGCATCATAACACAGTTAGAAAATATTACAAAGATTTTCGGTAACCCAAGAAGGGTTATCACGGATGCATGAACTGGGTGTACCACCGATGAATTTGTTCGGTACTGCACAAATAAAAACATTCGAATGCACACAGTGGCTACTGTACTGGTATGCCTCACTCCAATGGCCAGGTAGAACGCTTTAATAAAATTATTTTATAGAAACTATAAGCATAGCGTGATGTTAATATAGCCTATAGCCTTCCTCAATAAATGGACTATTCAACACTAAAATATTTTTTCAATTCGAATCAGTAGTTCCTGAGATTAGCGCGTTCAACCAAACAAACAAACTCTTCAGCTTTATAATATTAGTATAGAGTTTTAGGTAGAATATATAAATTATTTTGCTTACAAATAAAAAAAAAGTCATTGTTTACTCTTTGAAGCTCTTTAATTTTAGAAATTACTTGTATGAGTAGGTACATTTTTTTCACTTACATAGTCTCATTCATTATTCATACGAGTGTAATACGTCTGTCCTGTGTTAACTATTACGAACATAATGTCAGCACCTTTACAGCCGGTTGCACCAAAATTGATATACATTTACTAATTCATTTTTACGTTTTACTTATACTATTCCGTTACTTTCACGAATTCGTAAATGTACGTTGCACCAACAAAATACGAGTAAAAGTATCAGTAACATTACTTGCTACACAAATAGAGCGTTAATTTTACCAGTTTACCTCAGTAGTTTTTTACTACCATAGTAGTTTTTTAACCGACTTCAAAAAAGGAGGAGGTTTCTCAATACGACTCGTATACATATATTTTTTTTATGTGTTCGCGGATAACTTGGTCGTTTATGAACCGATTTTGATGATTTTTTTGGTTGGAAAGGAGATATCTCAAGGATGGTACCATAATAAGGAAACCAGGATCTGATGATGGCATCCCAGAGAAATCGAGGGGAACCTTCGAAAATCGTAGTAGTGACTAGTGCGATTATTAATGTTTTCATTAAGTATTTTAAAGCACTACTATTTAATGAAGGTCTGGAGTCGATCTAATGATGGAGCCGAAAGACAGTCGAGGGAACTCCTCAACGATTTACAGCAATTACATGGTGTTTAGGCTTGATTAATTTGTATTGATGAGAACTTTACACCTAGATGGGTTGTGACTGTCATTAGAAGTCTGATGATGAAGACGAAGGTCAGTCAAGGGAACTTCTCAACGTTTTACAGTAGCTGCCTTGTGTTTGGTCTTAATTCATTTCTATTGATAAGAACTTTGCACCTCCATATGGGTTATAAGTGCCATTACAGGCCTGATGATGGAGACCATAGACTGTCGAGGAAATTCCTCAACGATTTACAGCAGTTACCTTTTGTTGGGCTTACTTTGTACGGTTCAATATGCCAAAATGTTTAGTTCGTACAAAAATAATACCTAATTAAGATTGAAGTTTTTCATAGGAATACCACTACCGACGACCACGGAAACGACTAGTAGGCGGTCGTTTCCTCATCCGAGAAGCATCCTTGTTAGGTCTACCTCTACCCATCACTAAAAATCGTAAAATAAAATAATTTTTAACAAAAAAAAACCGACTTCAAAAACAGAAAACTTAAAAAAGTAAAAACAGCTCTAAAAAGCAAGAAATAATATTGAAATCATATTATTAATTACCTAGATACGCATATCAGTTTTAAAAAATGTCTACTGAAGTCGGGTGGTTGGTGGTCAGAACTTGTAGAAGATATTATAGTGATTTATTCTCTCATAGCACGTTTCTTTAAATAAATAGAGCGCTTTCTAACCTCCAACACGAATTGCAAACACAAACGAACTGTCATAATCTTATACTTTTACGTTATGAGCAAGGTTTGAGCTCCGTAAAAAGTAACCGTATAATGTAACCGTAAAACATATCGCAAAGCGTGGTACAACAACGTTTTACATTATACGTTTACTTTTTACGTTACTTTTTACGAATTCGTAAAATGAAAGTTTTGGTACAACCGGCTGTTAAGCTCTATTTTGTATGGTAAATACATAAATTAATCAATGTTACCTAAAACAACTTTAGTAAATGATGACTGTTTTTGTAACAAAAAAAAATCAAAAAAGAATAATAAATATTCTTTAAATACGGTTTAATTATAATATAAAAATTTTAACCTCAAAAAATATGAGAGCAATATGATAGACATAATGATGGTGTTGTTGGATTCTAAAGTTTGCGTAAACTGAAACTCCCACACATGCGCTAGCGTTTATTTTTACATTTGTATTTCAGAATCCCAAATTTTCGTAATAACAACTAAATCTATCCTGACGTTACGAACCCTTTGAAAATTCATGTTTATAGCCGGTAGTCGACCTCGAGATCTGTAGGGCAGCAGAAAGTCAAGGCCCCCACTAGACGGCGGCCATTTGTAAAGCTCACACTCATAAAGCGAGGTGCAGGTTCATTTGTCTCAACCGATTTTCCTTTAAAATGTATAAGTGATTTATTTTGCGGCTCGGCGTCGAGATTATTAGAGGAAATTGTTTTTTTTTTGCAGCATATAGAGTGATGTTTTTGGGAGGATATTACGTACTGATTATAGTGCTGCTTCTATGAGTTGGGGTACGTGAATATTATATTAAAAAAGATAAAAATAACCATCTGTTATCACATACATTATCGCTTTTATTTAAGTAAGCATCCACGGCTGGATGTAGGTATAATTACTTATAATAGCACTAGCTTGACCTCCAATCAATCTCAGATCGGGGTCTCTGAGTCTGAGACTCACTAGTCTCTGTATTTCTAGACCACTGTCTAGAAACACAGAAGCAAAAAACAATAGACAGGTATTAATATATACAAGGCATCCTAAATCATTACATCATCATTATGTATACTCTACTGTTTAGTCAGCGCACGACGATGAAGCAGCCAAGTTGCGCTTAATTTTTTCGACTTTAATTACAAATTTTAAGATTTGGAAGTGTACACTATTGTTTATCAATAGACATTGGATTATATGCACTATCAAAATGCCAAAATATGCATGCAAAAATGCACTATAAAGGACGAAACATGCACAAAATATGCACAATCAAAAAACCATTTATTATAAGAATTTACGTTTATTTTCACATTATATTTACAAAAACTATTAAAATATTGTCTTGTCTTTGTTTTGGCGATTTTCCTATATTTTTTTTCAATTTCTTACCGGCAAGGAACTTGGTTTAAGGTCAGTCTATCTCTAAATAGCCAGGTTTAGCTTTAAAAAATGTCTGTAGATCTACGAATTTTTGTAGAGGCAATCTACGGACTCCTACGGATTTTAAAATATTGGGTCTGGCAACACTGGCCTAGCGAGTGCCGACCACTGCGAGCGAGCCAGTAGATCGGAGATCGGTCGGATTCAGTGCGCTCGCTGAGTGTGTGCGAGGCGTCCGCCTCGACGCCTAGCACACGAGTGTGTGCTAGGCGTCGACACGTGTTCTGCTGAGTAGCAGAACGTAAATGAAACATATACTACGTAAAAAGAGATCTGAAATATACATAATTACGTTTATAAAATTAAATGATAATATAATTTACATACTATAAAAAATCTTAAATAAAAATAGACTAGGTACATACACATAAGTATTTTTAAACATAACAGAAGAAAAGATGATGGGAATCTCTTTCGTGGGTGTTGATTCCTGTAGAAACAGTTAATACACCATTGTTATAGAGACCAATTTACTTGGAGCTTGTCTGACTTTTTCGGGGAGAGCGTTCCATAACCGAATGGCCTGAACCATGAAGGAATCTGCAACGAATCCTGAATGATGCAAAGGAGTGGCGAGAAGATGATTATTTGATGAGCGAAGTTGGCGCATTCAGTATTTATGGCGCACCATTAACCGTAGCAAGCATTTTATTTGAAAGCATCGGCGGCGGGCGCATTATCAGCAAGCCAAGCTACTAGCGAGGAAGTAATATGTCATTTAAAATGATGTGCACTGAATATAAAATCAGTATTACCTGCATCTTGCGCATAAATGACGTCACTTCCTTCTTATTATACTTAACAACGTCACTGGGTAATATTTTATTTAGAGAAGAAATAAAAATATTTTTGCTCTTCCAAGATTCGGAATGCCCAGGAGCCGATATAGTTCCGATTGATATACGTCAAAAAGCCTAGTGTTTTGCATGTGCAGTAAATAAAACTAGTATTACTGTATTAGTTACCTACATGATTTTTAATATTAATCTTATTATTAACCGAAATTCATTTCTGCGCCATGCCAGACGATAATGGCGCAGCAATGATTTACGTATCGGCAGTCAAGCCTGCTTTACAAGTTTATTTGTTTGTATTGGAATAGTTGGATAAGTACTTACAATGTCATGAAAACTCCACCTTACATTAAATAAATAAATAAATAAATAAATCTTTATTGAATAAACATATTTTACAATATAATTACTAAATACTAAACAAATTAATAGAGAACAAATAACACAATGTGCCTGGACTAGGATATTCCTGTTTTCCAGGCATAAATAAAGAAAAAGGTCACAAAACTATCTAAATGGTATAACTTGCAAAAATACAGTTCTATCTTTAGTCGCTAAATAAATTACATAACAATATTAATTATGAACCTAAACTAGTAACTAAACAGACAAAATAACATAATATTCATTTAATAACAATCAATAACTTTTCTGTATCTTCGTAGGACATATCGAGAAGTGCTTCTTTAAGTATATTTTTAATTTTATTATAGCTATAATGATATATGCTCAATTTGGCATTCAACCTATTGTAAAGAAATGGTCCCAGGAATACATAAAATCTGGAAGAGAAGGCATGTCTTGTTACTGTATTAAGAGGGCAAACTATATCTTTTCGTCTTTTGTTAGTAGTTTCGGTGCTGTACGTAAGCGCGGTTTGAGGACTGTGCTCAACATAAATAATTGTCGAAATAGTACCTTACAAGACTTATAAAGTAGTTCAGTGGGGAAGATGAAAGGACGGAAAGTAGAAACCTTCAAGATTTCAACACTGACAAAAGCATATTAAATTAATAAGTGCTGTTCGGATAATTTGTTACTATTGTAGGGTAGATTTTTAATCGGTCTTCAAACATAATTCTAACTTCAAAATTAGATTCTGATTAGATTGTTAAAATTTCTCCTTCATTTAACACATTATACTTGTATAGAGTAAAGGCTTACGTCAAAATGATCTTCACAGAAATAAATTGGATAATTTAGACATACAGCTGATGGATCTCTTCGTGCAAGATTAAGCCACATTTTCCGCACTGTTTTGTCGTGAGGAACGAAACGAAATAATTTGTTCGGAGTTTTTATTGATGTATTAACGCACTGAGGAATCGCACACCACATATACATTTTGGGATTCGTATATTACAAGTAAAATAACGAATTTGTCTTATACGGTCGTAATCTAATACCTTAAACGAGCAATTCTTATATATATATAATCTGTATCTCGGAAACGGCTCCAACGATTTTCATGAAATTTAGTATGCAGGGGGTTTCGGGGGCGATAAATCGATCTAGCTAGGTTTCATTTTTAGAAAATTTTATAAAAAAACAAAAACGAGCAAAACTTGGTCATCCAGGTACTGTTTAATGTTGTGTAATTAAATAATTAATTGTTTTTGCCTTTTACAACTAAAAAATCTTAATTCTTCACAAAAATAATATTTTTTATGGAAATATTAGATGCAATTTAGAATGTTATAGTACAGTTTTTCAAAATAAAAAAAAATCAGTCATCATGCCTATTACCTACTTACTTAGAAACTTAAGTGCTTCTGTATTTTTTATTATTCAGTTTAAATCTGTTCAGTTGCAAAGACAATACGGCTTATCAATGGTGAGATGTAATTCAAACAATAGTCTCTGAAACCGATTTTCCCGAAAGCATAGCTTGTAGGTAATTGGATCTGGACGTAGCTGTGAACGCCACTAATTGGACATGTTCTCTGTCGGCCGAACGGTTGAGGAAGCCTTTAAGACCGTCGATTTGTGTGGGCATTGCTTACTCACGTCTCACTGCTGGGCAAGGGCCTCCATCGTTGCAATCAAACATCGCTACAATTGATTGGTTTATTGCGCTTGCTAAATGCCCAGTTACGCTGTAAAAGCTCAACGCAGCCAACCTTAAAAAAAGGCTTGGTGATCATAGTTGGTTATTGAAACTTTTTGTCGCTTTTTTTTTTTCGAAAACTTTAGTTTTAGTTTAAAGTTTACAAACGAGTAATTTAGGCTCACATCCCGCCTCTGTAGTCTAGTGGTAATGACATTGTTCTCAGACCCGGAGGTCCAGTGTTCGGTTCCCAGTGGGGAACGTTTTATATGTGTTAACTGAGTTCGGTTGGTGGTACAGCTTATTAAGTCCGCCTGGCTTACAATCACCCTCTTATGTCATTATTTCGCCATTACATCATTATTCATTTGCATTCATCATCAGGTGGACCGACGATCTGGTGAAGGTCGCGGGAAGCCGATGGATGCGAGCAGCACAAAACCGGTCGTTGTAGAGGTCCTTGGGGGAGGCCTTTGTCCAGCAGTGGACGTCTTTTGGCTGAGATCATGATGATGATGATGATGATAATGAATCATCATCATCATCAGCTCATTTTATGTCCCCACTGCTGGGGCATGAGCCTTCCCTATGGATGGATAGGGAGAACGAGCCATAAACCACCACGCGGGCCCAGTGCCGATTGCTGGTTGTTAACGACTGCTAATGCAGCCGGGACCAACAGCTTTACGTGCTTCCCGAAGCACGGAGGAGCACGAGATTATAAAGTTTTAGTCACCCATCCGATGACCGGCCTTTGCGAAAGTTGCTTAACCTCAGCACTCGCGAACCGGGCGCGTTAACCACTGCGCCATCGAGCTCCTCTTGCATTGTTGTATTCCAACTGGGATCAGATAGCTAGTTCCTCAATAGTTGAAGGATTGCGAGTGAGGTGCGCTTTCACGGGCCAGCCTTATCTTATCATAACATCAGGTATGATTAAAATCATGAGCTTACCCAACAGGAAAAAAACCACAAAATATGTTATATTATATGTTTGTGTGTATGTATGTGTATGTTGTTATATTATATTCAAACATTACTCCTGCTCAAAATATCCACATTTGATTTAATGCCTCCTCACATAATGTACAATCCCACAAATCAGTAAGCTGTCTGTAACAACACAAGGGAGCAAGCGGGCTTCAATATTGTTACCCGACACAAACGAAAACAATAATGGAACAAGCAAATCTCTTTGTTTTACCCTTGATTTGCTGGAAACAGATCTGTCGATGACTTAGCTTTGAAGTTCAATGGGCCTGACGAATATTCTTTGGGCTCAACGCAACAATTTCTTCTCAAAGTAAATTGCTTACTTAAAGCTTTAGGGTAGTATGGACGCGGGGTGAAGAAAGCAGACGAGATCACTGACTCCTGCTTCTAAATAATGTACGGAAGAGTTGGAGGGACTTCCTTCTTTCTTCTTCCAGGTAAAGGGTGCCGATGAGTACATACCCTTGTCAGTAATGACAAGGGGCGAAAAATCAAAAAGAAGGGCCACTTTACTATAAACTCTTATCTACTAAAAAACTGGCCATCTTACATAAATGTGTTTGGGATCCCATCATACAAAATATTAAATCCCAGCCCCGATACCATACTGCCAGACCAAAAGATACTGTAAGCTCTTTTTGCGTAAAACGGAACGCACCTGATTAAATTTAAATGAGGGTATACAAGCTACCAACTAATTATGAGATGACCAACACCTCAGTCTCCCTGTGACCACGGACCCTGCAAAGGGTTCGAAACGTCAGGATAAACATTAAATAAGTAATGTGTAAAATAAACGCGAGTAGATCCGTAAAAGTTGTTTCATTTCAATACTCTCTAACGCAGACCTGCCGGTTTTCAGTGAACAAAGGCTGTCCCGGCTGTAAAGTCGCGCGGTTTCAGTTTATAAAATTTCATTCCAGTCGTCAGCCAACTTCGTCCTGCCCTGACAAAGTTGAGGGCAACGGAACATGGACGGGCCAATACAGATGACAAGGATTGTGATAAATAAGCTAAGCTAAAATAAAACTATTTTATCCTTTTTACAAGCTTTTATTTAACTTGCAATGTATGTATAGGAATCTTGCAACTCAATTTTGAAACACTATTTACTTTTTACTTTGAAAGCCCAAGGCGCCCATTCAATGTCAACAACTACCGTCATTAACATCTGATCATAATATTTTTACAAATACTAAAGATCAGTTAAGAATTGAATGGGCGCCTTTGGCTTTCAAAGTAAAAAGTAAATAGTGTTGATTAATTTCGGCGGGCTGGTTAGAACCACGATAGCTCAATTGGGAGAGCACCTGACCCGGTATGTCAGAAGGGTGCGGGTTCAAATCCTGCTCGTGGAAATTTTTTCAAGAAAAAAATAAACTTTTACTATTAACTTATAACGTAATTACACAATTTATATGATATAAGATTTACTTGTGAAGATATAAACAAGTTAATTAAAAAACTTGATGTGATTGATTTTAACTATTAAAATTTTCAATCTAAGTAAATACGAGTACTTAAATCTCGCGACAAGCTTTTATATCATATAAAATGTGTAATGACGTTATAAGTTGATAGTAAAAGTTTTTTTAGCGCATTTAAATTAAAGCTTGTTTTTTTAAAAAGGTTTTTTTAAACTCGGTAAAATGCTTTGCACATACACAGGGGCGTTGGAGAGGTTGTGTCAGACTCTCTTTCCCTTTCTTCGTTCAGCTACTAAAAGCTCAACCAGGGGCAGGTATACCCACTACAAAACCTGGTACCATCCCTTTGCTGCCATAGGGGTGGCTCAGGATCACAAATGGCAAGCGCCGAGTAAAAACTATTTGAACCGGTAGATTATAATAACGTTAGGATTATTATGTAAACTATTAATACAAGTTGTACAAGTTGCTTAATAATTTGGTGGACTGTCCATCCCTCTTGGAACAGATAAATATTAGGGTACCACGCGTACAGGCTAGATTGTGTAATTACATCCCATTATCTACTACTCACAGCACAAATAAATATGGAAGTAATATACCGCTATCATATATGCAGAAACTTTATAGCACTATATTCCGGAACTGTGATTTGGATATTTTCTCCAATACTATAGACTCATTTATAAATGTGCTTGTTGCTTTTGATTACTCAAAAGTACAAGATAAAATTTAATTTGTATACCCACTTAAATATATTTATATAACATCAAAATTAATTAACATTATAAATAGATTAGAAATAGTTTTTCAGTTTTTCTTCATTTATGTTTTATTTGTATTTTTTAAATATGGTTATGGATAAGAATATAAATGTTGTGCATACCTATAATTTAAATACATATAAGTACATCTGTTTGTCAAACTATGTTGTCTGAAATGAATCGTATGTATTTAGTTGGTAAGCCTTATTAATAAATAAATAAATAAATAATTATTAATTTAAATGTGCAGTATAAAAGATTACGCCTTTAGACATTGACTATCATCATCAGACAGCTCATTTTATGTCTCCGCTGCTGGGGCGAGCTTCCCGAAGCACGGAAGAGCTTGAGATGATACACTTTTGGTCACCCATCCGATGACCGGCCTTTGCGAAAGTTGCTTAACCTCAGCACTCACAGACCGGGCGCGTTAACCACTGCGCCACCGGGTTCCTCCATTGTAATATCATTTTTAGCTTTTTCTTGTGGTTTTTTATGACTTGCCACGGTCAATATCATGCCTGGGCGAAGGATTTGATTTAAAAGCAAAAGATTTTTACACTCTTTTGACACAGAAAATTCTATTACGGTACTTTAAGTAAACGGAACCAAAATAAAATAAAAAATTAAATCGAATGTGATTTCTTATTTCAAGATCATCATCGGTGTGTTAGATTACCCCTAGAATTTGCATTAATTACTAAGTATCATTAATATCTCTTGGACAAATAAATTCTAAATTCACAAGCGTTTAAATATTTCTTGTAAAGACATCAAATAAAGAAATATGAAGCTAAGTTTAAACAGCTAATCTTGGATGAGAATCTCATGTCTAGCAAATTTTATATCCAAGCCTGAGTCAAGGCCAAGTGCCACGAGACTAAGTATTCCATATCACGAACAAGAAAATCTACTTACGTGTCGGTCTGCCGGAAGGTTACACCGACTATCTTTATATCGAGGTTTTACACTTAACTTAATTTGACACTTTATGCTAAAGATTTAGTGCTAATGTGTATACTCGCTCCATCTAGATGGCACAGTAGTTACCACGTCCCTGTATGCAATTGCTAAGGTCCGGCAACATTTGCAGAGACCGGTCCTTGAATGGGTGACTAAAAATGTATTGCCTCAAGCTCGTCCGTTCCGGCTGCACTAACAGTCGTTCAGAGGAAATACTAAGGTCGATTGAATTGAAAAATATGTATGAAAAGTAGGCAAAATCAATGTTTCGTAGTCCCCTGATTCCTTCTCAAAAACTGGACCGATTTAATTAATTTTTCCATTAAAAATTAAAGAGAGGCTTTGGCTGTGTCCCTATGTTTTCCTTTTTTCATAAATTCATTATTAAAAAAGCTGTAAATCTTTAAAAACCTTTAATTTTTAAATTTTTTATTCATCAGATTTTTCGCTATTTTTGAAATTTGGCGAGACTATATAAAAAAAGCAAAACATAAGGACACAGCCAAAGCCTTTTTTTAATTTTTGATGATAAAAGTAATTAAATCAGTCCAGTTTTGGAGGAGGAATCAGGGGACTACAAAACGTTGATTTTGTCTTCATACATACATATTTTTACATATTTTTCAATTCAGTCGACCTTTGTATTTCCTATTAACAACCACCAATCCGCACTGGTGATTGTTAACCACTGCTAATGCAGCCAGGTCGGCGAACGGCGGAGCCAGACGGACTTAAACCAAGCATTAACACCAACCAAACTGAGCACAAACATACTAACGTACCCTCCGCTGAGAATCGAACCCCGAAGATGTGACCTGTGGTCTAACCACTAGACACACGGGCAGTTCTTGATCACCTATTTACATTTGCAGAGAGTAATATAGTCATTACTTTTAATATTTTACGACAGTATTATTCAGGTTTACTACTAATTGACTTAGTATATTCAAAGTATTCTCAAGTAACAATTTATCAGTTCCTTGGTTATTAATTGGATGCTGTCTCCTGAGCACCTGTAAGTCTTAACCACAGCTATTCCAGAAGCTAATCTGTAATCGTTTGTGAAACTCAGCTCACCTGTAGGAATATTATTAAATTAGTATCTACAATTGCTAAGTATATGTATGCATCTTTACTTGTATGGAAGGCGTGATTGGAATTAATTGCAAGGAATCTATCAGATACGTGGTCCCGTTTTTGAGATGTAGCGTTATTCTGTTTGTGGGATTACTTGTATTACCTTTATGTTTTGTTAGCATTGTTAACGTGTAGTGTTTCGGACTTTTTGTTTCGCGTTGCGTAAGATAAGATAAGATCAATTTTTGTTACCATCATCATCATCATTATTATCCTACACTTGTCCACTTTTACACATCCATATATTGCCATAAAATTATGTGTCAATACAGGTTACCTATTTTAAATCCTATTTTTTTTTAATATGAATTTCATTATCTCGAAAACGTTTTGCCACATTTTTGTTTTCCATATTTTCATTTTATCGAAAACACGATATATGCTGATAATCCAATTGTCAAATTTTTTTTTTAAATTCTATACGTTTTGAAATCTTAGTCAACCTTTCATAAATATATTAATGTTAGACGATTTTGTTTCCAGAAAAACGTTTCCTATATTATAAAAAGACAAATATTATAAATAACAAATACTTAACAATCCATCAAGTTTATAAACACGCTAACGCCTAACAGAAAAGTAATAGCAATTTCATCTTTTGTAGCATTACTACAATAATAATATTAACAATTTCAAACGTCAGCTTTTGTAGGTAAGTCTAAAAGGTATGGTCATAAAGGTAAGGTCTAGGTATGTAAAAAAACGTCGCACATACAAAAACGTCGTTTCTGGCGCTTCGCCGGCCGCTGCCACGGCACGCTCACTCCGCTCGCTCGGCTCGCGCGTCTTTGGTCACCATACTAACCTGACCTAACCTAATGAACTCTTTGGACTCTATTCATGGCGGCGGGGCGGCCGCTTCGATTCTGTCACTACTTCGGTTCTGTATGGCGGCGTGACCACAGATTTAGTAAAAGATTAAACTACGTAAATGACGTTTCTCTAATGACATTACACGTCTGTTTTGACAGGAACCGTTTCATTTCACGTTATTCTTTACTTTTTGCGTGTTCTTTTTAGTTTCGTTTCACTCAAAAATTAAATACTTAATTAAAAAAAATAAAAAATATATGCTAGAGCATGCTGGTCCTTTCTTGGTGAATATAGGCGCAAATTCAATTTTTATGGACGATAATGCGCGACCACATACAGCACATTTGGTCAACGCGTATATTTAAGACGTCGATATCTACCGCATGGAGTGGCCAGCTCGCAGCCCAGACTTAAATCCCATAGAGCATTTATGGGACGAGCTCGGGAGATGCGTTAAACAACGCTCTCCAGCTGCAGCTAACTTACGTGAGTTAAGAAGTGCGCTAGTAGAAGAATGGTCAAACATAGACCAAAACCGTTTTAGAAATTTGATTTACAGCATGCCACATCGTCTCAATGAAGCGATACGGGCTCGTGGAGGAAATACAAGATATTAAATTTACAGAAAAGCTTTCATTTTGCAGATTAACTGTGTTGTATATTTTTGTTGTCAAAAGTTAGAAGTGTTTTTTTTTGTATTTTTTAGTACTTAAATAAAATTATACAGTTTACAAACGTGTTATGTATTTTCTTTTATGTATAAGTCAGTCATCTATAATATACTACAGTTTCACTAGTTTGTGTTGTGTAGTTAAGAAACTATCACACTTTTTATAAGCGACCCGGAATTTTTGCGGCCCAGTGTATTATAAAGCAGAAGAGTTTGTTTGTTTGGTTAAACGCGCTAATCTCAAGAACTACTGGTTCGAATTGAGAAAACCTTTTTGTGTTGAATAGTCCATTCATTGAGAAAGGCTATAGGCTATAATACATCACACTATGACTAATCGGAGTGGAGCAGCAAAGAAAAATGTTGCAAAAACGGGAAAATACGCGGGTGAAACCGTGGGGCACTGCTATATAGTAGATATTAAGTTTTTAAAGGAACAAACAAGTTAACCTAAAAGTTATAAGTACCTACTTAAAGATAGTATACCTATAAGTTTACCAAGTATGTTTGTATAATATACAGATAGATATTATGTTATTGTATACAGATTTTTTTTTATTTTTTTTATTACTGTTGCAAGAAAATATAATTTTAAATTTTTTGTTTCATGTTTATATCTCGTTTTGTACTTGATTGCTTTCTTTTTATTGAACTTACTTTTCTTACCTATGCATTTATTGTGCGTCGTTTGTTATGTCCATTATATAATTTCTTTCTTTCTTGTTTCTTTCAGTTAAACAGCTAATAGTAAGTATATAAAAGCTACCGAGTCTATTAAAATCACAATGAAATATTTAAGATTTGTGATTTCGTTTATTTACTACTACTAGGTATTGTTACAGTTTTTTAAATTTGATATTCAAAAAAACGAATGCTCCCTTTAAAAAGTGATTCTCAATCTTAATACTTGACAGTCGAATTCTAACTAGTGCGAACGAGGTTTCAACTTGGTTTCAACCAAAATATTTCTAAATCTATCTCCAATGACTTGCACCTCAAACGTACGTGAGACAAAGGCAATAAAACAGGATACAATCAAGCGTGGTATAACGGCGAAACCGAGCGGCAATCCAATACTTGACGCCGGGATACGGGCTTCCCGGAAAAGTTAACTTTGGCCAAGTGTTTGTCCCGTAACTGTACCGAAAGATAAAAAGAGGGATAGTTTGTGTGTCAACAAAAGAACCTTTTTTTGGATTGTGGAAACGAAACGGTAATAAAGGCTGCTAGTTTTGTTTGCTAATTGATATTGGAAGGTCGAGTAAGCAATCAATTGATTGGTGACGAAGACAACGATGACAGCACACTTCAGATTTCATCTTTTATAAGCGTTGAATAGGTAACTGAAAGAATAATGTTGACACACTCTTTGAAGGTGGCTTATTTTATTTTATCTTTAGACAGCTTATACTGACCGTTGATGACAAATTTAGTGCAGGTGGTTGTAACTAGCCAGATGAAATTATAAGAAGCATTACCTCCTCCAACTAAAACTGAAAACTCTAATATGAACACCCCCCTGAAAATCAAACCCTGAGTTGAAACTAACAACTAGACCACGGAGTCGGTAAATAATCATTTAAGTCCTTACAAAGAATTTCATGATTTAGAGAATTAATAAAATTAGACTAAATAAATTGTATATACTTAGTCAAAAACAAAATTAATACCTATTATTATTCAGGTTCTTATCTTAGTGGGACCTGCTGAGGTTTCCCACTTCCAGTAGTACTTTCACATATGAAGATCTCTTGTGCAATATTTAGGTAAATGAATATAAATCAAAGGCTATGTAGATATAAAGTGGTGTGTTCAATTAAACTTTGTTAAACAAAAAGAGCGCATGAGTATAACGTAGCGCATCGCCTTAATTACTTTTCTAGCAAAGCGTTCCAGAAATTCACATCGACATAAATAAAAAGTGTGAAATTGTAAATTCATGATATTTGCATTATTTGTGGGGTGCCTTCCCTTATAAAAAGCATTTTGACTGAATGCAAATGTCTTATATGCAAATGCGAACCCATTAATGTTGGTAAGAAACGAGGTGTCCGGTTTTTGTGTGCCGCACCATATTCTAATAACATGCAAAGGTATTCTGTGAATACGTTGCGTTATTGCGTTGCGTTAATAAAGCAAAACTAGATCCACAACTACTGAGGAATTAGCTATCTTTATAATATAAATCTTCTGTACGTGTGTATGAAATTGAAGTCTTTCTAAACGGCTGGACCGATTTGTATGAATTTTTTTGTGTGTGTTCAAGTGGATTCGAGAATGGTTTAGATTTACAATTGGACCCGGTAGGTGGCCAGTCCAGGTCCATCATGGACTCATTGATACGGGTGTTCTTAAGCGGACGAATGATTTGTTTGTTTTGTAGTCATGGAAACTGTCAAGCGGCATGAAGTCCGCCGGTCAACTAGTGATAGCTATAAACGTCGCAACCACGTGGCAACATAGCAAGGAGACTGCAGGTTTTCTTGGCAGGAAAGTGAAGAGTCATGTCTGCGGTTTTGTTTTATTTTCTAGAATTCGTGTTATTTCAAATATTAATGTGAAATAATGGTGGATTATTATCCGTATAGTGTTCGTGAGTGTGCATGAGTGTTGGCAAATGAAACAAAACAGTGCAACGTCACTTTTCAAATTCTCTCAAGAAGTCCGCGTGAGGACTTTACTAAAGCCCCACATCTTTACTGAGATACTCGTGGGGATAGGGGGAGGGGGGGGGGTATATCATTTCTCACTTCTCATTTCTATTATCATTCATCATCATTACTGGAAGGAAATATTGTTTATTTATGTACTACTTGTAAGAAAAATTACTTTGTCACCGGCTAAATGTGCTAATCGCACGAAGCCATCAACTAAAGGAAATAAAAAGGAGACTGCAAAAGGTGAGCTTTCGGGCGCAGCTGTTGCGGGATTCCGTTTCCGTGCGTTTTTGGTGAGCGTAGATGAGGTCTACGGTGGAGCGAGCTGCCCCAGAAGATGCCTATTAACTCTCGCCTTGAAGGCATTCATGAATGTATCTGTACATTGTTATCGTGTATGTTTGTGTATTTATAGGAATCAAAACCGAGACCTCTGGATGTAAGACCGGTGGTCAAAGTCAAAGTCAAAGTCAAAATTTTTATTCAAATAAACGCACTTTAGAAAAGTGCTTTTGTGTACTTTAGAAAAGTGTTTTTGTGTACTTTAGAAAAGTGCTTTTGTGTACTTTAGAAAAGTGCTTTTGTGTACTTTAGAAAAGTGCTTTTTTAGTCGAACCAGTAAACTACAAACGCGGTTACATCTATAGTTGTGTCTCTTAGGGTGGATTTTACCCACATCCAATTTACACGAGAATAGCTATCCCAGTATAACTCTACTATTTAATCTATGGGTATAAGTTACTCTCGCATAGTTACTCCGTGACGATGAACGAATGAAACGAACGAAAATATTAACCACCAAGCATAAAAGTACATTCATACATTCCTGAGCAATGGCGCTGCGTATTTTTAATTAACCAGGGTAATATTTCTGTTTAACGTTTTGAATAACTTCAAATATTCTGTTGTGTTGATTGTTTGTAGACAGAGAATATTGTAAAAATAAGAAGTCATGAATAGCGCAATTCATTAATACATACCAGCACGTAAATACAACGAGCGCATACAACTCACCTACTTATTTGTTGTATGATCCAGACGATGATGCTCAATTTCAAGAATCAAGAACACCTGACATGTTATGGTTTAGTTAAATATGGCGTTATAGTTAAAAGTGGCCGTAACGTCTTATTTAACTAAACCATAACATGTGAGGTGTTCATTAGGTGACGTAAAAATGCTAAATTACTTCATTCAAATAGTTTGTTGAGCATAATTTGATTTTCTATCTCTAATTAGTAGGTATGTTTTTTTTTTCATTAGTGGCGCTAGTGTGCGGCGTAAACGCTCTTAAAGACAATCGACCACACAAACCTGGCTCCACATAATAAGACCCTGAAACACTCCTAGCCGTTCCAAGGAGAACTTAATTTGTCTCAGTACCCGCAGCGAGAGCAAAATAAATAATAGAACCAATCTAATACAGCGATGGCTGATGCTGCGTTCACTAATGTATGAAGGTCGTAACAGAAACCATATTGAAAGGAAAATAATACGTAGATAGATAATTTACACACATAAATTCTCTCACAAGAAAAAAACAAAGAATAAAAAAATACAAAAGTGGGCTAAAGCGATGTCCCTCAGATGTTCCACTGGCACTGTAGGGCACGAAAATAAGGAATTGTTAAACTTAATGAGCCAACCGAAGCTAATAGCTAGTCATAAATAAAACACTATCAGATCTACCTGAGAAAATGTTCAACCTTGAAATTTTACCCGTATTAATATCTTTTATAAAGATATTAAGTTAAAGGCATAATTCAGATTACGAGTTATAAATTACTTGGACAATTACTTCTCCAATTCTATTCTATTTGAAACATTGCAGCTATCGTAAAACAGGAGAAATGTAATGTTCTGAAACCAATGTAACCTTTTCTACATAATCATTAAAATCTTTAAGTTATATTTCCGCATTTGAAATAACTAATGGTTTTCTGACAAATTGCTCGACATTGTGCTTTTTGTAATGCAGTCTACATGACTGTCTCTATACACAGTAATTTTACTGGATCTTATATACATTCATCATTTAACCCTTTAGAATAAGATGCCTTGCCTCTGTGGTCTAGTGGTTAAGACCACCGGTTTAGACCCAGAGGTCTCAGGTTCGATTCTCAGCGGAGGGTATGTTTGTGTACTCGGTTTGGTTGGTGGTAGGGCTTGTTTGTCCACCTGGCTAGGTACCACCATCTTATCTAAATATGTTGCCATTACATCAATGTTTGTAGCATTTTTGTATTCTGGCAGCTATATAGAGATAAGATAGCCAGCGCCTCACCAGTTGAGGATCCCGGGTGAGGCTTCCATCATTGGCTCTATCATCACTTAACATCAGGAGAGATCAAGGCACTGTGCTTAACCGTATAATGTAAAAAAAGAAGATGCTGATTATGATGATGATGACATATGATGATATCCCTTAAAGATGCGCCCACCAAAAAATACCAAAAGTTCAGTCACGGTTGAGTTGATATAATTGAAAATACTATCGTATTACATAAACTAAATATATATTTAGTATCAGAGGACATGTTTACAATTAGTCCGATCCATAAATTCATAACACACTATAGTATTTTCTACAATATCATTTAAAGTTGGGCAAAAATCATGAAAACGAGTGGCGGCGTTTAGTTGATTTCTTTTAGATAATATAAAATATTGTACCTCTGATTTTTGTCTAGACCAACCAACCAATGGCTAAACTACAAATCGTCCGTATCATAGTTTAGATTTATCAAGCGGTTATTTAAATTATTATTTTTCAAATTAAATTAACACAAATTAAATTCCCCATGCAAAATTAGTATGGCCGCGCGGCATCAAATAAATATGGACGAAGACATTTCAAATAAAATATATGACACTTGTCACAAGGCAATGTTAATTCATGGCAGAAATAAGAATATCCACCCGGACGGGTTCTTGGACAGAACGCTATTTGCTGAAAACAGAATATCTAATCGTGCTTCAATATCTAACGGTTTGTTGAAATTAAACTTCCTACTTTTAGCTTATCCAAACCAACTCGACAAAGTAAGCTCCTATGTTTGTTTAGATAAAGCAATTCGGATAATTGGTCCTTGGATCTGTTGTGCCGGTGTGGATACCCCATAGTTTGCCGAATAAACTTTTGCCGAACAAGCAAAAACAAAAGTAAATAATTGAATCACTTTACGCTTAAATGAATATTGAACTAATACTCTCGTTGTTCAATCAATATTCATTCGTTCGCTTATCGAAAACATGACAAGGTTCTACCTACATAGTTAATTTATTTATTCTCAATTTATTTGATACCAACAAAAACAACAAGTTTTAATGATTCGCAAATAGCGTCTGTCTGAAAGTATCGGTTTAATATTTAGAAAGCAATAACTCATTTCTGAAGGGATCTTTGCTCATTAGGTTTTGGCGAAAAAATAAACAGCAATACATCAGATACTCACTTCTTAGTAACCTGCGTCATAACGCGATTTGATGAAAGCTCAAGGGCCAATCAAATGTTTATGTCTTTCTTTCAATATAGATGTTTAACTGATGACAACAGTATCTTATTTCTTTTATATTAGGCAATCGCGTTGTTTAATAATTCAGTAGCTAAGGATTCTGAGTGAAACGTGCGTCCACCTTACCCTTATTAACTTATCTTTCAGGTGAAATGAAGATTATACGTAGTGTAATAAAAATAAAGTACCTATTTTACGTAAATTGATATTGTACCAGGCCACTCAGAAAGTTTTGCGAAAAACAGTTTTCTGTACCTATAAGGCACTGGCCACTTGTAATTATTAAAAATTGGTTATTTAAAAGTAAAAATACCATTGTTCGAAATTCGAATTTCACTCCACATTTTTTGGAGAGCCAAATTAAATTATCATTTTCTCATTTAAAAATGGATCTGCATCGAGAACATTTTGATTTTAAATGTGGCCTCAAACCTGATGAGTCAGTTGATCGACTTCAAATGGCTTTTATAGATGAAGGACCTTCAAAAGCAACCATCTAGCGTTGGCATAGCGAGTTCAAGCGCGGTCGCCTTACTTTGGGGGAGGGGGGGGGGGGGGGCGGATGAACAAAGGAGTGGTCGTCCTACGACGGCTGTCACGGAAGAAACGTGTGCTAGCAGTAAAAAAATAATTCAAGAAAACAGGCGAATTACATACGAAGAGATTCGGCATACACTGCAGATTGGTTCGGGAAGCGTTCACAAGATTCTACACGAGCACCTTCGCGTGAAGAGGATAGTTTCGGCGCTGGTTGCCGCACAATCTCACCGAAGCTCAGAAGCAGGTCCGAGTGGAGTGGTGCCGTGATATGATTCAAAAATTTGAAGCAGACTCGTCTCGGCGCGTTTACGATGTTGTGACAGGTGACGAATACTGGATTTATCAAAACGATCTAGAAACAAAGCATCAGTCAACAGTTTCAAAACGAAGCAACGTCTACGATAGTGAAGCGATCGAGAAGCGCAGGGAAAATTTTGATCGCTAGTTTCTTCACTTTGACGGGGTATCTGGTTTCAATTCCAATTCGAGACCAAAGCAGCATCAACGCCGAATGGTATACCACAAAATGCCTGCCAGAAGTTTTGTCTGCCATAAGCAACAAGCGACCGAACACCGGGCTCCGCGGGGTACTGCTTCACCATGACAACGCGCCCGCGCACTCAGCGCTAAAAACGAGGGACTTCCTGGACACCACAGCGGTCAGAGACACAGACACAGCGGTCAGAGAGGCAGAGTATTGAGTCACCCTCCTAACAGTCCTGATCTGGCACTGTGTGACTTCTTTTTATTCCCTAAAATAAAAAATCAGCTGAAAGGGATACAGTTTTCATCACCAGAAGACGCGCTAGCATCGTTCGAGAAGGCCGTGGAAGAGGTGTCTGCGGCGGACTGGACAAAATGTTTCGAAAATTGGTTCAGACGCATGAAATTTTGTATAGAATCTAGTGGAGAGATCTTTGAAAATATTTAGTTAAAATATTTTATCCATAGAAGTTAGTTTTAATTTCTTAAAAACTTTCTGATGTCCCACTTATGTAGTGCAGAAAATAAATGTATAACAGTTTTAAGCATTTTAATCAAACAGTGTTTATGCTATAAGATACGGTAAATTAATGTACATTGTAAATTATTTTTTTGTGTTAATTAAATGTAAAAATCCGGTGGTTGTGGAGATCCTTGGGGGAGGCCTTTGTCTAGCAGTGGACGTCTTTTCATCCATCCATCCATCCATCCATCATCCATCCAGCCATCTTCTCTACTTTCGCGAGGGTGATAAAACATCCCAGGGTGGCGTAGGCTTCCTCGTCAATAAGGTCCTCTCTAACAACGTCGAAGAAATCTCCAGTGTGTCGACCAGGGTAGCGTACCTGATCATTCGGCTGTCAAAGCGTTACAGCATGAAGGTCATTCAGGTATACGCACCGACCTCGGCACACTCAGATGATGAAGTTGAGGATATGTACGAAGACATATCCAAAGCCTTGCATAACACCACTAAGGCTCATTTCAACGTTGTTATGGGAGACTTTAACGGCAAGGTGGGAACCCAGACTGGCAACGAATCCCGGATAGGACCGCATGGTTATGGAGTTAGGAATCACAGGGGGCAAATGCTTGTCAACTTCCTCGAGAAAGAGGGGCTGTTCTTAATGAACTCCTTCTTTAAAAAACAGCCTCAAAGGAAGTGGACATGGCAAAGTCCCGATACTGTGACCAAAAATGAGATCGACTTCATCATGACGGATAGCAAGCACATATTCAGAGATATCTCAGTGATCAATAGGTTCAATACGGGATCTGATCACCGACTCCTCCGAGGCTCTCTAAATATCAACTTGAAGCTTGAAAGAAACCGTCTGATGAAGTCCACGCTCCGTCCTAACCCAATCCAAATCATGGCGGGTACCGAGAAATTCCAGCAGCTTCTCGGGGACAGATTTGTTGCCTTGGAACCCACTGATGACGCTAACGAGACCCTACACAATCTGGTCGAAACGTTGAGGGACGAGGGCATTAAGTTCTGCAAAAAACACCGTACTGGCAAGAAATCCAAACTCTCGGGCTGATGACAAGAAGACTAGAAACCACCCAAGCGACTTCGTCGGAGAGGTCAGACCTGAACAAGCGAATTGCGAAGATGGTACGGCGCGACCTTCGGAGCTCTAACACACGCCTCATTGAAGAGGCGATAGAGCGAAACCGAGGGTCCAAAGTATTCACTCAGCAGCTTGGCAGGAGCCACCTGGCGAAGCTTAAAACGCACGACGGGAGGACCGTATTGTCGAAGCCGGAGATCTCCGCCGAGATAGAGGATTTCTATGGCCGATTATACGCTGCACATGCCCCTCGTTCCCGATGAGACGACCACGATTCCAAAGCCACCCTGACACGCCACTACACCGACGAACTGCCAGACATCAGTCAAGACGAGATCGTGTTAGCTCTGAGACAGCTTAAAAATGGAAAAGCCCCCGGTGAGGATGGAATTACATCAGAGCTTTTGAAAGCTGGAGGAGCCCCTGTTATACAGGAATTGCAGAAGCGCTTCAACGCCGACCTTCACAGTGGGAGAACTCCAAAGGCGTGGAGCGGGAGCTTGGTGGTGCTCTTTTTAAGAAGGGCGATAAAACTCTGCTTAAAATTATAAAATTATATTACAGACCCATCTCGCTCCTGAGCCATGTCTATAAGCTTTTCTCACGAGTGGTCACGAATCGTCTCGCCAGGAGACTCGACGAGTTCCAGCCACCGGAACAGGCCGGGTTTCGCGGAGGATATGGTACCATAGACCACATTCACACAGTGAGGCAGATTATACAGAAGTCTGAAGAGTATAATCAGCCCCTGTGTCTGGCTTTTGTGGACTATGAGAAGGCCTTTGACTCTGTCGAAACCCGAGCTGTTCTGGAATCCTTACAGCGATGCCAAGTGGACTGTCGTTATATCGAGGTGTTGAGATGTCTTTACGAATGCGCCACCATGAATGTCCAAGTACAGGGCCAGCAGTCCAAACCTATCCAATTGCGCAGAGGAGTGAGACAGGGGGATGTCATATCCCCGAAACTGTTCACAAGCGCGTTGGAAGATATGTTTAAGACGCTGGACTGGAAAGGGAAGGGCATTAACATAAACGGTGACTACATCTCACACCTGCGATTCGCTGATGACATACAATGGCGGAGTCGCTAGAGGAGCTGAACCAGATGCTGGACGGCCTAGCTTCAGCCTCGCGACGTATCGGTCTTGGCATGAATTTGGACAAAACCAAAGTCATGATCAATGGCCACATTGATCCGATACCGGTCGTCGTACATGGCCACCTTCTTGAAATCGTTTCTGAATATACTTACCTCGGGCAGATTCTGCAATTAGGTAAAAACAATTTTGAGAAGGAGGCCAAGAGGAGGATCCAGCTGGGCTGGGCAGCGTTTGGGAAACTACGTCGAGTCTTCTCGTCATCCATACCGCAATGCTTGAAAACGAAAGTTTTCAATCAGTGCGTCCTACCCGTCATGACCTACGGAGCTGAGACGTGGACACTCACGGTAGGGCTGGTCCACCAGTTTAAAGTCGCTCAGCGAGCTATGGAAAGAGCTATGCTCGGAGTTTTTCTGAAGGATAGAATTCGTAACGAATACATCCGACAGAGAACCAAAGTCATCGACATAGCTCTAAGAATTAGCAAGTTGAAGTGGCAGTGGGCCGGCCATATCTGTCGAAGAACCGACAACCGCTGGGGTAAACGTGTTCTTGAGTGGAGACCACGACTCGGTAAACGTAGTGTAGGACGCCCTCCGGCCAGGTGGGATGACGACCTGCGAAAGACTGCAGGCAGATGCTGGATGCGTCAAGCTGAGGACAGGGCGCTATGGCGCTTATTAGGGGAGGCCAACGTCCAGCAGTGGACTAAGATAGGCCGATGATGATGATGATGATGATGGACGTCTTTTGACTGAGATGATGATGATGATGATAATGAATTAAATGTAAAGCTATATTGTTACCTTATTAACAGACACTTTAGTTGGTAACAATGTGATTACATAGTTAAATATTAATAACGAGGTAAAGTTTGTGATATTTTTATTTGTTTTGTTTGAGGAGGAAAATCTCTGGAACTACTGGTCCAATCACAAAAATTCTTTCGCTAACCGAATGCTACATTCTTTGCTGGTAATAAAAGCTATATTTTATTTTGTGTATATATATTTTTTTAAGTTTTAAATCCACGCGAACGAAGACACGGGTGAAATGCTAGTTGTTAAATGAAATAAGAATCCATGCGCAGAAGCCTCGCTGACTACTGGTAAACCATGTCAGTGTACAAAAGATATTTTACAAAGTGTCATGAGCAGAAACCTTCCTATGCCCATTTGTGTGGGATTTCGCTAAATATTATAATGTTATGAGTATTTGTGAGGTCGCATTTCAATATTATTGTACGGCTGCAGAATACATGAATATAATAAAAAGACTTTTGTAACGAAATTGGGGAGATAAGTGCTGCGTAAAAATAATTCAAACTGATTTGCATCAATAAATTAAAACGATTACTCGTAATATTGAGTTTTACATTTGCTCCTTTTAAAAATTACTTATAGATGTATTTTTCACGAGATTGGTGGCGTCTCGTCGCGGTTAGTTTTCCTTGCCACGATTGTAAAAGTTAACTGCATCTGGTGTGGTTAGTTCTGGAAAGGGTGACCACCTTAGGGAGCCACCAAAATGTTGCTTTGTTTAAGTTGAAGTATATATGATTTTAAGTGAAAGTAAGAGACTTACCGGGCGTAAGTCTCTTACTTCAATCAAGCGATTCCTAAGCTTCAGGAAACCTCTAAGCCATGTTGATTTTTAACTACTGCAACCATCTTTTTATGTTTACTTATGGCTGATTATACAGCGGACATTACTTTCCTAATATAGTCTTTTCTTGTTTCTCCAAATTGGAAAATAATAAAAGGCTGTTTGATCCCAATTTTTGTTTAAGAAACGCTTAGTTACGCAAAGCTAATGGAAAAATTACCTCCGTTAATGCAGTGTCAAGAGACTAGGAGCCTGTGGGTGAGAAGTAACTATGACTACTTAAAATAAGAAGAATATTGTTTTCTTAATTGAAAAATCAGCAACTTTCACTTGTTTCCCCAAATAAAATATAAAAATATACCAATTTCAAATTAAACGTGGCAGCATTAGCTGCCTTACCTCCAATAATGAAATGTCAAGAGCCCAGTAGCCCATGGGCAATAAGTAACAGCTAGTTTGGTTTCTTAATTTTAAAAATCCGCAACATTCACTTGTTTTTTTTTATTTTTTTTTATTTTGGTAATAAAACAATGTTGAATACAATGTTGCTTAGAATATTAGATAATAGTAGTATTAATTTCAACACCAGCATCAATTACCACAACTTAAATTTACATTTTAGACGTTGAGAGTGATATTAATTACTGCAAAACAAACTGAGTATCTAAACGTACTTAACATAAAACATTGGGACTATATCAAAAATATATTATTTTACGAAAACATTAAACTATTCAAAAGAGAATACATAATTGTTTCTACAAATTTGAAAAAAATATGAAAAACTTTGATTCCAATTTCGAATTTAGAAACGACGCAGCTAATGAAAGCTGGACCTCCGTAAATGAAGTGTCAAGAGAGTAGGAGCCCGTTGGCATCTTGAAGGGCAGCGGCTACTCCCGGCAGTTTGCATAGCAATGCCGGCTTTTACGTCTCGCCGGCCCTTGGGGAGCAATTTCACTACGCTGAATGGATGTGGCGTTAAAATAATAAAACAAATGACTGCCTCAACTTTACTAGGCCTTGCCGATTCTCATTTGATTGCCTCTTTTGCGGAATGACTTTCTACTAAAATATATATTATGGAAATAAAATATACAAAGTGTTTGATAGGGTTTAACGCAATACTAGTCGCCCAGTGGTGGATATACTCGTATATCATTATACATAATAAAAATATTTTTTTATCTTTGTGCACTCATTCTCCTTAGGAACTTTACTATGCAGCATAGTCTATGCTTTATCATTTATTACTATTCGAAATCTCACACTCCGCCGTGCGCGCAAAGTGCTTATAAAGGGGTACAAAGCTTTTTCTTCACGCATTAATTATAGAGGCTACCGTTATCAGAAGCTGATTCTGACGTTTCGGCCGTGTTGTACTTTTATAAGCAGTGGTTATATAAGTTTATAATTAATGCCCATGCGAAGTTTCAAACTTCCAAAACTTAGACTCAATAAGGTCGGTAATTCATTTGTTGGGAAATGTATAAAAAATATACAATAAAGTGCCTTTAACTCTAACGGAATACTACACAAGTTTATGACAGAAATAAAACAAGGTCTAATGAAAAAAGATTACTATAAAATTGATGATTATTTCAATGAAATGTGTGGTCATCATCTTAGTCTGCTCGCCTACACATGTTATTTCACATTTTGTTTAGTTTATAGGATTAGCTGCTAAGTTTCTTGCTGGTGTCTTTTTAGCAGAATCAACCTTCCGAAACAGCAGTAGAATCGCATTACATATATGTATTGTTTATTAAATTATAGATTTTAAGTATTATTTTGTGTACTTATATTATTTTTTAAAATATTTTTTTTTTTATGTAACTACTTGACGTTCATAAGTGCAATTTATATGCCTAAATTGAATAAAGGATTTTCATTTCATTTCATTTCAGTATTTACGTTAAGCACCGTTAAACCTTTTTTATAATGAAAACCGTAAATGGATGTTTAAGTTGGTAAGTAGCAAACTTTACCCTGCAACATTTATTCACAATCCGATTTCTTTTTTCACCTTGCCATTTCAATAATAACGTATTAATCGTTAAAGAAGTTTTATGATTTCATTTTTGTTATAAACAGGCGATAACAAAAGACGTAAGAATGACAATATAATGTTAAGACAACATTAGCATATGAAAGCGCTAATTAACTGAGTCCTCCAGTTGCTGTAAAGGCCGATGAAAACGAACATAAAATTGAACTGCCCCTAATTAACGTTAGGGGACGGAATGTCGAAGGAATTAAAAGCCTCGGTGGGCTTATAGTGCACATTAATAGGGTAATTGGAGAACAGAATTTGTTCCTCCTTTGGGTGCTTTTGGACACTGTGCAGTCAAGTGTCGTTCGAAAGACACGAGTATACTTTAAATTCGTGCCCACAGAGTGCATTTTTGTGTAAACGTGTTAAGCACTTACATTAATACAAAATATGGTGTTTTTAGGTGGCTATGAGACTGCCAGTTTTCAATGATTTATTTGTGTTTAGCAGCCAAATTAATTTTGTATATAATGTAGGTGTAACAGCATAGAGGTGGGTTTTCTAGCTGCAATTGAGTGTTCGTTGCAGAGTTGGTTAATAAAAACCGTTGTAAACTTATAATCATTTGAATAATATAAAAATTACAACATTAATTATGTTACAAATATATTTATTTTAAAGATTTTCATCACAAACTTTTAATTTTTGCTTTCCTGGTTTCATAATTAAGCATTACAACAGAAACAATACGAATACTATAAATCATCGTAAAATGTTTATTATGTTGTTATACTCGTAGATGCTTATAATCAATATTTTTAATTTTACTTAATTTTACCATTTTCTTTAAAAATAGTTACACTCAGTCGTATGTGGACTAAACTGATTGATGTTGAGACCCATCTTCTCCCAACACACGGGTCGGGCGTACAAACCGCAAATCGGTCACAATTTGCATCCAAACAGCCCTACTTTGCATTGCGTAACTTTTAAGGCTAAAACAACTTTTTTCTGTATTTTTGTGTCGTAAATACATTGTGCCTGTCGAATAATATCTATTTATAGAAGTATTAGGATAATTTAGTAAACGGGTACGTGCACTTTGTATAACGACCTAGGAAGGGTAGTGTTCTTGAATACTACTCTTCACGAAGATTTTGCACGATTTGTCAATTTGTCAATGTTAATTGCATTAAATTAATATACCGCATGATAAAATAAAACAGTTTAAATTTGAATTTTCCTGGATAATAGTATTTTATGTATTTGTCTAGGGTTTTTAGTGGGTAACAATAAAAGTAACGAGAATTGATGAAATGCAAAAGATAAAAGCGCACTTCACCCGAAATGTTCAGGATTATCTTACATTTTTTTATACAAGAATGCTATAAACATTATATTTATGGCGTTCCTAATTTTTCAAGTTCATCGTTTTCCCGTGAGTTTTCCTATGTAAGTACACATCCCATAAAAAGCTGGTCTCCGATAAAAAAATTGTTATTATTTGGTTTGCTAAACTGACTTTATAAAAACTTAACACCACCCCACCTACTGACCCTCTTGCTACAAACACAGCATGCACGTGAGTACCTACATTATATTAAATAACAACTTGTAATACAATTTGTTAATAGTTTGAGCGAGATTAATAATGCGTTGCTTAGTGCTTCTAGTTTTAATTAATATGTAACTTCTATCAGTGAGAACCTATAAGTGGTTTTTATGTGTAATACTTTGTAACCCTATTTAAATTTTGTAAAACTTGGTTTTCCTAAGATAATAAAATAAAAAAAAATAAAAAAAAACATAAAAATACGTCAACAAATAGAGTGGTCCAATATAATCTACAATTTTAATAATCAATTTCCCAAATTGATCCTGATGGATGCAGAACCACATACTAACCAATATCAGCCTAAACACCGCTACAGCTTAATGTCATGCGATTAAATGAAAACCTAAGTTTGTTTTCACGTAGAAGAAGAAGAGTAAGACCAAGGAGAAAAAGGATAAGAAGAAAAAGAAACAGTAGAAGAAGGAAAAAAACATTTATTAACAACACACACATAAAAAGAAAACAAAAATTTAATGAAGCAGACAGTATACGCACAAGCGAAAAAATAAGATAAAACAAAGAGTAATACAGAAGAAAACAAAGAATGTAACTTAATAGTAAGTAACACAGGTACTGGCGAACGTTCTTTAGCTACAACTACTGTGTAAGCTACTAACGCGGTATTGAAAGTGTCAGCTACTCAAGGGCGCTCGAAGAATCCAATGATCCGTGCAGTAATTTGCAAGCGAAACATGTCTCACATATCTTCCGTCAAGAATGCTGTAGGTTCCATTTTCTAGTCGTAGCAAAGTGGCGTTCGGTGTAAAATTTCAGACTTCAGCATTATCTGAATTATAGGTGATATAGAAAGCACTTCTGCACTTTTTCTATCCGAAGAAGCATCAGATAATAAATGATTCTGTATGTCATCGCAATTTATAGTAGCATATTAGCATATTAATAGTTAAAGAAGGCTGTTTAAATACCTTTATTTTTGAAAACGTTAATGGTAAAATTACCCTCTGTAAACTTTCTACCCTTTCAATAATATTCATATTCTTTTAGACCCATTAAGTATACAGCATTCAATAATTTCTGATAGGCAATTAATTGAAAATCTGTTTGAACCATTAACGTTAGTCCGTGTGAAGTTTGATGGGCAATTAACAAGGGTTATCAAAGTTATTAAAACTGACGTTAGCCCAAGGACTGTAATGCCAAAGTGATCATAACTATACGTGAGCGCAATTTGTCGAACGATAACTATAAAAGTTTGATATTTGTAACGTAAGCACTCATTTTAGAATAATTATTATGTTTTAATTAGAACGTTTTTAAGGATGATATAAACATGATGTCTCATCACACCACACACACATCACACCAGCTCATTTTATGTCCCCACTGCTGGGGCACGAGCCTTCCCTATGTATGGATAGGGAGAACGGTCATAAACCACCACGCGGGCCCAGTGCGGATTGGTGGTTGTAGACGACAGCTAATGCAGCCGGAACTAACGGCTTTACCTGCCTTCCGAAGCATGAAGGAACTCAAAATGATAAATTTTTGGCCACCCATCCGATAACCAGCCTTTGCTTAACTTTAGCAATCTCAGACCGAGTGCGTTAACCACTGCGCCATTCGGATATGCTAGACACGATGTCTAGTATATCATTATTATTATCAGACAAGTGCTTACTGTTTTGATTTATCTTATGTCTAAATTAATCTCAATTTCTACTGTACATTTTGATTTAATTGCTCAGACTTGTATTGGCATAAAAACCCATGTCACCATTCGGAAGAAAACTGCTTCTATGTTGAGGAGATAATAATTACAGAGGTACATAATTACAGATCTCCAATTTTGGGGCAATTTCGTTTAAAAAAGATACTGTATTGGACATTAAATTGCCTCACTATCCTGGATCCTTCAAAAATAACTTAGAAATTAGATTACCGGCAGAAATAATCGTGATCTCATGTTCCTATAAATAAAATATAATAACTGGCAGCGAATGTTGACTTTAATGGCGTCCAATTAGAGCTATTCTGAGTGAGATTGGAGAGCACAGCGACATATAAAATTCACCCTTATAATTCCTGGATGTAACTTGCGTTACATCCAGCAATGCTTGCGCATTGCTCGGGATAGAAAATTGGCGAATAACATTACTATCTAGCGAACACGGTCTAGTGTAGCACCGACTTTATTAAATTCTGTCTCGTATCAAACTCGTTTGCAGAATTTGAGTTTGCTTTCTCATTTGCGATATCCAAGGAACATGCTTGAAGAAAAACAAGCTCACAACATTGGCGGCAAGCAGGAAAAAGGGACGACAGAAACTAATATCGGTCCATCGACAATCGTAGCCAATCTTGAACTTCACTCATTTAGAAGTTCGCTTCAATCTTAACGTTATATAGTTTTTAGTCGGAGGTCATAGTTGAGTCCAAAGTACCCAATTTTGAAGCGTAAGGAAATTTCTGTAGCACTGCCGATGTAACACCTGCCAGCTACTGTGCAATTTCACTGCCACTTTGTTTTTGAGCGAGTGGCTGTGTTGGAGGTGGAAACGATTTCAAAATGTTATTACTTATTTATTGTAAAAACCAAAAGCTTCACACAATTTAATCTATTTGTAGAAATTTCGTAATGCCTGATGTTTTAAAAGAATTGAGCTAAAGCTAAAAGCCTAATTAAAAAAAAACTTTATAAATTCAACAGGGAAACCAGAGTCGCGGGTTCGAATCGATGTAAATATCTACATTTCAGATCAAAAACCAACACATTTTTACTGGCATAATAACTTAATTTTAATTTTGCATAGCACTTTGTAAATATAAGAATTGTGATTCAAAATTCAAAATCATTTATTTAGTTTAGGCTACAGATAGCTATTGTCCGGCATGAAACTCCGCAAGGGTATTAATTTCTTTTCTCCCTTACAGCAGCGTCAAAATATTGGAAAATGCCCTATCATAAAAAGACACTTTCCATTCCATCACAAATAATTAAAATAATTAATTATCTTAATTAATGGCTTCGCGTTTAGCATTTAGCCAATTTCAAGTATATTTTATTATTAGTGGTAAGGGTACAATGTACGGTAGTTATAAATTAAAATGGAGTCTCACAACACGTGTTATTACGGGAAGAACTCGAGTGAAACCCCCCATAACAAATAAACACACATAAAATAAAGGACAATCACAATATGTAAAAAAAAAAAATTATATCTAAGGTTGCAAAAATTACATCAGGTTTTAAGTAGGTAACTTGATTTAAGTAACATCTAAAATTTTTAATAACGCCTCCTTACTTACCATTTACAGATCAAATAAAATGTCCGCTACCTCTTATGAACTTACCCCTACTACTTCTTGAACTGTAGCAGTCGCTTAACTAGAAAATTATTTTGTATCGAGAAATCTTTACTTAGCGCGCTTCGTGTGCCATCAACAGCAACTTTCTCGAATATTGTAAGAAAATCTTTCGATTTAGTTTTATATTTTTGTTGATGTGAACGAACGCGTGCCTTTTCAAATTGAATATTGCTTACTAGTAACGTTAAATTTTGAAAAACAATTATTTTCGACTGTTGGCTGCTTTTTACAATGTCACCTAACGTTTACAAAATACTAATTCTGGCAAATACCTTCCCTATAGTTTACCATCTCTGTTAAAAATTATTTAGAGCCACTTGTACCAGAATGTTTAATCTCAATATTAAGCTAAATTCTACATATAACTTCGTTTTGTTTCTGAAGTTTGTTTATTATAATAATTCAGCACTTAAACATAAGCAAGATCCTCCTCCTCCAAGATCCTAAAGAATTCCTCCTGACGAAACCGGCCGCTAACAGGACACTCTCGATAAGGTGACCAGATGACCACCCTTGTATTTATTTATGTCGCCAAGCAGGCAGTGCATTGCATTAACAATGATCTGGTTCGAAGGATATTGCATTCAGTAAAATTACTGAACTAAACCGGTGATCGATTTTTTAGTCTGTGAAAATGAAACGTAGGTATGGAATTCTATTTTGCAACGCACATGTCCTACAAAACGTACGTAAATTGGTAGCAATACAGCTTGCCTAATTCTTAACTGATCCTTCAATATTTTGGAAAAATATTAAGATCGGATGTTGATGACGTAATTGTCGACATTGAATAGGGCCTTTGGCTTACAAAGTAAGAGTAGATAGTGTTGATTAATTTCGGCGAGTTGGATTGAGCCACGATAGCGTAGTTGGTAGTGCACCTGACCCGGCATGTCATGGTTCGAATCCCGCTCGTGGAATATTTTCAACACTTTGTCTTTTTTCAAATACGTAAGTGAAGTTATAATTTATTATTCATTTATAACGAATATTATTGCGAATTAATTCGTGTTCATAACGATATATGTACACTTATTTAACAATAGATTATCACAGTATAAAAAGGTAACTTCAGCCATACATATTTATAGCGAAAAATCCTCAATTCCTCTTATTACATATATTTTAGTATAAATTTTATAAGTAAAGTTAAGTTAAAAACAAAAATGTTATGTAAGTTTCATATTGATTGCATGCTGTGTACACAAAATTTAGATTATTTTCTTGTCTTATCGTGTGGAATATGTTTGTATGCTTTTGAAATGACATTAATCTGTCAGTGTACCGTACCGTTCATAAATAAATAAATAAAAAGTCGGTCACAAAATCGGTACTGTTAAGTATCGGTACTTTTAAGTTTTTTCGCCGAGGTATATCGGTCCTAGAAAAAGTCGGTCTTGGACGGGAGCCGCAATAACTAAGCTACGCAAAATTACTCGTATCCATGGCGTTGCAATCTTTCCAGGCAGCGGTACCACTGGTTCACCGAAGTACCTACGTCCGTAACGAACTTCAACGCAATCTTTTCCAACCCACTTTCAAAGGCTTCATGATCTCTATAATGAAATTACGGAAGCGTTACTTGAAATTCTGATCTAACGGTAGTGTAATCCGCAATATCTGATGAATTATACTACCACGAACTTTGCTACTGCAGCAGACTAATTAAAGAAAGTGTTAGCATATTAAAAAGCAACCCTAACCACGAAATAAACCGAACATAACATGGTACCCGCACTGTAAATCAAAACTTTTGGTTGACTGGTGGTATTACCACAAGAGTCTGTCAAGCTTCCCACACAAGCCACCCACAACGTGATGTGTGGTATGTTTAGAAACGTAATCAAACGCACTGTATTCTCCGGCGGTGTATGTTGTGTGAAACTGCGTGAGTTCCAATCGAAGTAATAAAAAAAAACACCAGCAAATAGTGCGAGAAAGATACGAGGCCGAAATATGAATGTAAATTCGATTTCCCAAATGGAAGTTTTGTATTGAAAAAATATATACCAAACAACTTCGAATGTACGGATGGACAAATTGAGCTTCCATCTTGAATAGGGATAATGAGGATGCCGGAACAATTTTGCCGAAACTTTCTATCGGTTCTCGGGATAGGTGCGTTGGGATACTGAAACCTGTAATTGAAATTTTTTTGAAGTGGATTCGCTGTTGGGGTGATTACCCACAATGTCGAATCAAATATGATTACCATTTGTAATAGTAAAACGTGATAAGCTGGTACTGATTCAGCCAATTCATTATAAGTCTTCCTAATATGACATTTTATAGCCGTGATTCGGAAGGCACATTAGGCCGTTGCTCCTGGTTGTAATATGGTATTATGGTATATAATGGCAGCGCTATTGTATGTACCCGTATGTATTTTAAAACATAATATTTTATTTATTTGTTTTTACCTTTCTAAATTCAAAACATTTAAGAGTGACAATAAAATCACTCCTGAACTAAGCTTTAAGTATTATTTTATTTTGAAAATTTATCAATATTAAGAAATTATCTTTAACAAAATCCGATTTTACATTGCATAGTAATTTGATGACTTGTTTCCATTTCCTTTGAGCACTGTTTGCACACCAATAATTCCTACCTAACTCAAAATACTATGTAGCTTCAAATACTGCATACAAGTCACGAATCGAACCCGGTGCAGTTAACAACCTCTGTAAAGGTTCAAATCGTAAATTCCGCGCGAATGTTGATGCATTCACCAAAAAAAAGGGTTGTTTGCCGTTTGTTGCGCCCAAACTTTTACGAGCGCATAAAAAATGCACAAGTGCGGCCCTGGGCCCGGCGTCAGTGGTTTGTTATATTAAAGTTTTTATTTCCTAGTTCGTTTGTCTTACAAACGAACTTTTTTAATGGATACAATTGTAGCTGTCACCCATTAAATTAAGGCAGCAATTTTAAAACTCGTGACAATTAATTCTTTGACTTTGATTACATCAGTGTGAGTAAAGTAAACAGCTTTATATATTGTCCCACTGCTGGGCAAAGGCCTCCATCATTGAAATCAAGTCACTACTACAATTGATTTGTAATGGCTTGCTCACCATGCTTGCCAAATGCAGGTCGTGATCACGAACCCGGGTTATGTATCGTAAAATCCCTAACACACTTTGCCCGATCTGGGAATTGAACCCGGGACCTACGGGTATCGGGCCGAACGCTCTGCCACTCGGCCACCGAGGCGTTACATCGGATTACATCGTTGGCTATTTAAAAATGTTTCGTGTGATAGGTATATATGTAGGTAGCTGTTTTTAAGCTATAAGTTTAGCACTACATCCGAATGGAAGCAAAACAAATACTATAAAATAAAATATTGTCATCTCCATAGATTACAACGTCAAAATAACAGTACAATATTTATCTCGTATATCGAGTACGAGAGAAAGTCCTTGGGAAGTCAAGAGAGAGAGACATAACAAAAGTCATATTTACAGTTATTAGATTACGCCAATTGCTATAAATTACGCAAACTTCGTTGCGATCGAAGATAAAGCTCATTGATTTTAGCAAGGGATGGGCTCTGATTTAATTTGCAGTAAGTTGGAGTGATTGCTCTAAATGTCTTTTATTTCTTTTATCTTTCTTTTTATTGGCACTTGGCTCTTCTTACCTGGTGGTGATGATAAGGCTGAAGACAGAAAGTAAGTGCTGTTTGCCAACCGGGCGATCTTCAGCCTACCACCAATCAAACCAAACTAAGGAATATACTACTTATTAGCGCTAGGAATTGAACTGGAGACCTCGTTGTCAGAGATAGTTAAAGCTACACAAGTGGTCGAAATCAAGTAATTTCTTTCCAAATCACTTAGCTTAGAGTAAATAGAAGCATTATTATTAAAACACTAGCGGCCGCTCGCGGTTTTACCCGCGTGGTTCCCGTTCCCGTGGGAATATCGGGTTAAAAAAAATTCAATGTTTTAACCCAAGTTATAAACTACTTGTATGCCAAATTTCATCCAAATCCATCTATCCGTTGCAGCGTGAAGAAGCAACAAATATACACACATACACACAAACTTTCGCATTTATAATATTAGTGTGATAGTGTGATTGCTCGGCAACGCGTTAGTTTTACCCAAGGTGTTACAAAAGCCTCAATAGGCTTTTGTTGCGATGGTGTCCATGCATGCATGATTGCTGAATCTAATTTTAGAAAATCTTTAACAACCCATACTAAACATGCCTGGTGACCCCGCCGTAATCTGAACATGACGGTTTAATGCACCGCTCGCTTTATTTTTTATCTACAATAATTTATTTCCCGTATAACAAAGATAATGATGATTATGATGATGATGATAACAAAGATAAGCACCAAAAGTACTAAGGCATGTCAAAACTAATTTGCGTCGAAAATTTAACAACCCTTTATTACCTCACGTGGAAACAGGCCGGAGGCAGGAGCAGGCCTAAACTATCAAGGAGTGTCAGTGGCTGCGCTTCTTTAAGACAATTTTATTTTCAATATATCATGACAGCTTCCAATATAGGTATTTCCTAGAAGCAGTTTGTTAAGCCCAGTTCGTATTGGAACGACCTGGAAAGGGAGTGTTCACTTAGAAGTGGGACAGTATATAAACAATATGTTACTTTTTTGTCTCATTTTCGTTATATAATATCTCTTATCGATGACTTTTTTTCAATCAGAAAAGTTCACAATATCTAATAAATCCTTGGTTACTTAATAGACGATGATTTATTGGCCAGAGAAGTTTCACAAGCCCTTTGAAGAGAATCTTGGGAGCAATAAATCAACATAGAACATTCTCCAGTGCGTACGTACGTGCCCCTTGTGTATATCTGAATACAGACACCGCATTTTCTACTTGCATTCAAAAAGATTATCAATATACTATTAATGGATACAAGCCTTCCCATATTATGACTACAAGGGAAGATATAGTGCTGAAACTGCCTTGTTTGGCATAATATCTGTACGGCCTTACTTTCCGACTGTCCGAATTTGACCGCATCTGTCGTCTAGTGGTTAAGACCAGCGCTCTCAGACCCAGAGATCTAGGGTTCGATTCCCAGCCTTATGCCGGAACTCATCAATGCTACAAACATTGATGTTATAGTTTTTCAACATTGTGTTTTTGTTATGGTGACATATTTAGATAAGACGGTGGTAGCTAGCCAGGTGGACCAACAAGCCCTACCACTAACCAAACCGAGTACACAAACATGTACTCTCCCCGCTGGGAATCGAACCCGAGACCTCTAGGTCTAAAACCGGTGGTCTTAATCACTAGACCTCAGCGGTTAATGCGGTGTATGTTCAAGATAAATAAATAAAAAATAATCTCTTATCGAGTCGGCCATCTTGGATAACATTTTCTATCTTTGGTCACCCACTGGTAAAAAGACGAAAGATACTCTGCTTTAACGATCGTTACCTGAATCGTTATTTGGCAAACTGAAACATTTTCAATTAATACATAATTAAACATTTTGAATGTCAAAAACGAAATTCACCGAATCGTGAAACATATAAAAAGGACTGCCTTCCAAATAAGTTTTCCATATTTATTGCTGAGTTTTTACCTTACGAACATCGCTCATGAATATTTTATTACAGAAAAACATCATATTATCACGTAAACATTTTCGGCGGAAAAATAAAAAAATATACTTATTTTTAAATAGATATCGTTCAAATTAGTGTGACAAATATGTAATTTGAGCTTTTTCCTCATCAAACTTTTCATGGTATCGGCTAACTAAACGATTCGTTTAGTTGAATACAGATTTCTTTACGAGTGAAAAACGCATTAATTATAAAAAGGTTTTGCCTTTCCGGGAACAAATTGATTTGATTAGTCATAAGATTAACCACTTTGAGATTATATCTTACTAGACTCAATAATTCTTCAAAATTTGCCGATATTTATCCTTAATTTAGATTTTCTTTTTTTTTTATTGGGGTCAACAAACAGTTTTACAATAATTCATAATTAAAGATTTACAATAACTTACTTATTAATCGTAAAACCAACACCGTTAACCACGAATTAATAAAAAATATAACAAAATTGAGAGTGATAATGACGTTTGTAATTTTGATTTAACTAATTAATAGATGTTAACTTACTAATAATTTAATTTAATGCACGGTGTTAATTTCATGTAACTTATTTGTAACAGATACTCTATATGTGTTAGTTAGCCTTCACTGAAAATATGTCTATGTCTGTGAAGTACTTGTTATAAGTGTCCGTCAGACGTGTTAATGGTGATCGTTTACCTGCATTAGTAAGGGATCTTTTTGTGGTGAAAAGCTTAAATTTTCTACAGGTTCGCACGCGCGGTCTGACGGGCACCCGATAACAGATATTGTTAACTATATCCATACAGTCATACTTATTGTGGCAAAAGTCATACAGCAACATTACTTGTAGTTTTAGTCTTCTAGATTTAAGATCAAGCAGTTGATACATTTGTAACAATCTTGAATGAGATAGTCGAATACGGAAACATTTAAAGTACATGCAACGAAGAAATTTCCTTTGCACTCTCTCAATGTTATCAGAGTATTAATTATAAAACGGGTCCCATATAGCAACGGCGTACTCCAATTGTGAACGAACTAATGATTTGTATAGATGGATATATGTAGAAGGTCGTTTGAAATCGTTACTGGCGCGGATGACAAAACCATACATTTTATAAGCCTTGTTGCAAATGCTTTCAAGATGCTTATCAAGCACTAACTTCGTATCCAAAATAACACCAAGGTCCCTGATACTGTGTACCCTGTCAAGAATCATGTCTGATAATAAATAATTAAAGTGACTAATCCTTTTTTTTCTAGTGAAACATATACTTTTACATTTGTCCAAATTTAGTTCCAGTTTATTACACCCGCAATACTCCGCTAATCGGTTCAAGTCTTCTTGGAACAAAAGATGATCATTAGGGTTTTCAATGGTACGGTATATTTTAAGGTCGTCGGCATACAATAAAAAGTTGCAATTCTTAAAACAGTCGTTAATATTGTTAATGAAGATAACAAAGAGCAATGGATTTATTATTGAACCTTGTGGGACCCCCGAGGTTACAGTTATGGTTTCAGATTCATGACCGTTAATGACCACCCTTTGCGTTCTGTTAGTAATGTATGACTTGAACCATCTCCACAGATTACCGCGGATGCCGTTGAACGCAATTTTTTGTAATAGAATTTTATGATCGACCCGATCGAAGGCTTTCCTAAAATCCGTATATACCGCATCAGTCTGCTTATTGTCATCAATATTTTGAAATAGTTCAGTTGTATAAACCACGAGATTACTAATAGTAGAACGTCCGGAAACAAAGCCATGCTGCTGCGGAATAATGTTCTTGTGTATATGTGAATAAAGATTGTTATGTATAAGCCTCTCAAAAAGTTTAGCTAAAGTTGACAGAATAGAGATAGGCCTATAATTTGACACATCTCGCTTCGAGCCCCCCTTAAAACCAGGAGTAATTCTAGCAGATTTCCAGATGGCTGGACAGACACCATGTTTCAAAGAAATGTTAAACAGAAGATGAATTGGTTTATAAATACTTTTAGCTGTTTTTTTTAGAAAAATAGGTGGTAGGTTATCAGTGCCCTGACCTTTTGTCGTATCTAATGCTTTAAGTTCTTTAAGTATACTATCCGCCGACAATGTTATATCGCTAATGATAGTGTCTGAATGCGTTTTAAGATTTAGATCATTTATATTATCATGAAAATAAAACTCCGATACATTTGAGGGCTGGTAAACCGAATGGAAGAATCTTGAAAAAAGGTCACATGTGTCACCAGGGTTGTCTGCCTTAGAATCCATGTAATATACGCTGTCAGGAATATCTGTTTGATTTTTACGATTTTTAATGTAAGTCCAAAAATACTTTACATTGTCTTTAATACTATCTTCCACTCTATTAATATATTTATTATAACAATTAGCTGCTTCTTTTTTAAACCTTATGCGGAACGAGGCGAATACGAGATAATCTGATTGATTTTTATATTTTTTCCACTTAATCCATGCGTTATTCTTGCTCTTGAAAATATGAATTAGAGATGAACTAAACCAAACAGGAAACTGAGTATTAGATACCTTTTTATACGGAATATGCTTCCTAACCAAGTCATATATCATTTCATAGAAAATATCAACACACATCTCCACACTTTTGTCTTGGAAAAGTTTTTCCCAATCAACTTCTAAGAGTTTATGATTTATATCTTCGTAATCAGTATTATTGTAACAGTATCTAGTCTGTGGTTTACGATATATACACTTAAGCGGGTGATCGAGCGGCAATAGAATATGAAATGGAGGGTGGTGGGCATCTACGGGTACCAATGAAACAGGCGTATTAAAGATTTCACAATCAGGTATAGTAGTGATACATAAATCAAGTAGCCGGTTATTAATATTCTTAAAGATATTTATTTGTGAACAGTAAAAAAATGATATAAAGTTCAATAAATATAAATTAGGTAGCCTTTGGTCATTTACTTGTAAAGGTTTAGTTTGACAGCCCTCCACCTGCCAATCGAGACTAGCTAAGTTGTAGTCGCCAAATAAACAAAAATCATTAATATCATTCACCTGTAAATAGTCCCTTATTTGGTCAAAATAAGTTAAGTATACGTCGCAATCAACACGCGGAGGAATATATACAGCACCTATAATGTACTGTTTGCTACCTATGCATAAATTCAACAAAATACTATCGACAATGGGTGGCAGATCGAGTGGCGCGGCGGGGGGAGTCGCCGTACAGAGTGAAGTACGATGCGAGCGCAGCACCGCCACCAGTGTGCCTCCGCCGTCACGGCGTTCAGTTAGTACACGGCTGCGGTCACTTCGATACACAACGTATCTAGAATCTATCAACTCGTTATTGGATATGTCAGGATGCAACCATGTTTCCGTTAGTATAATAACGTCGTAGGTATGTGCAAGGATATTCATACATATCGTGTTAAGTTTTGTTCTCAGTCCGCGACAATTCTGGTAGTATAAAGAGAGTGTGTTGCTTCTTTTATTATCGTATTTTATAACTAAATATAAATAGTATTATTTGAGAAGTTTTAATAAAACTGACTATGGTACACAATATCAAGATATAATACGTAAGACGATACTCTAACAACTGAGTTACAATTAATATACAAAAGAAAAAATAGTACGGTAAATTGTCATCAACTGCATGCCAGCAGATAATTTTGTAGGTAAATAGAATTTCGCTGCTTGTACCAACATTAATAAAATACCTTGATTTTGCTAGGTATGTGAAGTTTAAAGTTAAAAGAGGATTGACGTGCCATTTTATTGTGAATAATTGAAGTACCCTATTTATACACATTATTTTACTTGTAATGCAATGACTTTTCAAGGTAAGTTGACTGGTAGACATATATTTAAACAAAATATTGATATAATATTCACAACACAAAAATAAATTTGTTGGTATGATAGTTTGTTTAGTATTAAAGTAGTCTACAATAGGATACTTCCTCATTTCGTCATGCAGATTATTATAAACGAAAAATGTAACATTGTAAGCAATAGAAAAAAGGAAAATTAACAACACTCGTATTATTTTAACATGAAGTGAGCTATTCATATGACACCTAGAGTACCTGTCTCGAAATTCATTTTTTGATTTATCGATGTCTTGCTCTGATCGTATTGCCAGCACAGGAGATGTATCCGTCTTGCGTACGAGTATGACACCATGCTTAATCCATACATATTAGCTCTGTTACGGCACTCACGAAACAAGTTTTTATTTTGTATGGTAAGGTGCTCATTGATGTATATTTTTTGTGCTGTGCCAGTTATTCCAGATTACAATTTTTAAGTATATTGCTTGATTAAGTACCTAATTAAAGCGTAATTTTTTTATTTAAAATTTAATTCGAAGTATTTAGATTTAAAATGTGGCTTTTAAACAAATATGATATAGGTAATGTATGGTGAATCCATAAGAAAGATCAACTCCTTTTTTTTAATAATATTTTAATCACAACGATAATGTTACAAACAACTGTAAAGAGCTTTTGAAAACTGACAACTTACCTCAGACGGGAGTCGAAGTCACAACTATCGCGCGAGCAAATATTGCGGAGTTTCTGAAAAATTTGATATTTAAATGAGTTTTATTTTACTTTTATATGCGAGCACAAAAAGGACTGATAAGTTATTGATTAGATAGCCAGTTCTTCAACGGTTAAAGAACCCGGATGTAGTTCGCTTCGCTTTCTGACTTTACCCTCACTCACTTTAGGTGACATAAAGACGCAGCGCTTCCTCGTCGCGGCATAAATAAATAAATAAAAAGCATACGAGGGTCGCCTATACATGTCATTAAGAAACTTAACTTCCTTTCCTCAAAGAGTCGTTACCATAAATCAAACCATTAAGAAAAAGTAATCGCTGTGAAGTGCGTTATTCATGTGTATTCCTCAGCATCGCCAGAACGGTATATTTCCGTAACGCCCGATCGTATTTTACAGATTCGTCCCGTTAAATTCGGTGGAAAATGACAGATGGTAAAAAATACTACGAACTCGAAACGGGCCCACAAAAAATGCAGCAGTTTTTTGTTTATTCATAATCCTCCATAGTGTAGTAGGTATAGAGATAGAGCCATGACTAATCTTTTTAGGTCTGTCCTTTTTAAGTTGACAATAGGAAACTTCATACGTAGAATTACACTAATATTATAAATGCGAAAGTTTGTGTGTATGTCTGTATATTTGTTCCTTCTTCACGCTGCAACGGATAGATGGATTTGGATGAAATTCGGCATACATATAGTTTACAACCTGGATTAACACATAGGATATCCCGATATTCCCACGGGAATCACACTATAAATATACTAAAAACGACAATTTAATTTTCCAATATAAAATGATTTGTTCGTTTTGTTGTCATGGAAACCAAAGAGGATTTAATCACTTGATGGAAACTGTCAAAGCGGTACGAAGTCCGCCGGGTCCACTAGTTATAAAACATTTTTTATATACTAAAAGTTAGAGTACCATGGTAGTTTGGATTTCTCACCCGATTAGATGTTAAGTTGTATTAAGTAAAGAAACGCATAAGTTTTAACTCTGAAAACTTTACGATGAGACGATGAGATAATATGTTCTTTAAATTATAATGCGTAGGAAAATTACTCCGTGTAACTTGATTTTAAGCAGAAACGGAGTCCAGAAGTGAAGACAGTCATTGAAGCAGGAAATATTGTCTGTGATACACCTCACTAGGCGTCCTCACCTTTCCGACCTGGAGCTTACTTATTTGTATCTCGTTTATGGGAGCCCATATTGTAGGAGGAAGCATTAACGAGTTGGGATACTATTCCATTTTGGTATTGTTTGGTAGTGCGACAAATGAAGAGTCACGCATCTACAACAATATTACCCACTTAAATAGTTTCTCATATTATAATAATTCGCCTATAAAGTCCAATCTAATAAAGCTAGAATACACCAAGGATATTTTGACATTTAGACTGGAGTATCCATCAAAGTTTTTACTGCTTATAAATATCGAACGATAATGCAGCTCTCTGCTGCTAACATCACCCAGAAAGGAGAGATGTTACTCGTAAATAAAGAGTACATTAAGCCATTTTATAGATTTATATATATACCACAAGCTGACCGGCGGACTTCGTACCGCTTTGACAGTTTCCATGACAACAAAACAAACAAATCATTCGTCCGCTTAAGAACACCCGTATCCCACGATGGACCCCTATAGCAGCGCCACCTACCGGGTCCAACTGTAAATCTAAACTATTCTCGAATCCACTTGAACACACACAGAAAATTAATCATCCAAGTCGGTACAGCCGTTTAGAAAGAGTTCAATAACATACACACGCACAGAATATTTATATACCTAAAGATTTCTATCGGGAGGAAGTAGACCGAAAAAATATTTTTATCGTCATCTTTCAATATATTATTTTGGGCAGTTAGTTGGAATGAGGTATGGTGGCTTTAGGTGTAGAATAGCAAGTTATTTTTAAATCTATCTATTCCACTTTAGCAGGGCTTTGGTTGTATATGCTTCTTTGTGGTATTTCAAAGAAAACTTTGAAATGTACACTATCAATATTTCCTACAGCTACAGTTATAATTATGCCACTCCAAGTTTGTAGCGATAATTAAAATATGAATTCTTAGTTTAAAATCACCACGCTGACCCTGTTGATAGGCGTTTATGACGTTTTACCAAAAATGTTACCTACCATTTACCTAAATAGATTATACATTTTACCAAAATAGATTTAGGTGTAAACAATAAGATTTTATTTGTTGCAAAGAAAGTACTATTCGCAAAAGGTAAATAAATAAATAAATAAATCTTTATTGAATAAACATATTTTACAATATAATAACTAAATACTAAACAAATTAATAGAGAACAAATAACACAATGTGTCTGGACTAGGATATTCCTGTTTTCCAGGCATACATAAAGAAAAAGGTCACAAAACTATCTAAATGGTATAACTTGCAAAAATACAGTTCTATCTTTAGTCGCTAAATAAATTACATTACAATATAAATTTATGAACCTAAACTAGTAACTAAACAGATAAAATAACATAATATTCATATAATAACAATCAATAACTTTTCTGTATCTTCGTAGGACATATCGAGAAGTGCTTCTTTAAGTATATTTTTAGTTTTATTATAGCTATAATTATATATGCTCAATTTGGCATTCAACCTATTGTAAAGAAGTGGTCCCAGGAACACATAAAATCTGGAAGAGAAGGCATGTCTTGTTACTGTATTAAATAAAACCACGAACGGGTTCGAGCCCGCACCCTCTGACACACCGGGTCAGGTGCAAATTCATCCACACTATCAACATTTTACTTTGTAAAACGAAAGGGACCTTATTCAATATCAACGGGTTCAAATCCTGCTCGTGGAATTTAACACGTTTTTCGAATCACAACATATTGTAAAAAACAAAAACTTTAGTTACTAGCAACCTAGCTAGTGTAAATAAAGAGAGCTATCTGTCTTCACTATGAAGGATTCCTGTGACGTTAAAGCAACACATTACCTATGATGGATCACCATCCAAATATTATTGCACACATTTTATACGCAGTATTATCTTATTTTTCCAAACTTTTTTATTATTATTTAAAATAAACTTTTACAAGTGTTTTTTGAACGTCAATTCAAAGCCATGCCTTTGTAAACCTTACAGTGGAAACCTTGTACCGCGAAGAGAGCCATTCTTATCTTAATCTAGGCTTTTTAGTAATGTTCAAGAGGACTTTATTTTAAAAACTATTTTAAAAGAATTTAACACACTTTACATACCCACGTTGATTTTACATAATATAATTTTATCGGATAAACTATGTATGCTACAGACCCTCAAATGTATTAAGACATCAACACATTTTATATATAAAACACACGCACACGCTTATCTAGCTAGTAAATGAAAGGTTACACAACTAGTTTTTCCTAACGCTCTGTGTACAAAACACTCTCATATACTTCTGATTACTATCCTAATTATACTGGCATATTTTCATAATGTAAATAATTAATTCACTAATTACATTAAGACGTATAAAAGTAATCATGAAAACACATATCCAATTATAGCACAACATTCATTTGTAGAGGAGTAAATACAGCAAGAGGATTAGTTAGGCCTCAAGAATGCTTATAAGAGATATTTATATGATGATAACATTATTAGGCTCTTTTACCAACGCAAACATGATATATTATGATTTATTTTTCCACAGAAAGCACGGCCTTCATCGTTCCTGTAAGTGCCGTAAAGGTCAAAGATAGGAGCGTACTTCAAACGATTTCCTCAAACATCGACGTACTTCCTATGTTATTACTAGGAAAGAGATAATTATATCCAGGACCTCTGGACACAGAGTAAGGACATCCAGAAAGTAAGCACTGTGCCCGAGCAAGGCACATATAGACTTATTTAATTTAAGATAGGGTTTAAGAAGCTTTTACTGGATATACAGAAGTTGGATGTGTAAAACGTTTTCGCCGATAGTAGTCATACGCATTTGTGTCTTATTGGGCCCCACTCTAATAATTATATTCTTATATTTTTATTTGTATTAGATAACGTATTTTGTGTACACAATACGACGGTCCCGCAGAACAAACACTTATATGCTTCGTATTGCATACGATAATTCTGAAGATACGACTTTGTTCTTAAGACCCGTCGAATAGTTATTTACGTATTATAATCTTGATAGTTTTTTATATTATTTTAATCACTACATAGTATAAAACAAAGTCGCTTCCCGCTGTCTGTCTGTCCCTATTATGTATGTTTAGATCTTTAAAACGAAGCAACGGATTTTGATGCTTTTTTTAATAGATAGAGTGATTCAATAGGAAGGTTTTTAGTATCAGCATTGCACCCGTGCGAAGCCGGAGCGGGTCGCTAGTTATAATATAAAAGAAACATAACTTATCTTACTATTATAAGATTTTATAGTGTTCAGTGTCAGTTACGTACTCCCACGTCATGCAAGGGTTGTACTGAAAATCAGCGCGACGGATAATCCGTAACTCATGCTGAGTGCAGGCCTTGTTTGGCGACACTGTGCATGCAGCAACGTATGCATAACTAGATAATGTACGTACTGTTTTATATAGATTTTTAAAAAAATATATTTTCTTTTTGTTAATCTTTTGTCTATGAATGTTGAGTGTACAGTGTTAGACAAATAAATACCTATAAATTTTTATAAAAAGCTGATTACTACACAATACTTTATTAAGGCTGCACGGATTGTATCCTACGCAATGAAAAATTAAAAAAGATAGAATGTGAGTTTGGATTGGCATTGACTTCGGCCGCTCCTCTTCTATAGTATCGTATAGTATAGCTGACGATGATGCTGATGATCTGTGGCCGGTGGGTCAATCATCATATCAAGAGGCGTTGATGCATCTTATTTTATCTAATAAGTTACCTTTATAGTAGGTTTAACTAAGATGTAGTAATATGTAGCAATTTTTAAACGAAAATTGCAAATTATTAATTTTTCGATTTCGTTTTTTTCTTTTAATCATCATCATCATCATCATCTCAGCTAAAAGACGTCCACTGCTAGACAAAGGCCTCCCCCAAGGATCTCCACAACGACCGGTTTTGTGCTGGTCGCATCCAGCGGCTTCCCGCGACGCGATTTCTTTTAAACCATCCTAGTATTATTAGAGGGACCAAAACAAAAAATATATTATATTCAAATTAGTCAAGCCGTTTTAGAATTTTAGCTAGAGTAACGAACAGCAATTGATTTTTATTTATATAGATAGATAGATTAGCTTCAAATATATATTTTTTGCAGAATATTGGATATGGCTATTGATGGCGAATATTAAAATAGAAGTTATTTTATCGTACACAGAGCTAAAACGACAATACATAGCGTTATTATTCTAAGAACACTAACACAATATTTTGCGACTATCTGAAAACATGTTGTCCTAAATCGTCAACGGTTATGTTCTTAAATGGAAATCTACAAAATAATTTTCGTATTTGCTGATTTTATTTTTTTTAGGCAATTGCTTGTTTGTACAAATAGACACTTAACTATTTTTTAAAATGATGTAATACCGGACCTATTTTTTTTTTTCAGAATATAATGTTAAAATAGGAATTTCAAAAATTTATTTATAACATGGTGTTACATTATTACTAGTTGAACTAACTATTTTTTTATATTAAAATATTTCAACATTAAAAGTACGATAGGCTTTTACCGAGCAGTGGGCCAGTCGTAGGCTGTTTACTTCTACTTCTTCTTCTAATATATGAAAAGACTAAAGGCGCTTAAATATTTATAAATTTTTTAAAATACAGTGAAAAAAATAAACGCCTACCCGACCCAGCCAGGAATTGAACCTGGGTTTTCCGCAATCCAGGCGGCTGCACTGACCGCTATGCTACCGGGAAGGCTAACGTAAGCGCTGAATTTTGTCACTGCTTTATAATGTATCATATGTCATACTCGTGAACGGGTCATCTTCATATGTCGTCTTCATATGTCATACTCGTGAACGGGTGCCGCCTGTGGAGGCTGGTCTGCTCTTGCATACTTATCTTTTTGTTAGTATTAATTACTATAGTTTGACTTTGTTTTTCTTGAACAATTTTTGACTTTTATTAGAGTACTGTAGTGGTACTGTATGACATTGTGGAAATTGAAACTATTAGGATTATGGAAGCGAATGAGACACGAAACTTAGTTTGTAATAAAAGATTTATTAAATATTTAGAAAGGGGTGTCGTGTCTAATAAGAGTAGCGCACACGGTTAAACTAGGCAAGAGCCACAACGGAACTAACAGTAAGAACTAAGAACACACAGAGGAAATGTACTCGGCCTAAGAAACAAAGCATTATTGTTTCTTATAGTTAATATAAACAAAATGTGTGATAGAGAAAGATTAACTGTGGTTAGAGAGAGAGACGTATTTATTTTTGTACATTCCAACACGCCCCCTCAAAAATAAATACTAAAATAAAAAATAATAAAAATGAAAATTAATCACTTTTAAAATATTCTAAAAGTATAAAACCTATCACATAATGTTACACTACTGACACACCCTTTCTTAGTCTGGGAGTAATATACAATTTATATCATATGGTCTAACATTTGTTGCGCAGGATTAGGGAAAACCCAGAAAAACCTAATCAAACCATATATGTTACGTATTAATTAAATAATTTTATACTAAATTAAAACTTAAACTTTCACTTAAGACCGAGTTTCTCCCTCATTTGAGTGAATTTCACTGATGGCAACGGTTTTGTCAAAATGTCTGCCAACTGGTCACCTGTAAATACATAAACCATTTTAATGACATTTTTCTCCACCTGTTCTCTGGAAAAATGATATTTTATGTCAATGTGTTTTGATCGCTTGTGACTAGTTGGATTATTTGCAATGCTGATACACCCATTATTGTCTTCATAAATAGGAATTGCGTGAGGTATTTCCAGGCTTATACTGGTTACCAATGACTTCAGCCATAACACCTCTCGAACTGCTTCAAACAAAGCCATATACTCAGCTTCAGTGGATGAAGCTGCGACTGTTTGTTGCCTCTTTGTTTGCCAGCAAATAGTGCATTGTTCAAATAATCTAAACAAATAACCTGTTGTACTTTTCCTTTCTAATTGATCACTTCCCCAATCAGAATCAACAAAGCCACAGAGTGTATGAGTGTTTATATTAGAACTCCGAATATAAGTGAGTTTTAAATCTTTCGACCCTTTTAAATATCGTAACACTCGTTTCAGTTGTGACCAAAGTGATTGATTGTTATTGTTACTAAATCTACTTAGGATGTTTACACTAAAGCTCAAGTCGGGTCTGGTGCACAGCATAATATACATTAAGCAACCGATAAGATTTCTACACGGAGCCCTTGTTCTTTCAGTGGAATTCAATGCTTCATAATCAACTTTAGTTTCTAATGGCGTAGCGACACTATTACAATCAATCATATTAAACTTTTCTAAAACTTTGTTTATATATGCCGTCTGATCTAAAGTGATTGTGTAATTTTGTCTTTGTATTCGAATTCCCAAGAAACATTTAATTTCCTTTAAATCTACCATTTTAAATTTATTCATTAAATACGTTTTAAAGCTATTCATAGTGTTTGTTTGCTGTTGCAATAACTACATCATCGAAATAAAGTACCAAATAAATGTTCTTTGAAATATCACCTTTGTCTAGAATATAAATGCATCGATCAGCTGATGAGTAACGAAATCCTCTTTCAATCAGTGTCTGTTCAAACATTTGAAACCAACAGCGTGCTGACTGTTTTAAACCATACAAGGATTTATTCAATTTGCAGACCATACTATTATCTGCACATGGGATACCTTCAGGAATTTTCATATATATTTCTTCCTCTAATTTCCCATTTAAAAACGCTGTTTTAACGTCCATATGGTGAACAACCAAATTAAATTGATTCGCAAAAGCTAATACGGTTCTAAAACTTGCAATCCTTGCAACAGGTGCAAAGGTTTCGTTATAGTCAGTCATGTACTCCTGACTAAAACCACGAGCCACTAATCGAGCTTTATATTTTAGAGGCTTTCCAAACTCATCATTTTTAATACTAAATATCCATTTACAATCGACAATATTTCTGTCAATAGGTTTCGGAACTAGTATCCAAGTTTGATTATCGGTTAATGATTGAATTTCCTCTTTGATAGCATTTTCCCACAAAAGTCTATCATCGCTGGATTCAATGTCTTTAAATGAGCTAGGTATTTTGCATACTAAAGAATCTGAATACAATAGATAGTTGACAGAAATATCTTCGCTTTCATTATAGTTTTTAGTGGGTAAACTTTTAATCCTTTCACTTCTCCTAAGATTTTGTGAAACTGATTCATCTCGAGATAATGTCAAGTCATGCTGCGATCTATTTTCTGTGCACACATCTGTATCACTTACAGACTTCATAGTTGGTGGAATTACAAATGCGGGTATATCGCCAGTTTGTTTACATTCATCTGATTTAGTCTTATCAGACTTGCACAACTTCCAATAAGCGTGCACGTCAGGATCATCAACCAAGCGGTTGACGCCATCAGTCATACTCTCAGACTGAAATGGCCTGTTTGATAGAAAATTAATTTCATCAATCAGGACATCCCTGACCACAACAAACCTATTATTTACCACATCCCACACCTTATAACCATTCGGTTTATAACCGATTAAAATACCCTTTAGTGATTTTTCACTGAACTTTGTTTTTCTATTTTTATTTAAATAATAAACGGTTGAACCAAACACTTTTAAGTATTTTAATTGCGGCTTTTTACTATGCCATAATTCAAAAGGGGTGTTATCTATTTTCAGTGCTTTAGTGGGGCTGATATTTATCAAGTAGGTAGCGGTCAAAACAGCCTCACCCCAGAATGATTCATTCAATGTCGCACCAGCTAGCATGGCTCGACTCCGCTCAGTAATTGTTCTAATCATTCTCTCTGCAATCCCATTAAAAGCAGGGGTATGCGGCACTGTCAAGTGGTAACTTATACCTTTTTGCACACAGAAATCTTTCATCCCTTTGGACAAATATTCACCACCGTTATCACAATATAAGTCGACAATTCTCAAGTTAAAATGAGCCTCACTCTTAGCAACATAATCTTGAAAAGTAGTAAAAACATCTGATTTATGAACTATTATGTATGTTGCACAGTAGTGAGTAAACTCATCGACAAAAATTACGAAGTAGTTTTTGCCGTCAAGTGTTGAAGGAGTGATAGGACCACACACATCTGAGTGAACATTGAATAGAGGTCGTTTCGTTAATTTTGGTTTTGCCTTTTGAAGTGGCAAACATGCTTGCTTACCCTTAGTACAAGCTTCACAAATGTTATCATTAGGTGTGACATGATTTATTTGTTCCATATCACAAAACATTTGCTTACTTTTTATTTCTTTAAACTTTAACTTTCCAATGTGACCTAATCTTTGATGCCATAATTCGTAATTATTGTTCACGACTCTATTCAATGCACAACTAGTATTTAGAACACACTTATTAATTAAAAAGTTAATTCCAATAAGATTGTTCAAAGACTCACCCTTTGTTACCACCTTACCCTTATCGTTACATATGGTAACTTCGCCATTTTTGTCAAAAATTACGCTCATTCCCGCTTGCTGTATCTTTCTTACAGACAATAGGTTATATGGGATGTCGGCACAATAAAGTACATCTTTCAGTACACCTTTTATGCCAACTTTACTGGTAACCTGTAGATTGCCTTTCTTTGTGGCGTATATATATGAGCCATTTTTCGCAACTGAAATCTTAACGGGTACTTTTAGATGAGTGAAGTACTGTGTTAAGTCCTGTCTGTTTATTAAATGGTCAGTTGCTCCGGAATCCAATATGAAATTGATACTTTCCTTGTCCAGTGCACTTTCATTTTGTAAAGTTTTTCTTCCGACCATAAAAGCATTTCCTGGTCGTTCTTGGCGTTCTTTTGCCATTTTTGCAAAACAGTTTTTCTGTAAATGTCCTGTTCTTCCACAATAGTTGCACCTTGCTCGGTTTTTGAATTTGAAGGATGGTTTATAAGACTGGTTCATTTTATTGGTTTTCTTTGAATGTCTGAATTTTGATTTACCAGTTTCTGATACAAGTTTCTCTGTTTGTAAGACTTTTAACGATGTGTCACGTCTCTGATGAGTTAATTTTACTTCATGAGCTAAAAGTCTGATTTTTACAAATTGTAGAGTTAAATCATTTTCTGCTAAAGTTTCAATAGCTGTAATTACACCATTGTAACTACTTGGTACAGTCATAAATAAATGAATGACTTTGTCCGCTTCTTCAAGTCTAGCTCCTGCAGCCAACAATTCGCAAATCATCTCGTCGAAATTTTGGAAGTGCTTTGTCAGAGAGTCAGTTTCTTCTAATTTTAAATTAAGTAAGCGTTTCCGCAAAGCAAGCTGTGTTGCAACGCTTTTTCTCGCATATATGGAGTCCAATTTTAATATTATGTCCTTTGCATTGCTGTCTTCACTTGTAAGACCTAGTAGCGAGTCCGATAAATATTCTATAATGGTGTTTTTCGCCAAACTCTCTTTTTTCTGCCACTCAGCACTGAGTTCACTTGGAGTGTTACCGTCGATAACGTCCAACACGTTTAATTCATTTAACAAATTTCTCAGTCTTAATTTCCACACACTATACTTTTCACCGTCGAAGGGCTTAATGTTCCTTTTTGAATTCATTATACTTGTAGTCTTTTTATTTAACAAACACTTATAAAAGTTTATTTTTAGAAACTAATTCACAGTCCACGAGCTGTCCTTAAACTTACTTACAGCTTACGAGATAACGTCACTTGAGTCTATTTCAAACACAAAAAGTTTTATTTTCTATTTTATACTTATTTTATTATTTTAATTTCACTGGGCCCATAACCTATTAGGATTATGGAAGCGAATGAGACACGAAACTTAGTTTGTAATAAAAGATTTATTAAATATTTAGAAAGGGGTGTCGTGTCTAATAAGAGTAGCGCACACGGTTAAACTAGGCAAGAGCCACAACGGAACTAACAGAAAGAACTAAGAACACACAGAGGAAATGTACTCGGCCTAAGAAACAAAGCATTATTGTTTCTTATAGTTAATATAAACAAAATGTGTGATAGAGAAAGATTAACTGTGGTTAGAGAGAGACGCATTTATTTTTGTACATTCCAACAGAAACTTATACCAGATGTAAATTTGATATATTAGATTTGTTTATTTATTTTGTTTTTTTACATGTTGTGGTTGTCTTCTATATTTTTTGTGTTTATTTGTAATGGATAGTGTCCTGCTATGATAGGGCATTTACCAATTTTTATTTTTATTGACGCTGTAAGGGAGAAAAGAGCTGGACACTTGCTGAGTTTCCTGCCGGTTCTTCTCAGTGCAAGATCTCCCGCCCAGAGTAGACTTACGAACCGATGGCATAGCGACATTCATAAGAGCTACTTGTAGCCTAAACTAAAAAAAGATTTTTGAATTTGAATTTGAATGCTTTTTTTTGAGTGCTGATAACGGCACAGCGCGCCATTGAAAATTTATAAAAAAAAAGTAAAAATTTAAAGGCGCTTATCCACTGAGGCTTAATGCTTTTCCATACAAACGAGTCACACATCTGAGCTACGCGTGGTTACATGCAGTTTTTATGGAAACACACGTAGGTATGCATAGCATGCGCGCTGGTGGACTGAATTAATTGTAGCGATTACATGAATTCAATGAGGCTCTTGCCCAGCAGTGGGACAGTTATAGGCTATTTACTTTATTTTACTTAACTCTTTGGGGCATAGTGGTTGATTTTTTTTACCACATATTTCATTTGGTTTTTAATTTTATCTCAATCACATAAAGTTCAAAATGTGGAGGGAAAATACATCTCTCTGACCCTGAAAGAGTTAAGATACGTTCGAGATAAGATAGCCAGTGTATCACTAGTTGAGGTTCCCGGGTGAAGTGCGCTTCCATCATTGGCCTTATCATCACTTAACATCAGAGATCAAGGCACTGTGCCTACCAGTAAAATCTAAAAAAACAAAAACAATACTTACTTTTGCCAGTGGACTAAAAACGTAATTTTCAACAACGCTTGCTATTTAATTCTAATTTGATCTATCGACACCATAAAAAGTATAGAAATAAGCGTCAAATAATCTCTATACAAACAAAATTCGAGTTAGCGTCCTCTAGTGTGTACAAATACAATATTAAGTAATGCTGATTCACTTTTCGGCTGCACCTATAAAATGTCCAACAGCAAACAGCCAGTTGGCTCGCAGCTAAAACAAACTGTATTCTGAAAAACTAGAGCAATCTCTATTTGTACAGTCGTGCAGGCGACCACTAAACGAAAAAGCTAGAATTTAAAATGTGTGCATAACAGACGGTATAATGCTTTGTAATAGCGTGTGTCCTATTTTCATGCACATTAAACTTGTACGAGTATATGTATGCTGTTTTATTAAAATTGCAAACTCAATTTTTGGGACTACAACTAAAATGAAGTCATGGCGTACGATAGAGGTTTTGAGGGACTATGAGTAAAAAAAAAACATTATATAAACATTTATAAATAGCTTGCCTACTTCTTAACTGATCTTTAGTATTTGTAAAAATATTATGATCGGATGTTAATGACGGTAGTTGTTAACATTGAATGGGCGCCTTTGGCTTTCAAAGTAAAAAGTAAATAGTGTTGAATAATTTCGGCGGGCTGGTTAGAACCACGATAGCTCAATTGCAAGAGCACCTGACCCGGTATGTCAGAAGGGTGCAGGTTCAAACCCTGCTCGTGGAAATTTTTTCAACATTTGTGTTTTTGTAATTTGTTCGCAACAAAATTTGCGTTAAAAATTATATAAACATTTGACTATGAGTAAATCAAAAGGTTTGTAAAGTTGTTCTGAAGACAAGTTTTAAAGAAGTAATACGCCGACCAGTTTTGTAAATATATCTCGATTTACTGGATCTGTAATCCTTCTGTAGCTTCTAATGTCTTTTGCCTGCTGAGTACGCCATCCATATGAAGCTTTTTTCTAAAACTGCAGCTGCAAAAGGATATTTTGAAAAATCATCTTCCGCTAGTGGTTTTAGAGTACGCATTGCTATAACACGTTCCATAGGTTTTTATGTTGTTCTCAATTCAAGATATTCACTAACAAAATACTAAATATAAACACTGCTTTTTATATCTTTAAACATTATCTACTTTAGTGTTTTAGTTGCTAGTGGAAAATATTTGTATGACACTCACCTGGAAAGTGATGGGTATATTAACGTGCATGTGTATAGCTATCAAAGTATCAAATATTCGTTAGCTGAAAGACATTTTGTGATATTCCCTTTGCCCGCGGCAGAATTCTTTACGCCAGAAGGACCTATGATAGTACCTACCACGTCTCAATGGACTCATTCGACAGGTAAAGGAAAAAGGTAAAAAAGTAAAAGAAAAAACATAATGTATTGTTGTACAATAGATACATAAAGAAACATAGGAAATTAGTTTAACAAATAAGTACATAATACTAAAATTACAAAACATGTAACACAACACTAAACTGAACGAAACCAACATACATTGGTCCATTACCTGTACTTACAAATATCAAAAAAGAACACAAAATTACCACTTTGCCAAATCATCATCATCATCATCATCAGCTCATTTTACGTCCCCACTGCTGGGGCACGATTCTTCCCTAGGGATGGATAGGGAGAACAGGCCATAAACCACCACGCGGGCCCAGTGCGGATTGGTGGTGGTAACGAATACTAATGCAGCCGGGACCAACGGCTTTACGTGCCTTCCGAAGCACGGAGGAGCTCGAGATGATAAATGTTTGGTCACCCATCCGATGACCGGCCTTTGCGAAAGTTGCTTAACCTCATCACTCGCAGACCGGGCGCGTTAACCATTGCGCCATCGAGCTCTTCGACAAATATTGTTATCACCACCTGACGTCAAATAGGCGCACTCAGATGGAGCCATCAGACTTTGTGCAATCATCATGAGCAGTCTTTAAACAACCCATTGCTCAGACTACCACCACTACCACCATCTTATCAAAACTTACCGCCATAACATCAATGTTTGTAGCATTGTTGTGTATAGCAGTTAGAGATAAGATAGCCAGTGCATCTCTAGTTGAGAATTCCGGGTGAAGTGCGCTTCCACCAATTGGCCTTCACTCAACATCAGGTGTGATCAAGGCATTGTGCTTACCCGTAAAATATTTAAAGAAAGATCTTCTCACACTGTAATCATAGGTCCATGATGGCTGGTGGTATCAAGACCTATGGTTGAAAGTGCGAAGGAGCGCGAGATATTTTTATTCGGTCACCCGTCTTGTGATTTTTTGTTGCAAGATCTTAGGCGCTGTGCTATCGAGCCATTTTTAATCTGACGACGATATTAACGACTGCCATGTTACGATATCCGCCGGGACCAACGACTTAACGTGCCTTCCGAAGCACGGAAGAGCTCGAAGGAGAGCGCGATTTACATATTTATATAGTAAGCTATTTGAGACTATATTGCTGGGTGATTTTTTAACGTTCGTTGCTAAATGCGAAGCTTTAAGATATTTAAAGGAGTCTCGGGACCAAATTTGATTACAACTAAAACGGCATCGGGGTACATTATTTTTAAACAAATTTGCTAGTCGAGATTTTTGTCTCTTGATAAAGGTAAAAAAACACACTGCTTTATACAAAGCAGTGTGTTTTTTTACCGTACTCCGCGCTAGTAAATGTCATATTTTGGAAAGCAATGATACCAATGCGGAAAACTAAAGAATAGTTTTCATTTTTAATAAACTGTTTCATATTATTTGGAACTGGATGCTCCGAAAATCCGAAATCGGTGTATAAATGACGGAGTTCTCAGGTAACAAACATTTAAAAAAAAACATAACATACAAGTGAATAGAGAACCTCCTCCTTTTTTGAAGTCGGCTAAAAGTAAACGCCATGCAGTTTTAGTTTTTATTAAAAGCGAAATCGAGACTCCTTTCAGTATTTTTTACTATTTCTTTTAGTTTCGGATTTGGGCATCCAGTTCCACGGTCACATAAAAAAACGTAGGTACTTACTTTTTTATAACTAAAAAATATCTGAACTACATTTTGCATTGAAAAGGGGATTGTAACTTGACAGATTTTTTTTTCTCTATTTCTATTTGCTTGTCTCCATATGCAAAATTAATTTTCTTTCCTTATTACACAGTTTTTAATAATACTATATAAAGTAACAGACGCCTGTCGCCTATCCAAAACTGTAAAATTTCTTGAATCAATATTCTACCATATACTTTAAACATAAAGTTCAAAATCTATTGGGGACATTTGTCAGTTTGTGGTAGTCTGGTGCACAGGCGTGTTGTAACTAACAAAGTGGTGATTTCCATTTTTAAATCATGCCATAAAGCCAGTCATATACAGGGTGTCTCATTGAAATGGGTGAGTATGGGAAAATCTGAAACTATAAGACATACGAAGATCTGTTCTTAGGAACCATGTCATCGATTTTAATAAGAAGAAAAACTGCATTCATACATTTTAAAAAAACCTGTACTCAGCTCGGAAATCGAACCCGGTTGTTTTGAAAAAAATAAACTTACACTATATCTATTTAGATATCGATTGTGTAGGTTTTAACCAGTAAATGGCTCTATGAAACTTGATGTCTAAAATTAATAAAATGCATTGTTTTCACATACTTTAATTTATTTTAGTAGGTGTTCAAATTAACCACCGTTTTTTTCTATACAATATTCAACACGTTTAGGTAACGATATTACAATTACAAAACCAGCAAAGAGGTACAAACAACCATAGAGACAATTTTACATGCCTGAACTTGTTGAATGTAACGGTGGTCACTTCGAACACCTACTAAAATAAATTAAAGTATGTGAAATCAATGCATTTTATTAATTTTAGACATCATGTTTCATAGAGCCATTTACTGCTTAAAACCTACACAATCGATATCTAAATAATAATAGTGTAAGTTTATTTTTTTCAAAAAAACCGGGTCGATTCCCGAGCTGAGTACAGGTTTTTTTTTAAATGTATGAATGCAGTTTTTCTTCTTATTAAAATCGATGACATGGTTCCTAAGAACAGATCTTTGTATGTTTTATAGTTTCAGACTTTCCCATACTGACCCATTTTAATAAGACATCCTGTATATATTAAACGTGAAGCAAACATTTTGTACCCCTTTTTACAAACGCGAACGGAGGAGTATGAAATTTCGCACATTTATAATTTATATAGAGAAGGAGTACAGAATGATAGTATTTTTTTTAATTATGCATAAAAATAGATTAAATCATTAAAACAAACATTACACACACTACCATGTATTTGAGACACACGCATGTGAATATGACACACACATAATATACTCTTTTCAAAATATTCAAAAATGGAAGAGGAGCGGCCGAAATCTGTCAATGCCAATCCAAACTCACATTCTATCTTTTTAAATTTTTCATTACTTCATTCTTGCATTCATCAATCCGTGCAGCCTTAATAAAATTACGGTAAAATTTTGTCCACTGGGCGACTACTAGGTAGTTATTTAGTTAACTAGATGATGACTAATCCTGAATACATAATTATAACGACTCTTCCACACTGTTGAACATGCACTAGAGTAATTAAAAGTTCACGTTTCTAAAAGTTTCCCGTGTGTAGACCGAACTCAACTAAAGCCTGGGTGATTAGAGGGACTAAATAACAGGACGTGCGAAACTAACCAATTTGTGTGCGGATGTTAACATATCAGAAACTCTATACTAACATTTGAAAAAAACCCCTCGGTGGCCGTGTAGTAATGCGCTCGGCTCGATACCCGAAGGTCCCGGGCTCGATTCCCAGGTCAGGATGCATTGACGACCTCCTTGGTCGAGTGGCTTGCACACCGGTTTTCATGGTGTCGCCATCTCTGAGGTCCCGGGTTCGTCAATTTAGAAAGACCCGTTTCGGGTCTGGGTGTTTCCTTTGTATAATAAGTATGTATTTAAGTATATTGAGTATGTTTATCCGTTGGCTAGTTAACCATTTCTCGAGTTTCTTAAGGAAGTTTTTCTTGGGGCTAGATAATTGGTATGAGTGTGGCAAACATTTATTATTTATTATTATTACTATATTTAGCTCGGGTTTGTGATTACCAACCCTAGTGAGCAAGCGTGATGATTAAGCCGTTACACATAAATTGTAGTGATGACTTGATTTCAGAAATAGAGGTCTTTGCCCAGCATAGGCTGACATAGGCTATTTACTTGAAAAAAAAGGAAGTTACAGACTACAAAAAAAAACAAAAAAAACAAATGTTGCAAAATTTCCACGAGCAGGATTTGAACCTGCACGCTTCCGACATACCGGGTCAGGTGCTCTCCCAATGGAGCTATCGTTACAGATGTTAAATAATTACTTTATAAATCGATAAAAGATATTATTACACAAAGAGTGCTTTGTTAAGGTTAATATGATTATTATTATTATAATTTGGGGGTTAAAGTTACTCGCGTCCGTAGGTTTACCCTTGAGACCCTACACGTGACCCCTGGGTGGTGCTAAATGAGTGACACTGTCTGAGTGGTAGAGCCACGCTGCGTTGCAGCACGAATTAGGCCGGCTCGCCCGGCGTAATACCACCCTCCCACAGAATATCCGGCGTGAAACAACGGCACTCGTTGTTGTGTTGTCCGGTGAGTGAAAGTACCGGAGGCCCATCTCTCACCCCTCCCCCCTCCCAATTCCTACTCCCTCCTCAAGATCCAACTCCTTCCTCAAGGTCGGCAACGCATCTGCGATAACTTTGGTTTTGCGGGTGTCCATGGGCGGCGGTGATTACTTTCCATCAGGTGAGCCGCCTGCTCGTTTGCCTCCTTTTAACATAAAAAAAGAAAAAAAAAATTATGAAAATTATTTTACACACCTCTGTGGTCTGTTGGTTAAACCGCCGGTGTTAGACCTAGAGATCCCAGCTTGGATTCCAATTGTACTAAGTTTGTGGTAGGGTTTGTTCGAAGTCCGCCTGTATAACTACTACTACCTTATTTAAGTCGCAAACTTGTAAAGGTAAGAAAGATACTCAGCAGTTGAGCAAACATAAAACAGTAGATAATTATACAATATAGAATACCTATTATACAAATAACTATACAGCGGCCGCTCGCGGTTTCACCCGCGTGGTTCCCGTTCCCGTGGGAATATCTGGATAAAAAGTATCCTATGTGTTATTCCAGGTTATAAACTATCTGTATGCCGAATAGGAGATTTGGGTCCCAAATTGACAACAGCATCACTAAACGGCCTTGTTAGTAACTAAATTGACTTAGACCATTAATTTACCTTTTACCGTTAACTTTCTAAAGTGCTATAACAGTTTCAAAAACATGACAGTTAATACAACATCCAACAAATAACAAACATCCTATAAAAATAAGAAAATCAAAGTTGTGAATAACAACAAACATTACCATACCCCGAAGGATAAAAATGTGTTAGGGAAATACGGCAAATTTATCATAAACACTGTTAGACCTGCAAAAGAGTTGGGCACGACTCCCGCTGGACGCATTTCCATTAAATAAGTAGGTTCCGAGAAACATTACCGTGGGGCAGTCTGTCGGCTGATTTATCGCCTTGGGCTTTGTATGTATTTACAAAGGTATTCAAAAGAAATTTTCGGGAAAGCCAGTCCTGACAACGTTATTGCATTGGCAAATAGAATGTGCAAAAAAATCTTGTGACAAATAAAGAAACGAACTAAACCTGAAAGTAGTAAAGTAGTAAACTGCTTTCATTGCTAAGCAACGGCTTTCGTTGTTGAAATCAAAACAAAGCATCGTTTTAATTGATCAGTTTTAGCTAAACCACCATACTTACGAAGGGTTGTTGTACCTTCGCCACAAAGTTAGTTTGCCACGTTTTTGTAACTCCATACATTGAAAGTTAGTTCGCTACAGGTAGGTAAGGGTTATTGTTACTTCGCCACAAGTCTTCATAGTACATCATTTTTTACATAAAGTACCGGTAGCAAAGAAAGTTCGTTTTGAGCGCTCGAAATGAAAGGTAGTTATTTTATTCTAAAATCGGCCTTATATGTTATATTATGTTATAAACAAAAAAGCTAATGTTACGTTAGTGATCACAAACTGGGCAGTACGTTTAGTGTAATTTTTTTGATTTACCCTCTTTCTGTCAGACTTTCTTCGCATTGAACCAATGTTTGCTGTCTATTGTGGTTTATTGTTTTCGATATGGATGTCATTTAAGTTTTCAGTCTACAATACTTTGATGAAGTTCTGTCCTAATTATTGAATTACCTTAGTAAATTGCAATTACCTTATAATGTAGAATAATGGCTCAAGAGAAAAATCAAAATTTTAAATTAATCAGTAACGAGTGTAAGTTTCTCATTTAAGTGAATTTAATAATTCTTATGAGAAATAAAGATTCTTAAACCTGAAGCATAGAAAATGGATGGCCTGCGCTCTCCAATACGCTGTATGGTTGAAACTTATAATAAGTTGTTTATCGATACTGATATCTTTGCCTGTAACGCTAAATTCAAAAAGCCCCTTTTGGATACTCTATCTGTTTAATTTGTCACATTGTTTCCTCTCCCTTGTTTGAAGTACCCACTGTACCTATTTTATATTTTTATTTTTAGTTTTTAGCTGTTTTTTTTATATTTTTTTGTAAACCCTTTAGTTGAATTTGTTTAGTAGATTATCGGCACCTAGTGATTGAAATGAAAAAAAAAATATTTTGTGTAACTGCTGGATAGCTGCATTATTATTATTTTTTTTTTTTTACTATTGTTTATTATTAGTCATAATGCTGCTGTTTGCAAAAGCAAACAGCAACATTATGAATATTAAGAAGTGTATTTCGGGGGTTTTTTATAATAATAAATATATTAGGAAAACCTAATAAATAAAAAAAAAACCTTGAAATACACTTTGCATGCCCTGGGTATTGAGCCCAGGACCTTCGGGTTGGCCAAACGCTTTGTTAATCGGCCACCGAGGTGTTCTAAAGAACTGATTTCTTCTCGTCATTAAGCTGCTATTTAACAAATTGATTACATAATTCTATGCCCCGTGCGTAATACATTGCAATTCTGATGTCAAGGTCGTTGAATATGGCCTGTTCAACAAACCGGTCGTGCGTGTTGTTCCAGTCGATCCCGCTGCGTTTCAATCAATCTATCTCGCTCATCGTGCATTCACTAAACGAGACACTCTGGCGGCTGCGGCGGCGCGGCGCGAAACAATAACAACACCTATATCGGACATTATCTCATTACACACAGTTGGACTGCGCTTGTCACAGCTCGTTGCTTAGGTACTAATGAATATTTGGAATGTACGCGATGTAAGGAGGCCTTTCACTATCTATGCCTGAATATTTCAGCTGAATAGGCAAAGCGGTTACTGGATACTGAGATCGGTTGGATGTGCCCTTAATGTAAAAATAAGCAGCCCGAAGGCGATAATTCCAACGAGTTAGTAGGACCAGACGGTCGTACGGTGTAGACACACCTACGGGTTTGGCGGACATAACTTTTAACGTTACTCGTCGGAAGATTCAAAACAGATCCGATCTGCAATTACCTACGGCTGCCTCAGCGGATTATGTCACACGCTCTGACATTCAAACTTTAAACGGGAGGAAATGGAGGTCTGCAGTCGGCGATGTCATTGGCGTACTAAAGAGGGCATTGAATATCCGTTAAGTATAAAGAGTTAAAAGATCAGCTTAGTGAAATTAAAGAGTCTCAAATATTTTTGAGTGGGCAATTCGATGACTTGAAGTTGGATTCCGATAACCACAAGTTAGAAATTATTAATCTATAAATTAAAAGTAAAAAAACCTTTTTAAAAAACAAGTTTTTAAATGTTTATATAATTTTTAACGCAAATTTTGTTGCGAACAAATTACAAAAACACAAACGTTGAAAAAATTTCCACGAGCAGGGTTTGAACCTGCACCCTTCTGACATACCGGGTCAGGTGCTCTTCCAATTTACAAGTTACAACAAGTTTTTATTTAAATGCGCTAAAAAGAAAAAAATAAACTTTTACTTTAAAACTTTTACTATCAACTTATAATTTATATGATATAAAAGCTTGTCGCGAGATTTACTTGTGTATCATCATCATCATCATCATCGGCCTATCTTAGTCCACTGCTGGACATAGGCCTTGTGTATATAAACAAGTAAATTAAATAACTTGATGTGATTGATTTTAAGCCTCGGCGATTTTAGCTTAGGTAAAATTGAATGTTGAATTTTGTCTCTTTAAACGGATGAAATCAGTACAACTCTATAAAAAATAATAAGGTAGGTAGTCTAGTAGTAGTAGCGTACGTCAAAGTCAAAGTCAGGTCGTTTAATCAATATAAGCCTTCACAAGCACTTTTCGACGTCAAAACTAATGATACAATTTTAATAGTAATAATAGTAATAATAGTAATAATTCTTTATTGCTTACACATGTGGTACATAAGAGGTGTTAAAAAAAAATAGGTAAAGATCAACACATGAACCCTGCAAGGGTATAACAACTTAGATATATAATATACAGTTAAACAAAGTAAAAAACAAAAATTTCTTATTTAGGTATTACTTATGACACGTTAGTTTTTAAATAATAATAAACTAAAATACAGTTTAACTAAACTACTAAGTCTACCACAATTTCGGATTTTGATAGAGCCTTCGACCTAGAAGAGCTGGCAAGAAACTCAAAAGCCTTTTTTTACGAAAATATAAGCGTAATTACTATCAGATGAAACTAGTTAACTTAGTAACACATTGGCAACAAAAATCTTTTGTACCTTTTAGAGCTAAGTAGATTTTATTTCAACATCAAACTATAACCCTAACGACATCGTTTTGGCCAGGATGTTTTATTTACAAGGCATCCCCGTGCCGCATAAAGGCAGCTATTCACGAGACAAGTAATGCTCATCATACTCCTTTTTCCACTTGAGATACGTGATCCCGTTAAAAGGCCGGAAGGAAGCCCCAGGATACTGTGGTATCATACGGAGACGAAACACACGACTCCAAATTGTTAGGAGAACCGCTGCAGTCTTTATCCTGTATTTTTCTCGTTGTACTGCTGAAATATGTAAATGAAAACAAATGACTATTGAAATGGGTTTGAGATTATTTGACACACCTAAGTGAAGACGAATAAAGTGTAATTTTGATACAGTGTTTGCGTTGACTTTCGAAAACAATATACTTAAGACTATTTTGATACTTGGTTTCTGCCAATAAAGGAAATACTTCAAATTCAAATAAAAAAAAAAAAAAAAAAAAATTTAAATCTGTACTTGCAGATAAGGCATAGCAGCAGCAACAGCCAACCGCTTCACCGCTTATGGTCTATGGCCCGTTCTCTCTATGGTGTTTACATCTATGATAAGATAAAATAAGACAAGATCTATAGGGAAACCTTGTCCCCCAGCACTAGGGACATTAAAAAATGAGCTGGCGATGATGTGATAAACAGCATAGTACTTTTGCGGTTGGTAAAAACGGGGATCATTTTACATAGGATTAACGAGAATCAAAAATAGGGATGACTTGCGAGTCACACGACAACACGGTCTAATATTTGTTACCTTAGGTCTCGTTTGAACGGTTGCCACTTCGCAGAATAGATCTCGTCGGATCTAAAAAGTGGAAAGGAACAGGCTTTCGTATTTGCCATAAGAAGGCTGAACGGATCCAACGTAAAATATACGTTTAAGATTCGGGACAGGCTTTCTGTATTGGACTTAAAAGTGGCAATCTCTTTTTTTATCTAAGTAAAAGCGTTTTAGAACCGTGAATCGAACGTTTTATATTGTAAATTTTGACCGTAAAGTTCGAATTACCATCTGAGTAAATCCGAGGATCGAGATAAATGGAATTTAACTGATTCAAGACTGTTTTGGGCGTACCAACAATAGAACTTAAGTCTACGAATTTGTTGGAAAGGAAATCTGAAAGTTTTTGATTCTTTTAAATTCAGAAGCACGCCCCACAACTTTTGCGTTAACCATATAATATTTAACAGTGTTTTTAGTGTAACGTTTGACTGAAACTTAGGTCATGAACGCGGCCGGTGTATAGCTTGGCTGCCACGTGAGGTACTTATACTGGTATATTATACAATGAATACTGTATACTGAGAAGTTTGCATTTGTGTAGCACTATTGTGTTTTGACAGTTAGGAATGGGATTAGATAGCTAGTTTATCAGTACATGAACATTCCGGGTGACGTGCATTTCCACTTTCGGTCTTATCGTTGTAAAATCAAGTGGTTTAAGTCGTCATGATACTTACTATTGTTTATTTAAACATTTGCATACGTTTATATATCTGACTGAGATCCTTCGCTTTGTTTGTAAAAAGTATGATACGTGTTTGTGTAAATTTTTCTTAGCTACTTTTAAACGGACTGTTTTTGTCCCCGAAATCGAATTACGAGTTCTTGCTAGTCTGCCACTTTCTCGCACTGCTTGTTCCACTCTCCCATAATTACGGAATAAATAAAATATTATAAAACAGAGAACAACAAACACAGAGCTCTGCATAATTCCCAGAACATGTGCCAACAAAGAAACAGAGAGTGGAATTTTCATGAAGTGGAACAATTACTGGGGAGCACTTAGTAATATTTAATTCCAGCTTTTTAATGAAAAGCTTTTTGCGGAGACTGGCGAATGAAGTATTGTTTACATTCATAGCTACACTCGCGGCTGTTTTGTTGCTACGTTCGGTTGTCCAGGATCTTCGATGGCACAGATCGGTGCGACATGAGTTGTGAAATGTATATTAAAAATTAAGTAAAATTTGGGAACGATACTACAATTTTTTTGTTAATTATCATTTACATTATATGTATTATGTTATTTATACATATAATGTATGTATGCCATCATATATTATTTAGAAAAGGTTTCAGAAAGGCTAAACGTAAATGATAAACTTGACGCATTAGTAACTTTATTTTCAGGCTCAACCAAATCCGAAGAAATGTGTTCAAGAAGTCGCATATAAATACCGCGCTTTATAATTAAAACCAACAACCAAAACGAATTATCGTTACTTATACATTATTACTCATTAAGTCAGAAGCGCAATCAGACTATGCAAGTGGGCTCCATATACCTCTTAGATACTTTATTTGGAAGCTAACGAACACTTATCTAGATTGCAATTTGACACTTATTAGCCTCTAACCGACAAAAGCTATCTTACAATTACCTGGGAGGCTCACCGTTATTTAATGGACTTTTATCAGGATGGCTGCAGTATTAGGTTTAACTGCCATTTATTCACTTTCATATAGGATAGCAATAAATTGTCCATATTAAAAGAAAACAAAAACTATACATTGTACTACAATAATAAAAGCAGCAGTCGAGTGCAAGCAGGAAGAAAATAGTAAATATCCTGAAAACGGCAAATATAGGCATTTAATAGAATATAGGCCACGTTCAGCTGCAAGAAGGCCCTGAAACTGTATAATTGCATTGCAAACCTCCACGCACTGTAATATATCAGCGGCACTACTATGTGTTCACTCACTCAAAACTCGCTTGAAACAGCAAATCAGCAACAATTATTATTATTAAATTCATTTATATTATTATAGATAAGTGCACATCCAATTAATTCATTATAGCATTTGACAAACACAGAAACACATTATTAAAATCAAAATTTACAATATAATATAATTACAATATAATATAATATAATTTAATTTGAATTTTACTAGTGGCCAGCGGGACATAAAAAAAAAAATTTAAATGTTTTTTCTTTTTTTTTCCTTTCCTATCTCCCGCCGGAGGAATAATAATTGTGAGGCACTGGTGCATGCAAAGACATCCAGTGCCCCATGAAAGGGCCATCCATCCTACCCGCAATTAAACTCAGGAGGCTGTTGCCGCTGGCCCGCGACCGCCGCGCCATAGAGGTGGCCCTCTTACGCATGATGGTGTGAAAACCATCCAGGCGGGCTTCCGCGAACAATGATCATAGCGCGAATTGTTTTTGAAAAACAATTGACGTTCACTTCGTGTTTTTTTCGTAGTATTTACAGCGACAGTGGATGTTTAAAGAACGCAATGGGCGATTTGTTTCATTTAGTTAACTGCGTACATTTAATATTTTGTAAGACGGACTATCGACGGGTGTTGTTTTGTGTGCATATTTATTACTACAGTTTGCGTGAACTAAAGTAGGGCTGCAAGCGGCCTCTTTACTGCATACCTGTACTGGTATCTGTACTGAGCCCAAGCCCTTTCGACCAGCCGACACGTCTACGACTCAATTGCGACAATCTAAACGCTCGGTCACGACCCGCGAGGTTTCTGCTATTTAAAACGACTACAATCGTATCTCAGCGGCCAGATTTTTACATCTTTCAACGACCATGAGCTTTCGAGTAGTGTAATAAAAAAGTGAAGGCCTAGTATGACATTAATCAAAACTTATTATCCACCTAATTAAGCTTAAAATATTACCCTCAAGTAAGTGTGAGTTTTGGTCACCTTGAACAAAGAGATAACGACCTATTAAAAAAAAAATTAGAGTCGTACTTACTCACACTCTGGCCTAAAACTCAGCTGATTTAATACGACTCTGTCCTGGCTCGCCTAAAGGAATTAAACGACATTTAACTGATAAGTTTTGTTACAGACATTTTTCGTAGTCTAAATGTATGTCCTAATGTAAACAAATGGATGACGACAACGTGGAAGGATGAGACGGGAAGATAGCGGGATGAGTTGGACTCCAGCTTTTTGGGACGAGCTAGCTGAGGATAGAGATAGGTGGAAGGAGGGAGGGCTAGGCCTTTGCCCTGCAGTGGGAAAGTAGTGGCTGATAATAATACTAATAATAAATGTCAAAAATTTATTTATTTTTATTTATTAGACATCATCAGACATCATCAGCCTACACGCGTCCACTGCTGGACATAGGCCTCTCCAAGAGCACGCCACTGAGCACGATCCGCGGCTACTCTCATCCAGCTCTTGCCAGCCACCTTGCGAAGATCGTCGTTCCACCTAGTCTGAGGGCGTCCTACACTACGTTTGCCTATACGCGGTCTCCACTCAAGAACTCGTTTACCCCATCGGTTATCGGTTCTTCGGCTATTATGGCTGGCCCACTGCCACTTCAGCTTGCTAATCCTGTGGGCTATGTCGACGACTTTGGTTCTCTGTCGGATCACCTCGTTCCGGATCCGGTCCCTCAGAGAAACTCCAAGCATAGCCCTATATATTTTTATTTATTTATTTTAAAATAATACTCTTAGTATATGTCATAGTTTATCTTATGGCTAAGTGTTGTCTTTATTACAGGCAGTCACAACATGCAATATCATAAAATTAAGCTCCGAAAAAACAATGTGGACGTGCAATGAACGGGATATTTGCTTGCCGCGTCGCAAGACGCTCGTGCTTGTTAATTAGTCTCATGCCGTATAATGAAATAGATATTTGCTAGTCGCTTCACATATTGCTTGTTTGTAGCACTCTGGTAAGGCGGATTCCTCTGCGATGCGGTAATCTTGCACGCAGCGTCCCGTCGTATAATTACCTTTGTCTGTATTAGATGCAACGCTTTCAAGTGCTAGGTGTCGAGTAGGATAAAGCTGTTTGTAGTTAGATTCATGATAATTAACGTGTCTGTAGTATTATATTCTAATCTTAGACAGTTACAGAAGACACAAAGTTACACAAATATGTAGAAAAATAAATTGGCGATTTTATTATTTTCCTTTTAGATCTTCAATGGATATTATTAAAATGTTCATATAATTTTAACGCAAATTTTGTGGCGAACAAATTAAAAAAACATAAATGTTGAAAAAATTTCCATGAGCATTATTTGAACCAGCACTCTTCTGACATACCAGGTCAGGTGCTCTCCCAATTGAGCTATCGTGGTTCTAACCAGCCCGCCGAAATTATTCAACACTATTTACTTTTTACTTTGAAAGCCAAAGGCGCCCATTGAATGTCAACAACTACCGTCATTAACATCTGATCATAATATTTTTACAAATACTTAAGATCAGTTAATATTATTTTGTACTCTTTATTTTAACTTGCTTGCTAACTCTGAGGTCTATTTACAGACCTAAGTAAATATGTAATCAATTTATACTTACTACAAGTTTTTATCTTATACGAGTATAAGCTGCCCTTATATGGATATAGACATATTCAATAAAAAAAATTTACAATTTAAATTAATTGTTTCTGACATCATAAAAGCCAGATGGTCCTCAAACTAACTTAATCTTAATTAGTATATTATTATTCTTTCTTAATTCTTTGTCATTTCATTGTTATGTTTTTGTTTTTGTTTTGTAATGTGTTTATTTTCTATTTGTTTCTTTTGATTATCTGTTTAAAATGTTGAACATGCTGTGTACACTAAATTTAACAAAATTTATAAGCAATTACTATAAACATGTATCTTAGAGAATACGTGTATTTACTGTTATCTGTCAGTGTACCTGAAAACAAATACATAAATTTTCACTGCTTGGCAAAGATCTCTCATCTTACTCTCTGTTCTTATCTATCTATGTCTATGGCAATTTTGGGTCAATCCTTTGTGAAGTCAGAACCTTCATAATTTAATAGACAATTAAAGACAACAATGACAAATGACTATCTGTTAGAATCAAACATTTTGCAACAACGATTAACCTTAAACCAGGGGCACAATGATATTAGCATGCAGTCTGCAAGGGACATCAACATACAGTACCACATTTTGCCGCATTGTAACTGACACACGATAATTCTGTCTCGTCTCGTGGGTGTGTAAAAGCCTCTCCGCAGCCTGAGTTAGCCGGCCAACTTGGAGCAGGCTAGATTTATAGCTTGAATTTCAGAGCGGCCTCGCTGCGGCGCGTCGCTCCATCTTAACGCCTGATGAAAAATTATGTAGGCTTACCGACTATCTGCAATTTGGAGTTAGAATTCCAGATTTATTTTATACGAGAAATGGTTCTTGATTCTTGTATTAAATGTAATGGTATTTTTTTTTTTAACAAACAAGAAATTTATGACCGAAAATACACTGCATTGCATACTGAATTAACGCCATACCTGAAGATCCCGGGTTCAGATCAAGGTCGGGCTAAGTTTGTTTCGGTTTTGCGATGCATAACCTGGGATTGTGATCACCAGCAAGCGTGGTGATTAAAATCATTACCCATAAATTGTAGCGATGACTTAAATTTTTGAGGCCTTTGCCCACCAGTTTTTTTTACCCAATTTTACTTTACTTACTTACTAATGAATCTGCTTTACGTTTAATTGGGATTAGAAACCCTAAGCATTGATCTGTTCATTAGATTTCTAAATTATTTGAAAGCGAACTCAACGTAAGCGTAATGCCTCCATTTTCCCAGAACTCAAGCATTTAATTTCGTAAGTCATTGGATACGTCGAAAATCCGAAAACAGCGTTAGTATTAAATCGTTGGACTTAAAAGCTTTCTGGACAATTTCGACGATTTAGTTAATGATAAGATTTTTTTATGATTTCTTCATTTTTATATTAAGGCTCGATTTGGCTAAATGCGCTTTCGTTTTATCGAGTTAGCGAAATTTTGAGGATTTCGAATGTGCCATCATTTTTTCTCAGTGCCCATGAATGCATTTGCTAAATCTGTATTACTTACTGATCCATCAACTTTTGCTTGATATAATCAAGCATTAATTTTGACTGTGTCCGGTCAAATTAGTTAATTAAAAACTAAACAATAATGCAAAGTAATTCAGTTGTAACTATTTCATTACCATGATAATCATGGATCAGTTTTAATGGTAGATTGAATGATTTTGATTGAATTATGTAAAATTATTGTGACCTCACATAATGACACAGAAGCTTTCAAACAGTCGAGAAATAACATGAAATGTCTTACAATCCCATCCGTATTGAAATTTCCGATAAAAAACAATGATAATTATTTAAAACAGACAGTACATTTTGAGAACGAGCTGAAAATGTCCTTATATCTAAATCTTTTTACAACATGCAGGAATATTTTGGCGAAATAATATAATTTGTTTCAATTTGTTTACGTTTTAAATATCTATGCTATAATTGGTATTTATTAATTTAATTTAAGTTTAATTCGATTTTATTAATTTAATTTGTATGTTTATTGTTGTAAAAATTGAATTATCAGACGGATCAATTAAGTTAGGAACCAAAAACACAGGTGAATTTGTAACTAACGAAAACATATATTAACACCAACATCTTGTATGACATTGTACCTCTTGAATATGAATATGAAAAAACATTTGCAACATTAGGAATATTATCTTATCTTTCCTACTTATCTCTGAGTTATTCTCAGGTTTTATTTTAGAATATCTGAAAAAGCTTATAAGTCTTTGTTAAATTATGAATTTAGTTTTGATCTAAATACATTTTTCCTTCTGTGGCCAAGCAAACGGACCCCACAGATAAAATGTCGGAAATCCAAAGCCGATTTTAAAGGGTTATGAAATGGTCCAATGCAAGAAATTTTGTTTTATTTCGTAAATAAATGGTTAACAATTTTGTTATTACTAGAGACTACGAGAGCAGTAATACAAATATCATTTCTGCCGCGCTAAGGGTAAGAAGAGTAAGTCGAAAATGTCAAAGTTGAGAAAATGGCGGTAAAAGTTTTCGATTAAATTTTTACTTACTTCTACTTTAGCTCATAAGTTTTAGTAGGTCTGATTTTTTCAATATGTAGCTAAAATGGAGTTCTTTCATGATACATACTTAATAATTGCTATTTATTTATTATAATATGTTTAATTGACGAAAACTCCTATTAGTGTACGAGTTAAATTTATTTGTACTGATTGCTTAGAATAACCGCAGTAAGTACTATAGTTACTGCTTTAATGCTAAGTATTCCATACATAGGATATCTATGTTTTGTATGAAATTACGTATCACTTTGGGGTCAAAAAAAACTAAGATGTTAGCTAAATAGTATTAATAATTATATATAATTTAAAAGATCATATAGTGAGAAATCTATACATTCCTTGAAATGTAATAAATTACTTATAGGTTTTTTTCTACAAGGCTCTGAAAGTATGTAATTAAAGTAAATACCGTTTAATTTTTAAAGCATTTTTGTTTTGGTTTTTTGTATTTAACTCACTATATTTTATACCTAAACGTATTTATTTATTGCTTTTGTTTGATATGAAGTGAAACTGACTGAGTTTTAATGAGTGTTTGTGCTTGTTGAAATAGTAGCGATGAGTCATAACTAAAAGAATATAGGTATGTTTCATAATTACAACAATCAAAACTCTATTGTTCAAAACTTCTTATCAAAATAACAGACACAATAAACTTAGAATATTTTAAACAATAAAATATGTATTATTATTATTATTCTCTTTGTTAAATATATATCTTAAGATCTTTTTTTACAATATTTTATATAAAAACATATTTACAATATAAAATATTATAAGAAACTATACCTAGGTTGCCACTTTTTTTAAATTATTATTATTATTTTATGTATTCCTCTAGGAGATACCTTTTTTATATTCCGGGAAAATTTGATGTTTAAAAATTTTTGTTTGTAGAAACTCCAATCATTGTTCTCAAACTCGCCCCGATTTGCTATTATCACCATTATATTTTTAAGGTAAACTCTTGGTTCACTTCGACGTATCTTGTTTTACGAAGATAAGTCAGTGTAATGGAAAATGCATGTGCATTTATATGCTGGCTATTGATAATAAACACCAAGAAACTGAAACCCTAGAGCCAAGTTAACCCGGCACTATACCAAAGACACCCCGGACTTTAGCCTGTACAATATTAGTAACTCTCAAACAGCTCAGAAACAGCAGGGCACCAGGTGCTGACGGAATTACGGCCGAACTTCTGAAAGCAAGCGGAAGACCGGTACTCGTAGATCTTCAGAAGATATTTAATTCCGTCGTACTAGGGGGCAGAACGCCAGAGACGTGGCACGAAGGTATGGTGGTACTGTTCTTCAAAAGAGCGACAAAACCCTGCTGAAGAACTACAGGCCCATCTCACTTCTAAGCCACGTCTACAAGCTGTTTTCGAGAGTCATAACGAATCGTCTCACACGCAGGTTTGATGACTTCCAGCCTATCGAACAAGCCGGTTTCCGAAAAAGCTTCAGCACCATAGACCACATGCATACGCTGCGGCAGGTTATAAAGAAGACCGAAGAGTATAACCAGCTTTTTTGCTTAGCGTTTCTGGACTATGAAAAAGCCTTCGATTCGATTGAAATGTGGGCCGTGCTACAGTGTTTCCAGCGGTGCCAAATTGACTACCGGTACATCGAAGTGTTTGTATGAAAGCGCCACTATGTCAGTCCGTCATCAGGACCAGAGCTCGAAACCTATCCAGTTGCAGCGAGGAGTGAGACAGGGAGATGTGATATTTCTGAAACTGTTCACTGCTGCACTGAAAGATGTTTTCAAGCTTCTGGACTGGAAAGGACTCGGCATCAACGTCAACGGCGTATACATCACTCACCTTCGATTTGCTGACGATATAGTGGTCATGGCTGAGACCCTGGAAGACCTCGGCACAATGCTTGGTGACCTCAACAGAGTCTCTCAACAAGTGGGTCTTAAAAGGAACATGGAGAAGACGAAAGTTATGTCGAACTCACGTGTCGTACCCACTCCTCTGAAGGTTGGGGACTCTGCCCTTGATGTTGTGGATGTGGACGATTATGTTTACCTGGAACAAACGGTCCAGCTAGGTAGGTCTAACTTCAGCAAAGAGGTTAATCGTCGAATCCAATTAGGCTGGGCAGCGTTCAGTAAGCTACGAAATATCTTCTCGTTCGATATACCGCAGTGTCTCAAGACGAAAGTCTTTGACCAGTGTGTGTTGCCGGTGATGACATACGGGACTGAGACGTGGTCGCTCACTATGGGCCTCATAAAAAGGCTCAAGGTCATTCAAAGAGCAATGTAGGAGGCTTTTCTCGGGGTTTCTCTGCGTGATCGAATCAGAAATGAGGAGATCCGCAGAAGAACAAAGGTAACCGACATAGCCCGAAGAGTTGCTAAGCTCAAGTGGCAGTGGGCAGGGCACATTGCTCGCAGGACTGATGGCCGCTGGGGCTTAATAGTCCTTGAGTGGCGACCGCCTACCGGAAAGCGCAGTGTGGGCAGGCCTCCAACAAGGTGGACCGACGATCTGGTGAAGGTCGCGGGAAGCCGCTGGATGATAGCAGCACAAAACCGGTCGTTATGGAGATCCTTGGGGGAGGCCTATGTCCAGCAGTGAACGTCTTTTGGCTGAGATGATGATCAAGAAACTGAAAAGAGCCCAATTTTTGTTTTGGGTGCAACAATTATCCATCCATATTACTATTTTATTACTAGTTTCTGTACTTGCTGCTGATATTATTAGTGAGATAGTGAAAAAGTAGTTTAAAAATGCCTATCGTAACAGCAGTACGTGGGGCTACTGCTTATAAACTTAGAGATAAGGTAAATCAGCTTGCAAAGTATGGTTGACATAAAAGCAGTAACTGTGTTTACTGCTCACATTCTAAGAATCCAATAGTTAAAAGTTTTTGATTAAGCTCATTTACACAACAGTATGTTCACTGACTGTTTTTATTATTAGCAAAATAGAATAAAGATGTCGGAGGTACACTAATTACCGTGAAGTAAGTATATTTCCTACTTTTATGCTAAGTAAAAAAAATCATTTCATTGACTTACTGCTGTTATGCTTAATGGTATTTTTAGGTTCCAGTGAAGCTAGAAAAACGAGAGTAAGACCATTTTTTAGAGCATTACGTAGCGATCCAGGATATGTACTTAACTCATTTTTGAAAAAATCGACTTGCTGCTCTTACTTAACAGTAAAGTAGTTTTACTGTTACTGTTTAAGTAGTTTTTTTAATGTTAACAAATTTGTTGTTAACATTAAAAAAACTTAAAGGAATCTATGTTGCTCCTTTAAAAGACAGAGCGTTTAAATATATCTATGGTTTCAATCTTATCTCAATCAAATCCTATTGCCTGTTAAAGGAAAGGTAAATTCTAAAGTGTACAGCTAAAACCAACGATGTAAGAGATTGAACAACTTGGGAAGTAGACGACTAAGGACACTAATAACAGAAAGCCGACTATGTCGTCCTGAAGGTATATTTCCTCTTTGATAGATACAATAAAGTTTAAAGTTACTGCTGGGTACACCCCTCCATTGTTGAAATTAGGTCATCGCTACAATTGATAGGTAATGGCACCTTTTTACCGCCAACAACTTCTATAGAAGTTCGAGATTTTCGTGCCGTCCACGCCAGCACTTCTATAGAAGTTCTTCTTTGTACCTACTTTATTAAAATACATTTATACGTTGGCGTACAGCGGGACATCGCGTGCAGGATAGTTGGGCGGTGAAAAGGTTAATCACCACGCTTACTAAATGCGGGTTTGTGATCAGAAACCTGGGCTATGCATAGAAAAATCCGAAACACACTGCACGACCTGGGAATTGAGTCTAGAACCTTCGAGTATCGAGCCGAGCGCTTTGCCTCCGAGGCGATAGGTATAATAAAGAGGTCACAAACGACTATGCCACCCTTGATAATGAGGACTTACCTATTTCATTAATAGCTTCTTCGTATGGCATTTTCGTATAAGATACCAACAGTGGTTCTAAGTCATTTTATGTAGTCGTCAGCCAGAACAACAAAATAATAATAAGAAGATATAAGCCTTGTAACATAATATTACCACATTCCCATCTAAACTGCTATAAAAACAACCTCCTTTTTTATCTTGACCGAAGTTATATTTAGTTAGAGTGTAACGTATCCTACTAATATTATAAACACGAAAGTTTGTAAGTATGGATGGATGTTTGTTACTCTTTCACGTAAAATCTACTGAATGGATTTGGATGAAATTCGACATACAGATAGTTTATAACCTGGATTAACACATACATAAGTTTTTATCTCGATATTCCCACGGGAACGAGAACCACGCGGGTAATACCGTGTGCGGCCGCTAGTTCTCTATAAATCATGAAATCGAATATTTTTTCTTTTGGTATCACTATAATTATCGCACACACACAAATAATGCCTCCATGGTATACGAAACGACATCTTACAATATACGATATACATTTAATCACTAAATTAAACACAAATAAATAAATTAATTAAAATAAATTAAAAAATAAAAGTTTTATCCCTGGCCGCTGCAGCTTATGCCTTAGTCCACTGACCACTAAATCATGTCCTCGTCCCAGCTCTATCTGTTGCTGCATTCATGGATCGTAACATCATTTTATTATTCGCCTTAACGTGTCTTACACCCCAGGCAGGTTAGGTTAGGTCAGGCCGGGAAAAATGGTTTATTTGATAAATTATTTAACGAGGCTTAACTCAAACTATGTAGTTCGTATAATAAATATATTATTCAATACAATAATCGCCTCTTTGGGCTAGTGGTTAAGCCCATGGGTTACATGTTTGTGTATTTGTGATTGGTGGTAGGATTTATTTGTCTGCCTGGCTGATGGCGCAAACTTATTTAAATATGTCGCTATATCATCTTTGTTTGTAGCGTTGTTGTGTTTGGGCAGCTAAAGATACGATAGCCAATGCCTCAGTAGTTGAGGATTCCGGCTGAAGTACGCTCCCACCATCATTGGCTTTATCATTACTTAACATCAGGTAAGTGAAGGCACAGTGCTCTTACCCGTAAGATAAAAAAAAACACCTTGGCAACCTTAATTATAGATACATATTTAGATACCTGACGCCATGTTCCGTTTGACTCAAACTTAGCCTGTGACCACAGACGGTGATTTCGACCGCATCATCGTAGACTGGGGTTTACCTTGGTTATTTACATTTATTATAGTTTGCGTTAAGCTTTAGTTTAAAATTCTTTTACGTAGGGTCGTTAAAAGTAATAATTGCCAACACAATTTTTTACATTTATTTAAGTAAAAAAATGCTTATCAAATAAGTTTCATTATAAAAGTTCTTACCATAAAAAATAGGTACATTTTATTTCCACTACCACGTGGGTAATCAAAGCTCAAAAATCTATCCCAATTTACTGTTGCCACCAAAAGGCAAAGTGAGTCATATTAAAAGGTATCAAGTTATATTTTCGTTTGGAAAATTAGCTCCTCAAGAAATCAAGGTTGTAAACTCTAATCTGATCTCACGGGCACAGCTCAGTGCAATTGGGGTTAAAGTTGGCCTGAATTTGAGGCAGTGATTAATTACGGTCCTTAATTATCATGGCGGCTACCAGCTACCAGCTACCGGCCCACTAATGGTTTAGTGGGCCACTGTTTTGTCATTGAAACTGTATGGCAAATTATATGTGAGCATTTGTCAGTTATAATTAATCGCATCAACCTGAAGTGGGGTTGGCTTTCTTGCACCGTACATCGTGCTATCATTGGTTATTCATTGCTTCGATACTGGGGAAATATTAGTACGTTTTATTGTTCTTTTTTATAGTTTGCACGGCAAATGTTTCTATTCCACCTGATATTAAGTGGAGATGGAGTCTTTCTAGCAGTATTATCATATTGGGGAAAAACGAACAAAACGAACTAACCCACATTTTCTACTTAAACTTATACATTTACAATCAAAGTAAAGCAGTAACCTAAAAACAATCCGAATAAAAGAATTGAATTTGAATAAACCAGTACATGTTAAGAGCGTTTACGCCGCACACTAGCGCCACTAATGAAAAAATAAACATATCTAGTAATTAGAGATAGAAAATCAAATTATGCTCAACAAACTATTTGAATGAAGTAATTATGGTTTAGTTAAATAAGACGTTACGGCCACATGTTATGGTTTAGTTAAATAAGACGTTACGGCCACTTTTAACTATAACGCCTAAGTTTGTTGAGCATAATTTGATTTTCTATCTCTAATTAATAGATATGTTTTTTTTTTCATTGGCGGCGCTAGTGAGCGGCGTAAACGCCCTTAAGTCTTTTAACATTGATTAGCCCTTACAAGCCGCTATAATGTTTAGTTAGTTAGTTAGAATATAATACTATTTTGTACCTATTTGCCTGGTATGTATACAAATGGGACACGCAACAAACAATTTTATTTAAATTTTAAAATAATACGATGGAATATAAAATCGCTTCAGCCAATTAAAGTGCACTGCTGAAAGTCACGCACGCGCCTGTTTGCGAAAAGGAAATGTTAATACATTTCCAACACTATACATTTTTTTTTGTGGACCAACATAATTGTTGGTCCACAAAAAAATAAATCCTCAAACATTTTTCAATCAACAAACATAGTTCAAAGTAATATTGCTGATTATGGTTATCTATAGTCTATAAAGTCAAATATTTTTACACACACATATACCAACATATTGTTATCTACTATTGTTGCAAATAAACAGGCATTTATTTTTGTTGGAAATAAAACTTTGATTTGTATTATGGACGGATCGATTTGGGAATCGATTATCGAGATTCAATTTATTTAGTGGCATAATGGCCCCATCACTAATTGTTCTTTTTTTCTTTGTTGGTACACTTGTCTCGGGAAGGCAAAAATGGCTGGTTTATAGGTTATCGTGTGTTGATAATTAAATAGATTTTAAGCAGTAATAAGGGCATTTGGAGCCGTATTACTCTAATTAAGTGTATTGTGCAACCTGTGTTTGTGTGTGTGTACGTCGTAAGCGAATCGCATCGGGAGTACAATTCGCCGCTGTCGGCGTCTTTGCTGCTGGATAAAACAGGTATTTCCTCGGGGGAAAAGTGCACTTGGGGTAGTTTGGGTGTGATTAGGGAGCCCGAGAAGACCCGGACTCGGATTCAGGCCCCATCAGACCATATGGATCCCGTTCTGGACGGCGGGAGCGGCATGGAACTGTGAGTGGATTTTGTAGATTTTAAGGTGTAACCTAATTTTAAACAGTAGCATAGTGTGTGTTGTGGGTTTCCGCAACATTTTGGTAGCAGAGCGTGGTTAATACCGGACCTCTAGGTTAATCGGTGTAATTTTGTGTATTTTGTTAGTTCGTAATAGGTTAAGCTCATTTCGTGTAAAATCGCACTTCCGGGACAGGTGCGGTTGAATTGTAAGGTTGGTAGTACCGTTGTATTTGGGCTGGGACATTTCTCGGAACGTTAATTGTTATTTAATTTCTTTCAATTGAAAGCATCGAGTCGATTCGGGATAATCGATTCCGTGTTTTCGTTGACTCGTTTTAATTTTGTGTTTAGGTTTATTTAGTTTAAATTATTTATAATGACAGCGTCACGGCAGGAGTTGGCTCAGCAGCTCCGGTGGTTCACCGGGCTGCTTGCATTAATAGATCGGCCTAACCGGGAGGACGCCTTGGAGACGCGTTCGAAAGAAATGCAGGCTCGTTTCTTGTTGGCCGAGCGGTCGGTAACCGCTTTATTGTCAACCGACCCGGTCGGGGAGAAGGAGCTGGCCCTCCACGCCCAATATGTCAAGGATCTGGAGCACATCCAAGACATCTACGACGATGTCCTTCAGCGGGTGAAGGACATCGAGCGACTGCGGGAGGGGAAGCCTGTTGCGCGCCCCGCTTCGCTCCACACCCCTGGACCCAGCGCCATGGGAAGATTGGGTGCCCTGGAGATCCCGCATTTCACCGGATGTATGCGGGACTGGGCTGGATTCCGGAACATGTTTTTGGCCTTGGTGGATACTCGGAGGGATTTCACCAAGGCCGAAAAGCTGGCATATCTCCGTTTCTTCCTAGACGGAGAACCCAGACAGCTCGTACAGCATCTGGAGCTGCAGGATGCGAGCTACGACACCGCCATGCAGCTGCTGGAGAAGCGGTACGAAAAGCCGCGTCTTCAGGCGGACGCGCACGTGACCCATCTGCTGGGATTGCCGAGGGTCAACCATAGGGCTCAGCTGAGGGCGCAGCTGATCACCCCGCTCACCGTGTCCTTAAACGGGTTAAGGACGCTCGGACTGCCCGTCGACCAGTGGTCCTTCCTTCTTCTGCACATCGTTCTGGCCAAGTTGTCGCAGGAGATGAGGGACAAGTTCGAGCGGAATCGACTGGTCCACAAGGATCTCGGCAGCGTTCTGCCCTCGATAGGGGAACTTCTGGAGTTCCTGGAAGAGGAGGCTAGCCTGCTGGAAAACCAGCTAGCCTCCCAGGAGGCTCCTACAAGTGCACCGGCTCGCACTTCCGGAGTCTACGGCGCCCAGCCGCCACGCAACCCAGGGAAGGGTCGCGGCAGGCTGGTGGCTGCGGCCGCCATCAACCCCGGTTCTGGATGCCGGGTTTGCGGACAGCAGCACTTGGAACAGCTATGTCCAGCAATTCTCGGGCTGCCCACAAAAGAGCGCCGAAACCTCGTTCGGACACGAGGATTGTGTTATGCCTGCCTGGGAGGACATAGGTATAATGAGTGTCCCCAGGCGAGGCCTTGCGATGTGTGCGGCGGACCGCACCATCGCTTACTGTGCACCCGTAGTGCTGAGGGCTCAGCACCGGTTCGGGAGAGGAAATCTCCCACGGGTGGCGGTTTGGGGCCGGGGTCAACTCCGCCTCCGGAAAGACGGAGTCCGCCACGGCCGCCACACTACAACCCCTCGTACACCCCGGCTCAGGTGAGTTGGGGACCGCCGGAACGGAGCCAGGTTCTGGCTACAACCCGGCACCCGGCGCGACCAACACCAGGAGTTGGTGCCTCTAAGGGCCACTGGGTACAGGGAGCCCCACCTCCGGACCCAACACCCGGATACTCGTACGCGTATCCTCCGCCGCCGTTGCCGGAACAACAACGACATGAGAACCGTCAACAGTTCTCACCGGTACTGCACGAGTACCCGAGGTTGGAATACCACCCACCCTATCACCGGTATGGTAGGGCAGCTGGAAACGCACCACCCCGGATGGTGGCCTGCACGCGTCCGACTTACTGGCCGAGTCATCACGGTTCGACAGGGTCGGCTGCTGGCTCTGACGCGTGACTAGCCTGTGGTCGGGCTACGTCGGAACCGAGGACGGTTCTTTTGCCCATCGCGCAGGTACGCGTTTGGGGACCTAGGGGGGACTTCGTCCGGATACGAGCCCTCCTAGACACTGGGGCACAGGGCTGCTTAATTACTACGAGGGTAGCGAGGCGCCTACGTCTGGAGTGCGCGCCTTCCTCAGTTCCGATTCGGGGAGTCGGAGATTCAGAAGTGGGGGGTCTGTCCGGTCAGACCCACATTCTCTTCTCTCCTGTGCATTCCGCTTCGATACGGATTGCGGCGGTCGCGATCGTACTCGACAATCTGCTGGGTTGGCATCCACCGACAGACATTCCGCGGGACGCAATGTCTGACACATCAGGTCTCATGCTGGCAGACCCTCATTTCGAGGAGCCGGCTCCGGTGGACCTCATATTGGGAGCGGATGTACTGGGCTGGATCCTTTTAGGGCCTCAGCGGATTCTGGGCCGCTCTTTGTTGGTAGCTATACCTACCATCTTTGGACACGTTTTAATGGGACCGGTTTTCGACCAGGGGACGCGGGATGTCTCACCTGTCGTCGCTACTACCTCCATCGCTAGGACGATGCAAAAATTCTGGGAACTGGAAGAGCCTCCCATGGTCTCCCGTCTGGATCCGGAGCATGTGGAGTGCGAAACCCTTTATAAGGATCACACACGCCGGATGGCGTCGGGTAGGATCGAAACTCGACTGCCCTTTATCGACTGTCCCCCTCTCTTGGGAAAATCGAGGGCGTTGGCAGAGAAACGACTCTTGTCCATGGAGCGTCGTATGTCTCGCGATCCGGTACTTCGGGAAAAGTATATCGAGTTCATGCGAGAATACGAGGCCTTGGGGCATATGTCGCGGGCGACTGTCGACTGGACAACGACAGATCATTTTTTCTTGCCTCACCACGCGGTGTTGAAGGCCTCATCTGGAAAACTACGGACTGTTTTTGACGGATCGGCACCGTCGTCGACTGGAGTTTCATTGAACCAATGTCTCCATTCTGGTCCGAAGTTACATCGGGACATTGTCGACATCATTTTAAATTTCCGAAGACAACTGGTGGTCTCGGATAGACACCTGAAAAACGCTCACGCGGGGTGTAATGCGTTACTGGCGATATTACAGAGGGAGTTCTGGATTTTGTCCTCTCGGAGAGTGGTTCGCAGCGTGTTATTTAAGTGTGTGGCTTGTTATCGGGTGAAGGCCTCCACTATGCAGCCACAGATGGGGGATCTCCCTTCTGACCGGGTTTGTCAGACTACTAGGCCGTTCGACGGGGTCGGTACGGATTTTGCTGGACCGTTTCTGGTGAAAACCACAGCCTATCGTAACACTATGGTCACGAAAGCATACCTGTGCGTTTTTGTCTGCCTGGCCACTAAGGCCGTCCACCTGGAAGTGGTTTCGGCTCTGTCTACGGAAGCCTTTGTCGCCACGCTGGATCGTTTTGTTTCGCGACGGGGTTTACCTTCTCTCATTCGGTCCGACAACGGTACCAACTACAGAGGCACTGCCAACTACTTAAAAGATGTGAACGATTTTCTGGATAAAAATTGTAATAGCATAAGTCAAGCTCTCGCACAGCGGGGAATCACATGGCGATTTAGTGTGCCAGCCTGTCCCCACTGGGGCGGGATATTTGAAGCCGCGGTAAAATCGGCAAAAACTCACTTGCGCCGGGTAGTCGGGGAAACTACCCTCACGTATGAGGAACTTACAACTGTGTTTTGTAAGGTTGAGGCGGTTCTCAACTCGCGTCCGCTTTGTCCACTCTCCTCTGACGCAAATGACATGGAAGTCCTGACCCCTGGTCATTTTTTGGTCGGTCAGCCACTCACTGCCCTGCCTGAGTATCCCTGGAAGGATGAACGCAGACACCGGATGTCTCGTTTTCAAATGATACAACAAATGAGTCAGGACTTGTGGCGTCGTTGGTCACTGGAGTATCTGCATTTATTGCAGCAGCGTGTAAAGTGGACAGACCGGACGTCGCCCCCTTCGGAGGGGGATCTGGTTTTATTAAAAGAGGCTAATTTGCCATCGTTATTTAGGAGACGAGGTCGCATTTTAAAGTTAATCTGGGGCGTGGACGGGACTCCGCGTGTGGCGCAAGTGTTGGTTGATGGATCGGTGCTAAATCGCGCAGTCGCGACCTTAGCTCGATTACCGGTTGACTAGTTTAAGATTTCAGGCTAGAAAGCGGTACGTCCGCTTTGGGTGGCGGGATGTTGCAAATAAACAGGCATTTATTTTTGTTGGAAATAAAACTTTGATTTGTATTATGGACGGATCGATTTGGGAATCGATTATCGAGATTCAATTTATTTAGTGGCATAATGGCCCCATCACTAATTGTTCTTTTTTTCTTTGTTGGTACACTTGTCTCGGGAAGGCAACAATGGCTGGTTTATAGGTTATCGTGTGTTGATAATTAAATAGATTTTAAGCAGTAATAAGGGCATTTGGAGCCGTATTACTCTAATTAAGTGTATTGTGCAACCTGTGTTTGTGTGTGTGTACGTCGTAAGCGAATCGCATCGGGAGTACAATTCGCCGCTGTCGGCGTCTTTGCTGCTGGATAAAACAGGTATTTCCTCGGGGGAAAAGTGCACTTGGGGTAGTTTGGGTGTGATTAGGGAGCCCGAGAAGACCCGGACTCGGATTCAGGCCCCATCAGACCATATGGATCCCGTTCTGGACGGCGGGAGCGGCATGGAACTGTGAGTGGATTTTGTAGATTTTAAGGTGTAACCTAATTTTAAACAGTAGCATAGTGTGTGTTGTGGGTTTCCGCAACAACTATCATGAAGACGAACAATGCGTAGCTGTTATAATACCACTTTTATAGATTATTTTTGCAATAAAGATTTTGAGTATTGAGTATTGAATGGTTTAAAACGGTAAGAACATAAGAACGAATTTACTCGTTCTATAAAAGTTATCTATCTTTATAAAAAAGGCACTTCTAAAGTCATTGAAAAGCTTATCCATCGTCAACTCACTTCTTTCTTGAACAAAAATAGTCTCCTTAACCCATTTCAATCCGGATTCCGTACGGGTCATAGTACGACTTCAGCATTGGTTAAAATTACAGACGATATTCATCGTGGTATGGAGAAACGCCAACTTACCCTTTTGACATTATTAGATTTTAGTAATGCCTTTAATTCAGTGGATTTTGATATTCTCCTCTGTGTTTTACGTTCTCTTGGCATATCTCCTGCCGTGGTTGGTTGGTTTCAAAGCTACCTGCTAGGGCGCCGGCAGCGCATACGTATTGAAGAATCTCTCTCGTCGTGGTGTAATATTAATGCTGGTGTCCCTCAGGGTGGCGTCTTATCTCCTCTTCTTTTTTCAATCTTTATAAACTCTATTACACAACCGCTTTCATGTTCCTATCACTTGTATGCTGATGATCTACAAATTTACACACAAGCACCTCTATTAGACCTTGCTCGTGCTGTTGAGGTTACTAATAGGGATCTCGAGGTTATCTTTGACTGGAGCAAATCGTTTGGTCTCGATGTCAATCCAAGGAAGACCCAGACAATCATCATCGGCAGTTCCTATTTTGTCTCGAGGATCGATTTTGGACTTCTACCTTCTGTTAACTTCGCCGGCATTAATATACCATACTCAAAGACAGTGAGAAACTTGGGTGTTGTTTTTGACCAGTGTCTCACTTGGCATTCGCAAGTTGATGCTGTTCGGAAAAGGGTATTTGCTGCGTACAGTTCACTTAATCGTCTTCGTAACTTCTTGCCGATTAGCACAAAGATTACTCTGGCGCAAACTCTCCTGCTGTCCATCATTGACTATGCTGATGTTTGCTACGCTGATCTTTCGGAGGAACTTCTAAATAAACTGGAGCGTTTGCAGAATCTCTGTATTCGGTTTATTTATAACTTGAGGAAGTACGATCATGTCTCGATTTTTCGAGCTCAACTTAAATGGTTGCCAATTCGCCGGCGTAGAGACTTACACATTCTTTCCTTTCTGTATACTGTCCTCTTTCTACCCACTTCACCTTCATATCTGCAAAATTGTTTCTCCTTCCGTTCCACTTCCTCAAGCCTTACCTTGCGTTCTACGTATAACCTAGCTCTTGTGACTCCTCTTCATTCTACTAATTTCCTTTCTTACTCTTTTTCTGTGCATGCTGTCCGGTTATGGAATTCTTTGCCTGAGCGCATCAGAAGTGCTCGCACGTTGGAGTCGTTCAAGGGTCTGGTTCGGAGCCATTTTCTAAATTCACCTTAGTTATGTTTATTTCTTTTATGATTTATATTGCATAAACTCTGTTTAATATATTTATTTTTACATGTATATGTATACGTTTATTTGATGTTATTATTATAATTTAGTTTATTTTTACTTGCACCCATTTTTATTTTTTTTTTCAATTTTATTATTTTTCGCCCAAGGTTGCCTGGAAGAGATTGCTTGTTAGCAATAAGGCCGCCTATTTTGTACAATTTTTCTTTTTTATTAATTTGTCTGTATTTTTTTTTTTGTGTGCAAATAAAGTTTATTATTATTATTATTATTATTGAATTTCATCTCACCTTATAAGGCCAAATTAAAAAGTGCATTTCCTTAATTTTACCTCTAACTGGCGGCGTTATTGTTATGAACATATTTAAATAAGAGATAATCATCTTCATCATCAGCTAAATTTTATGTCCCCACTGCTGGGGCACGAGCCTTCTCTATCGATGGATAGGGAAAACGGGCCATAAACCACTACGCGGGCCCAGTGCGGATAGGTGTTTGTTAACGACTGCTAATGCAGCCAGGACCAACGGCTTTACGTGCCTTTTGAAGCACGGAGAAGCTCGATTTAATTAAGTTTAGGTCACCCATCCGCTGACCGGCCTATGCGAAAGTTGCCAGACCGAACGCCATCAGACTCCTTCAGTAAAAGATAATGACGTGGTAACTATCAACCAGGCGGGCTTAATGCTTTTACTTTTAGTTATTACATCATTTGATGCGGGAATAGCAAGAACAGGCCTTTATAATATCAAATCAAATTAATTATTCACTGACAAATACAGTAGGTATAGGTTCAGTATTGGTAATGTAAATAAAGTTTGTCTATTTTGCCAACGCGTGAATATGGTATGGAGCAGAAACAATTTAATTCATTATAATATGTTAATTTACATCATTAATTCAATTTAATACGAAAATTATATGCGTTACTTTGGGTTTGTGATGGTTTTTTCTTTTGGTTTTGCTGATAATGATGTTTTGTAAGTGTCTGCGTTGAACGTTCGTTGTCTTAGTTATATTTTACTAAAGTTGTATAATATTTTTCAATTAAATGAACTTGTGGTCGCCCAGTGGTCGAAATTCGATTAAGACTGCACGGACTGCCGTAATTTTATTAAGACTGCACGCATTGTATCCAAAGCAATGGTAGCAAAAGGTGCAAAAGGTATAAAAATTAAAAAGATAGAATGTGAGTTTAGATTGGCATTGACAGATATCGGCCGCTCATCTTCCATTTTTGAAATTTTTGAAAAGAGTATATAAGCGTGTGTGTCAAATACATGGTAGTGTGTGTAATGTTTGTTTTGTTGATTTAATGTATTTTTTATGCATAATTTAAAAAAAATATTAACATTCTGTACTCCTTCTAGATAGATATAAACCATAAGTGTGCGAATTTTCATACTCCTCCGTCCGCGCAATTTGTGTATAAAGGGGTACAAAGTTTTAGCTTCACGTATTAATATATAGATAGTCTAGAGAGGAGCCCGATGGCGCAGTGGTTAACGCACTCGGTCTGCAAGTGCTGAGGTTAAACAACTTTTGCCAAAGCCGGTCATCGGATGGGTGACCAAAAATATATCATCTTGAGCTCCTCAGTGCTTTGAAAGGCACGTAAAGCCGTTGGTCCTGGCTGCATTAGCAGTCGTTAACAAACATCTATCCGCACTGGGCTCGCGTGGTGGTTTATGGCCCGTTTCCCTATCCATCGATAGGGAAAGCTCGTGCCCCAGCAGTGGAGACATAAGATTTAGCTGATGATAATGATGAAATTAATAGTGTAAATATATATTTTGTTACTTAGGGTTTGTGATTGTATTTTCTTTTGTTTTTGCTGATGATGACGTACTGCAAGAGTCTGCGTTTGACGCTCGTTGTCCTAATTATATTTATATTTATTCATATTTATTTATATTTTTCTAGCGAATTAATTGTGAAAGTTCTTTTCTGAGAAATGAAGTTTTTCAAGTTTTAGTTTTTTGTTATAAACATACTCATACACATTCAAATACCATATAAATTATCTGCAATAGTGTAGACAGACATTGATAAATACTTTTCTGAAACAAATGGTCCTATATCCTCACATACGTATACGTCACACCTATCCCATAGGAGTAAGTATATCTATGCTACATATGCACTTCTTATTTTAGATTTTTACTTTAGACTCGAGCATAAATATTTATCACTAAGGACTAGTGATAAATATTTATGCTCGAGTCTATACAGTCCACGCCACTAACATCCGCTCAAATGGGCCTAACCAAAGGCTCCGCAAAGCCCTGACATATCGCTGCATGTTACTGGATGAACGTGTTATTTACTGCAGCCGATAGACGTAAGCCTGTCGAGTAAAGATTAATTCCACCTCTCAACGGATTACTGCGACAAATCTACAATATCATCCGGGATAAGGAGATTGTTCGGAGCTCTCTGTAGAGGTTTTGATGAGACGGAGCGAGCTCGTTTCGTATGTTAAGTTACAGCCGGTAAAACTGTGTTTGATGTTCTATACAACGTTAGTCGGAACGGGGGTACTAAGCCGAAAGGAGGGTAAAGTATACATGATAGTGAATAACTTTTTTTTTCTTTTGTTTTTATTTTAATTAACTTTTTATTTTTTTTCAACTTTTTTTGTTTATTTTTTTTAAATTTTTATTATATTTGATTGGTCTACAAAATTCTAGTAGGCTACGGTTTTGACGTAGATTCTCAGCAAATAGGTTTACCTCTAATGTCAATGAACGGGCATTGTAAAGAGTCGAGTTTTCTCTCCATAATTGGACTAATGTATCCAATAATATTATTAACTTTTAATTTGCTTTTTTTTTGACCGCGAGGGCTACAGCGTAATTTTTTTTGAAATCTTAAAAAAGCTGTAATCTAAAATTATCCATTTTATTCTCATTCATTTGCTTTCGGAGAGCAATATAGATGTGTTTCGCCACAGCCTGCCGAAACTCATGGAAATGGCACAAATTGTTTTTGAGTCTAAAGGTGTATGTAGTATGTGATATATGTTAGTTGTATTGTTAATTAAATTGTTAATTTTATTGTTAGAAATATTGTGAATTTGTTTATTTTTTGTTTTAGTTGTATCTTACTTTTTTATATATTTTTTTTCTTTATAACATCGCCTTGGGCTATCCGTTAAGGTGTTTTTGTGTCTTAATAAATAAATAAAATAAATATTTTTTTAAGGAAAAGTTCTTAGACAAAAGTTATTCACTATCATGTATACTTTACCCTCCTTTCGGCTTAGCACCCCCGTATCCGACTAACGTTGTATATACCTACTTACCGTGAAAACTGATGGACCACGACGGATTCTGTAAGAGTTTGAAACCTTGACGTCTGTAAACGGTTGGATATTGATAAGCACATTTTAAAATTAGATTGTTTCTTTTATATCGGAGAGTAGGTATGCAAATGACTACGCCCTACCTGATATTAAGCAAAAAACTGGAGTCAAGATGCGAAGACATCTAGTGAAGCAAGATTATGGAATAGTCTACCAGCACACGCTTTCCCTCCTTCCTATGATATGGGGTCCTTCAAGAGAGGTGTGAAGAAGCACCTTGTGGGCCGACAGAGTGAGATTGACTGATGCTCCGTTGTTTTCACGCTGCACCTGTTGTCTTCGCGTCTGGACTCCATTTCCACTTAACATCAGGTGGGATGGAGTCATTTGCCGAACTAACTATTAAAAAAAATGCCATACTATCCGTTCTTGACTTCCCGAGCCCTAAGTTGCTTCTTCATACTTAGTTAAAAGCACCCCATCTTGTAGAAAGAATGGATTACGTGGTTTAGCATGTTTAAGAACTATTAACTGTAGCCAGCTCTTCACTATTCGAGGCTTCGCTTTTATACTAAGGTATGTTACGGTACAATGAATAAAATAATAATTAAAAAATAAACGCTTTAATCATAAAACGATGAAACTTAATTAAACCCAAGCACCTACTTAACAAGTTTAGAAAACATTTTTTGTTTTATTTTATTTTGTGCACCCATGTAAACTAACCACGACAAAACACGTACTTACAAACACTCACACACGCAAACGGCACGTTATCATGCGGCTAATTTCGTTCTCTCATTGATTTCATTGGTTTCCGGGAAAGAGAGCCTCGGGACGTCCGCGACGCAAATGGCTGAATGACATCAAACTGTGGACTGGTCTCTTAGCTTTCGCCAGTTACAACAAGCTATATGGGATCCCAGAAGGTTTTGTATACTGATCTCAAAACTACAAGATGGGACTAAAAATAAGGACGGTGTTGATTTGTCAAGAAACTACCTGCGTTATTAATGTTAACATTATTAAATAGCTTAGTGTGTTTTATTAATTGGCTTCTGTTTAAATTATATTTGCTTTAAAATTAATTATGTTCAAACAAAAATATAAAATATTTCCCGTTTTTGCAACATTTTTCACTGATGCTTCGCTCCTATTGGTCGCAGCGTGATGTTATATAGCCTAAAGCCTTCCTCGATAAATGGACTATCCAACACAAAAAGAATTATTCAATTCGAACCAGTAGTTCCTGAGATTAGCGCGTTCAAACAAACAAACAAACAAACAAACAAACTCTTCAGCTTTATAATATTAGTATAGATATGTAACAAAAAAAACTGACTTCAAAAAACAGGAAACTAAAAAAGTAAAAAACAGCTCTAAAAAGCAAGAAAAAATACATATTGAAATCTATTATTAATAACCTAGATACGCATATCAGTTTTAAAGAAGGTCTATTGAAGTCGGGTGGCTGGTGGTCGGCTGGGGGACAATTTTGTTTCATTTAAACTTTTATATTTATTCCATTATCTCCACTTTTTTTATTGTAAAGTCCCACCCGACTATATATTATGATTACAATATGTATTATTTCTTGCTTTTTAGAGCTGTTTTTACTTTTTTAGTTTCCTATTTTTGAAGTCGGTTTTTTTGTTAAAAATATTTTATTTTACGATGTTTAGTAATGGGTAGAACTAATAAGGTTGCTTCTCGGATGAGAAAAGCGTCGGCCTAGTAGGTAGTGGTATTCCTATGTAAAATGGTACCTGAAATATCTCCTTTCCAACAAAAAAAGAATTATCAAAATCGATTCATAAACGTCGAAGTTATCCGCGAACAGACATAAAAAAAATATATACGGTCGAATTGAGAAACCTCCTCCTTACTGGCTAAATGTGCTAATCGCACGAAGCCATCAACTAAAAAAAAAAACCTTTTCCTTTTTTGAAGTCGGTTAATAAATATGTTTTGTACCCTTACGAGACGTTTTAAGTGACAGTTTTTAGATTAACAGCGTCACCTAACACGAAAATTAACTCCAACTTTGATTATCGGTGAAAAAGGGGCATAAACCGTTTGTTTGTATCGAAACAGTAAGAAATAGCCTGTTTATTCTAGATCGTACTTTTGAATAACTAATGAATTTCCAGTCAATCATATACGATATCACTCGTAGCTGACCTTTTGCGATTCACAGCTGTTACCGAAATAGTCTATGCTTATTCAAAACTTTGATAAATCGTTAGGGAACTCTTCATCTGTCTAACATACCACAGAGGGGGTTTTAAACATTTGAATGTGGGTCGACCGACTCATGGGCTTTGGAGATAAGAACTGGTTAGATAACAAATCATCATATATAACAAATCATCAATATCATCATCATCAGTCCATTGGCCGGACATGCCTCCCCAAGTGCACGACACAGAGCAAATAAATAAAATAATATGAAAATAATAGTAGGTAGGGTTAGCATGAGAGAGGAGTGCCACATTTCATTGTGAGTTGCAACCCGAATTTAGCTTAATGCTTCTAAGGCAATTTACCTTTTAGACATTTTGCTTCTTAGACATTTTAACATAGTAGACGTAATGGTGCTAAAGCAATTTACCTTTTAGACATTTTGCTTCTTAGACATTTTAACATAGTAGACGTAATGGTGCTAAAGCAATTTACCTTTTAGACATTTTGCTTCTTAGACATTTTAACATAGTAGACGTAATGGTGCTAAAGCAATTTACCTTTTAGACATTTTGCTTCTTAGACTTTTTAAAACTTAGACATTGATTTTAGACATTTTGCTTTAAAGAAACTGGTTAATTCACACCTGGGAAATGTCCGGTATTACATAATAAATGTTTTAATTTTTCAAGTGTACAATGTACCTACTTAATTTATATATATATATATATATATATATATATATATATATATATATATAATACATTATTTATCTCTTCTTTCATCATATCAGATTAGCTATCTTGAATTAGTTGCATCTGCGGTCTAGTAAGTAATACCATGGGAATCTCAGAGTTTTCGTGTTTATTGCCCTGTAGGGTTACAATATTGTACTCGGTTTGGTCTGTAGTATGGCATTTTTTAAGTCCATCCAGCTAGCTACCATTGTCTTGGCCAAACAGAAATCTATATATTAAATAAGTGAAGCAAAAACTTTGTACCCCTTTTTACGAAAATTGCGCGGACGGAGGAGTATGAAATTTCGCACACTTATAGTTTTTATAGAGAAGGAGTACCAGAATGTTATAATTTTAAAAAAATTATGCATAAAAAATACATTAAATCATTAAAACAAACATTACACACACTACCATGTATTTGACACACACACATATATACTCTTTTCAAAAATTTCAAAAATGGAAGGGAAGCGGCCGAAATCTGTCAACGGCAATTCAAACTCACATACTAACTTTTTTAATTTTTTACTGCACAGGATACAATCCATGCGGCCTTAATAAAATTACGGTCGAATTTCAACCACTGGGCGACCACTAGTACCTATTGGTAATTTGGCAATATGTTTTAAAGGCCATAGCCGGTTCTTCAGTAGTCGAGTATTTGTTTTCATCACAGATATAAGAAATTGCTCTGTGGTTTTTTTTCATCTTAAGGTAGGCTTCGTCACTTCTAAGCTGTAAAATAACAAAGAAAAGTATTAAAAATTAGGTAAGGTTAGCAAAATAACCAAAATAATTATCTTTTAAATTACTCCGTCTGATTGATGCTTTGAGGCATAGTTACAAAAGTCTGGATGTTTGGGCGCGTCCGAAAATTGCGTTTCTAACCGTTTCTAAAACTATCCACTCGTAATTGCTTAACATTATTTAGAAGGAATATTCACAACAAAATAATGCTTAGAATGTAGCAAAGGATAATTCAAAAGGAACATTCACAACAAAATAATGCTTAGAATGTAGCAAAGGATAATTCAAAAAGAGACCTCCAGGACCATATTTTTACGATCTGTCAAATGTAACACATCTCTTCACGAAAGGCATGAGTACACTTGTACAAACTTGACAGCGACTGTGGGCTGTCTTACATCCCGCAAACCTGTAGCGCAAACAAAGAAAAGTGTAGAAACACAAGCCGAAGAGCAAAAATTCTAATACAAATCTTTACTGCGTGTCATTTTAAGTTGACTACACATAGAAAATAAATATGCTTCTAAACCAACGAATTAATAATGATTATGATGATGACGATGTTGCCAAACCAACCCTTTGCACATAATATGACAATCCTCAGAACTTGCTAAGAACAAACATTTATACCTACCCAGGATGACATGCGAGGCTAATGTGATAAGAAAACAATCAGTCAATATAAAACCTTAACAAATCTTGTTAAATCCCAAAATACAGATTATTACAACCCAGCCACAACAGTACACTACAATATCATAAGGCAGTGATAGCCAATTCTATGTGACACGGAACGGTAACGAGTAGTACCTTTGAGACTACCAATAACTTAGTCTACCTGTTACTTTGGACCTGTCATCACCATCATCGCCATCTCACCCAAAAGACGTCCACTGCTAGACAATGGCCTCCCCCAAGGCTCTCCACAACAACCAGTTTTGTGCTGCTCGCATCCAGCGGCTTCCCGCGACCTTTACCTGATCGTCGGTCCACCTTGTTGGAATCTTGCCCACACTGCGCTTTCCGGTACGTGGTCACCACTCGAGAAAGGAAATATAAATAATAATAGTTGGACATGTGAAAGCTTTAAAATGCCAGAAAAAAATATAAAATTAATTTAAAACCGTTTAAAGTGATCCCTTAAAAATAATTAGCGCTAATCGTGATAAGTGAGCTTCAATGGAAGTCAACCTTAACAAGAAACTTTAAACGCTGTATTTTCTGCAAAGAATCTTCCGCTACAATGGAAACCAACCTTGACACAAGCGCTTCACTCAAGGTCAAATAACAGACCTTCTGATCTTTATTTAGCGGCACGAACGAGTCAAAAATAAGGATTATGAAAATGTCTAAGTAGAATATATGAGAGGATTACTGTCGGCACGAACAGCACTCGACAATGTGTCGCTTTATTTATAGATAGCTAATACGACTGCGATGTGGCGGGGAGTCAAAAAAGAGGAAAAAAACCTTTAAAACAACATTATGTACAACTTTTTTGACAAAATTTTAAAAGCTTTTTAAGTTGTTAGTTGGTGGACGGCATTGTCTTGGCAATGAGAAAAGTTGGCACAGGATAGACACAAAATGTCGTGAAAAGAATGAATGTCCTCGTATCTGAACACTGCTTCTGCTTATATTAGGCGGAGTAGTCATTTTCCTAAACTACTATAAAAGAGGCTTCTTCTGCGCAAGACGCGGATTGGGCAGCGTATGTTGCTGTAGTAACGGAGAGTAACAAGTATGTCACTGAGCGCTGCCGATCAGTATACACGTATTTTTCTTGGTTTGGGTGTCGCGATTGCGAGTTTTGTTGCATATAGGTGGGTGCCTATCGAAAATGCCTGGAAAAAAACCTGTTGTGTATGCGGATGTCTCAACACACACAACCATGATCCCAGTTTGTCCTTTTTTATTTTGCCGACAGATATAACAAGATAAGTTTACAATATAAAAGGCACCCAAATTCACACAATAATAAATTAACTATGTGTGACTCAACTCTAGCCGGTAGGTACAGTTCGGTACGTCGATTCAAGGTCACGGCACTGTTGCCGCACTCTCGTTCACTCTGGCTGTGATCCAGTAAAGTTAAGCTGTTATTGTCGATTTTTGGTTAAATAGTAGTAAAGTAGTAAATCGCCTATAACTGTCCCACTGCTAAAGGCCTCTGTCATCACTATAATTAATGGGTAATGGCCTAACTACCATGCTTGCCACGGGTTGGTGATCACAAACCCGGGTTATGTATCAAAAAGTCCGAAACACACCTTGCCCGACTTGGGAATCGAATCCAGAACCATAGGGTATCGGGCCGAGCTCTTTGCTATTCGGCTACCCAAGCGAGGTGCATCTTGGCGGAGATGGCGAGTCAGCAAGGCATCGTTAAAGGCCGAGGGCTACGGTAGAGGTCAGACGAAACTGTCGGCCAGAGACTGCATCCGAACTGTCCTCCGGTCGTAGCGGCTATCCGCTCCATCCGATCCACAAGGGTAAGGATGAGAGAGTGCGTCTGTACCAGCGCTACTACTTACGCACTTAAATATGTTACGCGCATCTGACTGCTTTCCGTTAGTATAATATATACCCAAGCGAGGAGTAACATGGTATTTGTCAACATTCCAACCTAGGTTAGACAATGCAGGTAGTAGGTTATAAAGATTATAATTTTGAAACTTCAAACGAACAGATGCTCGGTTTGCGACATTAGGCGACATATTCAATAAACAAGCACAGCACAAGCACAAGCTTGTTAATAGCTTTCTGGATGCGTCACAAGGTCTTTAACTGATGTTAAACAGCACAATAAGAGCCTTACTAAAAATATTTTACTAAAACAACTCAAAGCTTTTATATATTAAGATAATAAAAAAATATATTAAGATAACTTAGTTTGTGCTTAAAATTTCGCTGTATTTCGAGATTATGTTAGATTAATGCAGCAGTTGACGAATTTTTTGTCACCTAGGCATTTACTAAAAAGCTGAAATTCAAACAGTGCTCGCAGCATCTCATAACAGAGTGCGCTTTGAGATTAAGTTGGCACGTGCTACCGAAGCTCCCTACGTTTGATTTATTTATTTATTTTTTCCTACTTCTTTCATGAAACTTTCCTAGAAACTCAATACTTAATACGTCATATTTGCCCATTTTATAACTAATTGTGCTTTTTGACAAAGGTTGTGTCTGTATTAAATTATAAACTGACTTTTCATTTCGTTTCATTTGATATCACACTTCTCTATTTCTATGAGAGAAAATAATTGAACAACAATAACAACGAAACTGTTTATTATCAACACTATTTATGAAGAAACTATTATTTACAAATTTTCTTTAATAATATAGTCTTGGATATCTTAGTCGATGTTTTGGCCAAAAATAAAAAGGTGTGTGAGACAAGGAGCGTGTTGTATGTTTGTATGGGTGGCCATACACGGGCAGTTTGAAGCAGTCAGGATGCTTTAAGCTGCGACTGCATATTGAACAGTCTTCTATTTATAAACAAACATGGAACCGTTCAAGCAGTTGCGACTGCTCCGGGCGGTCAGCAGCTCGGAGAAATGGCAGCTTTACCGTTTTATAGAGACTAGTGGTCGCCCAGTGGTCGAAATTCGACCGTAATTTTATTAAGGCTGCACGGATTGTATCCTAAGCAATGATAAATTAAAAAAGATAGAATGTGAGTTTGGATTGGCATTGACAGATATCGGCCGCTCCTCTTTCATTTTTGAAATTTTTGAAAAGAGTATATATGCGTGTGTGTCAAATACATTAAACATAATAATATACAACGACCGGTTTTGTGCTGCTCGCATCCAGCGGCTTCCCGCGACCTTCACCAGATCGTCGGTCCACCTTGTTGGAGGCCTGCCCACAGGCCGTACTCTAGGTACGTATATACAACGACACTGACAACAGCAAGGTGTGGTAAAAAAAGGAAAAGATCCAAAGTGTATCCGAGTTCTTGTATGTAAAGTTACTAAGACATGATTAGTAACTTTAATTTGTTATGCAATTGTTAATTAAATATTCATAAAAAAAAACATAAAATTTGAAAAAAAATCCACGAGCAGGAGTTGAACCTGCAACCCTTCTGGTTCTTGCAGGTTCAAATTCTGCTCGTGAAAATTTTTTCAACATTTGAGTTTTTGTAATTTGTTCGCAACAAAATTTGCGTTAAAAATTATATAAACAAAACAAAAATATTTTAAATATTTATATTGTGATGTCACGTAAAAATAAACAAGTCACAGCCCTAGGTTTCGGTTTTGTAACCTCTGTGTACACACTTATGTTACATTATATGAATAGTGCTGCTTGCTTATGCGCGCCTGAGGTGCATGACTTCACTAATATAAATATTTAATTTACAATTGCATGACAAATTAAAGTTAATAATTATGTATGTCTAAGTAACAACACATAAAAGATCTAGATCGAATACACTTGATATCTTTTAATTTTTAACCACACCTTTGTGTTATACCTTGTATACCTACATTTAGTTAAAGGTCTTATTACATACTAGCTGACCCGGCGTACTTCGTACCGCTTTGACAGTTTCTATGACAACAAAACAAACAGATCGTATTTCTATTTATTGAAGTGAAAACTTCTTTAGCGGCGTTGTACACTTTTTTTGTAATGGGTAAAAAATGTTGAATTACGTGGCCTGATCGAAAATTCGTAAGACGGATGACAGCCGGCGCGGCGTAGGAGGAGTATTCTCCTCTCTTTCTACGGCGAGGCGAAAATGTATGCCTGCTGTTTCGTTTAGGCGGCGCAGGGCGCTTGTGCGAATGTTCGAGTGCTTTTTAATGTAATATAAATTGTCATGTTTGTGGACGATAGCGCAATAAATAAATATTGTATTCTACCACATAAATGATAGTACTTTTATACTGATAATTGAAGCAATTCGTGCAAAATTATTCCCTAATCATTCCAAAATATCAAAAATGCAAGCAATGTAACACAATTTTGACAGATATAGATATAGGAGTGATCGCCATTTAGTCAATATCCTATCAAAACACATAATACTGCCAAGGATAAACTATTAGTTGAACCATTCAAATGTTTTTCATTCCAAATGTGGAATGAGCGGATGTGTTTTGGGCATAGTAACATTTTAATATTTTTATTATTCTCGCTGCAATATAGCAAGGGCACTGCGTCACATACATCCTTCCCATATTCCATTTCCTTTCCCGCTCACTACAGCATCGAATCAACAACGGTTGCCTGGGACGATCAGCGCCGTCGATGTTGGTAGCACTGTTTTTGTGATGGCAATACTGGCTGTCACAAAGAAGCAGACAAAATATAACCGTCGTTGCCGCCACGAGTGATTCGCTTTACAACCCGCTAACAAAATATTAATGTTAACTCGCTAATAAATTACCTAAACCACTATTGTGAACCTATATTATAGATTTTTTCTTATTTTTTTTAAAGTGCTAATTGCTGCACTGATAAATATTTAATTTAAAATATATAAAAAAAAAATTACTACAGCGTTGTGTTGTCAACTTTGTGGTATTTCATCTGCCGAGATGAACCTGTATAGCCATCGGTTGCAATGACCGTTGGATAGACGGCACTGTGCCGCTATTAGCACTAAAAAAAAGCAGTGACAAAATTCAGTGCTGACGTCAGCCTTCCATAATGGTCAGTGCAGCCGCCCGGATTGCGGAAGACCCAGGTTCGATTCCTGGCTGGGTCGGGTAGGCATTTAATTTTTTCACTGTATTTTATAAATATTTACTATAATAAAGTGTTATAGTGTTATTAGAAGTGAAGTGAAGCTTGAAGATCACCATCCAGTCCGGCCCATAAAGGCCGTGCGGCGCATTGCAGACCTGTATTTATTGCTGTATTGCTTTTGATTATCCATAAACCGGCAGGAATCCCACCCAGTTGTGTATTGCAGCCGTGTTCTTAGCCTCAAATCGCATTTTCACATTATATAGAGCTAAATAGGACGCTCCCCGCTTTATTAGGATGATCAGAGACAGAAAAATGAACAGCTCATTGAGCTTAGGATTCCACAAACTAGGAACCGGAAATAAAGAGATTGCATGAGATAAGCTTAACCCATTATATTCTTAATTATAATCTGCATCTTGATCTGATTTAATTTTATTCAAAAATATTTTAAATATTATTTGTTAATTAATATTATTATTTTTTAAATGTATTTTATTATTGTATTTTTTATTTTTTTATTGTATTTTATCAATTTCCTATAATATTTTTATCTATGTGTGCGAGCTCGAGCACGCTAGATAACCTCTCACGGACACGGAATCTCGCGACAGCTGCGCACGGACTGTTCCGATTAGGGTTGTCAACTTTTTTTAGACCAAATATAGTATTGAAATGAAACAACTTTACGGATTTACTCGCGTTTATTAGGATTAGGATTAGGATAAACATTTAATGAGTAATGTGTAAAATAAACGCGAGTAGATCCGTAAAAGTTGTTTCATTTCAATGTGTGTAGTGTTCGTAACTTTAGAAAACAATACAAATATAGTATTTTTGGATTCAATACCCATAAAAATATAGTAGATAGGGAATTAATAAAAAAAATATAGTATGTATAGTCAAACATATTTATTTTATTTCATAAATGAATATTTTTTGCCGTTTTGAGCTTTTATTATTAGGTTTTTATTTTTTATGGAACTATTAATATAAACTAATTTTAAGTTACAAAACACCATTAACTCTGCTTTTATCAGACCGATACTGGTTCTGTTGCGCTAATATTTCCACTTTGTGTTCATCACAGAAAACTAGTAAAAATATAGTAGTTTCGCCTGCTATAACATATTTTTGAAATTATAGTAGACGCCTAAAATAGTAGGATACTATATTATATAGAAGGGTTGGCAACCCTAGTTCCGATCGTGTCCGTGAAAGGGGTCGATGTGTGAGTCGCTCGAACGCGGTATGATTAAGCTTAAACCTTCTGGGGTCTACTTATTTTGTGCAACGAAGTCCAACTAAGATTTCAGATCGGCTTCCTAATTCCTATATCATCATCATCATCATCATCATCATCATCAGCTCATTTAATGTCCCCACTGCTTTCAAAGGGCACGAGCCTTTCCTATGGATGGATAAGTAGAACGGGCCATAAACCACCATCCGGGCCCACTGCGGGGATTGGTGGTTGTTAACGACTGCTAATGCAGCCGGGACCAACGGCTTTACGTGCCTTCCGAAGCACGGAGGAGCTCGAGATGATAAATGTTTGGTCACCTATCCGATGACCGGCCTTTGCGAAAGTTGTTTAACCTCAGCACTCGCGGACCGGGCGCGTCAACTATTGCGCCATCGAACTCCTCGAATTCCTATATAATAATTCCCAACTATTCGGAGGTTCAGTCGGTCGCTGCTCGCCCCGTTACCAAACTTCGGTTATTCGATTTGTGGAAATTCTAGCCCGGCTTGACTGTCTTAATTTATACGATTCAGATGCTAGTGCGTTTCTGCTTATTTTTTAACTACTATTTTGGTAAGCTTTTGAAAAGTCAGCACAGTACAAGTACAGTAATCACATTGAGTGTCATTCTTATGTGTAGTGTTCTCGTAAGAATTAGGAAATCATGATATTGGCTTTGATGCTTGCGGTAAGTGCTTCATAGTCAGCAAGTTACTAATTGGTTAATATAAAAGTAGTATACAAAACATGCTTACGAGTATAAATATATGTCATGTCCTGTGTCACCACCGGACACAAACGGTTTATGATTTTACTCAAAAATATATCACAACTTGAAGCGACAACAATTTTATGTGAACAGCTTATCCGGTAAAATATTTATGCTCCTGACTATACAATGCATAATTTATACTTTTTAATTGTTTGCCAACACTGCCTCTGCAAAGTATCGATATTTTCATAACTTATTATCATCATAGTTTATGATTGAACGGTCAACCATAAACGTTAATTATAATATAGAGTTATATACAATATAAATATAAATTCGGCCATCGGTTGTTGCCTCAATAAATTGCTTCGGAGCAGCAGGCTTCTGCATTATTTTTGCATGCGTTGTCAAACCTACTCAACATGTCAATTACTGTTCTTTCACTACTGAGTGGACAGACATTGATATTATAAAATAGTAATGCTTCGTTTTAAAGCAAGCGTTTGATGGCTTTTATATGGTAATTAGATTCCACCCGCAGCTTGGATTTGCATTCACTTAAATACATATATCTATAGAAACCTACATAAAATATGACTGTATTTAAGTCATAACTGTCATGACTGTGTTTAAGTAATGCTCAGAGCAAACAACAAATGAAATGAAGGAGGTAGGAAACTACTTTAAAAGGACGTTAAAAGTACAACAGGTATTCCCAGATATAGCTATAAAGGCACAGAAAGATAAAAAAAACAAATGGAAAAGTGAATATATTAAGCCGGAGTTTTTAAGATTCAAAGGAGCGTAAAAGTTCATTGGTCTGTGAAACTTATCAAAAACTTTCGTCAAAACGTGCCGTGGCCCTACCTGAAGCCGACTTTCATGTTTGATGTAAAATATACCAAAATACAGAAATAAATCTAAATTTAGATATGTTCTGACGTCACGTTCACGCTTCCTCTCCCACCGAAGTTGACGTTTTTTAATGAAATACTGGCGGTAAGGTGAAGGTTTCTGTAGCAAATTATTATTTATCGAGGAATATAGAAATCGTGACATTGATTATGTTCTATTGGCAACTCGTATTTGTAAGACGTCAATAGTTTGTTATTGAATACGATGTTTTACTATTGACAAATATAATTGGAGCCGTCACAGTCGCGATTGAATTCACAGTAGAATCAAATGTGGTAGTAATTACTGTACATATATTCACGGGAAACCTAAAGAAAGTTATTTGTATTCTACCTTATTCAAATACAAATCAATTTTCTTTTTCTTAGAATATAATATTTATTATTGATGTGTAACATTTTTCCGCTCGCCTTCTATATAAACAATTTGTGGGAGTGATTTCGTGAAATGTGACGGAAGTGGGTGTAACAGTGTGACAGGAAGTCGGGGAAGAGCGCAATCGCGTGCCATTTTGTAAATTGAAAATCGCTATTATGAACATGACATTTTATTATTATATGTGACATATTGTGTCATTTGACTATCAAAGGTCAATTTGGTATGTCAAATGTCTTCTAATGATAATTTATTGCATATATTTCATAGTTTTATAATGATGTAATACCTGAACCATTTTTTCAGAATATAATATTAAAATTGCTTATTACTAAGGTGAGATGTCAAATGTTACACAGCTTATGCGTAGCCTCGCTCGTTTTTTTTATAAGGAATCGCTATAGAATGCTGTTATAGAAATATTAGATTAACACAATTTAAAGTTACGGAGCAAATATTTAAATGTCAACATTCTTCATATGATATAAAATATCATCCTTATTGACAATAAATCTATTGCATTGTATTGTATATACTAAAATGACTGAGGAACAGCAAAAAAAAAATTTTAAAATATAAAAATTAATAGGTAATTTAGCTTAATACACGAAGTTACTACATCTTGATCGTTTTAGCTACAATTAGTAGAATACTGAATGGGGATAAACAGTATATCACTGATATTATTTCTACTAAAAACTTGAATAATACCAAAAGTCACAAACGAATACCGTCCATTATACAACCTTAAGGGACTCCTCACTTTTAATGAGCCAACAAAAGAATAAACCCAAATTCGTGTCACAAAAGTCTTCACGTAAAATTAATTAGCGTCGTTATTCCTACCAAAAATAGCCACGTTTGCCTCGAAGCTCTCCCAACTTTTTGTCGCCCCTGCAAAAACAAAGTCAGAAGTATAAACGAGGGTCGGGAGAAAAAATTCTGGGAGACGTTCCTACGGAGACGTGATTAAGGCTATCTCCCATTATCGGGGCGAGAATCCCTGAATCACCAGCTCGCAAAGGGTCTTCATTACCCTACGATGCGATGGAGGAGAGAGGGGCGTTTTCAAATAACGCGTTCAGAGTAATGGTAGTTAGTGGGAATCGTTTGTTCTTGGAATGAGAACATAATTAATTGATAAGAAATTCTTAGATCAGAATATTAATGTTATACAAACATGAGTAATTCCGTATGAAGTGTTTCATTTCAATGTGTATTTCAATTAAATAGTTTTGTTTTTTTGGATAGAGTTTGCTGATTGCCTCAAACGGCATTTTCAGCTTCACCGGGCCTGTTTGGGGACAGCGAGAAACTTAAAGCACGTTCCTCAAGCCGTGTGAAACGAATCACCTTCGGAGGTTTTCTAGAGGGAACGGCATCACGCACTAGTGCGTGTCCCCGTGCCCTAATAGATTCTCCGAAGGGATCAGATCGGGGAGCGGAAAAACCCAAGGGCGCCTCTAAAAGCTCAGACCTCAGCTCGGGTTGACCGGGCCGTGGAGGTGGAGAGAAGCGCCCAGGAGTACATGTCTGTACCTGGTATAGAGCGCGTGTGAACCGGTTCGTTGTACCCTTGTTCTACGAGTACGGTGTCTTGAGCCTAAACTAGTGTGCATGATTAGTGTATTCTTCGGCGTTCGCAACTGTTATGGAGTCGTCGGGGTCATCTAGGACGTGTTTAGGACGTCTAGATGTGTAACCGTCTTGTTGGTAGAAGTCCAACGTTATAGTTGGCAGCCGCCACAACAAGCGGTTTAGGGTGGTGGAGGGTATATAGTAGATGTTATCAGAATCTGTTGCCACAAGATCAGTGATGTTATATCATCTGTATTTGAGGATTCCAGTTGAAGTGAGATAAAACATTCTTCACTTACTATCAGGTGAGATGATGGCCAAGCGCAAATCCATTGAAAAAGTATTTTAAAATATTTTTTTAAAAACTTCTAATAACTACTACTTATTACTAATTAATGGAATCAGGCGTTACTTTGCAAAGAGCCATGCTACAAAAATGTAATATAAATAATATGTAGTGTCAATTCCGCTAACTCGCTACACTACATATTATTTATATTACATTTTTTTGTACTAATTACTATATAATCAAACACCGCACTGCACTGGGCCAGCGTGGTGGTTTATGGCTCGTTCTCCCTATCCATCTATTGGGAAGGCTCGTGACCCAGCACGGACATAAAATGATGATGAGGGTGATGAGATGACTATCTAATCACCACATCTAGTAAATAAAAAACAATAGCAAATAATGTCGATATATTTATCCGTTTGCTAATGTTCATATGGGAAAGTTTGTACCCAGCAGTAAGACATTATAAGCTGATGATGATGACTAATAATTTTCAACCACTCTCGCTTCTTATTTCAATAAAAGTTTGTTTTTTAATGTGTAACATCTTTCTGCTCGTTTTCTAGCAATTTGTGGAAGTGATTTCGTCAAATGGGACGGAAGTGTCCAACAGTGTAACAGGAAGTCGGGGAAGCGCGCAAATAATCGATATTATGAACATGACATTATTTTATATGAAATATTGTGTCATTTGACTATCAAAGGTCATTTTGATATGTCAAATGTCTTCTAATGAGTATTTACTGCATTCTCCTTATGATATAAGTTTAAAGGCCGGCAATCAGTGTTTTCACTGTACCGCTTTTAACTTAGACCAGAACTTACCCTTGCTTAACCCTTGCTCAACCCTTGTTCAGTCCTACAATAGGAATTTACTTGGCTGACTTGCATTTTTAACATCTTCATTTTTAACGATGTTTCCTTTCACAAATAATGACGTACCTAGCATTGTTTTCATAAGTCTTATAATATTAAAATTGTTGAAAGGTGCATCAAAGTTCCGCACATTATTCTTGAAGGCTGTTTACCTACCTATTAATTAACCTTACCTATTAATTGTATGATCACTTAAGCTCTTAAGCGACGTTAAAATGAAAATTAAAATAAAAGGTAAAGATAAAGAAAACTACCCTAAATCACCGTTGTTTAATCATAGTAAAACACCATGATTAAACAAAAATAGATCCGAAGGTACGTCATCTATTTTTGTTCATTTCACTTGCCCAGTAACCTGTTAAATAATCACGATTGGAATAGACATTGAAGCATATAATACAGTGCTTCTGTTTTCTTAGTATCTCTCGACAAACTTCGTGTTTCGGTTGTCGTCGGATTTTTATCCGTTATAAAGTTTTTAGAGTTGCTGCTACTCTTTTTACTTATCATGGATTTATTATAGAGTGTGAATAGTTTATTTCCTTCACCAGGTTCTCGTTTTTTTAATTTTTTATTTATTTAGGACAACAAACGGAATTACAATATTTCTTACTTACCACGTGGATACAAAACAGGTTATTGCAAAACCAGCACCGTTATCCACGGCTGTACTATATTGTAAGAAAGTGGACAAATGTCCATTGTACTTGAGCCATTTTTACAGATAATAGATATTTAGTTAAATATTACATGAACATTTCTAGATAAAGCGCCACTTATCACATTGACAGTAAACATGGTGGTGCGATGGGATGTGAATGTAAGGTGCGCTTATTCCTGTCATCATCATCATCATCTCAGCCAAAAGATGTCCACTGCTGGACAAAGGCAAAGGCAAAGGCAAAGGCTTATTCCTGTCGCCTTATCATAACTTAACATCAGGAAAGATGGTCAATGGTATTTGTATTATAAAGTCCTACAATTATTGTTATTAAAAAAGATGTAAATAATTAATTAAAAACAACTTTGAATTAGGATATTTTGCGTGCAATCTGCTTGGAAATAAAATACAGAGATCAAAGTTACAGAAAGGCTTCCTTGCCAGATATTTACAAAACTCGACCTTACGAGGATTGAGCTAAGTAAAATGAAATTAATGAAACAATTTTCTCGCCGGGGCCACCAGAAAGGGTGGGTTAAAAATTAAATTAGCTTTTCAATCGCTCCAGAGGTTAAGGGCAGGGCTTGGAGTTACGTTTGTGAAACCAATCTGCTAAGAAATAAGTTGATCGCGTTGTGATGTTGATGAACTTTGACTGGGCGACTGATGGATGTATTAGGGGCGGATATTGAAGGAAAACCTTTTTCGGTTGTTAGAACGTTACATGGATATATCATTCGAAAATTATTGTTCGTAGGAAAAATGTAAGATTTCAAACAGTTGCATCAATAGCGTGTTTACAATAACAAGTTTTCGTACACATAATTTTTTAAGAACTTATTTCTTTTCTCAATTCGACCGTATACCTATATATATTTTTTTATGTGTGTTCGCGGATAACTTCGTCGTTTATGAACCGATTTTGATGGATCTTTTTTTGTTGGCAAGGAGATATCCCAAGGATGATACCATGATAAGAAAATCAGGATCTGATGATGACATTCAAGAGAAATCGAAGGGAAACTTCGAAAATCGTAGTGGCGACTTGCGTTTGTTAATTTTTTTCATTAAGTATTTTAAAGCACTACTATTTAATGAAGGTCTGGAGTCGATCTGATTATGGAGCCGAAAGACAGTCGAGGGAACTTCTAAACGATTTACAGCAATTGCCTGGTGTTTGGGCTTGACTAACTTGTATTGATGAGAAATTTACACCTAGATGGGTTGTGACTGTCGTTAGGGGTCTGATGATGAAGACGAAGGACATTCAAGGGAACTCCTCAACGTTTTATAGTAGCTACCTTGTGTTTGGACCTAATTCATTTCTATTGATGAGAACTTTGCACCCATATGGGATATAAATGCCATTAAGGTCTGATGACGGAGACCATAGATTTTGTTGGGCTTACTTCATACGTACAAAAATAATACCTAATTAAAAAGGAAAACAAAAAAGTAAAAAATAAATTTACTTAGCACAAAGTAATTCGTATTTTGATTTAGTTAATCAGAAATTATTAAATAAGTATACAAAAAACAGCTCTAAAAAGCAAGAAATAATATTGAAATCATAATTATTAATTACCTAGATACGCTTATCATTTTTAAAGAAGGTCTATTGAAGTCGGGTGGGGCTTTTACAATAAAAAAGTGGAGATAATAGAACAACATAACTATGAGTATAAAATTTTAAAATGAAATAAAATCGTCCATCAGCCGACCACCAACCACCCGGCTTCAATAGGCATTCTTTAAAAATGATAAGCGTATCTAGGTATTTAATAATACTAGTGGTCGGTGGTGGTACTAGTGCGACCGTAATTTTTATTAAAAGCTGTTCACTATTTCGGCTGAATGATAAAGCTGCAAGGCTGCACGAATTGTAGCAATAAAAAATTAAAAAGATAGAATGTGAGTTTGGATTTGCATTTTTTTTTTTAATTTATTTGGGTCAACTAACAATATCACAATAAAATAATATGTTGTTCTTATAATCTAAAAAGTTATTATACCCATTGCGATACCAACATCGTTAACCACAGATTACAAAACAGTAATAATCAAATTGCTAGAAAAAGTTGAGGTGAATGAACACGTATCAATTTTTTAAGTATATTAGTTACAAAACAGCAAGCACTAGCAGCAAACGTTACAGAACTTATATTTAATCATTTACAATGTACAGACGCTTGCACATCAACCCATCCAAAACTGTCAAACTTCCCTCATACACCTTCAACCATATGATTTAGGCATAAAGTTCAAAGTCCATCGAGAAAATTCGACAGCCCGTGGTAGGCCGATGTGCAGGCGTACCTACAGTTACGAGCATACACACCTCCACGCAAATCATGTTGCGAACAAAGTAAAATCCACATAATAACTATGTTGCACTTAGTGTGTTCCAAAAAATAAATAAATAAATGTATTTTTTTTCTTTCCTTCTTTATTTTTTATTTTATTTTTACACACACGAATACACACAAACACCTCTCACACACACACACACATCCTCACACACATATACGCAACAAAACCCGCGCAAAACTATGCATACCCGCAATTACAGTTATAGCATCTTTAATGTTTATAAATGAAATAGACTCGATATGTCTGAAGGTGCGGGTTCAAATCCCGCCCGTGGAAAATTCATACAAATCTTTTTCAAAAAATACAGTTAAAGTTATGCATTACCCTCCATTAGAGTGTCTATTATCGACCTTTTGAAGGCCATTGGTTTGCATTGACAGATTTCGGCCGTTCCTCTTCCATTTTTTAAAATTTTGAGAAATGTATAATGTTTATTTAATTTAATGTACTTTTTATGCATAATTAAAAAAAATAGCATTCTGTACTCATTCTCCAATTTGTCCTTGTCTATATAAACTTTAAGTGTGCGAAATTTCGTACTCCACCGTCCGCGCAATTTTCGTAAGAAGGGGTAAAAAGTTTTTGCTACACGTATTAATATACAGGCTGTCCCAAAAATGGCAAGCCAGGCTGACAATGGAGATAGCTTAGCTATAAACCTATCAGATAAAATAACATGACTTTAGTAAAAGTCTCATAGTTTTGGAGAAAATGCCACTTTTTTATTTTCTTAAAACTCCACTTTTTTTTTATCTGATAGGTTTATAGCTAAGCTATCTCCAGTGTTAGCCTGGCGTGCCATTTTTGGGACATCCTGTATAGATGATTTCAATATTATTTCTTGCTATTTAAAGCTGTTTTATATATACTTATATATTTGTTGTTGTTTTTATGATTTTTTGTGGCAATCAAGCACAGTTATGGCTCGCTTAATAGTAAGTAACTAGTCACTGGCATTGGGACGCTTGCGATACGAAGGGATTTACACCAACAACTTTGTTTTTAATATTTTATGCTTCTAATATGCCCTTTTATTTCACTACATCTATATACCTGTATCTAGCGGGAAGCCGCTGGATGCGAGCAGCACAAAACCGGTCGTTGTGGAGATCCTTGGGGGAGGCCTTTGTCCAGCAGTGGACGTCTTTTGGCTGAGATGATGATGATGATGATGATATACCTGTACCCCTTAAACCGGAATACAGCAGTACGAAACAATGCTGCTAAGCCGCAGTAACAGATAGTTGGGTGGTCACCATCCCGTCGTATTCTATGCAGACTCCTACAACATATTTTGAGAGAGAGTTTACTGATTGCCTCAGTCATCATTTCCAGCGTCACCGGATTTTTTTTGAGGCGGTGGAGAGCTTTGAGTTTTCCTCAAGCCGTGTGAAACGAAACACCGTTAGAGGTGTTCTAGTGGGAATGGCATCACGTAATAGTGTGTGTCCCCGCTCCCTTCCTGATTCTTCAAGGGTTCCAGATTGGATCGGACGCGGAACCTGAAGGTGTCTCTAAAACTTGGACCTCGGCTCAGATTGACCTGGTCGTGGAGGTAGAGAGGAGCGCCCGTACCTTTAATAGAGCGCATGTGAAGTGGGTCGTCGTACCCCTGTTCTACGAAGACCTAAGCGAGTGTGCATGTTGAATGTATAGTGACATTTAGAGGATAGGTCGGGGCTTCTACCACCAGATGACACTAGGCCTTTTACTTCCCTCACTGGGGACACCACGCCAAGAGCTTAGCGCTTAAATTCATCCATCTTTACAGAAAAAGAAGAGTGAATGGTTAGTTAGAATGCTCGAAAGAAATGGGTCGGAGTCACATCGGAGTGCTAATGGGAGCGGGAAACATCAGCAGGCTAGGATAAGTCAACGTTAAAATTACCGAAGACTGGTACACGGCGCCATGCCTGCCTGACCTCTGAGTCACCCTGGTCGTCCAATAATAACGACTCTTTCCTTAGTTATTTTGCGGAAATCCATGGTAAAAAAAAATGTCATTTAAATAATATGTAGTGTTATTTCCGCAACATAAAGAACATAAAGAAAATAGACAAAATAAGACACACAAAGATAAGAGACGTCACTAAAGTTACAAACGCTTTAACTTCTGCTCAAAACTGAAATGGCATTGGGCTGGCCATGAGAATGTCTAACAGAAGGTGGACCAAGCAAGTTACCCAGTGGAAAGGGCCACCAGGCAAGAGGCGGAAGGGGAGACCCTTAGACCGCCGCTGGGAAGATGATCTGAAAAGATCAGCTGGCAGTGGTACTCCATAGCACAAGACCGACAAAAATGGGCATTTTTGGAGGAGGTCTTTACCGAAACCTGGGTTCCTGTTAATTAATAAATAATAATAATAATTAAAAAAAAAAGAGAAAAAAAACTTATGTTACTAATATAATCTAAGCTAACTTACTAACACAAATATTTTTTTGTTTACTGTAATATAGCAACTACCAACTATTGTAAAACAGGAAATAAAAAGGTTTATTATTATTATTATTTATTATTATTATTTCCGCTAACTCACTCGTTTATCCTTATAACAACTTTCCCCTTACTTTTCCCTTACAAAAAGAGGTAATTTAACCCACACAGATAGGGGGGGTTAAAACCTATTCACGTACCGATACGTAATTTTAATTATTACACCTTGTCATCCATCACATCACGTTTTCAGGCGAAAGATAAAGGAAGCCCCTTTATTACCAGCCTCCCGAAGATTTCCCGCGGGACCACATCCCAATTAACCGGCCTTTTTTGGTAAATTGAATGTGTTGAATCCGCGCTCGGGCTAAGCAATCACTGATCCGTATGGCCTATGCTGATGTTGAACATTCTTTTTGCTAAGTAGAAGTTAATCATGTGTTGCGTTGAGTATTGCTTTTTTTTGCTTTCTTTTGGAAGAAAACCATAAAGAAAGAAAAAATATTTATTGACCAAGGATATAAATTAAATAAAACGAAATTATAATTAACGCTTGCCAAATGCGGGTTGGTGATCACAAACCTGAGCAATGCATCGAAAAATCCCAAACACACATTGCCTCACCTGGGAATTAAACCCGGGACCTTCGGGTATCGGGCCGAGTGCTTTGCCACTTGGCCACCGAGGCGTATTGAGACCAGTTGTAGCTTTTTCTTTGATTCCTCTTAAATTATTGTAGAACGGACATAAAGGACAATTTCCATATACCTATGTTATTTTAGATTATGACGTGTATATAATCTACGTATGTTATACACCTAAGTCCTACGTCCTAAGTGTCGTTATAAGTTATAGTGACCGGTGTGCATTTCAACCAACTCAGAAAAATAAAAGAGATACCGTTCGTTTC